>JBCNJP010000007.1:102466301-102482773 GCA_039602395.1 Deinandra increscens subsp. villosa | reverse complement strand
AACAAATAGGTTCTAACACCTACCCCTCTTGCCAAACCTACTGAAGTTCAACCAGGTCCCTCTTTATCCACTGGAAAAGGCAAAGCACCTGTTGTGCAAGAATCAACAAGTGATTCTGATGAAGAGAGGAAGATGAGAAAGAGGAAGATGATGCATGCCAAGAGCAAAAGAGATCAAAGCAAAAGAAGGAAAGGGCCACCCAGAAAGAACAAAATCGTTGGGTGGATAGTGAATGAAGATAACTTTGACTTCTCCTTTTAATTGGAAAATGGCACAACCAAAGTGGTGAATGCTCACAAGGTTACTTCACATCTTTCTGCACTTCAAATGACTGACATCATTCTGAAACTTAGAGAAATTCTGAGTCCTTCAAGAGCTGAGCATATGTTAAGGCTTCTCATTGAGCCAATTGTGCTAGACTGTGGAATGCTCTAAAGGAGTAATTTAGATGATGATTCAGCTGAAGAAGAAGAAGAGCCTGTCAGTGAGATCAAATTTATTATTTGGGAAGAAGAAGAGAAGCTGTTTTATGTGCACAGAACTGATAGCACCTTCACTGCTCATGAATCCATTTCAGTATAGTCTGAATGGAGTGAAAAAGATTGGGAATCGTTCAGGTATGTGAAGGTGACCAAAACCAACTCAAAAGAGCTTTCTCAAAATCTGGATGCCAACATCAGAACCTCAGACAATTAGGTCAAGAAGAAGAAAATCTTTGGGTACAAGTCAGTTTTTGAAGATAAACATTGGAATTGAAGAATAATTTGACAGCATCAGCTTAGGGGCAGATTGTAAGGAATATTTCTCTTAGAAGATTTCCGGCTGAAAGCTAATTTTGTTAAGTTCCGGCTGAAGTTGAAGTTGAAGCGGAATTCTCAACTTCAAGTGGAACTGGCAGTTCAAGCAGAAAGAAGCAGTTTTGTCATTTAGCGAATATTCCTGGTGAACTCGATTATCCACCAGATAATGAGTTCAACCGGACTTTTCCTGAGATGTCTTTTCAGCAAGTCCAATCCTGCAAAAGCTTCTCGTTTGCTTCTAAATCTGCTCAAGCCGCTCTTCTAAAGTAGTATGCTGCTGTTTAGACGCAAGATATTCCAATTGTCGATGTTTATGCTTTTGGTAGTTTGTATTTGACTTTATATTTACGGTCTAGATTAGATCGCATGAGATCAATGGCTTTCATTGATCTCATTACCACTATATATAGCATAGTTAGCTCTTAGTTTTACACACGGTTCTCAAACAACTTGTACTAGTGTAGCTTTGAGTTAATGCAAATAGTGCCGAGTATTTCTCTCACCGCCCGCGCTACTCTTTGGCTGGAAACCTTACCCGCAAATTCGATTGCCACTTGGACTGGCCTTAAGCAAAAGTTCCTTAAAAAGTATCATTCGCCTGCCAAAGCTGCCTGTACTAGGGAGCAGATTCATTCGTTTTGCATGGACCTTGACGAACCATACTATCTCGCGTATGAGCATTTTAACACCCTCTTGAGTAAGTGCCCCCAACACTCTCTGACTAAATGGGCAATCGTCAAAAAATTCTATAACGGCCTCACATACACGGTGCAAAAGGATTTTAATATTTTTGCAGGGGGGGGGGGGGCACATGATGGAGAAGCTGAGCATAGATGAGTGCAAGAATTTGTTTGAGAGTTTTGCGTTGGCTGGGCAGCAGAACCCCGGTGATCGTAGGGCTACCCTAGCTCCCACTAAATCTACACTTTCCACGACCTAAGGAGTTCATCGTGTGAGTTCTGACACTGTTGCTCAGGCTCAAACCGCAGGTTAAATGTGAG
Source organism: Deinandra increscens subsp. villosa (assembly GCA_039602395.1). NCBI lineage: Eukaryota > Viridiplantae > Streptophyta > Magnoliopsida > Asterales > Asteraceae > Deinandra > Deinandra increscens. The sequence goes on along the minus strand of JBCNJP010000007.1, from coordinate 102,480,972 downwards.
TTGTGTCATGGTGCCCATGATACCATCGACTGCCCACTTACCACCCAAGACCAAGTGGAGTTCATTTCTAACCGAAACCAGTTCGGTAACTCTTTTTAGTCGGGGTGGAGGACCAACCCCAATTCTGGTTGGCAGGGTGACGCGAACATTTCGGGTTTTCAATCGCGTCAAAAAAGGATAGTGGGGGTGACGCAGGGGCAGGTACTAAGAAGATAGAGGCGATACTAGCCGCGCTAATGCAATTGAAAAATCAAATTATGGCTAAAGATCAGGAGACACAACAGAAGCTGAAGGAACATGATACACTCCTTAGGAACCAACAGTCAGATTTCCAGCTTTCCGTGGGTGACATAGGAAAACAGATGTCTAAGTTAGTGAGTAAGGGGGGATCATTTTCACCTAGTACCCAACCAAACCCTAATGCGACACTTAAGGCAGTTACTACACGTAGTGGTAGAGGGGGAGAGAAGAAACCACTGGTGGAGGAGGAAGAGCTGGTGGATGAGGAGATAGAAATGGAGACCCCGGATGGGAGGGCACAGCCGAGGCTAGTCCCAGAAAGTACAGTGACAACCTCCGAGTCTCCCTATACTAAGGTAGTAGAGAAGAAGAAGAAGAAGTTCGAGCAGAGAGAGATTACTGCTGAGGATTTGAGGCGAGTCCCCTACCTCGCCCGTCTCATCCAATAAAAGTATGCGACAGAGTACGGACAATTCTTAGATATGTTCAAACAATTAAAAATCAATCTTCCGTTCGTTGAGACACTCTAGTAGATGCCTAAATATGCCAAATTTTTGAAGGATCTTTTATCTAACAAAAAGAAGCTGGATTCGCTCTCTATCGTTTCTCTCGATGAAAGATGCTCTGCGGTGGTCCAGAACAAGCTACCGCTAAAATTGACTGGTCCGGGTATCTTCACAATCCCATGTTTATTTGGTAGTTCGACTATGAACCATGTGTTGGCGGATCTAGGCACTAGCATTAACCTGATGCCCTACTCAATTTACGAAAACCTAGGCCTAGGTGATCCGACCCCAACGCGCATGAGCATGTCCTTAGCAGACCGATCCGTAAAGTATCCACAGGGAGTGGTGGAAACGTGCTAGTGAAAGTAGATAAGTTTGTTTTTCTCATCGATTTCGTGATCTTGAACATGGAGGTAGATGAAAAATGTCCACTCATCCTAGGACGCCCATTCTTGCACACCGCCAAGGCATTGATCGATGTCTATGACGGGAACATCATACTTCGTGTAGGGATGAGACGATCACGTTCGATATCATGCAATCCATGAAACATACTTTAGGCCAGGACAATTCAGTTTATTTCATTGATTCTTTTATTTCTCACATGGATCATTGCTTGGATTATATTTTTGGGGTTGATTTGGTTAATAGGGAGAGTGAGCGAGGATAAGGACTTAGAGGATGAGGTAGTTGAGGAGAGTCATAAGGTGTTAAAGATTAGTGAAGAGGGCGAGTTAGGAGAAAAACCATCTGTAGAGGAACCACCAGCGTTGAGTACGCATTCTTAGAAGGTGAGTCCCGTTTGCCCGTCATCATTTCTACTACATTGATGGAGGAGGAGAAGAAGAAGTTGATACAGGTTCTGCGAGAGCATAAGCAGGCAAATGCATGGAGATTGACTGATATCAAGGGTATAAGCCCTCTATTTTGCACACATCACATACTCATGGAGGATGAGTATAAACCTGTAGTCCAACCTCAAAGGTGCTTGAATCCAAACATGAAGGAGGTTGTGAAGAAGGAAGTCCTCAAACTACTTAATGCGGGATTGATTTATCCGATATCAGATTCAACATGGGTTAGCCCGGTTAGGTAGTTCCAAACATGAATAACGGTTGTGATGAATGAGAAACGTGAGTTGATCCCTAGTAGGACCATTACAGGATGGAGAGTGTGTATAGATTACCGTAAGCTTAATGATGCCAGTAGGAAAGACCACTTCCTATTGCTTTTCGTTGACCAGATGTTGGAGCGTTTTTCGGGACAACAGTACTACTGTTTCCTTGATGGATTTTCGATTATTTCCAGATTCCTATTGCACCGGAGGATCGGGAGAAAACCACCTTCACATGCCCGTATGGTACCTTCGCGTATCGCCGTATGCCATTCGGGTTATGTAACGCTCCGGCCGCATTTCAGAGGTGGATGGTGGCCATCTTTCAGGACATGATCGAGACTTCTATGTATGGACGATTTTTCTATTTTCGGGAGCTCTTTCGATCAGTGTTTAGGTAATTTAGAGAGAATGTTGGCGAGATGTGTCGAGACCAAATTAATGCTGAACTGGGAGAAATGTCACTACATGGTCACTAATTGTATAGTTTTAGGACACAAAATTTCATGTGCCAGCATTGAGGTAGATAGAGAAAAAATAGAAACAATTAGCAAACTTCCACCGCCCACGAACGTCAAATCAGTTAGGAGTTTCTTAGGTCACGTATGGTTTTACCATAGGTTTATCAAAGATTTTTCCAAAATTACGAGACCCATGGCCCGTTTGTTAGAGAAGGACATCGTTTTTGAGTTCGATGAGAGTTGTATGAAGGCATTTGAGTTTTTAAAGGAGAGATTAGTGAGGGGCCCTATCTTAATAGCCCCCGACTGGAGTTTACCGTTTGAGGTTATGTGTGATGCTAGTGATTTTGCGGTACGGGCGGTTTTAGGACAACGTAGGGACAAACATTTCTACCCAATTTACTACGCGAGTAAGACCTTAGATAACGCCCAAGAAAATTACACGACCACCGAGAAAGAACTTCTTGTTGTAGTTTACGCGTTTGATAAATTCTGCTCTTATCTTGTGTTGTCTAAAACCATCATTTACACCGACCACGTGGCCTTACGATACCTATTTGGGAAGAAGGACGCTAAACCGCGCTTGAATAGATGGATTATTTTATTGTCTGAGTTTGATATAGAGATTAGGGATAAGAAGGGGGAGAACGTAGCGGCCGACCACTTGTCGCGCCTTGAGGACCCCGAGAGAGAGAGATTGAGAGAGGAGGCCATCGGGGACACATTTCCATTCGAGAGTGCTATGCAAGTTAGTGGAGAGTTTGTTGGATTGACGAGTGCGGAGGAGCAAGGCATGCCATGGTTTTCTGATATGGTGAATTATTTAGCACATGGTATGCTAATGGATGGCATGACATCCCAACAGTGGAAGAAATTCATTTCTGATTCTAGACATTACATTTGGGATGCTCCATACTTGTTTCGTGTAGGAATTAATGGGTCATATAGGAGATTTGTGAGTAGAGAGGAAGGGTTATACATCCTTAAGAGTTGTCACGAGGGCTTACCAGGTAGGTATTTTGGGTCGTCTTATACTGCTAGGAAAGTTTTAGATTCAGGATTTTACTGGCCGACTTTGTTTAAGGATGCTCACGAGTTTGTGAAGAAATGCGATGCCTGTCAGTGTACATGTAACATCTCATCCCGGAATGAGATGCCCCAACATCCTACACTACAAGATAAAAAAGGTTTATGGGACTGAAAAAACAGTCTCAGATACTCCATAATAAGCACCTAATGGTTATCAGGGATGAATTTGCTAGTCCTTTGTCAGTAGCGGATGCCTAGTCCTAGATAATATGGTTAGTAAATGAAAATCAATCCCCGTTGTATGGCACCAACAGAGACTAACGGTCATTCCCCAATACATAAAAATTCAGTCTTTTATCCGAGCCCCAAGGGCATATCATTTCAGTCCCTAAATAATTTCCTTTGTGCCTGCTAATTAGTCCCTGATGTTGTGTTGATTTGGTCCTTATTGCTTTACTTTAGGGACTGCCAATTTGTCACTAATATCATCATTTTCAGTACTTAGTATGCGTAGTTTAGGTATTGAAATTTAGTCTCACATGTTGTGTTACTTTAGTTCCTAATATGTACTGTCAAAGACTGATCATTAGTGCATGTTAAAACTTAATTTCGGACACAATTATATTTATTTGAAGTCTGAAAATCTGTCTCCAAAACTAGTCATTGTTATGTTTTTTAGTGACTGGTTTTTAGTCTCTAATACGATGTCTCAATTCAAATGTATGTACTTTAGAAACTAAAAAAATAGTCTATGATACAACTAAATTCAGTTGTAAACATGCATTCATAATTTTTAACAAATATTTTCCACAACTAAAAAAAAAGTCACTAATAATTATCAAAGAAGCTAAACGATACCGCGATCAATTCCAAAGTTTACAATAATACTAGATGACAGAAACTAACAAACAACCAACATTTCAAAACTTGAAAGTAGTACTAGAGACGAAAATTAAGAAATAAACAAAATACCAGACTAAGTAGAGTTGTCGCCATCACTTTGACCTCCATCCGAACCAACACTAGAACTCACATGTGATTTTATGATGTTAAAATCTAGAAACTTACTTTTCAAGAATTGAGATAATTGTTCATTTCCATCTTTACTTTCTTTCATTTCCTTTTTTAGTTCATGAATCTCATTTCTCATATCTTTAGTCTCAGTACAATTATGCTGAGATGATTCGGCAACCGGTTCCATCCACTTGTCCTTTTTCTTCATCACAGGACCAACACCAAATTCCCATGCTGATTTTAGTGTTTTCTCCCTACCACAAACGCTTTTGATCACTTGTTTCTCAATCTCGTGCTCAAGATCCATTGTAATGGTGGTTCCTCCAGATTTGAATCTAGCCATGATCGTCTCTTTTTTTAGTAATAACTTCCTAACATAATATAATATAAGAGAACAACATATGAAAATATATAATAACCACCCAAAATCAGTATATATTTGACAAAATAAAAATAAAAAACTTTTAACAAGAAGATACTTACATACTAAATACATGATTGATCGTTTAACCATCCTTGCATATCGGCATTATAATAAACTTGTATACTATTAGAGGCTAAATATTATTGGTGTAGATACTGTAAATCATGCTAGTAAATAATTGTGATTCTAGGAATATTTTCTCTCCGTGTATTTATTTACTTTCCTTCATTGTAAACCTTGTATAAATATTTGTCTTAGCAATAGAGTTATTTGAAGGTTTTTCAATCAAACCCTTTATGGTATCCAGAGCTTTTACTCTCCCCTGAGAACTCTCGATCCATACACCTGCCGGCCCTAGCTTTTTTTTTTTCCCGACAAACCAACCTTCTTCTCAAACCGATCACCATCACCATGTCTTCTTCCTCAAGCATCGTTGAGGTCACCGCCCATGCTCACTTTCCCATCAAGCTAACCTCCAACAACTATCCTGTCTGGCGCAAGCAAGTCTTAGCCACGCTTATTGGTCTTGGCCTTGATTCCTACGTCAACGGAACCGCCAAGCAACCATCGAAAACTCTCGCCGCTGACAAAACCAAAACCAACCCGGAATATACAACATGGTTTCGCCAAGATCAGACGATTCTTGGTGCCCTTCTCGGCAGCTGTTCCGACACCATTCAACCAGTCATCTCCTCCGCTGACACCGCGTTTGAAGCCTTTGAACGCCTTTCCGCTAGTTATGCGAGTACCTCGAAGTCCCGGGTGATTTCCTTAAAAACTCGACTGGGAAACAACCCGCACGGTACTCGTCCCGTTGCGAAGTACCTCCAAGAGATGAAGACAATTGCGGATGATCTAGCCCTCGCGCAAAGCCCCGTCTCCGATGAAGATCTGGTGGTTCATGTTCTCGGCCAACTAAGTGACGAATTTAATCAGTTGGTTGCTGCTGTCAAGATGCGAGAGACTCCGATTAAATTCCCGGATTTATTTGAAAAACTCGTCGATCATGAAAGAGGTCAGAAGCTTACAAATCCAATTCCCTCAATTACTACTGTGAATTATTCCCAGCGCAATCAAGGCCATGGCCCTACCCAGCGAGCAAGTGGAGATAACCAGCCTCACCAATTTTCTCAAGTGTCACGCAATGGGCCGAACTCTAGGCCCCCTCGGTTTCACCAATCCAACAATAATGCAAGATATGTTTCTGGAAATTACCCATCTGGAAATACTTCTAACAATAATAACTGTAATACCTTTTTTGTAACTACTGCTCCATTCCAGGTCATGACACGAAGGAGTGCCGGAAGCTTCAACGCTTTCTCAAAGCAAATCAAGTGACTATCAATCCAGGCTCTCCCACCAGTCCGATGGTAAACGCCTCCTCAGCTACATTGTCTACACCAACACAAGCATGGATGTTTGACAGCGGTTCGTCCAATCATGTTGCAAATGATCACTCGGCCATGCGCCACTTCTCTGAGTATGGGGGACCTGACGAGATCATATTAGGAAACGGTAACTCTCTCTCTATCACTCATACCGGTTATTCCACTCTTCCCACCTCCTCTCGACCTTTACATCTCAATGATATTCTACTCGTTCCAAACCTTCGACACAAAATTATTTCCATTGCTAAATTATGCAAATCTAACAATGTGTCCGTTGAATTTTTTCCGTCTTATTTTCTTGTGAAGGATCTTCGAACGGAGGCGCCAATCATGCGGGGAACGAACGTGGATGACATCTACTATGCAACCACACAGGCACTTCGAGCTCTTCCCCAGACTCACTCTACTATTTTGAATAAAGGAAATGTACTTTCCTGGCATCATAAATTGGGACATCACGTCCTCTAAAATTTTCCGTTTGTTGCTTAAGAAACTTGGCATTGGTTTGAATAATGTTCGCAATGGTTTGTCTTCTATTTTTCATTGTGATGCTTGTGCTATTAACAAAAGCCATAAACTTTCGTTTGGTGAGAACTCTTTCACAGCCACAAAACCCCTTGAACTTGTGTACTCTGATGTTTGGGGACCCGTCACTTCATCTATTGATGGTTTTACCTATTATGTTATATTTGTTGATTTTTACTCCACATATACGTGGCTATACCCACTAAAACGAAAATCTGATGTTGCTACTATTTTTCCTGAATTCAAAAACTTAGTTGAAAATTTTTTCAATGCCACCTTCGTCTCTTTATTTTCGGACAACGGGGGCGAATACATTGGCCTAGGCCCCTATCTCAAGCAACAAGGTATATCGCACTTCACCACTCCGCCACACACGCCGGAGCAAAATGGTGTTGCCGAACGACGCCATCGACACATTGTCGAAACTGGTTTATCTCTACTTCACCATGCGCACCTTCCAACCACTTTTTGGTCGCATGCGTTTCAAACCGCGGTCTATCTCATTAATAGACTTCCCACACCTATCCTCTCAAACAAATCTCCATATGATGTCTTATACAATGCATCTCTATCCTACCAAAAACTAAAGCCATTTGGGTGTCTATGCTTCCCTTGGCTTCGTCCGTATGCCATCTCTAAACTCCACCCTCGTTCGGCAAAATGCATTTTTCTAGGCTATTCGGCCTCCAAATCCGCATATAAGTGTTTTGACCCGCTTGCCAATCGGCTTTATCACTCCCGGCATGTTCACTTTGTTGAACATCTTTTCCCGTACACACCCGACAATCAAATTCTCCTAACTCTTCCTACTGTCGACACCTTTCTTAAACATGTCACTCCATCATCTTTCGCACTCCAAATGACTTCCCGTTCTCGGACGCCAACAATTCACCTTCATCCACTCCGGTTACGTCCACAACCTACCCGCCACATCCCTGTTCCCTCCCACCCGACAAATGCCAACTCCAATGACCCCACTCCCAATTCCCCTTCCATCCACTCTCCACCGCCAGCCCAATCCACCTCCAACCTCTCGGCCCAATCCGATTCCTCCTTTTCACCCCACCCTCGGCCCACTCGGTTCTCAGCCCATTCACTCCTCTTCCAACTTCAACTCCCTACCGAAAGCTCCCAGCCTCCTACTCCTAGCTCCGATTCTCATTCCAGCTCTACTCCACATCATTTCCCGGCTCCTCCAACTCGAGCTCGCAAACCCAATCCAAAATATTTCAACTTTGAGTTCGTCAACACCGCCTCTTTACATCCTATTCCTCCCACTCTTGAACCTACTACCCATCTTCAAGCTCTCAAAGACTCTGCCTGGCGCGCCGCCATGGACTCCGAGTTTAATGCTCTTCTAGACAACCAAACGTGGGAACTCGTACCTCCTAATGGCCACAAACCAATTGGTTGCAAATGGGTGTTTCGTGTCAAACGGAAACCCGATGGCTCAGTTGATAAATATAAGGCCCGTCTTGTGGCCAAAGGTTATCTCCAGCAGTATGGGCATGATTACTTTGACACATTTAGTCCTGTGACTAAACCCGTCACCATTCGCACGGTTCTTTGTATTGCTCTTTCAAAGAATTGGCCCCTTCGCCAGCTTGATGTCAACAATGCTTTCTTGCATGACACGCTCAATGAGGAGGTTTATATGACTCAACCTCCTAGGTTTCGAGCACTCTCAGTTCCCACACCATCTTTGTCCAGGCTAAAGAAATCCTTGTATGGCCTCAAACAGGCTCCTCGAGCTTGGTATACTGCTCTCACTACATTCCTTCTTCAGTTTGGGTTTCGCAAATCCCAAGCTGATGCTTCCCTATTCATTTATCGATCCTCCACAGTCATGTGCTATTTTCTAGTTTATGTGGATGATATCGTTCTCACCTCGAATGACTCAACTTTCCTTGACCATTTCATTGTGGCTATTAGTAGTAAATTTTCAGTCAAGGATCTGGGACCATTACATCACTTTCTGGGTGTTGAAGTTATTCCCACGACCACTGGCCTTTTTCTATCTCAACACCGTCATATCCAGGATGTGTTGAGTCTCTTTCATATAGGATGGTGCCAAAGACGTTATGACACCGCTAAGTGCCACTGATCCATTAGTCCTCGATGATCCTTCACCATCGGTGGATGCCACTCAATATCGTCGTTTGGTTGGCTCTCTGCAGTATCTTGCATTCACTCGTCCGGACATTTCTTTTGCTATCAATAAACTCTCTCAGTTCATGCATTCTCCTCGTCGGTCTCACTGGCAAGCTCTCAAACGTGTCCTTCGTTACCTCAAGAGGACCATTCATCATGGTCTCTTCCTTAGCCGCCGTTCTCCTCTAACTCTCTCGGTCTTCTCAGATTCAGATTGGGGTGGTGTTCAATGATGTCGGCGCGGTCTACCACGGCCTACTTACTTTATTTGGGTTCCAATGTTGTTTCATGGAAGTCCACTCGCCAGAAGTCTGTTTCTCGCTCGTCTACTGAGGCCGAATATAAAGTTATTGCCAATGCGTCGGCGGAATTACTTTGGTTGCAAAACTTGTTATCTGAACTAGGGGTCATCATCCCTTCAACGCCGACTTTATATTGTGATAACACGGGTGCTACTTATCTGTGTGCTAACCCGGTCTACCACTCTCGTATGAAACACGTGGCTCTTGATTATCATTTTGTTCGCGAATTAGTTGCAGCTCGTCGGCTTCGTGTGCTACACATCAACAATCAGGATCAACTAGCTGACATGCTTACCAAACCGCTGGCTCGGTCGCCTTATCTTCGAAATCGTTCCAAGATTGGCGTATCCGAATGGATCCTCCATCTTGCGGGGGCGTATTAGAGACTAAATATTATTGGTGTAGATATTGTAAATCATGCTAGTAAATAATTGTGATTCTAGGAATATTTTCTCTCCAGTGTATTTATTTACTTTCCTTCATTGTAATCCTTGTATAAATATTTGTCTAAGCAATAGAGTTATTTGAAGGTTTTTCAATCAAACCCTTTATATACTAGTAAATACACAAGAGCTCACCATCCTGAAGTATCCTTTGTTGTGATTGCACCTTAGATGTTTCTTCGACAGTAATATCTATGCCATAAGGAATAAATAGATTTACGTTAAAAGCACACAATTACTTTCAAATTCTATTTTAGCTTGGTTATCATATTACCTCTTATTTTATAAACTACTATACTGTAAGCATGTTAGCATAATAACCATTTACAAAACAATAACTCTTTACGTATAATTTATTAACCACCATGACGTATGTTTTCCAACAATCTTGATTTGGCCGATCCGAGATGGTTCCATTTCTTGTTGCAACATTACAATTAGCATAAAGCTAAGTAACCGAACCAATATCATTAAATAGTAGTAGACTATTCAACTCTCCAAAACCCATTTTGATGCTGATTAAGCATCCTCTATACTGATAATAGCATCATCTACCATAAGTAATTACATCATACCTTTTTCATTACCACATTGCCAAGTGAGTTCTAAGATTCTTCACTAACCTCCACATTAGTCCATAATCACACCATTATTCTACCTTTGACATTTTGTACACAACTCATAACATTTACCATGTTATAATTGTCACGTCTTGATCGACTAGAAACAATAAAAATATACACTTTAAGGTTTTCTACCATATAAGGTACATCTCCAACGGAGCCCCGGTTTACTTCCTACGTGTCTTACCGAAACTACACATTTTCTGTTTTAAAAACAGCCGTGTGCATTTGTACTAATTCAACGGTTAATCCCACTTAAAATGGTTATTTCATCCCAATCTAAAAATCTGGAGAAAGTAGACTCATGTGGCTTTCTGACGATATAAAATACGACTCAAACAGATACCCAATTGATTTTACATGATTTTTCAAAGTTGGGTAAAATCTGGGTAAAAGCTGAAAAATTCAGCACATTACCTCTATGACTCAAAATGTTTTCCAACCCTTTTTCATACGTTTAACCAACAAAAACCATATCGAGTACCAACTATAGCATAGCAATGCATATTTCAGTTATCATCTCGAATATACAACACATATAACAATTACAGACTTTAATTTAACATACGCACACCCCAATTTGCATCTTATGCATAACCTCTTAATCATGTAACATAATTTCATAACGTTAGTAACATACACAGTTATACCATTACGCACACCCCAATTTGCATCTTATGCACCCCCGGCACCCGACGAAACAGCGACGATTTTCAAGCATGGAAGGAAATCGATGCTCTAGTTCTCCAATCGATCTACTCCACGTTGTCCGACGAGCTCCTAGTCCGTGTTATTGACGGTGACACCACTGCACGGGCCGCATGGCTCAAGGTACAAAACGTTTTTCTTAGTAACAAAGGCTCTCGAGCCTTGTCTCTGGAACATGAATTCTCTAAACTGACTCTCTCTGAATGTTCCTCGCTCGACGATTACTGTCAGAAACTACGGGATCTTTCCGAGCAATTGAAGGATGTGGAACGCCCGGTCTCTGACGATCGATTGGTTCTACAAATGGTTCGGGGTTTGCCGTCCGAATATGATATGGTTGCCGCCCTCATCAATCAGAATCCAGTTCTGTGGGATGTCGCCCGCGGTATGCTACAACTTGAGATGCATAGGTTGTCGGCTCGCGAACCCGAAAAATCTCTCTTAGCAACTGGGTCCGCTCAACCGAATGTTCCTCCTAATGTGTCAGCCTACCAAAATCGGCCATATGTTCAGTCTCAAAATAACGGACGTGGCCGCAATATTGGAGGACGCGGTGGCTATCGCAATAACTATAGGGGTCGCAACAATTATCGGGGTTACAATTATGGTAATAATGGACATAATAGGAATTATGGTGGGAACTTTGGTAATAATGGCTCTTATGGAAACAATAATAATCACGGTGGCAGCAACAATCATAGTGGGAACTCTAGTTATGGAAACTATGGAAATCAAAATTATGGTGGGATGCCCTTCAATCAACAGCAAAACATGGGTAATTATTCCCAAAATTGGAACCCCCCCACCTGCTCCTTACCCATCGCAGCCCACCGCCCCACCTCTTAGCAATCGAATGGGTCAGGCCCACTACAGCAATGTTGCAGCCCAGAATGCTCCTACAACCCAATATCCGGTTGAAGCTTTAAACGCTCTTAACCCGAATGACATAGGTGCTGCTCTTCACAATAATAATATGGGCTACATCGATTCTACTTGGCACATGGATTCCAGAGCATCAAACCACATTGCCACTAATCCAGGTAAAATCATCACTCCTATATCATTACCTAATACTACTATTTTTGTCGGAAATGGTCGTCGTTTACCAATTAAAGGATCCGGACATGGTTTTCACCAACTTCCCAACAAAACTTACTCTTTGCCCAATATTTTATATTCTCCTAACGTTATTAAAAACCTATTATCCGTTCGGCAATTTACTCGTGACAATAATGTTTCTGTTGAATTTGATCCATTTGGTTTTTCTTTGAAGGACCTCAAGAGTGGCACCCTCCTTTCTAGACACAATAGCTCGGGGGATCTATACCCGTTCACACCGCCTTCAGTCAGCCTCTCTGCATCCTCGTTTCACCCTTCATGGCACCATCGTCTTGGGCATCCCGGAGGCACTATCCTTGATTTTCTTTGTCGTAATTTCAATATTTCATGTAATAAGAACCATTTATCTGATATTTGTCCGTCTTGTCAATTTTCAAATAGTAAATGTTTGTCATTTTCTGAATCTCAATCTACTACTTTTGAACCATTTGATATTATACATTGTGATTTGTGGACTTCCCCGGTTTCCAGCAATTCTGGATACAAGTATTATATGGTTCTTATTGATAATCTAACTCATTATGTGTGGGTTTATCCTTTAAAATTTAAATCAGAAACCTTCACCAATTTTGTCATATTTCACACCTTTATTTCTACACAATTCAATAGAAAAATTAATTCTTTTCAATGTGATTTAGGTGGTGAATTTGATAATAATGAGTTTAAAAAGTTCGCTCACTCCCATGGCCTTGCCTTCCGATTCTCATGCCCCCAAACCTCATCCCAAAATGGCAAAGCTGAGCGCATGATTCGTCGCTTAAACGACATCATCCGCGCTCTTCTTATCCATGCGCACCTCCCCCCAACATTTTGGGTCGAGGCCCTCCATACCGCCGCCTATCTCCATAACATTCTCCCCTCCAAAAGGCTTCATTACCTAACGCCGTCCTTCACTCTTTATCGTCGTCATCCCACCTACGATCACTTACAGGCCTTCGGTTGCGCATGCTACCCCAATATGTCAGCCACATAACCGCACAAATTGACCCCTCGGTCCACTCGGTGCGTTTTTCTCAGCTACCCCCCCAACTTCCGCGGGTACCGTTGTCTAGACTCGGCAACCGGGAAAGTCCACATATCTCGCCATGTCATCTTCGATGAACAATCATTTCCCTTCAATGAGCCCCATGACAATACCACCTACTCTTTCTTGGATGACGACGTCTACCCAATCCCCCTCGCTACCACATTTCACACATCCCACTCCTCACTTGCCTACTCCATCGGCCCATCCCCAAAACACTTCGGCCCACACTCCAAATACAACCCAACCACTTCAATCCCATTCCTCAACCGCCACTGCTCCCATGAAAAATCTCGATTAGCCCATTCCTCATATCCCCATGCAACAATTCACTCCAATCCCTCCTGACCCTACCGATCACCCTATGGTGACTCGTTCTAAACTCGGCATAATAAACCCAATCCTCTCTACCAATACTCTATCCAAAGCCAACCCTCCATCTCTCCGCTTCCCACCTCGTACGTGAAAACCTTTTCCGACCCTAATTGGCTACGTGCCATGAACGATGAATTTAATGCGTTGCAGGTTAATGATACATGGGAACTGGTGCCCAAACCATTGGATAGCCCGATTATTCGTTGCATGTGTCTATTCAGGCACAAATTTAAAGCGGGCGGGTCATTAGACAGGTACAAGGCACGATTGGTATGCAATGGTAAGTCGCAAACGGTAGGCATAGATTGCAATGATACTTTTAGCCCTGTTTGGGCTGCTATTTCGGGATCCTTGGCGGAAGCTCAAGTGGTCCAGTATCCTCAGATGGGTTGAGAATCCTGATAGGTTCGGGCATCCTGAATTACAGTTATCGACTAACCACTATGTTGTTCCTCGTATTTATTTGTTTGCAGGTAAAGAAAACGTGTAAAACAAGCCTAAAGACTCGGACAAATACTATAGAACGTGGAGTAAGTGGTCCACAACATTCATATTGACTTAGTGGGGAGAATGCCTAAAATATAGGACAGTTGGTTATTTTATTTCAGGATCCTTGCCGGAAGCTCAATTGGTTCAGTATCCTGACAGGTTCGGTATCCTGAAATGCAGTTATTGACTAACTGTTTCAATTGTCCACGTGTCTTAATTAATTGCAGGCTTAAAGGGACGTGTAAATGAAGGCTAAAGACCAGGTCAAGCATTAAAGAACGTGCCATAACTGACTCCCAACGTTCACAAAGACTTGGTGGAAGAATCCCTTATTTTTAGCACTTTCGGTTATTGACTTGTAACTATATATATCAGCCTTGTGATCGATGATAGGGACCGGATACCACACACACTCACTGAATACTCTCTGTAACACATAGATTTCGATCACAATAGCTCAACACTTGTATTCCTACATTTCGTATCAATAAAATTGACTAGGAGGCGAGCTATTCGGCCGGCTCCCGAGGTTTTTATCCAGGATTCCTAGAGGCAACTCGAAGGATTCTGGAGTTTTCCTCGGTAAATCATCTCGTCACCATCCTAACTTGGATTATTTGCTCATTTGATCGTTAAGCACACTACCTCACAATCTAAGTTTGGAATACAAGATTCCTTTGTGAATTTTTGACCAAAACAAGCCCAGTGGTAAAACCGACCACAATTCGCACATTTT
>JBCNJP010000007.1:102400062-102465801 GCA_039602395.1 Deinandra increscens subsp. villosa | reverse complement strand
CAACTCTACTACACTTAACTTGCAGAAACTGGGACATAGGGAGATACACGTCTTTCAATCCGTAAGAATATTTATCGTATAAGATTGTTACAACAAAAGTTGGTATCTAAAGAAAGTTTCAACATAAAGAAAAACCTTTGACATATTCATTAGACACAAGACTCAATATGCTCAATGCAAGTTCTTCTACTAAAATGACAAATTTAAGTTTGAGTAGGTTTAAACATAATGGAGGGTAGGGAAGCATGTCGAAATAATGAAGCATGATAGATTATCAACATATATAACTTTATAACACAGAAATTGTAATAAAAAAAAAGCAAAATAAAACAACACATTTGAACTAAACCTGTAAGTCGTGGCATCAAGTTGTTCAACACTTTGTAGGGCATGTTTATTCAGAAGTGCTTCAATACCAGATGGGTGGCTTAGAAATTCCCTAAAAGAATATAGTTTTCCCCCTTGTCCTTCTATGATACTGTAGCTTGGTATCTCGACTCGTTCTCGCTTCCTAGCGGATAATCTAGCTTTTTTGACTTTTGACTCTGTAAACTTTTCATTACTGCAATTGAAAACTCTTAATCTCCTCCTGGAACAAAACCGATAACAAGATGCCTAGAGCCAAAAGAAAAGAAAAGAAAATATTATACTAGCATAAATGACATCTGTTTTACAATCATACAAATGGACCAAAAAAAACATGCTAGCATGTGCAATTTAGCTCAGCCATAATATCACTAATGAGCCATGGTCAACTAATCTACATAGTTAAAAAAAAAAAAAATTCTGCTCATTTGATGTTGCCCGTCTAGAGTTCACAAATTTGTTTTTGGTTACTCTGATGGAGACTTCATAGGAGGTCACCCATCCTAGAATTATATATCCATCTGATCACACTTAACTCTGTGGATTTCTCCACTCATTTACAACCAAAGTGTCCAAAACGCGAATGTGGAATTTGAGATTGGACATTCGTTATGAACCCATCAACTCTTTTGTCCACGACCGAGATGTATTTGGCTAGGGTGTTTGATAGAACCCAAAGAAATTAAGTGAACCGAATTGAAATTAATAGATGATAGTCGAATGATTATCACCCAAAACAAGGCCAAATTCGAGATTGACAATCTCCAATTACAAATACGTAAGTTCCAAATTAACTAGATGTTTAGACAAACTGAAATGGAAAATATCCTAAAGTTAATAGGGTTTGAAATCATGAACCTTAACAGGCATTGAATTGGATTTGAAGTTTAAGTAGTTAATTCGATCTCATTTAACTTAAATTTCCATTTCGACGCCATGTAATTGGAGTTCCTAAATGTACAAGTTATAGGTTTCTATCATTCAAATGTATGCGATCCTTATAATTCTAGAAACTCAATTTTGGTCATCTGTTATCGAGAGATACTGAATTGAACAATAAGAGTATCAAACAGATTACATACATGAATAGAAGAACATAAAAGTACCTGGTGAGGATAAGGTTCTGGAAAACTCGTGGAGGAAGGTAAGAAAGCTTGAAATCTCAAAACCCTCATCAGCACCGTACGAATTACGAAAATGAATCCTGCAAATCAGAATGGAGAGAGAGAGAGAGAGGGTGGGGGTATGAAATTAGATGAGATAGAAAAAGGGAAGAACCAAATCGCGTTACGTGGCTTGCATTGCAGCAACTCGTTCAGATTGCCAGCGAGCCCCCGCCAACAGGCATTGTTGATTTGTTGATGGGATAATATTTTTAACATTTTTTTAAAAGTGTTCAATCGGATTTTAATAACTTATATAATCAGTTATTCAGTTTAACGTTGTGTGGCTCCGGAGGTTTAGGTTAAAATAAAAAGTTTAAAGCTCTTAATTTTCAATTTTTTTTTGTCAAGGCCGAAATCAGAAATCAGTAATGTAATCTTCTTACATTTATATTTGATTTCCACTTGTTTTTCTTTTATGTTTTCTCATTTCGTTCAGAGTTATCATTATGAGTCGGAAATCAAGTGTAAATATATTATTATCATGCTATTGAAATTGTTCTTAACAATGAAAATAAGGGTTAGTGCCTTAGTGGTACTGGTCAAATTGATAATAATGAATTATTATCGATCAATATAGTTTATATTATTAAAATCGAATTTACATTTTAAATATGATTATTTTATGTTTTTAAAATTCATCTTTAGAGCAATAAAGAAATAAAGGAAATTGACCAAAATATAAATTTTTAGTTTAGAGTAAATTACACTTTCTGTTCTTTACGTATACGTTTAATATTTGAGGTTTCATTGTTATACTAAGATAATAATAAGTTAATAACAGAAATCATTGTTGAAGAGAGGGGTTCATTCGGTTCCCGAAATGTGTAATCTTTGCTGCGACGGATTGGACTCGGTGTTGCATATTTTTACAGGGTGTAGGTTCGCTCTGGGTGTCTGGCAGTGGGTTTTCGGATGGTGCGGAATTCCCCTAACTTGGATTTTCTCCCTGGATGACCTGATGGTTTTACACAAGAGCGACGGCATAGGGGAGAGGAAGAGAGAGCTGATTCATGCGGTTGTTTTAGTGACTGTTTGGTGTATGTGGCTGGAAAGGAATAGAGCCGTCTTCCAGGGATGCACCCCTTCGATCAGTAAGGTAATAAAGGAGATAAAGAGCTGGAGTGAAATATGGATTGGTAATAGATGTAGAAGGAGGATAGATTGGATGTATTTTTGTATGTTGTAATTGTTTTTTTAGGGGTCTTTGTTTGTTTCTGCTGCCTTAGCGTCTTGCTAAGGCGCTTTTGTGGTGAATGAATTTTGCTGTTAAAAAAAAATAAATAAATAAAAATAAAAAAAATAACAGAAATCATAGCCTGGGGTTTGTTAAATATGACTAACAATTCATGTAAGGATAGTTTTGTCTTCTAACTGTCTAGAAATTATTTTTGTAACAACTTAAACCCTTAAACATAAATGAAATTAAATATCCAACACGTCACACACATTTTTCTCTCTCTCCTCTCTGCTGGATAGTCCCCTTCTACCAATTAATCAACCAAAAACCAATCCGGAAACTACTATTAAACAAAAATACAGTAATGTTCAAGACATGGTGTTCGTAAACTAACACTAATGGTTGAAAAGAGTAATTGTAAAAAGAGTTATTTTTTTAGAATTTATAGAAATCTTGTCATGCTAGTTTAGACTTTAGACTTGAAACAAATAAAAAAGAATATCAGTCATTTTACAAAACAAATGTAATACTCTCTAATTATTGTCTATTCCTAACATGCCCCTTCTGGTTTTGCTTCAATGTCTTTGTATAACCCTGAGTTTAGCACTCCTACAACGAACATTTACCCTCTCTTCATCTTCAGAAGGTGTTACAGGTCTCTTTGTCAGGATTATTCCACCGACCCCGTGGACCATCTGTTTGATCCACGGTTCTTTTTCATCATCATTTTCAGAACTAACACTCCCTGAATCCGGGGATTCAGGTATCAAAGATTCTCTTTTGTTTTTGTCATATGAATCGGCGTTGATGATGTTGAGAAATGTTTGTTTCACGATTCTGTCCTCCAAACTGTGAAAAGATATGACTGCAAGCCGCCCGCCAGGAGCAAGACAGTTGAAACAATCGAATAATGAAGATTCGAGTGTCTTGAGTTCGTCGTTAACAGCTATTCGAAGAGCTTGGAATACTCTTGTTGCGGTTTTTATCCAACCCTGCCTCCCTCCTGTAACACACATCCATCATCAATGCACCAATTTCATCATAAAATACATACATTTTTTTTCAACTGTACTGTTTGATGAGGTGGAATGACAGTGGGTACTGTTTTCTATCTTGTTTAACTAACTTATCTTTTCTTCATGCCACCTCATCAAATGGTAAGTTGATGTATATTGAATATTCATTTCCAAAACTACCAACAATCTGAATTTTGAGGAATTATATTGAATATTCATTTCCAAAATTACCAACAATCTGAATTTTGAGGAATTGAAATGTTAATCTGAATTTCATGATGGCATAAACATATTTTGCACAGTGGTAGGCACTTGATTCCCTCTATTAGGGGCAAATTTAACTCCCTTAAGATCAAACCTAAGCCGCTGGTTATCTGGGTATTGGTGGGTTCCATGAGTTTTCTAGTAACGTGTTCTTACAATTACACCAAAAAGAAACATATTCTAAAGTTACAATCAATTTATATTAGAGGTGGAAAATTGGCAGGAGGGTAACGGGTTAAGCTCAGTATGATTGCAAAAACCTTCTCTGTTTTAATTAATGATTATTGTGCTCAATACGATTACAAAAACTATATTATAACAATAACAATCTAATACCTCTTTAAAAACTAGGAAAATTGGATTTAAATAATCCCATGTTTTGCCTATTGGCAAATAATAATCCGTCTTTTAACATCGGCAACTAGCAGTCCCACATTTACACTTATTTGTTTTCACTAGTCCCTCCGTTAAAAAAGTTAACTCCGTTAACTTTTTCATCCAGCTTTTTTCAACCCCAATCTTTGATCCACCATAACTTCTTCAATTCTTGATGAAAATTCAATCCGTAAGTTGCTATGAACTCGTGACGAAAAACCGAACAAAACTAGATCCATATTGCCTAGGTTTTAAATAAATTATAATTATGAACATGTTCTTCATGAAGCTTCAACAATGGTGGGTTGATCAATTATCAATGGTTTTCAAAATTGATTTCACTAACACATTTGTGATCATAAACCGAATCTATAGCAACAAGAGTCATTAAAAACCATTGAGAATTGATCAATCTACCATTGTTGAAGCTTCATGAAAATCATGAAGTTGTGAAATTTGAAATCCGATCAAAACTCCATGAAAATAAATTTCGTAACTTGCTATAGACTCGTGAGAACATGTCAAATCTGCTGGAATCGATCAATATCACAAACACAATGGATTTGATGCTCAAATTTTTATTCAAAGTCATGAAAAAGTCATAACTTTGATGCTTTTGTTCATCATCATAACCTATTTGAAACCTAGGCAATATGGATCTAGTCTTGTTCGGTTTTTAGTCACGAGTTCATAGCAACTTACGGATTGAATTTTCATCAAGAATTGAAGAAGTTATGGTGGATCAAAAATTGGGGTTGAGAAAAGTTTGGTGAAAAAGTTAACAGAGTTAAATTTTTTAACGGAGGGACCACTGAAAACAAATAAGTGTAAATGTGGGACTGCTAGTTGCCAATGTTAAAAGACGGATTATTATTTGCCAATAGGCAAAACATGGGATTATTTAAATCCAATTTTCCTAAAAACTATTTAGAAGGTTTTATGCATTTTGTATACACATTGGACAATGTTCAACATGTTTTGAATAGATGGGTCAAAATAAAGTCGGTAATTTAGCACTCATGCATTAAGGCCGTGTTTGGCGTGCCATAAGCTAGCTTATAAGCTAGTTTTTGAAAAGCTAGTTGGAGTAGCGTTTCAACTAGCTTTTATAATTTTCAAGTTTTACCCTTCCCTAATATTTTGTTTTTAAATTTTAATTTATTTATATACATGTACTTTTATGTCATTTTACATTTTTCAGCTAGTTTATCAACTAGTTTTTACCAAACGTTATTTTTTATAAGCTGGCTTATCAACTATCTTATAGTTTATCAGCTAGCAGCTAGCTTATCAGCTAGTGCGCCAAACACAACCTAAATTTAAAAATTTTAAGAAGACAACCCACCTTTTCCACCGGATGAACAGCGTTTAATAAGATCTACTAGTTCACTGGTAGAATGCAATCCACCACTAAAACGAGCCTCCACAATCCTTTTTTGAAGAGCCCGCCAATTGTTCTCTTCCCCATAATCACGTAAAATTTGTCCAATGTCGGCCCCTGGCCATGAATTTAGAATGTCTTCAGCTGTCAAGCTTGCCTGTAATATCCCTGTTTCAATCAGTTAAGTGAACAAAATATACAAAAATTCTCAAAATTGTTTATTTACAACTCACTAATTCTGTAATTTAGTGCGCATAATTTACTTTTTTAGAAAAAAAAGCTAGACCATTCACTCGCAAGTTACTAGCTACAATTACTCGTGCCAGTTCTGACCTGAGGATCCATTCTCATATCAAGGGGTCCATCACAAAGCACACTAAAGCCTCTATTCGCGTTGTTCACCTGCATGTGAAACAATAAAGGCACTACTAAATACACCGCATGTTTGTAATCCCCCCTAACTGTTTAGAACACTAAAAGTTTACATACCTGCATTGATGACATACCCAAGTCCATTAGGATCCCATCGATTCCTGAAATCAGAAGCTTCTCATCGACCTCACGTAATGTGGGCCTGATGTTCTTGAAATTTTGCAAACAAGTATGCGTTTTTAGGTTGGAAGTTGAGTCATGGGAGTTCGCTGTTTGGATTAAATCGATCTTAGTTTTTGCTTTTTCATGGGCAACAGGATCACAATCCAGTCCAACATATGACTGCAACTCTGGATGAGCCTGAATTATCTGTAACTTCCAGCACATGGAATTAACATCAAAGAAATAAAGAAAAAACATTACTTCCTATGGGGTGTTTGGGATTGCTTATTAAAACTCCATATCTGCTTCTTACTTTTTGAAATAATCAATTTAAGCAACTCTAATCTGCTAATTGAAAAAAAATTTATTTCACTCGCATAATCAGTTATTTAGTTTGGATAAGCAATCCCAATTCCCAAACACACTCAAAGCAGCTTACTACTTCTTTTAGGTTAATCGAGTTTGTTCATGGGTCACACAGGTCATGCCCGGAGAACTAACGGGTCACCGGGTCAGCAGAGTGTTTGTTAATGAAGACTTGGTCAATGGTCAGGGATTGACCGAGTATTTTGGAATTTGGACATTCAGGACTCATGGAAGTAGAGAGTTAGTTGCCGAAAGTTAGGAACATGTGGGCATGTTGCAAGCTTTGCTTATTTTTTCTTCCTAATAAATAAAAGTAGCTAGCAGTACATATGAAATAGAGTTCAATTGACTTTCATTATAAGCATTAGTTTTGCTTGTAGAACTCTCATTCCGTTGTATTTGATCAACCTTTCATTTCACTTTTTATTCTTCATATTTACATACAAACAGCGAGTGTGTGTTTTATGTGCTTTGAGGGGCCTGAACCAACAACTTCATCATAATGTAATAAGCAGATAAATAGATAATCAATTCTAATAAGCACTCCCAAACACCTCCCTATAATAGGTCACCATTCTAGCCCCTTTCTAATTCATTCCTATCCACTCAATTGGGACAATTGCTGCATAGTATGTGTTATGGATTTGAACAATCAGAAATTAGTAACTTCTCCTATTCTAATTCCAAAACTACAAGATATCAGAAACTCAATGAATCTACAGATAATCAAAGCAATTTCACGAAATGAAAACTGATATAAGGGGAATCAGAACCACATACGGCGGAAGAATGTCCGGCAGCTCCAAGAGTACAATCAACAAACGTGTGAAGCTTGCGAGAATCGAAAACCTCCAACACCTCGCCTAGCATCACCGGAATATGACTCTCGGTGCCGCCAAATTGACGGAAGTTATCCTCGTCGAACTTTTTATCCGATCTAGTCCTTCTCTTGACTACGGAATCTATCAATGCTCTACGACTGCTACTAACCGAATTATCTTTTCTGTTTAGTTTTTTCTTGTTACGTGTAGAGGAAGATAAGGTAGCGGAATAACCGGCGACTGCGAGGAGAGAACTGGATATGCGGTGGCGGCCGGCGGCGCAATGCAGTGGAGGGAGGGTGAGTGGAGGGTGGAATAACAGTTGCTTGACGGCGGTCGCCGCCGCCGTAGCAGCTGTGTGCCCGGACATATGGATGAGTGATCGGTTCGAATAACTCAAATTGAAGTAGCCGATTGATTTATTTTTTATTTTTGTGCTTCCCCAATGGAAGTTGATCTTTTTAGTAATTTAGGGTAAATGTAATTTCCAATGTTTTAAAAACCGGTTTTTTAGTTGAAATGGAAAACTTTTCGGGACCGGTTCGACCGGTTGGACCGGTTAGACCGGTCGGTTGAACCGGTTAGAGATATATATATATATATATTTTTTTATAAAAATGATAATAAACTTGTACACCCGAATAAAAATAGTTAAAATACAAATATAATCCACTAAAAATAATACTAAATAGGTATTTCCCAAGAAAATATATGTTTTAAACTTTAGAAAATAATAAAAAATAACAATAAAATTAAAAAAAAATTAAAAAAAAAAGGTCAGAAAACCGGTTGAACCCGAAAAAAACCGGAAAACCACCCGGTTCGAAACGGTTCGGTTATGTCCAAAAAGCCGGGGATTAAAAAACCGGTATGAGGATCGGTTGGCGGTTGAACCGGACCGGTTAAAACGGTTTTTAAAACATTGGTAATTTCCACTGTAGAAAATGTAATATTTTCATTCCTAACGAATTTAGTAAGGAGGGTAGGTAGTATAATAGGCACAGACAGTCATGTAGCATAGCTTCTAGTTTGTACGCTCGATATTTTAAATATTTGGATTGTTACCCCTTCCTCCCACCCCACCAAATGACGTTATAGCAATGCAACCGTTTTGTTTAATCGTGTTATCCCCGCAGCAATGCGCAAGTTGTAAAATCTTGTTCTTAAACAAAACCCAATAGAGAAATTGGGTTTGATTCCTTATTAAAGAAGTTGTAAAATCAGGTATTAAACTTATTAAAGAAGCTGTTCTTTTTCTTTCTAGTGAGGACTTTTTCTTTGCGGCATATTTCAGTTTAAAATAATTAACCAAATTAACCGACCTTGGCATAACTGATCAATCAATTAAGGTTATGGTTATGGAATAACTGAATAAGCCATAACCCACCAGTCATGTTAAATTGACCAATACAATAACAGACCTTACACACTCCTAGCAGTAAGTAAGTATGGTGTTTTTTTAATTTTTAGACTTTAACATATTAACTTACTCTAATAGCTGATCCCGATTTGTCACAAGTGTTGGAGAGGTGCTCATCTTTTGAACATATTTTATAATCTAAGAGATCTCAAGTAGACGACTTGCAAAGACAAGTTGACCAATCAGCTATTTTAGGAAATCCAGGAAGGGAATCTAATCTAACAAAACCCATAACATGAAGCTGGTCGGTTAGACGGTTAACGATAATGATATGATACAGATCGAAACATGCCTGTGGGGTCGGGTAGCTAACACTCGTCAGTCGTCAAGTGGTTAATTGACGTCCACTAAGACTCGATGCTTTCGTTTCAATAGAATTTGTTTTGCTATCCAAATGTGTTAAACTATCATGCCTTAAGCGCGATTTTTGACCCATTTGAACCAATTTCTTTTGTGGATATTTTGTTTTACCCATTTGACCTCTTAAAGATAAAACCCAACCTAAATTGACCCTTACATTATGCAGACAACTCATTTAACACACATAATAATAATATTAATATAATATAATATAATATAATATAATATAATATAATAAAAGCTTTATCATAAAGGTGTTTTTCACCAATAAACAAGAGACTGCATTTACACTTGCAACTTGAAAACAATATGAACTCCAGTTTTAA
The DNA here is from genome assembly GCA_039602395.1 of Deinandra increscens subsp. villosa. Taxonomy (NCBI): domain Eukaryota; kingdom Viridiplantae; phylum Streptophyta; class Magnoliopsida; order Asterales; family Asteraceae; genus Deinandra; species Deinandra increscens. Next base: position 102,456,229 of record JBCNJP010000007.1, on the reverse strand, counting down.
TCCAACAGTGATAAACCAACTCACGAGATCCAACGAACTTTAAGCGCTACCCTTAACGATTCCATCAACATCATATTCAACCGAGAGAGGATCACTGCCAGCACCTTTAAGATCATCAAAATAATCCTCTCTTGCATTATCAGCCAACATGAGGGAAACGAGCCAGAAAAGAGCTGCATCGAGAGCTAGAAATGCGCCACCACCAAGAAGCCCGGTTTTTGCTGTAGGGCAAGTTGTTTCAAGGTTGTAATGGACATTGCTGACAAGGTGTTTGTGCTCGGTGATTGTTGGCCATAAGAGCATTACGGCTGCTAGTCCAGTTGAGCCCCTGTCATTCCGGAAGGTAAGGCAGGTTAGGTGGGTCGGATAAAGGATAGAAATGGGCCGGGTTGGGTTCACTTGAAATCTATTAATCTATTTTTAAAATTTATAAAATAAAAGGAAGAAAAAAAATGAAGGGACAGTTGCATCATTTAAAAGGTTTGAGGGCCAAAAAAGAAAAAAAGATTATGCATTTGTTATAAGCAGATCATTATGATTCCCCCATATAATTAATGTGTCACTCTCATGACTAAAAAACTATATTTACAACAATAATTATTTATCTTATGGAATAGAGGCAAGGCTTGCACATGTGTGAACACAAATCTAAATAAAACTAGAATTTAGTTCATGATTTGTACATTTAATATGTAAGATGAAAATTCAGATCAAAACCCGAGCATTGAGCTCTATACTACAAAAAACTAATATCTTGTGTCATCTTGCTTAATCTTCTTGGAAGTCATAAAACTGAAGTTTATTTTTGATTTTTTGTTACTTTTAGTGATTGTGAGAACCCGTTACCAGAGAATTCAAGAGACCCCACCAACGCCCTGCTAACCAATGAGATCGTTGTTATAGAAATTTGACTAATACTAAAGAGTATCTAGAAAATTGATGCCGATTGCCTCCAAACCTTGTGGCAGCTAGAGATTATCCTCACCCAAGTGGTGAGGGTTCAAGTCCCATAAAGTGGGCATTAGGTGGATTATGGGAAGTAGATTTTAGATGAGCGTGTTTGCCATTAAAAAATTCTAGAAATTTTATCGGTTCTAAATTTTATCTTATTAAGAGGTTATTTCCTGTATTTTCTGATTTGTGTACTATTTTCTACAATAGTCAACACGTAAAATTGAAACAATATTCAAGATTAAGGTGATGTGTACTCACAAGGCGATCAGGAAGAATACAAAGAAACTGGTGCTTTGAAACAATGCAGGCCACGGAATAGACTTCCCTTTGTATGGATAAAACAACGACAAACCTCCAGCCAAAGTTGACGCAACAAGAAACCCGAACGACAAATATCCCAATGCTACTGTCGGGTCGGTTGGATACTTGCAGATAACAACATCCTTCCCTGTGATCGGGGTTCCAGATGCAGGCTACAAATGCAAATAAAAAGAACACCAACCTCAATTAATCATTCACTATTATGCTAATGGCCGGTTGAAATTTTATATGGTAAAGAACTAAAGATGACAAGTTAAAAATACCTTCTTGTTTTCAGCAATAACGCCAAGTATGAAGGACAATACTCCAAGGGTTCCAACAACTAAGGACATTTGTCTAGTAGTAACCTCCATTGCACCTTAAATAAATTAACTCGCTGCACGTCAAAATCAAATACGTGTTCAAAAACAAAAGTTCAAATAACTTTATAATTAGCATACTGCTTAACTTGAGGAAAAGATAAAACTAACAGCTTGTTCATATTTATATAGAAAACAAAGAAACCAACCAAACCACATGTTACAAGTACCCAAATTAAGTCACTCAATTCCCAAATAAGTATTATTAATCTTGATTATCATAAAGATGGTTTAAAACCTCAATTAGTTTTAAGTTCAAAGGGCACCTCACTTCTAGGAATTGAACTTTGATCCAAATCATTAACAAGAAGCAACAATCCTTAAATAAGATAAGACATACAATTGAGTGAATATACTAAGAGAATTCATGATTTCTTATGAATCTTCTTCTAAGTAACATCAAAACTCAAAATTTCACATCCAAAAGTCAAAAGAAGACTCACATACATGTTCACAAATCCAAAATCGGAACTTTCAAGTTCAGAACATCAAAACCCTAATTACATCACCAAAAATCACCAATTTCCTAGCAGGAGTCAAAATTGGTTCAATGAAGGGGCTAATTTGTATGAATTGATTCAAGATTCGGATATCTACGATAAGATTATCAAAACCCAGATCCGATTCAGATATGTGTATACATATAGCAAAAAGACCCGATTTTGAACAGAAGATTCGTAGTTGAGAGGATACCTACCTTGTGAAGAAGAGAACGAGTGAGATAACTAACAATCGGGTGGGATGAAATTCAAAAGAATGGAGGTGATTTTATAGTCAACGATACATACAAATTGCCGTAGAGAAAGGATCTTCTACTTGAATTTAGAATCATTGGGATACTTGGATAGAGGTATCTTTGGGATTTTGACTACGTCACCAATATCTCTTTTTTACCCCAGTTGAGAGAAATGTTACACTAATAGTCCACCAATAATAACGTAGTTTCAACTTTCAGTCCTTCAATTGTAAACTTTTGTTTAATACAAAATAACAATAAATTATCACAAATCACTATCATCATCATACTCGGTAAATTTCACCAATAACAAAACTAGATAGGGTCTAACGAGGGTAAGATGTTGCTTCTAGTGATACGATCGGCTCCATAGTTTTGCATCACATAAGACACATAACACTCAGCAAAATCGGGATGAAGATTGATTGATGCATGTACTCCTTATCGCAAATCACTATTAAATGATTATATATTTAAACATGGATTTTGTTTATCCGTAATAGATCACACTCTTCATTCATTCATACAGTGACGGAACTAGAGGTTCTCATTTAGGGTTCACAGAGTTTCGTGTCACGATTATATGAAAATTTTAAATATACATATAAAGTGATAAACTTTAAAATTAATATAATAATAAAAAATAAAATATAATTTTACAGTTGTTCACCAATCTAATTTGAATAGATTAAAAAAAAGTAAAAAGCTCCGTAAACTTAAATAATATAATTTTAACTAAATACTATTAAATATAATTCAAAGAAAAACTAAATGCTATTAAATTCTCTACTTTTTCTAATATCAAATTTTTAGGTTTTTATTATTAATTAAAATTTAGTATAAATGTGTCATAATGAGTCATTGACTATTAACATATAAAGTATGCATTGGGTAAAAAAAATACTAGTTGGGGCTCTATGAAGAAAGAATAAGATCTTGTTGTCTTTGATTTGATCTTAAGAGCGATCGAGTTTTAGCACCATTGGGCCTTCGCCCTTCGGGCGGGTGAATTTTTCCCGGAACTGGAGATAACTTGGGTGTGCTTAAGGGATCCGTGCGGCTGGGTTGGGCCAGCTAGCGGTGGCCTTTTGCCATTGGGTCACCCCGTACGAAGATATCTGGGCAATTCTATGTTTGTCGGTCGTTAAAAAAATGTCATAATGAGTTATTGACTATTAATTTACAAAGTATGCATTGGGTAAAAAAAAATACTCTTCACATTTATTTTCATCTCTTTTCTTTCTTTCTCCCAATCCTTTCTTCTTGCTGAAAAAACATATAAATCTACAACACGAAACAAAAACAACAGGTAATATACTAATGGAGGGTGGACTGGAGGGTCAAGGGACCACATTGACCCCCCTTTAGATCCGCCAATACTACTTCACTCCTATCTGCTGAACCTACGCAATGAACGCTCCATCACTCATGGTTTTTATAAATTACAAATAAAAATATTTCATAATTTAAAATAAATGAAAACATTACATAATTTAAAATAAATAAAAATAAAAAGTCGAAATCGTTGGTAACCCGCCCCCATAATCTACATATGTTGTCGATTATAAGCTATTCTAAAACTTCATACCAAGCTTTGGCTAATGTCTCTTCTATAGAACCGATCATCAAAATGAGTTGGATCCATTTTTTTTTAAGTTTTGAAGAGTTTGAGGGGGAAAAGAAATAGAAAAACATAGAGATAATGGAAGAAATTTAAAGTGAAATGAGTTAAATGGAGTGATAAATTTATAGGTTATTTTTATTTTATTTCAAAAGTAGTCGTTTCCAACGGTTTGTCTTTGAAACATTTATTTTTTATTCAAAGTTGCGGGTGGAGCAGAGAATCCAAGCCCACCACAATTTTGTGGTGGCCCGAGGAGGGGGATAGTGTTCCATGTGAGCTACGCAACCACGATGACCTCTCTTGCATGGCTCCGTGACCTCTCTTGCGTCACTCTATGGTCCACCACATCCACCCTTATAGCCTATTGATATGATGATTGCCGTCACAAGAGTGACAAGGTTTAAATCTTTGTAAAGACAAGGTTAAATGGTATTTATATTAACTTTCTATATACAATTACCAACTTTGGTAAGTTTAATGGTTTTATATTAACTTTCTATATACAATTACCAGCTTTGGTAAGTTTAATTACTATTTTGTCTCTAAGTTTTGTCGTATTTATTATTATGTCATTTGTTTATTTTTACCATTATGTCATTTGTCATATTTACCATTATGACATTTGTTTATTTTTTAACATTTCGTCATTTTTTATCCGTACGCAACAAATTTAGCATATAAGTTTGTGGTGTAACAGGTAGAGTTGTGTAACAGAACTTTTAGGTCATAAGTTCAACACTTTGACCATTCAGTTTTCCATTTTAACGTTATAACATAGTATTTTTCTATTTGCGATTGAGTCGTTTGAACTTGGGACAAGAGTTAGTGTTTTTTGTTGTTTTAATAGGTACACGTAGATTTCCTTATGCACAATCGTGTAACATAGTTTTTTGTTTGAAGCGTTTTGATCTTTACACGTTTATTTTTTTTCTATTTTCTTTACGTACCATTATACAATGAAACAGTTTTATGTGCCAATACAGTTTTTTGTTTGAAGCGTTTTGATCTTTACACGTTTTTTATTTCCATTCTCTTTACGTACCATTATACAATGAAACAGTTTTATGTGTCAATGCTATCCCGCGACAACGCACGAGTAACAAATCTTGTATATAACAAAAAGCAAATAATAATTAATGCCGCATCCATTTTCTTTCTTTTGTAATCTTTAATTATCTACTCGATCTAAGATAAGTTTCGGCTATATATTATCTATGGACTAGTGCTAACTTTCTGGTCACTAGCAAAAAAGCACATTATGCATTTTTATAGATATAGTAAATTTTTACATGTATAAATATTTATAACATATGTATATACATACTTGGAATTTAATTGTCATACCATAACCAAACCATTCGTACGTATGAGATTGACGTCTACTTGTATGATCTATAGGCTTACTTATTTCATAGTTTAACGGTTATATTTCTCTTTGATTTTATTGCTTAATGTCTTATACGTCTTAACCTAATGAGTTTTATAGACCTACTAAGTGAGAGAGAACATATAAATTCTGATAAATGAGGATCAATGGACCTTCTTAATCCTCTTTGGTTCCATTTTACTCGTTTCTACTTTCAAAATTCGGTTTGGATTTTTCTCTCAAATCAAAACCAAGAAATTAAATGAAAACCCTATAGTTTACATCTCATGTTTCTTTAACATCAATCAAGCTAGTGACACAAATATTGAATCAAGATAAACTTTAGCTAAACTTTATTGAATACTAACATAAACTTTAGCTAAACTTTATTGAATACTAAACTTTATTAAACAACCAAAAACATATAACATAAATTCATATTTCACAATTGGAGGATATGAAGAAAGGGTTTGGAGGCAGTTATCCTTACATATTCATATGTGGTTCTCCCTCACAAACATATTTATGCATGTGATGGTCTATATATCCTTGACATTATAACGGCATTTAGTTATAAGAAAATCAACAACTACAAGAAACTAACATAAGACACATAGCTTACCCTGCCTATCAAACTCACTCATGCATTTGATGGTTTCCATATTCAACTGACCTTTAGATCAGAATCATATATACTGCAGTCTCAATAGGGAGGCGCCCAGTAGTTTTCAAGGTCCGCGCACTGGTCCATGGTCATGAACCGATTGTTAACAAGCCCGGACTCACCGTTCGTACTCATCTCCACATCATAACCACCCATGGCTGCTTCGACATGATTTCCAAGTCCACGGCTACTCATGAGCATCGAGGAAGCCCCTTCTTCATGCGGCTGAGGCGGCAAAAGTGATGGTGTGGCTCCTGGTGGTGGTGGCTGTGCCAGTATTGGCCTCATTTGTGTTGAAGTTGATCCTCTCAGATTTAGATTCAGCCCGGAAATAGTAAAGAGCTCGGACCCATCTCCGTTAGGATAGTTTAATGGAGATTGGTTGAGAAGCGTGTTTGCGCTACCTCTGAAAGCCCTCGAAAACTCAGGAATATCAGCATTGGTCATGTAACTTCTTCCGAGTCCGTATGGGAATTGGTAATTCGGATCGGATGGCATGATTTGGGGAGGCATCTGAATCCCGGAAGCAGGACCCATCTCAAGGTTGTAGGGACTAATCATCACGCGCGAATGGCTGGACGACGGATACTTCTTTCCACCGGCAGTCTTTTGGAAAACTCGGCATACAACCCACTCATCCTGTGTGTATATATAGGCAGGCATGAACTAATCAGTTAGTAATAGATTTTTGGGGTAGACTTTACAATATATATAGTTCTTGTTCAAGTTATGTGTTGAGTTTCAGGAGAGAAAACCATATCATTTATATCCTTCAAATGCAATGCTATATACCTTCTCCTTTTTTGCCAAAAATATCAGATTTTCATATGAATTCTTTTGATTTTTGAAGAGATTAGGCGATTTTTGTTTCGAACACATCAAAAAGAATTTGGTGAACTGTGGATTTGGTTAAAAGGTAAGTCAAGAACTCACATCTTTTGGAACAAATTGAGTATTTTGTTTGTTTTGTTAAATATATGTGTAAGGGTTTACTAATCCGACATCTTAAAATCTAATTTCCTACTACCCTTATAGTCAAATCAAACAACCTTTTGAAAATAGCTGGAAACATTTGTTTAGAAGTAGTCGGCGATAACTCAAGCCCTACATGCAAATGATCATTCAAGAAAAATCTCAAACATCCATTTCAAAGTAGGGATGTGACACAAATCCTATATTTTTTTTTTAAACGGCAACACAAACCCTAATTAACTATCGAATAACCGTTTTGGTGCAACCTCAAATGACAGTTTTATTTGAAAGGATATATATTAGCTAGATTAGATTGTCAAATGGTATAGATATAGCTCACCCATATATAAAGAGAAGTACACAACTTTTTTCATTTTCAAAAGGGTTTTCAATATTGGTTAGTCACTATTTATATATGTGTTTTTTTGTCGCGAAGTTGATGAAATCGAAGATATGAAAGGGGATGTAACGTTTTAAACTTGTAGTGGTTGAAGTCATTTGCTAGTGACTTCAACTGTTACAAGATAAGGAATATATGTAAAGATAAAACGAGAGTTCAAGTTCCATCATGCTCTAAAAAAAATCAACCCTAGGTTAGCTCGGTACCTTGGAAGATCGGAAGGTAGATTTGGCATGAACGCGATACTCATGCATGACCCAATTGGTTTTCTCTCCACGAGGGGCTCTCCCTCGATAAAACACCAATGTTTTCTTCATACCAACAATCTCCGAGGTGACACCATTGAAGATCTCCTTGTCCTTTCCAGTGGTCTTCCAGTACCCAGTATTTGTGGCTCGGTTTGTTCTCACTCCCGTTGGGTATTTCCTATCCCTTAGGCTGAAGAAGTACCATTCTTTCTCTCCCATTTTCGCCTTTCCTGATTCAAATTTTCACAATTTTCGCAACGTTAGTTAACCGCTAACCGCTTGTTAATGTTTTAAAAGCTGATAATGCATGCAACATATGGAGATTATATATCACATGATCTCACAAATCCTAGATTTTTTTCTCTCGCTATTTTGATGCAAGCTTAATGCCAAATTTGGGTTTTTTCGACTGAAAATTATCGCAATTTGTGAAGATAATCACGTAAAAAAATTTGGTTGGGAAATTTTTCTCTTTAGTACTGTAGTGTTCCAAAAGTTAACAAAATTAAAATGCTATTTTGAGTGTGCGAGTAAATAATCATGCCTAAAATACTCAACGACTGATTTTCTATTAGTTTGTTGAGAAAAATTAAGCATATATATGGTTACTATATATAAGAGCTATTAATAACTTGCACGAAATAGGGTCTCCTGTGTCTAAATCTTCTTGGAGATTCATATTTTCCTGCCAATTACAACTATCTTAATATGCAACAAACGGTGATCATTCAAAATCCAACTGCATTTAGAAAGAATAAATTAAATATTACATGGTTAAAAAAAATAAAAATACCAATATGATAAAAAGAATTTCTTCTTAGGTATTGTTTTTTTATTTATAAATTAACCTATTTTATTTTATTTACCTTATCAAATTAATGATGATGATGATGATCATAGATTGATCAAATCTATAAAGTTATATAATCCCTTTGCCACTTTGTTTTGAAAGGCGATTTTTATAAAAAAAAAAAACAAAGAAACTACCCAGTAAAATTCTACTAATTATAGCAAAAGCTATTGAGAGGGCCTTAAAAAAGATAGAGAGGATGTGCGCTGAGATTCCAGCCCCAAAAAGAAGAAGAAATAATCTAGTTATACGTACCCAATATATATAAGAAATGAAGAACACATATAAATACAAAATCTCAACACCTCTTACTATCTTTTGGTGTAAAATTGAACTTTTATTAACTGAATTGATTAAATAAACTTAATTAGCTCTTGCTGTAAAATGAAATACTGAATATCAACTTCACACAGAAAAATAAACTTCATGAAAACAAAACCCTAGTTTTTTTTTTGGAAAATTTAAAGGGACAAACTGATTTAATTATATGTATATATATAGTTAAACTGCTCTTTTAATTACAAAAGAAACAGATATGATCAAACTAGATGTTGAAGAGTAGAGAAAATTTAGCTATAATTAGCACATACCAGGTAGATCCCAAGGCTCACATTTATTGAGATCAACATCAGTAATAGCCCTTGCAGTAAAACTAGAATCTGAAATCTTGTGCACAAGATAAGAACTGATGAGTTCTTCATCTGTAGGATGAAACCGAAACCCCGGAGGAAGTGTTTCTGCATCCTTTTTCACTTCTCCTTCCATATCGATCTAGCGCTACTACCTTTCTTATAAGATAGTTAATTATCGAAAGCGTACAAGTAAACTATATATGTGTGATTACTAACTATACCATTATTTTCTTTTATCAAAAGAGGTGAAAGGAAAGGGGAGGTGTTAGTATATAATAATGGGAACTCAGTGATAAGGTTTGGTGTGAGTGTTTGAAGTTTTCTTGCCAACAAGCTAGGTTAGAATATATATATAACTTCTAACTTACAGTTATAACAAGAAAGAAGAGAAGGAGGGTGGTTCTAAGAAGCTCTCACCTACTCTAATTAATCTTAATATATACTCTTCCAAAAGTCATATAGATCAGCTTAGTTCTACTAATCATACATTCTAGTACCAAAATTTTCAAATTAAACTTTTTGAAGTTATGCTGTCGTCATAACTAAATAAAGCCGCTTACGGTTTTTCAGATCAAGAAAATGAAGGAAATGCGATGACCGTTTAGGGTTTAAGGTTTAGGGACGACATATCGTTTGATTTTTCTTTTCTTAATTGGTAGTTCTTAAGTTGCTGCAATGTAAATTTGCACTCCTAAAAAAAAGGAAAGGTCTAAAACTATAAGAAAATATGATTTGTATATATCTGTAGATCAAATATGAAAATATTCTTGTGTAGCATATATAGAAAACCCCTCCAAAAGGACTAAGAAGTAACTAGCTAGTAGCATATGACTTGTTTTGATGTCATGTGAATAGATGTGTTTTAACTTGGATTATATATGCATAAAATGCATTGCTAGCTATAACATATGACGATCACATATCAAGTAATTAAACATATAAATGTGATATCAATGTAAAGAGCTTGATCAACATTAATGATAATTACCGATAACGTAAATCACATATGGTTTTATGATTATGTATTAATATTAATAATATTCACAGTTATATATATTGTAGGTAAGGGTTAAGTTAAATGGAAACTAAGTTTTAGTTGGAAAACTAGAAAACCAAAGGAAAAATATATTAAATGAAGGCTATTTAGTTAATTTTAGTGCTCATTTTTTTTTCTTTTTTAAATTTTTGTGTCTATCCACCTAATAGCCGCCTATCAACCTCAAAAAAAAAAAAAAAACTTAAAAAAAGACGTTCTTTTTTTTTGGTTCGGCCGACTATGTTGCATATATGCAACATTGTATGTTGTTTATGTTGCATATATGCAACATGCTATGTTGCATATATGCAACGTATGAAGTATACAATGTTGCATATATGCAACATAGTCATATATGCAACATAGTCGGACGGACAAGATGAACAAAAAAATATTTTTATTTTTATTTTTTATAAAGTTATCACGTGGATATATGTGAAATTAAAATAAAAAAAAAGGGAAAAGAAAGAATGTCAAACTACCCAAATAACCTTCATTTAATATAATTTACATTTGGTTTTTCAGTTTTCCAATGAATCTTACCCTTGTAAGTAAATAAAGTTTATTTACGGTAAGTGACACTAGTGCGAATGTAAAATACTTTGTCAGTGGGTGCCTAAAATAGGTCACATTAGAGAGGGTGAGATCGAAACATGATTTAAGAAATACGAATTATATATTTCTTGACCTTTTATTATTACATATATATTTAAGGAACTAAATGAAGTTTCTTAATGTTAGTTTGGCAAGCTCACCTCTCCATTCCATTGCACATCAATATATATTTACACAATTTACATATTGTACCCTATACTTCTATACAATGTATAATGTATGTAATCTAGTCTAATATACCCCCTCAGTCTAAGGTGGAGGGTTCCGAAGGCTTAGACTGGTACGAAAATCAAGAAACAGTGTGCGAGGCAAGCCTTTGGTGAAGATATCTGCGAACTGATAACGAGTTGGAACGTGAAGTACCCGAATGTGTCCCTGACGAACCTGATCTTGAACGAAATGAATGTCAATCTCGATATGTTTCGTTCGTTGATGCTGAATGGGATTGCCAGACATGTAAATGGCGCTCACGTTATCACAATAAACCAAAGAGGTGCGCCGTGGTGGATAGCCGAGCTCTAGAAGTAAGTTACGAAGCCAAGATATCTCGGCGACGACGTGTGCTACACCGCGGTACTCGGCTTCCGCGCTGGAACGTGAAACAACGGTCTGGCGTTTCGAGGACCAGGAGACAAGGTTCTCGCCGTAGTACACGCAATACCCCGAGGTGGATCTTCTCGTGTCCGGACAACCAGCCCAGTCGGCATCCGTATATGCAATAAGAGAAGAGGATGAAGAAGACCCGGTCATGTATAAGCCCATGGAGAGAGTTCCTTTAATGTAGCGAAGGATTCTCTTCAGGGCAAGGAGATGAGAGGACCTCGGGGCATGCATATGCATGCAGACCTGCTGAACTGCATAAGAAATGTCGGGGCGAGTGAACGTCAAGTACTGGAGAGCCCTGGCGAGGCTCCTGTATGTGGTGGGGTCATCTATCAAATCACCGGCTGAGGCACTGAGTTTCCCGTTTGTGTCAACGGGAGTTTGAACCGGGTTACAATCTGTCATGTGTGCCCGGTCGAGAATATCAGAGGCATAAGACTGTTGAGATAAGAACATACCATGGCCGTCACGCCGGACGGAAATCCCGAGGAAGTAAGATAAAGGCCCCAAATCCTTCATGGCGAACTCGGAAAACAGGCGAGACATGATCCGCTGATGAAGGACGGTAGAGGATGCGGTGAAGATAATATCGTCAACATACAGTAGTAGGTACGCGACGTCCGGTCCTCGGCAATAAATAAATAACGAGTGATCAGAAGCACTATGATGAAACCCCAAGGTAGAGACGAAATCGGTAAATCGCTGGTACCAGGCCCGGGGGGCTTGTTTTAGCCCGTATAGCGACTTCCGTAGACGACAAACATAGGATGGATAGGATGGGTCACAAAATCCTGCCCGTTGATGCATATAAACCGTCTCCTGTAAGTTACCATGCAAAAAGGCGTTTTTCACATCTAGCTGATGTATACCCCAACCATTTGACAAGGCCAAGCTAAGTACAATCCGAATCGTGGCCGGTTTGACAACCGGACTGAAAGTTTCGTGACAATCGATCCCCACCTGTTGTGACCTCCCATCGCATACTAATTGCGCTTTGTAGCGCTCCAGAGTCCCATCCGATTTGTATTTATGTTTAAACATCCACATGCACCGGATTAAGTTCATGTCCGAGCGACGAGGCACCAATTCCCAAGTGTTATTATCGATAAGGGCACTAAACTCATCAGTCATCGCACGGTTCCACACGGGTGAGGCTAATGTGTCGGATACATTTTTAGGTAGTGGGGAGATGGTGGAAGTATGGAGGTTAAATATTTTCTTTGGTTTAGAAGTGCCAGCCATACTACGGGTTATCATTGTTCGGGTTGGGGGTGGTGGCGGAGGGGTGGGGTCGGGTGGTGTGGGGGCGGTGGTGGTGGCAACCGGCTGGGGAGTGTGGAACGAGATGGTGGACGGATCAGGTAGAGGGTGGGAGGACGATGTGGGGGAAGTTGGGTCGGTGGGTGTAGTTGGGCCGGAGGTGGTAGTTGGGCCGTGGCCGGATGTAGGGGAAGGATGGGAGGGGGGTATGGTAAAAAATGGCCAAATCAATGGACTCAACCCGCTCTCAAGGAATGAATGATCGGGAGTGGTGGAGGTAGAGTTTTTATATGGGAAGACCCGTTCGTCGAAGACGACGTGTCGAGAAATGAATATTTTCTGAGAAGAGATTTCTAGACATTTGTACCCCCTGTGGTTAGAAGGGTACCCAAGAAAGATGCAAGCGGAGGAACATGGTTGAAGTTTGTGTATGGTGGTGGAGGAAAAGAGAGGGTAACATAGACAACCGAAGGTGCGAAGATGAGTGTATGAGGGGTGTTTGGCGTATAGAAGATAGGTCGGAGAAAGAGATTGTTTTGTTTTAGATGGTAGGATGTTAATGAGATAGGTAGCCATTTGGAGAGAGTGATGCCAGAACGAGGAGGGAAGGGAAGCGGTGGTGAGGAGGGTCCGGAGAATGTTGTTAATGGATCGAATCTTCCTTTCGGATTTGCCATTTTGAGGTGACGTATGAGGACATGAGAAGCGAAAAAGGATGCCGTGTTGAGTAAAGAAATCATGAAAATTTTTGTTGTTGTATTCGGTGCCATTGTCACATTGTAAGGTTTTAATTGTGGTGTTGAATTGAGTTTTAATCATAGTGTGAAAATTACAAAACACACGAAAAACATGAGATTTATGGGTTAGTGGAAACGTCCAAAGATAGTTGGTGTAATCATCAAGAAAAAGCACGTAATATCGATGACCACCCGAGGAGGTAACCGGGGAGGTCCAGACGTCACTATGTATAATATCAAAAGGTAAAGCAGTAGTAGTGACTGAATCATGAAAAGGCAATTTAATATGTTTGCTCAACACACAAGGTTCACATAATTTAGTGTTTGCAAAAGAACCAACATTAATCATTTTATTCGAATTCAAAATACGTAAAATAGAAGTGCCGGGATGTCCAAGACGGGAGTGCCAAAGGTCTTGAGACAAAGCAGCGAAAGCAGAAGGACTGGTAGAGCGACTGGAAGGTGTAGAGAGCGGGTAGAGATCCCCCGAGCTGTCACATCTAAGGATAGGAATCTGCGTCTGGTAATCCTTCACAAGAAAACCAAATGGGTCAAATTCAATGGACATTTTATTGTCAGTAGTCAATTGACGAACAGACAACAAGTTTTTGATTAGGTGTGGGGCAATGAGAATATTATTTAACTTTAAGGGAGGAAAGGGTTGTTTTAGGGTAGTAGAGCCGGTGCCAGTAATGGGTATGTGGAGACCGTTTCCGACAACTATATGGTTTTGTGTGCCATTATTGACATAATTTGAGATGTTACATGTCGTGTTAGACATGTGATGAGTGGCCCCCGTGTCCAAATACCACTGCTGCTGATCAGGATTAAGTGTCATAGTAGCATTCATGGCCTGTGGAATATAAGTGGGTATAGAACCGCCTTCCATGTTGTAAGCCTGAGGTGGTGCTGGACCAAGTATACCTGCAGAAGAATTAGCACGAAACTGGGGGGAGGACCGAGGCATCTGCATGGTTGGATAGGGACATGGTGGTGTTTGCCAAGTTGGGTTGTAGGTCCATGGCCCAAAGCTAGTGGGGGTCCATGGTGGAGTAAATGGCACAATGTGGTGGTGGAGGCGGCGGAAGGGAACGCCGGAGAGATTAGGGTTTGGTGAAGGTTACGTGAATTCTGGAATGGAGAGAGAAAAGGAAAGGCAATCACGTAAGGAAGAGGCGTGATACCATGTTAGTTTGGCAAGCTCACCTCTCCATTCCATTGCACATCAACATATATTTACACAATTTACATATTGTACCCTATACTTCTATACAATGTATAATGTATGTAATCTAGTCTAATACTTAACTAGTAATTTCATGCCAATATTTTTTTTTATATTTACATGTGTAACAATATGGGTATTTTTTACTTACTATCATCTTAATTTCGTATAGTAATTGAATAATAAATATTTTGTTTGTATAAAACAAGTCATAATATTTTATTGTCTACAAATTGGACTTCTTTATTTTAGTTATTTAAGTGTTAAAAAACAACGAGAACTTGACGGTTTGATTTGTCCATTTAAATATATTAAAAGAAAAAGCAAATGTTCATCAAAAGTAGAAAAAACAAAATTACAATTAAAAAAACAATAAAATACTTGGGAGGGCGCCTTATTCTTATCAAGGCTGTTGGTTGAGATTTTTCGTACAATAAGATGAATCAGGTTGGTGGTGGGCAATAACATGAATCGGGTTAACGCGTGGCAACCGATGGTTGAGATTTTTCGTGCTTGTCTTTCCTGTTGGAAGGCAAAATCCCTCTCCATGGGAGGGCGCCTTGTTCTCATCAAAGCCATTTTGGATAGTCTTCCCCTATATTTCTTCTCTCTTTTCAAGGCCCCGGTTACGCATGTTCAAACCTTGGAAAAAAGTTCGATCTAATTTCCTTTGGGGAAGTGGCAATGACGGTAATGGGGATCCGAAAAAGGTTCATTGGATTAGTCGTTCGTCCGTCTATTCGCCAAAAGACCATGGTGGTTTGGGGCTGGATTCTTTTGACTCCATTAACAAAGCTTGTCTAGTTAAATGGTTTTGGAGGTACTTAACTGAACCAGACGAATTATGGTGAAAGGTCATCTCGGGTATCCATGGCTCGACTAGTGTTCATCAGTGGGTGCCGTGCAATAAGTACATTACCGTAGTGTGGAAGAATATTTGTAAAGTTGAAGGCACTTTGGGCAATCTTGGAGTTAGGCTTTGGGAGTTATTGGTCAAAGAGGATGGAGGCTGGAAATGAAAGGGGGACCCTTTTGGGATTTTTTCCACCCGTTCCTTTAAATCTCAACTTGCAAATCTCAACTTGCAAATCTCCTCATTTATGATGGGCTTAAGCCGATTACTTGGCCCAGGTGCATTCCTATGAAGGCAAACCTTCTTTTATGGCGGGCCCATGTTTCGCGCCTTCCCACCTTCGACAATCTGGCCCGTCGTAACATTCAGGTGCTTTCCCAGGTGTGCCCTATGTGTAATGAATCAGATGAATCGGCGGAACACCTGTTCACGAGTTGCCGGGTTGTCTCGAACATTTGGCAAAGGATTTTCAATTGGTGTAGAATTCCCCCTATTTTCCGCTTTTCAGTAGAGGACATGGCTCATGTTGCTAGCAATTTGGGGAGGGGCAAAGATTTCGGACCCGCTTCAAGATATTGTACACACGGCTTGTTGGGTCTTATGGCGGGCTCGGAACGATGTTTTTTTTAAAAAAAGGTGCTCAGAATCGAGAGGATTTTTCTTGACATCATGTCCTTAAGCTATTGTGACACCCACTCCTAGACTTGGCTCCAGGAGGGGTCACGTGTCGGATTTACACAAGAACACATGGTATAACAGAGATACTAATGCAGCGGAAATATTAAAAACTTTATTCGTATTGCCAAGTTACAACAGTAAACTAGATATTACATAAATTTTAACTATCTAGGTCTATGCCAGCGGTCCAACAAGCTTCCTCTTGACAGTTTGCCCTTTCATTTCTTTATCACCAAAGTCCTATCCTTACTTCTAGAAGTCTCACCATCACCTGACATACATACTTTAAAAGTCAGCTTACGCTGGTGAGTTCTAAGTTTCTAAAAACTCTTTCTTGATCTACGAGACAAATCAAGTTCTCCCGGGTCTTCTTGACCCCATTAGTAAACTTTTAACAAGTATAAAACATAACAGGTTTATACAACATATCAGAATTTACCCATAACTAGGAATCTACTCAAACGGGAACATCAATCCTATAAACCTTCCTAGTTAATTAAATTCAGTCTTTTCGTGCACTAGCAATGTCTTGCTATGCCTCATTCTTTATCTGCTACCCAGGAGCAGCCTAATGAATTTTTGGTCACTTGTGGTTATCAAGTACACCTTAGGGTAGGATAGTATTGTCGACTGTCAAACAGATCCTTCCCATCCAGGCATCCCGCTATGGCCAGTCTCACTACCTTACGTAGGCCATTCCGTACATCGGCTAGAGAAATACTACCCTTTTTGTCTCCCTATTTCATGAGCCCCATCTGTACTATCCACTCCGTGACCTTACGGATTGCTTTACTTAACATGTTCATCTCATTCAATAATGAGTACCTTACTAGCAATCCCCAATCTCCATAATACCACTACCCGCCTTAAATTAAATACCCAAGAGCCTTAGGTTTATTAGTAGATAGTGATAATGTATTCATATATTGCAACTAATGATCATTTCCCAATTTACCATTAGAGTTTATATATAGGATGTACCGGCGGCGTACCCACCACCCTACTGATATATCGGGTAACTAATATTATTATGCTTATATAAAGGAAGTACCAGCGGCGTATCCACCACATAATATATAAAGCAAATGTAACATTAGTTCTCATATATACCTGCATACTCACTATACGTCTATTAACAATTCCCTCATCACTTGAACATTTATAATAACACATAGTCAATCCAAATGAATAATAAAGCTTAACAACACTTATAAGCATTTGTAAGCACTTTTCATAACATAGTATGTATGCCAGCCCAAAAATGTTTAAAACATTTAAAGCATTTAAAAGTGGGCTGTTAGAACTCACCTTAGCTTTGCGAAGCTATTAATCTTGGGTTAAGTCCTCGTGAATCAGTTTCTTAACGGCTTTAACGTAATGTCCCTATCAAGACATCCTAAAGGTTACAAATCACATTGAAGACTTAGCCCATTATCCAAAACCCAACTCTTTATTGGTTAATACCCTTAATAGTCAAAATGACCATTTTGCCCCCTTTACATATTTTGTTATATCTCTTTCAAGTCTTTGCTCCTTAATGTTTACCGCTCGTGTCTCCTCATGACCGATTATTTTGGCGGAGTTACTATGAGGAATAGTCACGGGGTTTTGAATTTGGTGACGATTGTTACCGGCCGTGTAGGCGTCATTGACGACCATGAGGCGGAATTACTACAATCGTTGCACCAAGTTAATAATTTACTATTTTATCAAAATTGAACTCATATATATTTAATATATATGTAAACATGTTCTAATACCAAAAATCAACATCCAATACTTTATGGTCATCCCAATATTTGACAATTATCTTCCAAAACCCTAATTTTGACGAAATTCCTAAATTAACATCAAAAATCCTTTTCTCATTAAATAAACTTAGGGTTTCTTTTATAATATCATTTTATGATTACTTCAAAAGATGGATCCTTAAATCAAACCCGATCGTTCAATTTTATCAAAACAATGTCTAGAAAACCCTAATTTTGGCCCTCTTCTAAAAATCATACGAAACCTTTTCTTTTTGTGAAAAAAGAATAGGTCTTTCTTAAAATACATCATTTTAGAATTACCTACCAAAATTCAGGCCCTAACTCCCACCCGATCATCCAATTTTACCCAAACAAGCTCAAGAACACTAATTTGAGCATAGTTTTAAAAATCATACTTAGGAATCGATTTAGCCAAAACTGAAAGAACTTATTTTGTACCATACCTAGGAGAGTGTAACTGCAAAATTTCAGCTCTGGACTCCTCACCGTTTGAGAGAATTTGACCGACGAAGTTTCTGGTTCGAATTTAGGGTTTTTCGGGTTTGAATTCAGAAATTAGGGAGGATATTCGGCCGATTGGAGCTTGGATTTATACTAGTAGGGTACGCCTCTGGTTCCTACACGTGTCTAGGGTGTCTCATGCTCGAAATCAACACGTATACAGGGTCAATTTCATCAAAACGTGCTGCACAAGTTGAAGTTCATCGTTTTCTGATTGGATTTGGGCGGCGGTACACGAAGGTCAGCCCAGCAACCTTCGCGATACGTGAGGTACTATCGGAAATTGACCATTTTGGTCCATGAGGTTCTATAATGTGTAAAACTAGCCCAGAACTTCCCCAATTGCTATTTTTAACCCCCGAACTATTATAAAACATACTTAATGAAGTTTCTAAAGCTCGGGACACTATCGATAACATACGTATACATACGTATTTATTTTTATAATTATATATATATTTATAATTTTCATTATTTACACCTTTGGTCTCTCTAACTTTACAATACCTATCATTTTATGTACCGAATCACTCTAGGATATATTTATACTAGTTTATAAGCTTCGGGGAACTTATGATAATTATAGATACATACAATAACCATAAGTATTCTTAACTTTATGCAAATTACACTTTTGACCCTTTTACTTTTATATCTATTTATTATTATGAAATTTCTTTACGCTAGCTATTCTAACACGTATTTTCACATAGATATTCATCAAATGAATATTTCACATGCACCTATACTATCTTAATCACATATATCACACCCATTTATCCATTTCTTATATTTACAACTACGTTTTCACTTATATTATCATGCATATACACATATAATTTATATCTAGCACATATATCATATAAATATGCATTCACTAATATTCCAAATACACATGATAAGCATAGTTATTATATTAACTACCACTTACGAGTTTATCTGAAATCTTGGGATGTTACAACTATCGTTGGACTCACACTAGGAGTAAGAAGTATAAGGTGTCGTGGATTGATTGGTGTAATTTTGCCGTTCCCATGTAAGCCCGTTTATGTCCTTGCCTAGCGTCTTGCTAGGTGTCGGGTTTGTTTAATGAAATTGCCGTTCAATAAAAAAAACAGTAATATAAAAAAAAAACTTGTTTTACTAAATTGATAATAAATAAAAGTATTTTTGTAACATATTCCTTATTTGCCATAAAAAAAATTAACAATTAAAAAGGAGATTTAGAAAGGGTCATGCTATTCACACTTTTTGTTTTTCTCCTTACACCACCTCAACCGCCCCACTTAGGCATAACTCTGGCATTTAACCCAGCAACTACAATTCATGCAGCTAAAATTCACCCCTCATTTTTTTAAACATTCATAACTCTTAGATACGACTTTTTTTTTTATATTACACCATATAAATAAGCGTTTTTTTTATCTTTAAAACGCGTAAAGTGTTGTTATATATAAAAAATTTACTCTTTCGAGTATATCAAAATGTTCAGATCATTGTGTAATATTTTGTCAAAAATATTCAGATCATTGTGCCATATTGTATCAAAATGTTCAGATCCTTGTGTCATTGTGTCAAAATGTTCAGATCATTGTGTCATATTGTGTCAAAATCGAAAGAGTAATTTTTTTAATTATATATATATCAACATTATACGTGTTTTAAAGATAAAAAACACTCGTTTTTATGGTGTAAATTAAAAAAAAAATGTTGTATGTGAAAGTTATGAATGTTTAAAAAATGGGAGGTGAATTTTAACTGCATTAATTGTAGTTACTGGGTTAAATGCGAGGGATATGCCTAAATGGTGCGGTTGGGGGTGGTGTTAGGAGAAAAAAAATATTGTGAATAGAATGGGGCTTTAGAAAAAAGATTTGAGTGAGACTATGAAATATAGATGATACATATAACTATATTTATAAAGGGGTTTTCGAATATGTGTGCCCTAAGGGCATACATAATGTTCAATAAATGCATCTTTAAAGTTGAAAAATACTTTTTTGAAAAAAAAATATTCATACATTTCTCATTCTTGAAGATGAATCTTGATATATTTTTTAAACTTTCAAAAAGAATCTTTATATCTTTTTCAGTTTTCGAGGTGTTTATGACATATTAGAAAACCCTATTTATTTTTATTTTTTCATTTTTTCTTCTTCGTTAAACCAGTGCATCTCTGCATCTCTGTTCATTAAAAGTTTCTTTCTCTTCACATTTCTCTCGTCTTTCCTCTTCTTCTTGGGTGGCTGAACAAACAAAAGTTTGGGTGCCTAATCATAAATTCTACTAAATAACATAGTAAATTAGTAGGTTGAGTGAGTGTCTTGGTGTGACACCCCAATCGACGGTGGAATACGTTGCGGCATGATGATTGTTTCTCGTGAGTAAAGTTGGATCACAGGATCGAATACAAAGAATTGACAAGAAATCAGAGAGGAATTTTATTAAAAAATCAGGGAAGAAGATTACAGTTTACAAGATGGATCAGTCTCAAACTTAAGCGCCTAATCTAACAGCTATATACGCAATTAACAAACTAACAAACTAGTTACATTTCAGACCCTTCAACTATTTGGAATTACCAAACTGTACCTGAACTTTGTTAACAAAATATTAACAGCTTTATTTATCCCCTAACAATGAGTTACAACTATTCACAATCATATCAATGATAGTCAACATAAAAACTTGATAGTTTTTTTTTTTTAAGAATGTGATTGCTCTTAGCCCTTAGCTAGGATAGTGAAAGTGAAAGTAACCACAAGTTAATTTGTTGGTATAAATTATTATCAGCTAAATGGTTATAGTTTAAATTATTAAAATTTACTTTGCCTATTTAAAAAGGTACTTTTTATGATTGAACAAACGTAAAATTTGATTTTCTTAATTAACGTACTATTAATTCGTATCAAGTTGAAATCTATGAATTTCAAGGATAAAATTGTTAAGTAGCGTAGAATCGTAACAAACCAAACTTTCTTAGGTTGAAATAAATAATAATTACTTGACTGTTTTTTGAGATTTGAGAACAAAAGTTATGCTTTGTTTATACTTAGTCATGGAGTAATGGAAGTGACCAGTTGACTACCTGAATATGCTTGCTTATTTGGGATAAACACCAAAATAACCATTGTTGACTTTGAAAATTGAGTTTTGATTCGCTGACTTTATTTGCACCAAAATGACATTTTCAACTTCGAGCCTAACTCCTAACCATTTATTTGCACCAAAATGACCTTGACACCTCATCATCTTCTTCAATTCCACTCTGCATTTTTTCACTGTCTCTCTCTCTTCACCTAAAACCGACAAAGAAATGGGTCGGGTCATTTGTTCTTTTTCTTCGCAAAAATGTGGAATATCCGAATATATTGTTACAAAAGTTATCGGATACAACTTCATCTAACCTGGATACATTTTTCCGGCGGCCTGAGGCGAATTCCGGCGAGTCAAATCTGATCAGAAGTGAACTCCGGCGATCTAAGGCATCTCCGTTTTTCATGTTGTTCTATCATTGCGTTGAATTTGTCTTGCAATTCTCTGGTTAAAGTGAGCCGCCCACAAAATTAGTCCTTCGTTTTTCTTCTCCTAATCACAAAATTAGTGAGCCGCTCACAATTCTCTGGTCTCGGAAGATTCCCTCGGAATGGCTCAAGTTCTCTCGGATCAAAATAGTTCTCAAGGATCTGAAGTTGAAACGGAGCTTGCAGTTGAAACGGAAGTGATGAAGTGTTCTCCCGGACTAGGTTTCAGGCGGAACTCAACGATCACCCGGAACACGATTTTCCGGTATGCAAGCTTCACAAGAACCGAATCTGCAGTTGAAACGGAAGTTTCTCCCGGACTAGTAATGAAGTGTGTTCATCTATGAACTCCGGATATGCAAGATTCTCCCGGACAAGGTTTCACCTGGATCTGCAGTTGAAACGGAAGTGATGAAGTCTTCTCCCGGACTAGGTTTCAGCCGTATGTTCTTCGCCGGAGAAGTTTAAATCCATGATTGGTGAATCGGAAAGGTGTGATATGACTATTGATGTGGTCGGTGTACGTAGCAACGTGTGGGAGAAAATGAAATTAAACATTGATATGTTCATGAATCATGAATATGTGATAAATCATGTCTAAAGATAATTTTTCTGATCATCAACAGTTGAGCCGAAAGTGTTCTCCGGTAGAAAACAATTGAATTCCGGTCGTCGGAAAAACAGGTTTCGCCGGAAACGAGATGAGCATTTTCGGGTTTTCGAGTCAGTGCACGTCGGTGGTTAAGGCTAGTCCTATTGTGTTCGTATGATCGAGAGGAGTTCGTAGACGGGTCGCACGTGATTTATCGTTGAGTATAGTGGCCGGAATGTTGAGTTAAATGGTCACCGGATTTCTTTGTTGGTTTTGGGTTTAAGTGAAGAGAGAGAGAGAGAGTGAAAAAATACAAAGTGAAACTGAAGAAGATGATGATGTGTCATTGTGGTTAGGAGTTAAGCTCGGAGTTGAAAATGTCATTTTGGTGCAAATAAAGTCAGCGGATCAAAACTCAATTTTCAAAGTCAACAATGGTTATTTTGGTGTTTATCCCTGCTTATTTTCTTAAAAGGGGCCATCAAATCTAGTCGTACATCAATAAATCAGACCTAGACGGCTCTCTGTGAGTCCTGTTTCTATTCTAACAGCCAATGCTAATTATTTAAACGACCGTTTGACGAATTAACAAACAAACAACCATGTTAAAGATAGATGGAGTAACTTCTTTTGACAAGCCCTAATCCCCGACCATCCAATGCGTTGTTTTGATATATACAAACATATATAAATGAAATAACAGTTTTATTAATTTAGTTTGCTCCCAAGAAGTTATGTACGTAACTAATTGTATGGTACTTATTAATATATATCTTCTAGAAGTGGATCAATAACGATTAGGGAAAGATTTATGAGCATATAATATAAAAGCTTTTATTATAGAGACACATCTGCATCAGTCTCACAATCTTTTCTTTACTTGTCCTACACTTCCAAATTATTTATTCATCTTCAAACTAGTCTTTATCACTCTTACCTGCCTCATAACTTCATTTTTACACTCTACAAACCCTATCCTGCACAGTTTTTTTTTTCTTTTTCTTTTTGGACATATTATCACACTTACAAATGTGTAAATCTGTTAACATGCATAAAGAATTGATTGAAATATGTTAACAAATTAAATCTAAATTTTTACACTCAATAAATTTCTTGGAGATCAACAAGAACATAAGAACCAACTTAAATGCAACTATTAGTACAAAAAATCACGGAAAAGTTAACACTCAGACTTGTTACTTTCGTCAAACCATAGGGATCGACATCTACGTAATCAACTTAATTTTTTAATAAAATATGATATCTCATTCTACATTTTTTTCATTCAATATCGCGTGTTGAAGTTGAACGGATTACGTACATAAGTTACATAATAGTCTTTCTTAATATAGTCTTGAAGAAAAATTCAGAAGAGAAGCCTCATTGTTCACATTAAAAGAGACAGACAATTGACACTAGACCATTGAATACATCAATGATTTATATGAGATGATGGTCATTTTGAAGACCTTCCTTTTTCAAGGTGCAAGACTCATTTTGGTCATATTGTATGCATGTATACATGTTTTAGTCATAGACGAAACCATGTTGAAATCATCATCTAGTTCTATGTATATATAAATATACGTTGCTTGCGAGTTTGGGCAAAACAGGTTACACGTGCATGTACTAGCGACGCGCTTTCATGGAAGCATCAAATCGTTTACCAACGACTTTGTCGACACATAAAACAATAATCAATCATGGTGCAACTATTTGAAAGGCACTTGGCAACAAGAACACCTATATATTGATATCTTTTTAGAAACACTCAACATGAGTTGCTAATAAAAACTAGTCCTCCATGACATGCTACTTGTCAAACACTTCACATATAATGATATAAAACTATATATTTACTTACTAGTTAGTGTCCCGGGTAAATACCCGAGGCTGTAATATAAAAAAAAAGGTAAACGAAGTAAAAGATGAAAGCTTTTTTTATAACTTTTAAACGAATGATCGAATTGGAGTTTAAGTTCATCAACGGTGGGTTTAGAAAATCGCGACTTTGTTTTTTGATTCGTTCACCATCATTCGTTGATTGAAACCTAAGCAATGTGGATCTAGTTTTGTTAGGTTTTCTTTCACGATTCCAAAGCAATTTACGGATTAAATTTTTCACTGAGAAATAAAGAAGATATGATGAATCAAAGTTATGGTATTGTAAAACAAATATGGATAATTTTTTTATAGAAATAATTTAATTTTTTGATTTTTAATTATAAGATTTTTTCTTTTTGTAAATACCATTTAATTTTTTAATTCAAAATTCAAAAAAAATGAGACATAAGCTAATCTTAGGTGGCACACTTTAAATTGTGCCACCTAGACATAAAAAACTTGTGTTTATTATATAGTATAGATTTTTCAGATGCTAGTTGTCTTATCATGGATCGATTAATCACTTTAGAAGTGAAACATGTTGTGATTAATCAAATTTGTTTTGTGCATGTAAAGGTAAAATCATTTTCTCTCTTTGTACAATAAGTAAATATTATTTATTAGAGAAGTGCAACAACAATATTGCAAATGTTGATTAGTGCTTCAAGGAGGAAATGATGGTGTTGATAGGAGTCCAAGACATAAAGACATCGGAGTCTTAGATATAAGATATCAGGTTTTTGGAAGAAAAAAAATGGAGGGGGGGGGGGGGGGGTCAAATATTTATATGTAATAATTAATATAATTATTATTTTCTGTGTTTGCGCTGTACTATGTGAGAGTTTCGCAAAGAAACAACCTTTATCCAAAATCAGTTCAAGTTGAATATAACATCGATGCTAGAAGTTGTGTGTTTGAAATTTGCGAAATTGGAAAGAAAATATGAGAACTTGTCCCATATAGGAGGAGAGTGGAACTTTGTTATAGAGGTGCGAGTCTTATAAGGATGGCGTTTATTTAGAGGACGCAAATGGGAATCCTAAGCGTGCAAAGCATCATAACTCGCACATGCACACACGTGTGTATTGTCGGCACAATATGACTTTTGATGGCACACTTGAAAATAACAGCTATAAGGCCGCTTGAAAATGGCTAGTTTTTTCTACAACTATCATACTAGTTAACTAGTTTTTAATGGGTTGAAAAACAAGTTCTTTTTTAACATGTTTCTAACCGCGAATTCGTATCGATTCATAACCGGTTTGCATCGCAGTTCTACACTTTTTAGAATCGCACACACCCACTATAACATACTCTTAAATAATCTACACCCACTATAATGTACTCTTAAATCTACACCCACTATGACACAAAAAACCTCAATCACTAAAAGAGGAACACCTTGAGCACACTCATTGATACCGTTAGACTACAAGCCCTTCTATAACAGTAGTTCTATGGGGCAAAAGAAAATAAATAAATAAAAACCCAAGGCATTTCACAATAATCAATGAGTAATCAAAATAAGTTTCGATCACATTAGTAAAATCAAATCAAAATTGCCAACAATCTTGAGTCATTTAGGAGCTACATACCATAAATTCATTTTTAAGAAAAGAAACCATGTTCCTTGTATTGCTACTTGTCTGGCAAAAAGAAGTAGCATATGTAATACGGTACTTGTCTACTTGAGAGTGACAAATGATATGCCATAAAATGCCAATAATAAAAAGGAAAAAAAAACTAGGTATGGCAAAGTGGACAGGTTGGGTGACGGCCCGAAATCGGTTTTGATCGAGCAGGCAAATTATTTATTATGGATTGGCCCAAATAAGCTTTAAATATGATAAATAAATAAATATATCGCATATAATGGAACGAGAAATTAAAGAAACAGATATCTAAAGAATTTGAGATGAAAAAACTTGGGAGCAGCCAATGAAATACTTGGAATGAGCATTATTAGAGACAGGAAATATGGTTCTCTAACACTATCTCATAAGGTTTATTGGGAAAGTCATAGGGAATTGTAGTTTTCATGATGCTAAAATCAAAAGTACGTCTTTGAGAAGTCGTTATAAATTAACCAAAGCACAATCATCTTAGACGGATGAAGACAACGAAGAAATGGCTAAATATCCCTATACATCAAAAGTTGGTAGCCTTATGTATGGTACTGTATGCACATGACATGCAATGGTCAGTTTATCTTGAATCCAAGGATGGAACGCTCGAAAGTGGTTAAATGATTGTTGCGTAGATCTATAAACGAGCCAACCCGAGCCAAGTTCAGTTCGAGCTCAAGATCGAAACTAAACGAGCCGGTTCGGCTCGACTCGTTTATTTTAACGAGCTAAAAATCTGAGCTCGAGCTCAGCTCGTAAAAGCATGAGCTAACTTGCGGCTCGTCGAGCTCACTCGTTTTTCTAAACTTCTTACTTATTTTTTACACGCTATTATATAAAAAAATACATTTTAACATATTATTTTTTTACACACTAACATATTAAAAAAAAAACATTTTAACATATACATAATGCAAAATTGTAAACTGAACAAAATGTAGAACTTGAATACAATCAAGTTCTAATAAGTAACCATCTTTGGTTTCTTTCATCTGTAGCTTCTTTTCCATCTTCATTCCTGATCTTCTTTCCTAACTTTCTGCTAAATAAATTTGAGGTAAAAAAACATGTCAAATCCGTAGAAAAAAAAACATAGCAAAAACTAGAGATAATGAGATTACCAAATCCAAAGTGTCAGAAGTGTCGATTATAGGACAATCGTTAGATGGGACGTGTCTATTGTAGAACAATCGTGAGATGGAACTTGGGAGGCGACCAACGAGTCAACTAACAAGCCGAGCTGCCTTTGGCTTGAGCTCAGCTTGTTTATAAACAAGCCAATTTCAAGCAATTTTTCGAACAAGTTGCGAGCCGTGAACATTTTGAACATTCCTAATGCTATGTTATTTGAAAGGTACCTCAAAGGTAACCCTATGTTCTAGAGAAATATATTATTCTAAGAGGATATACAGATGCATATTTGGGTGGTTCTAGGGATAAGTAAAAACACTAGGTAGTGTTTACAGTGGAGGTACATATATCAGTTGGATGTCTAGAATTCAAAATAGTGTTGCTTTTTCAACCACCAAAGCTTATTTGGTTGAATAATTTTCATGAAGAGTTGGACAAGAAAGTAGAAAAACACAGATTGCTGACAATAAGAGTGTAATTCATCTCACAAAGTAACTGGTATTTCATGAGAAAACGAAGCACATTTAGGTATCATTTCATGTCAATGATGGTAATCTGAAACTAGACAACTAGACAAGTTCCCGTGACATGTTTACAAAAGCAATGACATTAGAAAAGTCTTTGTTAGTAAAATCATTCAACTACTTCCTTTAGCTTAGTCTCTATCACAACCCTATATTGCTCACCAATTAAAGTTGACCCTCCTATATTCTTTGTGATGTAAGAAAAGACAAACCTAGAGAGTGGCTAACATAGTAACATCAGCCCCGAAACTAAAGGCAGCCTAAGTAAAAGTACAAAGACCAAATCTATACGCTAAAAATCCTTAACCTTTTTTGTCTCCATGCAAAAACATGAAAACATTAAGCTTTAGTCCCATCTGTAAGTGTGTATAAAATAATAAATATGCATGATCCTTATAAATGTTTAAAAATAATATCAAACTTCAAAACTTAGTAGTGTGGAGATTCATGGGATCCGTCCACATTTTAAGCGAACAGTTTTAACCGGGATCTCCACATTTCTAAGTGTGAATCTTTAGATGTAATTTGTCATGGCACATTTGTCGATGCAAGTTAATAGATCTACAAACTTCTTAAGTGTGTGAACATTACCAAAAACTGTGAAGTATCAAGTGATTTGTCGTAGTAACAATTCATAATCAAGAAAAATGTAAGATTGATTAAAAGTTTAAAACATACAAACATACCTGAAAGTGACGGACTACAACTTCCTTAACTTTCATCATATGTGAAGTTAGAGCAACTTTGAATCGAATAAAAACTTCTTTAATTTTTTGGGTTAGTGTTTGCAGGTGTGGTTCAACAATAGTTCTTAGCAACACCAATTGCTCCCATGCAGCTGAGACCCATTTCTGCGGATATATGAAAATATAAAATCCAATATAAGTAAAAAATCAAAAACTGCCGCAAACGAATCCCACAATATATTGAACAAGGAATAAAGCTGTACGAGAAAAATAAAGAAAAGTACACTGGATCCTATAGAATACATTTGCAAATAGTACAATCTAGGGAAAATAAGAATGTGAGTATTGCATCTACCACACTTTTTTTCTTCCACCTCAGCGCCATATCACCTTACCACACTTTCATTGTTTTCCAATAAAAGTAAAATAGAAAACTTCAGCAACCCAATCCAACAAAAAACTGAACAAAGAATAAAGTTGTATGAGAAAAATAAATAGTATATTGGATCCTATAGAAAACATTTGCATATAGTTCAATCTAGTAAAGGATAGCAAATGTCAATAAGCAAAGAGGCCAAGCAATTAACATATGTCACGACATACACAAGCAAAATATGAAATAACTAAAATTCAGAAAGTCACTTACATCTTTGGATTGAATAAAGAACTCTTTAATTTTTTGGGATAGTGTTTGCACGTGTGGTTTAGCTTTTGTTCTTACCGACACCCATTGTTCCCTTGCAGCTGGGACCCAATTCTGTGTACATATGAAAATACAAACATCCAATATGAGTAAAAGTAAAAACCTTCAGCAATTCATTCCAACAAAATACTGAGCAAGGAATAAAGTTGTACGAGAAAAATAATAAGTATAATGGATCCTAAAGAATACATTAGCAAATAGTTCAATGTAGTAAAGAATAACAGATATCAAAACAAAAAGGCCAGGCAACCCTCTACATCATGAATTTTAACATAACGTCATGATGACATAAAAAAAGCAAAATATGATATAATTAAAAGTCAGAAAGTCACTTACATCTTTGGATTGAATAAAAACCTCTTTATTTTGTTGAGATGGTGCTTGCAGGTGTGGTTTAGCATTAGTTCTTACAAACATCAATTGTTTCCATGCAACCGGGATCCATTTCTGTGTATAAATGAAAATACAAAATCCAATACGAGTAAAAATTAAAAACTTCTACAATCCAATCCAACAAAATACAAAACACGGAATAAACTTGTACAGGAAAAATAAAAAGTATACCGGACCCTATAGTTCAATGTAGTAAAGAATAACAAATATCAATAAACAAAGAGGCCAAGCGACCCTCTACATCATGAATTTTAACATAATGTCATGACATACACAAGCAAATATGAAATAATTAAAAATCAGAAAGCCACTTACCTCTTTGGATTGAGTAAAAAGCTTTCTAATTTTTCGGGTTAGTGCTTGCAGGTGTGGTTTAGCATTTGTTCTTACCAACATCCATTGTCCCCATGCAACGGGGATCCATTTCTGTGTATAAAAATATATACAAAATCCAATATGAGTAAAAATCAAAAACTTCAGCCATCCAATCCAACAAAATACTGAACATGTAATAAAGTTGTACGGGAAAAATAAAAAGTATACTGGATCCTACAGTTCAATGTAGTAAAGAATAACAAATATCAATAAACAAAGAGGTCAAGCAACCCTCTACATCATGAATTTTAATATGATTTTATGACATACACAAGAAAAATATGAAATAACTAAGAATCAGATAGTCACTTACCACTTTGGATTGAGTAAAAAACTTTGTAATTCTTTGGGTTAGTGCTTGCTGGTGTGGTTTAGCATTAGTTCTTACGAACATCCATTGCGCCCTTGCAGCTGGAACCCATTTCTGTATATATATGAAAATACAAAATCCAATATGAGTAAAAATCAAAAAAACTTCAGCAATCCAATCCAACAAAATACTGAACAAGGAACAAAGTTGTATGGGAATTATAAAAATATACTGGATCCTATAGAAAACATTTGCAAATAGGTCAATGTAGTAAAAAATAACATATATCAATAAACAAAGGCCAAGCAACCCTCTACATCATGACTTTTAACATAATGTCATGAGTCATGACATACACAAGCAAAATATGAAATAATTAAAAATCAGAAATTCATTTACAGTTTTGATTGTCTGAATGTCTGCACACATGAAATGAAAACTTACATAGTTACATGTCTTCTCACAAAAACAAAAATGGAAAGTCTAATCAAAATAAATGTAATACATTTTATTAAATGGCACATGCAATATTGCTTATCCAAAACACAATTTACTAATATTGCCTTATGCATAATATGCTTAAAAGCAGGTTTTCCATGCTCTTTCCAATGGCTCTCCGCATAGGACTACAAGATACTAATGTAGTAAAAATACGATTCTTTTAGGCACAAATGGCATACTCTAAACTGAACTACCTGGAAGCCAATCAAACGAGCTGCAAGCCAAGGTGGTAGCCATGCATCATGAACCTAAATACAGTTTATAAAACACAGAACAAGGTTTCTTAAAATGTAAGCAAATTATTCAATATTTCTATCTTTTTAGAAACATATTAAAGGAATATGAACACTTGCAAGAACTAATGGTATTTTGAGATATCTAAGGGCGTGTTTCATTTGTCACCAGGAATCACTATTTGTATGGGAATAACAAATAATAATATGTACCCATGTTGGGAACTGAAGATTCAAAACCTACATACTGAAAAAATGTGTTGGTGTTTTTGTCAATAAGAAGTCATGGTTGAAGAGGAGTTGCAACAAAAGATCTAGTTGCTACTGAGTTCCTACTACACAGTAGTAACTATGGTAAGAGGATCATTGTTGCTGATCGCTAAGGATTGACAAAGGCAAGTTGCCACTGGGGGATGGTTGCTCAATAGCAACCAAAGCAAAAGACAAAGATGCGGGGAGATTGAAGAACAGTTACTAGTGCTCGCACACAGTAGTAACCGAGTAAAGTTAACGTTAAAGAATGAAGAGCAGTTGCTACTGCCGGCACACAGTAGCAACTAAACAAAGAGGATACTAAAGAACTAAAGCAGTTGCAACTCATGAGTTGGCAGTTGGTGAGAATTTGACGCTAAAATGTGTCTTAAAATCCTTGCTTTGTTTTATATAAGAGGTCATTGATAATTTTAGCAAACAACTTGCTTTTATGTTGAATCAAGAACCTTTGGTAGCAACTTGCTACTCGTACTTTTAAACTTCATTTAAAACCTTTTGGATAAAACGTAAAAGTTAAGTTTCTACTTTCTACTAACCTTTTGTCTCTACTAAATACCCCAAAATATTTCCAAAAACTAAACTTTCAGTAATGAAGATTTCACTGAGCCTAATCTGCTCGGCATCAACTGCTTAACACGTCAGCAGGATCTGAGCATTGTGCTCAGTACCAAATAGTTTTGAATCACAACAAATTAAAAATCTGACCTTCTTAATGATCTCCTCTTTCTCTGCAACTTCTATCTCTTTCTCTGCGACTTCTATCTCTTTCTGAGCAATCATCTCATCCTTGCCTTTTAACTCCTCAGTCTTCTTGTCAGCAAGTGATTCTATGAAGCCAATTCCATTATGATTTTACTTCAAAATTCAAGCCATATGAGATCTAATAACTTAGGCTTACAAATTAAGTAACGCAAACCCTAAAAATACCCTCATTTACGACAGCTTAAAAACTACGTTGTTTGAAGAATTTTTAACTAAAATATCAGATTAATAACTAATTAGGGTTTACAAACAAAACTAACACAAGTACACCACTATAGAAAGAAACAGTTTACAGTTTACTAGCTTAACATGATTCAAATTCGATACTAGAGAGGTGAAATTAAGAGGACAAACCAAGTGACTGGATCTTGGAGGCCAGTTTATCGGTTTCGAATCGAAGCGCCTCGGATTTGTCGGATTCGAAAAGTTGTTCAACGGCAGTATCAACTTCAGTTGGAGTGAAAATTAGGGCAGGAAAGATGGAAACAGAAACGAAGATATGGAGATTGGAGGCCATAATTGATGTGTAAAAATTGGTCAGCGAATCCAAAAGCTTTCAGAGATCAATGGCGTCCCTCGGCAGATTTGGGTTTTGGCGTCAAATAGTTGGAAGTTGGAAGTACCGGGATTTTGCAACGACTGTTTTGAACAGATAGGTATAGTGCAATTTAAATTCAAAACGCAGCGTATTGGGCAACATGTTGTGTGTGCGTATTTGACTAATACCCGACAATCCGACATTCTCTGTAACTTTTAATTATGACATGAGACTAATATGCAGCGTATTACCTAATACTCTGCGTATAGGACTAATATACAGCGTATTACCCAATACTCTGCGTATAGGTTTCTGGTGAAATTTTTTAAGTTTTGTATTATTTGTTTTTTGGATAAAATTTTATTAAAATCCAAAAAAATATATATAAAAAAAATAAAAACACTCATGGAGGGTGATGTCTTTTTTATCAATAGGTCACCAACAAGCCACAAACATTATTTACAAAAATTTATTTATTTATTTTTTTACAAAACACTCAAACACCTAGCTAATATAGCATGTTTTAAATTGGAAAAAAAAATAAAGTATTTCTAAAAAATCTAAAAAATTCACATAACGTTTTTATGAACTTACATTGCTAAAAAAGTTATTAAAAACAAAAAAAAACAAAATTTTTTTGAACATCTGATGTTGTTTTATTTAGCTTAACCATGTTAACAATTTTGAACATAACAAAATGGAATACGTTGCGTATGTGTTTACAAAAAATCTATCTAAAAAAATTATACCCAAAAAACAAATAACACAAAACTTTAAAAAAAAATCAAAATTTTTTTTTACCCAAAAAACAAATAACACAAAACTTTAAAAAAAATCACCAGAAACCTATACGCAGAGTATTGGGTAATACGCTGCATATTAGTCTCATGTCATGATCAAAAGTTGCAGAGAATGTCGAATTGTCGGGTAATACGCAGAGTATTGGATAATACGCTGCATATTAGTGTGTATTAATAACAAGACCCTTTAAATTTCAATCTATAGATTGATGTCTATATAAAATCATAAATTTATTAATGGTTTTTTAATGAGAAATATTTTAGTACTCCTAAACTACTCAAATATATTACAATAAAACTTTCGATGTCAAAGTTTGAACTTAGACCTCCAACTAAGAGACAGTAAACTCTATCAGTTGGGCGTTCCACATTGACATGGATTTATTAATAGTTACAAGTTTCGGTCCACATCCACCGGTGAGGAATGTTCTTGAACATTCTTGGTTGAGAGGGATGAAAGCGATTTATAATATTGGGTTTATGGTTTTTCAAGAGACTCTGGTGGAGGCATCTTCCATTAGGGTGGGGTACGTTTTAGGATTTCTTGACTACGTCGGTGCATATGGAAGGAACGATATGGTAACTCTTTTTTTCAACTTCACTAAAGAGACGTAGGTGGTACTCGGGGTTAAGACTCTTTCATTTCTTTGGTTAAAATCTAGGGGGAGTTTCTTTTCTTTTTTTCTTTTTTTTTTTGATTGGCTTGCTAGGTGTATTTTTTCGTTGACTTTGTCTTGTTTTTTTTAGCTCTTTGCTAGTAGTTTTTCCTTATAAAATAAAGGTTGTTCAAAAAAATAAGAGCTTCTAAGGATGTTCAAGGGATGTGGATCGTCTTACTATAAAACTATTGGTGCAATGCTCCAAACATTTTGCTTTTGTTGTAGTATAGTGTTAATTCATTAATCTTTGCTAGTTCTGCAAGAAGAAATTGACAACATATAAGTCGTCAATGTTGACCTCCACTGTTCACCGGAGAAAATTAAGTTTATTCAAATAGAAGTAATGGACTATGAAAAAATACCAACGTCTCCGTTTTATTTTCTATTGTCTACATCTTCCTTCTTCTCTTCCCATAAACTAATAACGCCACCGACCTCCGCCGTTGACCAAAAAAAATCCATTTAGTTATACTCCTCTCTTCACTTTCAACCATATTGACGACATACTTTTAATGGTCAAAAAGATAAAGAGAACACATATGCTAAAAATACTAATGGTAAATTTTTTGATCCCTACCCTCCCTTGTTTGAAGTATAATTTCAAATTCTCTTAATTAACATATTTACAAGAAACTCTATGTTCTAAGGGCATGTGGTATACCCCATGTGATGTTAAAGTTTAACACCGCCACGTCAGCGATGACTGGACTTTAACACCATATAACATATATAGGGTATACTCCATGTTATGTTGTGTTGTGTGGTGGGTATATTTAATTAAATATATTATGAGGTGTCAAATTATTAGTGGTAATAGGCAAAGTTCACGGCGTGAAAACATTGGCGCCGATCAACCATGGCGTTATGGCGCAAGAGGATGGCGGAGATGAGGGATGGTTTTGGCGGCGTTATACTATGCCACATCAACCATGGCGCCGTGGTTGATGACCCATACCGGGTGCCCTAACCGTTGAGTTTTTGAAATCTTAAAACTTTATTTGTGTAGTGTGACGCTCAAGTCTCAACTCAAGTTAACAATATGACAAGTTAAGTGTTACATTTGCAAAATACAAAACCATGTATCCTTTTTTAGTAACTATTAAATAGTTGGAGGACCATTTTGGTCCACAACTAAAAGTCTAAAACCCCAACTACAACGAATAGGCTGAGCTAATCTCTCCGACCGCCACACAAGATCTCCAATGGCGATGGCGGCAATGGGGTTTACTCCCCCAATCAAGTGCAACGCAATCCCTATCGTCAATTGCAACTTCGAAAACCACCACGCGCTTGACGCGTCCTACGTGAAACGCGCCGCCGATTTGTCTGATAAATCCGCCGGTTTCACCTCGCCGCATCCTAACTTCGGTTGCGTGATAGCAACTACCGGCGGCGCCGGGAAGGTTTTCGGAGAAGGATACCTCTACGCGCAAGGTACGAAGCCGGCGGAGGTTCAGGCGGTGGAGGCCGCCGGAGAGTATTGCCGTGGCGCCACCGCGTATGTGAATATGGAACCTGGAGATTGCTATGGCGATTATACTGCTGTATCTTCCTTTATTAAGGTTTTGTCATTTGCTTTCATCATGTTGATGCATTTGCTTGATTAATTTTATAAGTAATGAAATATAATTGTTCCTGAAAGCGTTTCATTTGCAAGGATTGGATCTGAATTGGATTTGATTGTTGTTTCCAGAATCTGAATTATGTAGAAATTTCTACTAAATAATTATAAGTATTGTTATATGGTGTTATATGTGGAGAGTTTGTAGTAGGGGAGCGACTTAAAATGAGGACCATAAAATTAAATAATTAGGAACCAAACGAACCACTTTCTGGCCTTTGATCATGGAACCGATGAGGCAATGAGAAGGAGCAGATGGTCGCGATGAAATGGAAAAGGCATAATTGTGTTGGATCTTAGCCATCAACTGAAACGTGATCAAAGGGCAAAAAAGTGGTTTCTTTGATTTCTAATTATTTAATGGTTCTCATTTGAACCTCCCTCCATAATAGTGCTTGACATCCACAGTGAAAGAGTACACTTGTTTTGTGGTTTTGGCATTAAAGGGTATGAATCAGTGTGAGTGATTGATATGCTTTGAACAGTTGAACAAAGCTTATTCAGGAAGCTAGGCAATGTTTTATATGGTTTGGACATGTTTTTGAAGAACTAAATGGTTTAGTAGTGATACATCATCCATATTATACACATGATTAATCGCATAAAAGTTGCAATATTTGTTGAGAGCTCGTTTCAATGATCATGTGTTGATTATTTTGAAATTCAGTATAATTTGTTACGTGAACTCGCTTTAGTTTGTTCTGTACCTCTGATATATCTTAATAAATCTCAAGTATCAGACTATCAGTTATACTATATTCATCAACTTCAGCCACCTGGAAAACATCATAGAAATCAGCTGCATAACTGCTGACTGCCATGAGTGTAGCTTCAATTAGTTTATCCTAAATCCCTAGGGTATTCTACATTACTATTGTAAATATTTTGGTATTATTCTTGCTTATATTCTTTGCTGCTTATTCTTGTTCTGAATACGGTCTACAATTTTATGGAAATATATCTATATTATTTTAGGTTTTGAAATGTTGATGAAAACTTTTTTTGCCTTCTGAAAATGATAATTCAATTATAAATAGTAACATAAAGCTACAGAAATAATTGCTTTTACACGAACATATTATGTCTTGAAATAGGGTCTTCACATTGTTCGTGTTATCGTCTTGGAATAACCTTCACTTTCTTAACATGAAATAGCAAATTAATTTCAATAGAAGTACGATGATAATTGATATATGATAGTTTTCCTTTCTTTGTGTTTTCAAATGCTAGTATACTTAAATTAAATGTAAAATTTTACTTCAAATTTACATGTGTTTGAGGCTTAATCCTTAGGCAGGAATCACTAGAGTTGTTATCGGGATCAGACATCCATTACAACATCTTCGGGGAAAAGCTATTCAGACATTAAGAACTGAAGGACTGCAGGTTGATGTTCTTGGGGAAGATATACGAAGTATCTCCATCGAGGTATGCTTTGAATTGTAGATGGCAATATCGATGGGCCAGGCAGGTTGGATAATAGGGTAAATCTGGTCTGGATTAAAACATGTGAAGTTGTAGTATGGCCAAAACTGACAGGTTAGATTGTGTTGGCCCACAGACTTTTTTGTTCATTTCTGTACCTAATTAACGCGTTAATTATGATTACAAAATTATTGTTACAGTCGTGATAAATGTTTGGATAAAACCATTTTGGATGTTATATATGGATTAAAAGTTGACTTTGGGCCAGTTTCAACTCGTTCCCCTTATAGTCAAGCTTTTTATTTGACCTGTTGGAAAAATACACAACCCGAATCAACCCATTCATGAGTTAATGGTTCAAATTTACCACCTTTACCTTTACTCTTAAGTATTACATTCATGCTTAAGTCTATTTCTTTGTTTTCCTGCTTTTGATAGCGGGTCATGCATCTATTAACTATAGTTTATATTTTTTCAGGATGCTCTAAAATCATGTCTCGTTGTCAACGCTCCTTTGCTATATAGATCAGCTTGTCAAGCCCCATTCTCTGTTCTCAAGTATGCAATGACCCTTGACGGTTAGTATCACACACTTATAAAAAAATGTATTTTACCTTAAACTAAATGTGTTCATTGTTTCTTCATATTCTGATAGGAAAAATTGCTGCTACTAGTGGGCACGCATCATGGATAAGTAGCAAAAAGTCAAGATGCCGTGTTTTTGAATTACGTGGTAGAAGTGATGCAGTAATTGTAGGAGGAAATACCGTACGCAAAGATAGTATGCAACTTTACTGTGTGCTAACTCTTAACTTCTGCAGATTCTGGATTTTTTGTTTACCGAATCTCATTTTTTATATATAGATCCACGTTTAACTCCAAGACATGGAGGTGGACATTTGCCTATGAGAATTGTTATGTCACAAACTCTTGATCTTCCTGAGGTTGCAAATCTTTGGGATGTCAGAGAAGTACCTACTATAGTCATGACTCAAAGAGGTGCAAGAAGAAGTTTCCAGAAGTTTCTTGCATCTAAAGGTGTTGAAGTAGTGGAGTTTGATATCTTGAATCCCAAAGATGTTGTAGATTACCTTTATGATCGTGGGTATCTCTCAATTTTGTGGGAATGTGGTGGGACATTATCTGCATCCGCTATTTCCTCTGGTGTCATACATAAGGTGTGTTGTGGTTGTGTTTTTATTGAGGATTTGGGAGCGGGGAATGGATGATCGAAAGTGTTTGGTTCCAGGGTATGGGTTTTATAATTCGGAATCAAATCCTCAAACTTAAGACCTAAGATGGTTGATTTAGAAATTGATAGCCACTCTCATATCAGACCGCTGTCAAACCCACACTTATAGTGCATGCTTTCTGTATGCAGGTGCATGCTTTTGTTGCTCCAAAAATAATTGGTGGAAAGAACGCGCCTTCTCCAGTTGGTGAACTTGGAATGGTTGAAATGACACAGGCTTTGGAGTTAATTGATGTTTGTTATGAGCAGGTTGGTATTAAATAGACTAAGTTACACACATGGTCATTTTGGAAATCGTCACCAAGTATGAAAATTTACATCAATGATCGCTGTGGTTTGTACTTGATCACGGAATTGGTTCTTAATTTGGACGGATGTTAAAATCGTCAAAGTTACTCGTGTACAAGACATGAAAAACTGAAGAGTTTATTGGTCTTTTCAGCTCTCTCTATTTATTTAACTTGATATAATATATATTTTCAATTTATTATTAAGATAATTATTATTTGTTTTCAGTTTTTGTTGGTGGTGGTGATGGTGTAGGGTATGTGTAGTGATCTGGTGGCATGATGCTTGGTGACAGGGTGATGGTGGTGGCACGAGAAGAGGGCTGGAGGTGAGTGTCCGGTAGTATCGAGGAGGAGGGCGGCAAGAGCACACAAAGAGAAGATAGAGAGGGGGTGGGGGTAGGGTAGGGATGAGGTTTCTCTAATTTTTATATTTTATGAAGGTAAGTAAATGGAGAGAGGTTAAAAGACTACTATCCCTGGGTTTTAATAATGCGTTTTAACGTCTTTCTAAATTAAGGACCATGTCCATAAAACCACTGTGACCGTTAATGTGGTTTAGTCTATAGAATGTAAAGTATACATTCAAAAGTCTAACTATTCATGTCTTATATGTTACAATGTTGACTAAAATGGCAGATAGGACCGGATGTACTTATAAGTGGTTATCTGCAACCCATTCCTGATTTGGCACCTGTTATTCCCTCTGTTGATGAAACCTCGGCCATTGATCCATCTTTATCTCCTTATGATTCACCACTTATATTCTTCTACAAGACGTGGGACCCATATGGGAGTTTTTCCAACTTTTCTCCTCATCCAATCAGACTGCCTGATGAAAATGGTGATTATGTCACTTGGTCAAGTGTAGAGCACTATTATCAGGTAATTTTTTGTACCAGTTTTAGCATTCCTATTAATGGGAACTTATTGGGTACGTTTGTTTGTTTGCTTATTTGTTTTGTATACCAGTTTCTTGTTTTCGATACCAGTTTTAGCTTCCTACATTATGATTATGATTAGAGGTGAAAGTGAGTGGGTCACGTAGGTTGAGTAACATGTCAAAATGAGTTTGGATTAAAATGAGAAACTTCTGGTGTGGAACAGAGTGGGCGGGATTGACGAGAAACACTTTTATTTAAATAATAAATAATTGTGTTGTTTACTATGATTACAAAAACTATATTATTCAATAATAGTATTAACATTTGAAGAAAACTATTTTAAGTGGTTTTTTGCATTAAGAATACAATTTAGGCAACTTTGACATGTTTCCTTTTTTAAGATGTTATATTTTTCCTTCTAATTTACCTGTTCGCCATCAAACATAATTGGAATCATTCATTCATAAAGTAAATGGGTAGAAATTGTCAGGTCGTTATGAACCATATTATTCGATTTGAGTTTTATTTTCACCCTAAAATGCAGGCAAACAAGTTTGTGGGCTCAAGCAATCCTAATGCAAGAAGTTATATTGAAGCAATACATTCAGCAAAAAGTCCTGAAGAAGCGGCACGTATGGGAAGGAAAACACAAAGGGAGCACCCAGAAATGGTACTCTTCACTTAACACCGAGTTTCCTTTTCTGACATTTTCATAACTCACAAGAACAATATTAGTTGGCAGCAAAAGGTCAATAAGTTGGATTCCCGAGTTCTTTAAATCCTCAGGGTTATTAAAAAATGTCACTAAGTTAATAGAACACATTGCTTATGCAGGTAAGGACTGATTGGGAAAGTGTGAAAACAGAGGTGATGTATAAAGCATTAAAATGCAAATTCTCAATCTACCCACACTTGCATTCAATGCTTTTATCAACCTCGGGTAGTATATTGGTTGAAGCTTCGCCTCATGATCTCTTCTGGGGCGGGGGCCGTGATGGTGAAGGTCTCAATTATTTAGGGCGGTTACTTATGAAGTTAAGATCTGAGTTTCTAGGTGATGATGACACACAAAAGCCTGAGATATCTGCAGGTTACTGTGAATTTTAATCATATATACATTTAAGATGGCATTGTTGCTTGTGTTGTTAACATAAGTTGGTATATTATTTTGCATTGTATTTGTACCAATTCATAATGTATACAAATAGAGATGTTGTACTTAAATTCTTTCTTGCGCATATATGCATTTACACAAACATAACACAAGTTTTATAGCTGTGGTGCAAGTCTAATTATACTATATATAATGTGACAACTGAGGAAATTGTGTAAGTTCTAATGCGAAAAGTATACTTTATTAAGCAAGGTAGATATGTTAAGGTTGCTTTACAAATATGCAAATTGGATTTTAATAATCCAAACTATGAACTATTAGCCGATAATAATCCAAACTATTAGTTTGGTCAGCACCAGTTTTAATTTTCATTTTTGTTATCAGGTGAAGTCTTAGTCTTGAAACATCATACATTTATACATATTTATACTTGTTTTTCGTTTGTTTTTGCTTTTATGCTTCCTTATTTTGATAAAGATTCATCATTACGAGCCAAAAGTCAAGTGTAAATATATGATGATTATGCTACTGGGATTGCTCCTGATAACGAAAATAAAAGTTAGGACTGCTAGTGGCCAAACTGATAGTTTGAATTATGATCGGCCCATTAGACATAGTTTGGACTATTAAAATCCAATTTGCCTTACAAATATGGATAACTATAGACCTATAGTAGTACAAATGTGGCATTGACACATGGATTTATGTTATCTTGGCACTCTCTTTTTCCTATAGAAAATTCTTCTTCTAAAATTTAAGTTATTTAGTATAATAAAACGTTTAGGTATTTGACAACACCTCTCTTTTTCCTATAGGAAATTCTTCATCTAAAATTTAAGTTATTTAATATAATAAACCGTTTAGATTTTTATTAGCTTATTATTATTGTATTATATTATATTATTATTCTATATCATTCTTTTTTCAAAGAGTTATTATATGGTTGAGATATCTTAATTGTTTTATAACTTGTAAGTGATCAAAATAATTAATCTTTTATTTGATCTTAAAGTATAACTTCAAACTTATAATTAGATGATCGATACAAATCTAATTCATGAACAAAGACTTTTAATTTTATTAATCGTGCTTAGATTACGGTTTTGCGTGGTGTTATCTTTAACCGATAAATTTAAGTTGGTCATAGTTTCATATGATGTTATCTTTAAATGCTAAAGTTGCGTAGGTTACATTTATTAAAAAACAGATCATGTTAAAATACCAAACGGTTTTAAAACTGAGTTGCCCGCCGCAACACGCAAGGTGACATACCTGATTTCAAACACTTTTGGGAAAAAAAACAAACAAACTGCACGTTTAAGCACACAAAACCTATTTATAAGCCTAAAATAGCATAACCAAACAATTTAGTATCCAATTACGGACTTCGTGCTACTGAATGGATCAATGAAGTGAATATCTTTCCAATTTTGACTGTAGCTCCAGCTAAAGCAATTGTAGCAGTTCCAGCACCGATGACTTTTAAACCCTCCATAACATCTTGAAAAGTTTTCATCTCAGTCTATTAATTGGAAGCATGATTTTTATTCTTGAAAGCGAGTTAAGTGGCTCTGAGGGGCACGAACGGTATAACAATAAGTACTGATTCGACTAGCTCGAAAGTGGGGAACGAATGCTTGAATGTGAACAAACAGCTGACTCTTGCAAGTTTGTGGCCAACGATCACCCTCTAAGCTATACGCTTGATAACGAACTAAGGGCTCGAAGCTATAAAAACTCTACAAATAGCAGTTTTTATGAATGTATGGCATAATTCTTTAAGCTAGGTAAAGATAAAGTAAACAGTAAACAACAAAGACTCCATGTATCAACATTTTTAATATGCCTTATACTTCTCTTATTCATCTGTTGTATTCCTAAACAAGTGTATATGATATGGTCATCTTATTGCAATTATTGATTTATCAATTTAAATTTAACATTATAACGCACTAGCCACTTACCCGGGTAAATACCCGGGTCTAAAACGTATAAAAATAATATAGATATATATACTATCCAAAAAATTCTTATCGGTAAAACAATATTCAATAATAATAAAAAAATTCAATAACAATTACAATTTGAGAAGATAGATTTATACACTATATTTCTTGTTACATTTGTTGGACTACCATCTTCATCCAAAATCAAGATCTTCAGACCCTTCTTGCTCTTCATCCTTGATAACG
Source organism: Deinandra increscens subsp. villosa (assembly GCA_039602395.1). Classification (NCBI taxonomy): domain Eukaryota; kingdom Viridiplantae; phylum Streptophyta; class Magnoliopsida; order Asterales; family Asteraceae; genus Deinandra; species Deinandra increscens. The sequence goes on along the minus strand of JBCNJP010000007.1, from coordinate 102,413,535 downwards.
CAACGTATAATTGACCATGAGAGAAGACGGGATCTTTCAAGTACAATGCAACTCTCGAAAGAGACTGACCTTGGCTTTTATTTATAGTCATAGCAAAACAAACAGAGATCGGGAACTGTCTTCTCTTAAACCGAAAAACAACTCTTTTATATGTTGGAACCAATGAAAGTCTAGGAATAAAAGTCCTGAATCCATATTGCTTCCGGAGATAACCACCGCTTCAATAACATGCTTCCCTAGAGATACGATCTGAAGACGTGTTCCATTACATAATTCATTCATCTGATCAATGTTTCTAAGCAACATAACAGGAACACCAACTTTCAGCACAAGACGATGATTTGGAATGCCAGATATATGTAAACAATTCAGGACGTCTGGTGAGTATAAGTTATGATCAACGCCGTCACCTAATACTCATGTTCTTCACCGGGAACCAAAGAAAGCAGACGACCATTGATATCATCGACAACCTCATTAGTTGGTGCGAGAATAGCTCTTTCAGACCAAAAATCTTGTTCACCAAAGTTGTCCGAAAACGATGGATAAACAAAATCGATAAGATCGCTAACCGTATCCGATGAATCATGCATAAGAAGATCAGGAAGAATAACTATTTCTTACTCACCATCATTATCTCCACCGGCTTTCCCTCACCAACATCCAAAAGCCATTGAGCAAAATCACCTGATTCTTGTATCTCTGATGGATTGTTACCTTGAAGAAGATGCGCATGTTTTTGGTTAACTTTAGAACCTTGCACTCTCTCCAAATGTAAGATGAAGTAAGACAGGAAGTGACAACATCTTGATTTGAAGCGCCTTGCATAATGGGAAGAATCTGTTTGAAATCTCCACCGAAAACAACAACTTTACCACCAAACAAAGGTCGATCCGCCATGTTAATATCGGTACATAGAACATCCTTCACACTTTTATCTAGAGCTTCAAAGGCATGTTTATGTATCATAGGAGCCTCGTCCCATATAATCAACTTTGTTTGCTTCAATAATTCTGAAATGTCACTATGACGTGACATGGTACAAAGCGAGTCCTCGGTCAAATTTAGTGGTATGTGAAACCTAGAATGAGCTTTTCGACCTCTAGGTAACAAAAGCGAAGCAATACCACTTGAGGCAACGGTTAAAACAATCTGATTTCTTGTTCTAATTGAAGTTGACAGAGTATTCCACAAAAATGTCTTTCCAGTACCACCATATCCGTAAACAAAAAACACACCTTCGTCTTTATCAACGACATCCATTATCTCCTTAAATATTGATCTTTGCTCATCCGTTAAAGAAGAATGAAGACGCTCTTTTCCTGAATTACCGTGTCATAGTCGAGCTACTCATTGATAAGGACATTATTGGCGGAATCTATGACAAAGTTATCAGGAAACGGCATTGTAGCAAAATTGGTGAGACTTGAGTTGTGACGGTGTAGCACTTTCTCTATTTCACCAAGTGTCAAATTTAAATGTAGTTCCATATCACAAAGCAAATAGATTGGTATAATATCGAATCGGTAGATATAGAACATTTAAATGTTGTTTCATTCAAGATAATATATTTAGTTATTAAAAAATAAATACAAAACACATCTCATAACAGAAATTTATTCATTTAATTTATTTGAGCGCGGGGTAAAATTTAAGTGCAATCAAGACAGTAGTGAGGCATCGTTCGCATTCAACTTTGTACCAATAAATTTTCTCTTTTTTCCCAAACCCCTTTTAAATTATCTTATGTGGGCCTTTACATCCGATTCTCTTAAACTGAGAGGAGAAAATCAAAAGATTGTTGAAAATGTAGTACGGCGTACATCTAACCAAAAGATTATAATTTAAATCACATAAAAGTGTTTATATAAATCAAGGATATTACAAAAACTGACACTACTGATGTTAGTGCTATAGTATTTTGATGCTACCATGAAACTTACAAAATGTGCATCTTTAAGCTACTGGTCTTCAAAACATGCTTCTTTCTGCAGAGCAATCGACAAATATCCTTCTTACCATTCTTACAAAATATGCACTTTTAAGCTACTGGTCTTCAAAACATACTTCTTTCAGAGGCGTTAATTTCTGTTATTGATTAAATCTTGCGATTAAAAGTCTCCATACAGTAACAAAAGTAGTAACAACTCCTATTTATATGAATATTTTGTAATGAAAAAAATACTTAGAATAGGTTGTGAGATCCAAACAGACCGGTATAACAGACTTGAATTGTACTTGTAGCAGTTATAGTCCCGAACTTGATTAAATCTCATAATTAAATGTCTCCACACAGTAACAAAAGTAGCAACAACCCCTGTTTACATGAACCTTAACTACCAATTTAGACATCTAGAACAGAGGGTTAGAGTTAAAGGTATACATTTGGAATGAAATGACATAATAAGTATAATCACTAATTAATAAGCATAACCATCAAGAATGTTTATTATTCAATAATTAACTTGGTTAGGTTAGTGAAATATGAAAACAAAGGCTATTGAATATTGATCACCTACAGGCTACAACCTAGCAAGGAACACATGCATAGTCTTAAAGTTATACTAAGGCTACCATTGAGGGAAAAAATATAATCATTGTATAAATCATGCATGTTTGCGAAAAAAAAATAGGTTGACTAAACATAACATATTCTTATTTGAAGACCTATAAATTAAGGGGAATTATATTACATGGGTCATTGTACCAAACCTTTTGTTGTTTTACTGAAGCTATTTGGTATTTGAGAACAAATTCAAACATCTTAATATCTTGATAGAATGTTTTCTTATTGGCTAGGCACCTTTGAGTTGCTGGATGAACGAAAGTTTAGATGCATCTCTCCCTATTGTAGGACAAATCCTCATGTATTTTAGCAACAGGAAAGTGTTGATAAGGAACAAAAATCACTTAGATATCCTAATAGGCAATAAGTTCCTTTCACATGTGGTTAAACCTATAGTAATTCACATAGAAACCAAAAATCAGTTAGAAAAACGTTGATAAGGAACCATAAATAGCTCACCCAGTCTCTTCTATACAAAGGTATAGCCGTGTGAAGACCTGAGTTCTTTTCATCATTGATTAAATCTTTAGTAATTCACTTAGGCCACCTGAGAACTCAACCTAATAAATCGAACCGCACATAAAAAACACAAATACTACCTGAAATCACCTTCTGGTAACGAAATGAGTCATATTTTTCATGATCGAGGTTATTCCACGCCCGTAATGAAATTACCTATATTACGATGTTGGATATTCTAATCTACAAAACAGAGCACCCTTAAAAGAAGGAAGATTCTAACTAAAGAAATGACTAAACCGCAAATAAAGTACTCATAAGAACATCTGTTACGTTTACATGAAGCCAAAAAAATAAATAACTTTAAGACCATAGATTCTCCACACAAAATTAGATTGAAACCTGTAAAATGAGGTCTTTCTAGAATTTGGATTTAATCTGTTCTAAACCAATAAGACAATACTCAATAATTTAGCTCAAAGACTCGCCTTAGCGCCTTAATGAAATGAAAGAGTGACTGATGCGCGTATGCTACTATTTGACTACATAATCTCATATAGGACTAAAACTTACAAATTATGTTTTATGTGACTGGATTTCAAATTAGAAACATACCAGGGAGACTAAAATCTATTTTCATGATAAAGGAAAAAATCAGGTAAAATTTAGACATTAGAACATATCAAGTCATCTACTTGAAAATTAGCCAAATACCTCACAAAGGCTGAACAACAACTGAAGGAACTACGTTCTGCAGCGGAAAAAGTACAAAAAATAATAATGGAAGCAAAAAATAAGAACATGTATAAGGATTTAGGAAGACTACAAATCATATGAATTCTCTATTAGAACACCAAGCACATCTATCAAATCCAAAAACAATGCATAACCAGAAATACAGTACCTCACCAATATTATCCTGCTAAAGAAGTTAGAAATTGTATAATTTGGTCTCCCATTGCTAGCAGTACCTGCGTACGGATCAAAACTCAAGTAAATCAGTTCCAAAAAAATAGTCCTTGTACAAAGCTGTAAAGTTTTCTCTTAGATTCTCAGCTTTTGATATGAGTTAATAACTTTGTCATTAAAAAAAATAATACTTACATCTACAACTGCATTTTCATGTTTCTTGTTGCCACACTTTCAAAGAAAACAGACGGTAAAACCAATACTTGTGCCATTAAAAGTGAATGCCCATCCCCCTTTATTCAACCAATAAATTAGTAACAGTAGCAATAATAACATTTGCAACATCATCCTCGGTGAACAAATTAGGGTGATCTAACTGAGTAAAAACAATGCATTGAGTAGATGTGGGTCAAAATTATTGAATCACTACTAACACTATTTGCTCTTTCTACATTAAAAAAATGTGAATCTCTAATTAAATATGAAAAAAGTTACTAACTTGCAAAATTATTTTAACACCAACAGTTGAAGATGATGACCAAATAACAAACAAAATATACAACCCATTTTAGTTAGTAATGAATATGTAAGGGTACATTTCCTGAAAAATGCAACTTGTATTGGATCTTAAGAAAAGAGCTGATTGATTGTGCAATCATTTTTGGTGAAGAACTTGCTTTCAGATGACCTTTGACCTCTGAAACAATATTAGTAGTTGTCAACGACAACTAAATTCGGTGATATAAAATTAAGAAATCAATAATGAAAATACAATAGAATGAACAACTGAAAAACAACATTTATTAATGAGAAAAAAAAATCATTCGATAAACAACTATTATATACTTGATCTACATGAACTATACACAACTATCATAAACAGCAGAAGCAATTATGACTAAAGAACTCCTAAATTTTAAAAACTAAAACTAAAAGAGTTATGAGATAACAACAATTCCATTGTCAAAGAAAACATAGCAGCAACGAAATCACGCAAAAAGAACAAAAAAAATAGATCGATTGCTACTTCTCGCAAAGTATAGATTACAGAGATGCATCGGATCTTAAAAAGTAGCAAAGATAAAATCATGTAGCAACGATGCAGCGGATCTCTTCAAGTTATACATACGACAATTGTTCATTCGCAAAGTATAGATTACAGAGGAACATTACCTTGTGATTGTTGGGTTGCTTGAAGATGAAGGAGAACGCGATTGAGCAAGCGGTTGCGAGAAGGAGAAAACTTCTAAACCCGAGCTTTAAAATGAACATTCTCATCAAATTGGGTCTTTTATTTACGGGTAAAAAAAAATCCATGGATCCACAAAGCATTTGATGTGATCTGTCTAGAGAAATTTCATTCTTACATCACAAAATTTTTAAATCCATCACATCCTATATCGATGGCATACCTTGCTTCCTTAATCTGTTCCTCAATTTTGGATGAATAACAATACTTGCAACCTAAATTTTCAATCACAATTCATGTTTAGCCGATTTGAAGCTTAATAAATCAAACATTAATAGGATGTATTGGAATTATAATTAAATTCAAGATCGATGAAAACTCACATCGTGGAGTTAAATTCTCCCCTAGACTGTAAGTATAATGTCAATCTCGATCATCCTCTCTTTATGGGGCGATATCCAGCGACCCAACATAGGCTACCGTACTTGTTCCTGCATATAAAATCAGACAATCATTTCGTGAACAGAAAAGCCTGAATTGAATTTTACGAACAACATGAAGCGATTCCGTATCAATCAAATTGAATATGATTGGGAGAGAAATAGAATATCTAAACAAAAGATAACAATTTTCAATCAAATCTCGAATATGATTCTGTACCAATCTATAACCAAATCATCAATTTCCATACGAATTGCACCAAAAAAACACAAAACGAATTGAATTTTTAACGTGTGAGAAAATGATAGAGGAGTAAACCTTGAAGGCATAGATTGGAGACCGATGAAAGACGAAGATGAATCGCTTTGAATCGCTCTGAATCGGAACGAAGTGAGGCTGCTCGATGGAATGGTTCTGCTTGAAATCTTCGTCGGTAAAAATGAGACGGCGGCGGAGATCGAGAGAGTTTTCAGAAACCCTAGGCTGATTGAAGAAAAATGAGAGGAGGGTTTCAACTTTACCTTATATACTCGGGTCAAAAAAGACCCCGGATCTGACCCGGATCCGCGAGCTAAACCTATTTAAACGTAATTTTTTAAACTTAAAAAATCAATAAAATTACACATAGGATTTTGTTAGTATGAGATGATGCCACCTCATCACTTGATGATGTGGACAACCTTATAAGGTGCCAAATCAACTTTATATGTTTTGTTTAATAGATAGGTAGATGAGCAATTGGAGGTGACATACATCATATAAACTTTGTTCTTGTAACCAAACTAGATGAGATGTGCGTGCGTTGACTTGTAATTGACCGTTCAGTTTTTTCTGTTAGATATATTTTCTGTTTGTATTTTTGGACATATTGTAGGTTTATAAAACAGTTGTATTGCTATAACGCTACGTAGAGAAAACTGAAAAAAATATGTAATGACCCAAACAATTAAAGTAAGTTTTGATAGAAAAAAAAATGTGGTTACCATTAAACCCTGGACATTTACATGACTAAACTTATTAGATCGAATGTAACAACCCAACAGCCCAAACAATTAAAGTATTGAACCTAGAACTCAAAAGCTATGTTACACAACTACATTCCTTAACCGTATTTTTGTTACGCGTAGTACAGTTAACTTTAAGAATATGTTAGAGCACATATAACGTGAATATGCAAAGGGAGTCTCTAAGCTATATGAATAACATGATAATCTTTACGTTTGCCAGAGAGGAGAAAGGGAGTGAGTGTGTCCGTTAATGTCATACTGTAAAGGAGTATGAGAGGGGAATGAGAGATTTAGGAAATGACATGAAAGAAACGTATGTATGTGTCCGTCAAGATACGGGGAAGCTATCGACGTAGATGAGACAGAGAGAGAGAGAGAGAGAGAGAGCCACTCCGTTGGTGATTTTATATATATTCAATACTTAAGAGGTTAAAGTGTACATAATTTTTTAAAAAGTTCAAACAAAAGGAAAAGAACATCATACTATATAAACACCACAAACGTATGAATCCTATAATGCTACATGACATGTTATAGGACACTCCAAGAAGCCATAAGGATTTGTCCAGTTGTCCAAGTGGTACTAGCGATGAGGAGAGAGTTGAGACTGAGAGGTCACAAGTTTAATCCCTGGGCTTTCAGATTTACCGTCCGATTACTCGTTGAGATAAATTTTCTTTGTAATAAGCTCGGTGTAAATACTCTCCTTTTTTTTAGAACAGTCAAGACATTCCATTAAAAAAATTCAGAAAAAGAAAAGAAAAAAAGGACACAGCAAGAAAGTAATTCTTAGTTTAGTTCTGACTTTTGAGAGGTCACAAGTTCAATCTCTGGGCTTCCAGATTTACCTTCCGATTGCTCGTTGAGATGAATTTTCTTTGTAATAAGCTTGGTGTAAATACTCTCTTTTTTTTTAAACGGTCAAGACATTCTATTAAAAAAAATTTAAAAAAAGAAAAGAAAAAAAAAAACACCGCAAGAAAGTAATTCTCAGTTTAGTTCTCATGATCCGGTCGTTCAAAAAAAAAAAATTCTCATGATCCGAAAAGACAAACCCTATTCATTCAGGCTATTCGTAATGGGGCGTTTTTGGGCTCCATAACGCCCCATAACGCCCCTTATAACGCCCCGCTCCACTACGCTTAGGCGTTATGGGGCGTTATGGACGAAAAAAAATTCTTGGGCGTTAGCCAGGTAACGCCGAGAGAGGGGAGAAATCAAATAATTGTGGGGCGTTATGGGGGCATTATCCACTACACCATAAAGCCCCATAAAACCCATTGTCCAGACACCGTCCACATGACGGATAATGCCCCATTCGGGGCCTTATAGGGCATTATCCATTACGGGTAGCCTCAGAGTCCAGAGATATACAAAACTGACATTTTTTTTTACCTTTTATTTTCTTTTATTTTTTTCTTTTTTCAAAAGCCCTCCGAAACAGATCTGCCTTCAACAATCAACACCCAGCTGAAACCCTCGTTTCCCCTTCAAAGCCACTCGTCGTTTCCCCCTGCATAATCCCTCTTAAATCTCAATCTTGTGAATTCAATCACCCAAAAGCTTCGCACATAATCCCTCTTTCAATCTATCTAGGGACTTAATGCTCACAACAATTCCCCCAATCGCATGCCAACATACGATCACCTCCTAGATTCCCATCATCTCAAGGGTTTTCGCCAAACCCTAAATCGTTTCCTCGTCCCCAAATGGGCGCTCTGACTAACAACCGCTACAAACGCGACGCAGAATCCCAATCCTCGTCCCCATCCGTCTTCGGTTATAGTTATGACCATCTTCACATTTCAAAAAAGCTCAAATCGTCCGATTGGAATTCGATCTCTATGGTTCCGAAGAAGAGTGCAGTTTCAAGGCTTAGTCTATATCCCCAAAAGGTAACCCCGATTTTCAGAGAAATTCAAGCTCCTTGTATATTTGTTAAGGGATTTACTCCAAGCTCGAAGAGATTAGGTATCAGTTATAGTGGAAATACTAGGCGAAAGTCGGATAATTCTGGTGGCAGAATGGGGAATCTGGTTTCGAATTATAACCGCTCTAAAGAAGCGGCAAAAGGTAGTTGCAGGTTTGTTAGTTTTGAGGATGAGGTTGTGGTGGTTACTGATGTGCAGAATGTGAATGATGAGAATGAGGCTTCTGGGGACTCGGGTGTTGAGGAGATTGCAATGGTGGAAAATGAGAAAGAAGAGGTTAACAATTTAGGGGAGTTGCAGAACATTAGGGCAAAATATAGGGAATTAGATGAGAAGGTTGAAGAAGTTGTGGTTTCAGAGTTGTTAGATGGGAAGACATTGGAATCTTTATCACTGAACCAGAGGAGAGACGGTTTGGATTCGGATACAGATTTGGTTTATAAAAAGTTGCATAATGATTCGGCGAAAAAGCGGGATCCGAAGTTGAAGACATTGAGCTTTGACATTGAGCTTCATGAGAAAAAGAGGGCTTTGATTAAACAGTTGACTCCTGTTAAGAAAGTTGAGGCAGATAAAGATGAGGTAAACTGTTTATGTGTGGTATCTATTGGAAAATGGAACTTATATTAGTCATTTGTGTGTTGTGTTAAATTGATTTGTTTTTCAGGAAATATTGCTCGAGGCTTTCCGGCCACTTACGGATGATGACATGGATATGGTTGCTGATGCAATGTCTAATTCTAGTCGGTATGATTTATGGCGTGTATGTAGTTCTTTATGTATTTAGTACATGCATAAGTAAGTAGTACGTGCGCACACGTGTGTATATGCACTCATATATGAAATTATGAATGCATATATTTATGTATGCATGTATGTGTGTATATAGTGCTTTATGTATGTGTGTATGCATATATGTATATATGTATATAGCGTGTATATTTATGTATGCATGTATGTATGTATGTATAGTGTGTATAAATATGTATGCATGTGTGTGTGTATGTATAGTATAGTACACTCATATATGGAGTTATAAATGACTTCTTTATGTTTTTTCTGTCTGATTTGGTATAAAATGTTGCTCTAAATCTGTAGAAGGAAGGTTTTGGTCACTCACGAGAACTCAAATATTACAATAACCGGAGAAGTTTTACGGTGTTTACGACCTGGGGCATGGTTAAATGATGAGGTAACTTCTGATTTTGCTTGTTGTATTTATGAGCAACATAACATATCTTGTTAATCAACGTACACTGTGCTGTTTTCCCCCATAATATAGGTTATTAACATATATCTTGAGTTGCTGAAAGAGAGGGAAAAGAAGGAGCCCACGAAGTTCCTAAAATGCCATTTCTTCAATACGTTTTTCTACAAGAAGGTTAGTTAAGTACTTAGTTTCATTGCTTCCTGTCACCTTCTTGGCTTTATTTATATCCTCCTTATGTCCTACTTTTTTGGAATATTCGTGTTTTTATGACTTATTTCTTTATTTGGGAAATTGTGAAAGTTAATCCACCAATTGGCCCTTGTGATTCCTTATGGTCTACAACATGTACTTTGGTTTACATGGAGGATTGAAAAGCAAATGGTCTCTTTTAATAAATGTCATAGATGAGTGTCGCTTAAATTCTAACTAAGTGATGACTATGAGGGGATCCTTTGATTTTACTATTTCTATATAAATTGCAACCACTAGCAATAAGTGACGTATCAAACAGTGGAGGCATAGTAGCAAATGCTTCACTAGGATTGATATCAATATTTTTTATGAACAAAATGTCCAATGCATACATCAAACTCAAACCGTTTTCTTCTGTATCTTTTATCTTAATTAATGACCTCCCTCTACGAATATTAGACTATGATGTTTCCTGCTATGCGCCTATGCGATAATTCAAATACCAGAAATGGACTATGGTTTGTACTTGTTCAGATAAAATCCATGTTGGTGACACCAAGGTGTTGTCTGGGGAACTGTGTGAGGCTTAAACTCGACTGATTTCTAAATTCAGAGTAAATAGATACAAATAGCTGCATTGTATATGGAAGTGTTTAAATTAATATTTCAATTGTTTGTAGAATCATCAACTGTAATTGTAATAATGAACAAACTACAGAATTGTTATTGTTTGTTTTCTTATAATGCCTAATCACTTGACTCATAAGAGGTACGAAATCTTGCTTGGAATTTCTTTATCTTAGATAAAGCATCTTTGTAACCACGATATATGGGACTTAATTCTGATAAAATGTGCCACCTTTCATGATTCTTATTTCATCTTTTGTTTTTTTTCTAATAGTTGATTAGTGGAAGGACGGGATATGATTACAAGTCAGTTAGAAGATGGACTACCCAAAGGAAGTTGGGATATAGTCTTCTTGAGTGCGACAAGGTAATGTTACATATGAATGTGTGTGTGTGTGTGTGCGCGTGGCACGTTTAACTTTCTGTTTTTCCTAATTTTATCGTATTCTTGCTTAATTTTGGAATCCTGACCTTATATGTAAGCAGATATTTGTCCCTGTTCATAAAGAAATACATTGGTGTTTGGCTGTTATCAACAAAAAAGAAGAAAAGTTCCAGTATCTTGACTCTCTTGGAGGAGCTGATAAACAAGTAATGAGGGCATTGGTATGTATTCTAGTGACTTCTTATATGCATCCAAATATGTAGGAGCTGATAAACAAGTAATGAGGGCATTGGTATGTATTCTAGTGACTTTATATATGCATCCAAATATGTAACTTTCAGTTTTAAATATGTCATCTTATCTTCTTTTCTTGGATTTAGAGGCGGCAAGATAGGTGGGTCAGGTCACAGTCAAAAAAGGGTTCACTTTGAAACAGGTCAATTTTGGTGCAGGCTAAAACGAGCCAGTTTGACCCAGAAACAATTTCTGTCCATTTTTTCTAAAGTAATAAATGTATTAATTATGATTAAGGAAACAATACAGATATAATAATGATTGAAATCTTGAATAAAGCAATCCATGAGTCTGTATCACTGATGCCCCAAAAATAGATTTAGTGCGACTGTCCGTCTCTTCGACCAATTAGAGAGAAAACGTAACCCACATCGACCCATTCAAACTGTTACATCTGGGTTTTAATTATGTCGTCTTTCCTTCCATGATTCTCCATTTGTGAATTGTGAGAAGCAAATTTATTATTATAATTATTATTTTTCACTTGACAGTTTTTTAACGTGAATATGCATATTCCCCAACCCTGCATGATAAATTTAGCTTAATAATGGCTAATGTTCTCAGGCCAAATACTTTGTGGATGAGGTGAAAGACAAGAATGGGGAAGACATTGATGTATCTTCTTGGCAGCAAGAATATGTCACAGACCTTCCTAATCAGGAGAACGGGTGTGTAATTCTTTGACCTTTTATGACTTCTTTTTTATCAAAGTTGATCACTGGATGTGATTCTACTAGTTTACAGTTATGTGTTTCTCGTCTGACCATGATTTGTGTTTTTTAACAGGTTTGACTGTGGTGTGTTTATGATCAAATATGCTGACTTTTATAGCAGGGGCATTGGCCTTCGTTTCAAGCAGGTCAGTTATTGCATATTACATTGTAATTTCCACAGCCATAAATCATCGCTTTTGTCAAGATTTTTGATGTTAGACGTGAACTGGACTGAATCTTTGCTGTAATCATGGTTTGTTGTAGGAGAACATGCCATATTTTAGGTTAAGGACCGCCAAGGAGATATTGAAATTGACAGCTGATTAAGCATCTTTCATGCTCTAAGCATGTGGTGTACATATTTCATGACTTCTGTTGGAGTGTTGGTCAACTTTTTTCAAGCCTCCTTCTTGTGATCTAAGCCGCCATAGATGACAAATGTAGTTACATGATTTGTTAGTTAATAGTGTTTGATTATCTAGATATTCCTCAGACTATGTCTGCTAGTTATTGTTTTGAGTTACATGAACTTTTTTGCAGTGGCTTTATTTTGTCACTTTTGGATGGAATGTTATATGGATTTTAGTTGTTTAACAAGTTGTTTATGCAGGACGCACATGTTTGGTTTTATTGGTTGGTTGGGGAATGCCTAATCGGAACTGAACCATTGGTTGTTCCTGAAACCGAACCGTCAGTTATGTCGGTTATTAGTTGTGTTTTGGTCAATTTTATCAGCTGTTGGTACCGTGCTTGGTTCTTTGAATGGGGATATAAATTTTGTCCCAACCTTATTTCCTTAATAGAATATGTTAAAGCTAAAATCTAATATCTTGGATGAGTACTGAAGAAATTAAAATTAAAATACAAACAAACGAAAAAACGTACCAAAATAATGCCACTCAATAGCATAGCATAGTCATTCGTAATGTCTGAGGAGGGTGTAATTAGATGGTTAGAGAGGCTGCCCCCTTAGAGACCAAGAAACTAAAGTTGAAATGGATTACTCAAATATTTTAGAATCTATTTAAATTGTTCGATGAACGAGCAAATGCAAAATTGTGCGTTGTGTCGCTGACGTTGATGTGATTAATTGCGTAAAGAGAAACATTTAAAGTTTTGACAACTCGATTCTTAAAATTGGAACGTTGATAATAAAAAACCATGTTGCAACGGTACATTTGAAAATCAATGAAAAATTATGTTGTAATGAGCACTAAGAAACACGAATTATGTTTTTTTAGATAAATTCGGGTTTCGAGGAAATTTTATGGTGATATGCACAGTCACCAGATCGGTTTTGGATGAAATTCATACAAAAAACTATACTAAGGTCGAAGGTGTTGCAACTGTAAATGTATATTCAAAAATCAAGGAAAAATAATGTTGTGAAAATGAAAGCTAATAAACACGTAAGCGCATTTAAAAAATTAAAAAGTCAGTTTTGAGTAAAATTTACATCGAAATGGAGACAATTCAGTTTTGTTGAAACAAACTAAAGCGTCGTTAAGTTGAAGATTTTTTTTTGTAGGTTTAATGAAACTAGAGGGGGT
>JBCNJP010000007.1:102380074-102399562 GCA_039602395.1 Deinandra increscens subsp. villosa | reverse complement strand
TTTACAGAGACCTTTACTGCGGAGGGAAGTGGTGTCGAGGCAGATCGAAACTGACATGGGAGAAGGTCAGTTGCTAGGATTTAATAGACTTGCACCTCTTTGAGAACATGATCAAGGACATGATCAATGATAGGAGTTCGTGGAAATGCCAAATAAAGGTTAAGGTCTTCTGGGCAGGGCATAGGCTTCGCCTTTGTCGCATGACATGTACTCCACTTAGACCGCCCTTAGTCGTTGTTCTAGGTGTGTCTTTAGTTGTAGGTGGGTAGTGGGCTTGTAGCCATACAATCCCTTTAGTCTGATTTGATGTAGCCTTATGGACTTGTAAGCCTTGTGTTCTCTCTATATGCATATGGCATGAAATTGTAAGCCATATTGTCCCTTTATCTGTTGTTGCTTCATGATATTTGTTATGTGTGTTCGTTTTATTTATGCTATGTGTTGCTCTTTTCTTCTGCTTATGGTATTGACTTCTATGTCTTACTTGTATTTGTATGCTTTTGGTCTGAAGTATGTATGTTTTGGTTCTTGATATTTGCTACATGTGAAAGTTCAGCCTCTACCCTTAGTTTCATGCGTTTGTATCATTTAAAAATCTATTGAGGGAAATCATGAAAAAGTCGAACTATGTAGGTTTCTTCCCATAGAATTTGTTATATAAATATAAAATGAATTAGGAATCCACCTAATCATTATTTTGACATTTGCAACCCGTAATAAGTACTGTTTGTAATGGGTTTGTATGAACGGAAATATATCGGCCGGTTCAGCCGGTTAAGGGGTCATATGGTTCGTTACTGTAACCGTATTCTACGGTTCAGCTTATGGTTTGGAACTGGCCGGGTAAACTAAACCGGCTAAATATTAAAATAATTAACGATATAATTTTTAAATCTATATAATTTTCATAGAAATACAATATTATTTTTTTTACAAGAAAGAATCTAACATATATAATACCTATAATTAATTTTTTTAATTATATTATATAATACATGTAAATTATTTATTTAACTTATTTCATGCTCTATTTTTTTTTTCCTTACCTTTTCCCGTCACTCTTTGATACTTGAAGGAAAAGCCATTTGACTAGAACATTTTGGTTATTTAATGGTACGGTAAAAAAGAAAAAAAACCCGGCTCAAACTGGCAAACTGCCCAACCAGAACAGGTTCGGCCGTTCCGGCTCATGCAACCAACCCAGCCTGCTCTAGTTTTGTTTTTTTTAAAATGGCAAGTTACCAGTTTGGCATAGAATATCCATCAAATCGATATCAGTTGAACCGGACAGTGAACACCCTAGACTCAGGATCATATCTGGCTTCTGCTGGTTTCCTACCTTGATCCCTCTTGCCCAGCGTAAGATACATTTTATCTAGTTAGTAAGGTATGAGTGGGAAGATACAATTTATCTAGTAGTAAGGTATGACTTATGAGTGGGGCCCTGTGAGAGTGTGAGTTTTCCTTAACTTGTCTCACGGTAACAAAAGAATAGTCAGGGACTTTTAAGATCCGAAAATTTTGTTGATGGACTTATGAAAAAAAGTTTAAGTTTAAGTTTATTGATTTTGTATGATATTGACCTGTTAACCAGATATTGAGCCGTTAACCAACGGCAAACAATATAAATACAACGGCAAACAATATTTTATAAATAAGGAAGTCACAGTCATACAGTCAGAAAAACATTATGTTTTTACTAGCTTAGTTTGAAAAGCAAACCAAAACTCGTAAGAGATAACAGATGCATTGGGAAAAAAGGATCAGAAAAATAGATTGAATATAGTAAATAGGTAACATAAAAAAAGCGTCATACGAGCTTTACAAGATGTCATAGACTGAAGACAATTAGAAATCATTCTACAGGCTTGTCAACTGAAAGTATAAAAAACAATAGGCAATGCATGTGGTCGTAAAATGCATGAGTTATGAGTAGTTAGGCTCAATGTTGCAGAAATCGGCATTAACCGGCGCTAGGCGGTGATTTACCGAGGAAAAAACCTAGTGGAGCATTAATTGGTCTGCTGATTAATCTGTCCTACACTTCCCAATTGAATCAAGTTTTATGTATAAAGTTCCAGTGAGTGTACTATTTTTCCTTCTCTAATTTTATATTGTTGAAACTTGATTAGTTATTGATTAGTTGAATATCGATGATAATAGTTAACCCATTTTTAGGGTTATGGAACTTGATACATAAAACATTGAAACCTGATTTTCTTTTTTTATTTAAACTTGATAACCATAGAATACAATGGATTTCTCATCTTCTAGCCTGAAAAACAAAGTGAACTTTTCATACATGATCTTGAATTTTGAATGAACGAAGAAACACAAAGATCAAACTTACTGCATTCCATCCACGAATCTGGACTGGTCCTACTAAATGCACCTAATAAAGATCTTACACTTAGTACCCAGTATTTAGAAGTGTTTTTGCATCCCTTAATGCCAGGAAATTTACACCATATTCATGTAAGTAGGTTCAATGGTAAGATTAGTTTGTTGCCCTTCATGTGCAATTAGTGTATGGTTGAATTTGACGTGGGCCTATTAGTAAAGTAATAGTCTGGTCGAAAAAACGGAGGAAGAAGGTTCAACAGTGAGATTAGTTCATTTACCCGATTCGTGCAAAGCATTACTGTATGTGTGTTTTGCAATGTTCTCATAGATGCATCTATCTGGTTTTGACCTTTGATCAAATTGGTTGGTTTTAAACTTCAAATCTGTAAGAACTATGTTGATTGCTGAAAGAAACATGTTATGTTCATTGATTATACAGAGAATGTTGCTTGTTAAAACATATGAGATAATATTCATGAAGATGTTGAATTCTGATAGTACCAGATTTGACCTTTTATTATGCTACATTACATATCAAGTTGATATTGTGTTGAACTGTTGATAATTAAGCGCCTTACAATATATGTTACATGATCACAGATGGATCTGGATACGGAAAATAGAATTGCTGCAATTCTGATGAAAGAGGCAGCAGAATTGAGACGACAAGCTGCAAGAGATGGAATAGATGCATATCTCCATCCCCCTAATGTAAGGGGTAGGCCAAATTCACGATTTCTCACTGCAACCGTTCTTTGTGTGCAACAATGTAAGTTATTTTGCTGCTATATAGATCACTTGCTATATTTAACGGTTGGCTTACTTGGTTTACTTTTGTGTGCATAAAGATGTCAAATGGATTTGTCTTTTCAGTGCTAGAATGAAAATAACTGGATGAAACTCGATCCATAAGGGGCAGCTAGGAAAGTTGTGCCCTCTGATTTCGTGCATACCTGTGTTTTTCTCTTACAGATGCTTTACTTGAATGAAATGTTTAAGAAATATGATACATTTGTGCATCTACTTGTTGGCTGACTTTAAATGATCTTTTCCAGCTAATCGAGCTGTGGAAGTAAATGAGATGTGGCGGGCACGTGAAAAGGAAAAAGAAATGGATAATAGGTTTAAGAAAGAGGAGAAACGAGTTACATATAACGGGGTTAGTGACTCCAAAAAGAACATTAGTACAAGGCTTGAGGATTATGAAAGGAAACATAATTTGTGCTCATCAACCAACAGTGGAATTGAAGGTGAACTTAGAGACAATGAGATTGAGGAATTCTTGCACTCAAGGTACTCTCTCTCTCTCTCTTCCAATGTTGCCAAAGTCGCTAGATGCTGTCAAGTCGGTTGACTAGGGAGTTACAAGTACTCGGCCTAGGCGGGTCTACTTGGAGAGTACTTGGATATGGTAAACTGTAATGAAAATAATTTTTGAGAAATTATATATATGTCAAGTATCATAAGTTTATTAATATTTATACCAAGATACGTGAATATCAATAGAATACATGTCCAATGCATGAGTAAAATGACTAAACGATTAAAAGGGTTTATTCAATAGAATACATGTCCAACGCATGAGTAATATGACTAAACAATTCAAAAGGGTTTAAAAACCCACCTACTCGATAATTTGCGGGAAAGGTTCATCGTTTTTTCCCGAGTCTGACAGAGTTCAATTTAAATTTTTTTTAGAAAAATATTAATTTCTTTTGAATATTTTGTCAAACCAGCCCCGTTGACCGAGTTTTACTGATGTTGCCTGAGTTGGCCTGAGTTTGACCAAGGTTGGCCGATTCCGAGTTGCCTCAACCGATTTCTTAAAAGGCGCCTCCACAACCGAGGTCTGAGTACTCGGCCGCCTAGGCCGATTGTTACAACACTGCTCTCTCTTGTGTGTGTGTGTGTCGTGTTTTTATCTATATATTTATTGTTTGATTACTGCAGGGCCAAACGAGGTAGGGGTACTATTGGGTCCAGGATGGATGAAGCAGGCCCATACCTCTCTGATTCTAAAGGGAAGAAGCATCTAGAAAGCCCTAATGACATGGGGTATAGAGATAATATGCGTCCAATGCTTGGCCCCGAAAAGCCTGCTAATCTCAAGTCAAACTCATCTTCAGACGAGGAGTCTTATGAAGAAAGAGAGAAAAGGGCCAAGAGAAGCAAGCATCATTGCAGAAAGCACAAATTGAGAGAGAGGTCTATTGATAAGAAGAAGAGGAAAAGGGAGAAGAAAAGAAGTAAACATCACAGCTAGCACCAGCAGGAGGTAAGATCATTATATTGTTTTTACTTTTCTTTTCAAGAAAACTGCAAGGGCTTCCTCATGGATATGTGAAATCCAAACTGTATTTACATTCTGAAATGTATTGAAGTTATGTGCCCAACTTTATTATCAAATGCTAATGCCTTGCAAGTTTTTTTTTTTTTTTCCCCCGGATAAACACAAAATGAAGTTCGATGAAATAGCTTAACTAAACCAAAAGGCATTTCTTCAAGCAACAATCACTATAAGAGGAATGCCTTAAAGCTCATTTTTTTACTTCTCTGGAAACATACTCGAGGCTTGACCTTCATTTGAGGTACTTAAAACAGCGCTTTATGCGTTTCAACTGAAGAAACTTAATCTTGTAAAACAAAATTGCAAAAATATCGAAGGCAAAGAAAAAGAGGACACTGTTTGGGTACATATTAGGTGGAGTATTTTATTTAATAATGTGTTAGGTGATTTTACTAGAGAATAAAGAGAAATGTGTATGGACCCATTCTTTCAACTTAGAAATTAGGAAGTACACACTTGTACTATAGAACATATAACTGGGTGGTTCATGGAAATTGGAATAGTAGTCAAAGGTGTTCTGTTCATGCAGTTAGGCCTATATCTATTTATAGATGTCTCAAAAGCTCTTTAATTGATTAGTTGTAGGTATAAGTTACATTGTTGGATGCTGATTTGTTAATTATATCTACGTAGACTTCTTCTTCGGAAACAGTCCATATGAAATAAATTTAAAAGTTACATCATCCTGAGATGGTATGAAACTATGAAATAGTGGAAGTATGTTACTATTATATGTGAAAGTAGTGCAATGCCTAAAATAGGGAAATGGCCTAGGTACATTGCTGTTGTGTGCGTTTAGCCCTTCTATTGACAATTTTGTTTAAGGGTACTAGAACTTTTTATCTAAGGTGCACTGGTGGAGCTCGACAATTAGTTAAGGTGAGGCTTAGTTTGCACTCAGGGTTTGATGGTAATGTGGAATGAGTTGTGCGTTAGAACTTAGAAGGGCGGCGATGATAGAGGAGATGTGGGATCCAAAGAAAATGATGGAAATGAGTTCTCCATGCCCAACACCTTACTGGGTTTGGACTTTGGATGAAATACAATTTTAAGGGTTTCATTCTTAATTTTCAAACCCATACCATAAAGTCATCACCAAGAACTGTCTCTGATTCGAGCACGTTTTATTTTCTTTTTGATGTTTCCATGTTTGTCTTCAACTTCTTACCAGATAATATAATTACCACCGAATATAAAATGTGGACGTGTGTTTATTTCTTCTTGTCTTACATTTACACATTCTCAACAACTTTATTTCTTGGTGATATGTGTACTAGGTTTTGAATTGCAATGGCTAAAGTTAAGAAGGCACCACAAAGATCTGGTTCAATGCATCATAAGGCAGACCCTTATTCTTTACGATCAGTCCATTCAAAGATAACCAAAGATTCCCATCACGAGAAACAAAAAAAGGCATCTGAAAAGAAGGAATGGCGGGAGGCAAGAGAACTCTGCTCATTTGTTGGGTCATATAAAGACTTAAGGAAGCATGTGCAGGCCAGTCACCCTTCAGCCTGCCCACGAGAAGTTGACCCGTCACTTGCAAAGAAATGGAAGAAGCTTGAAATGGATAATTATCTAGATAACGTTATGCTGCGGCTAGAATCAAGAAAAGCTATTATCGAATTATCGTAAGGGGTTATGAATTATTCGATGATGATGGAAACGGAAGCGATGGCGCAATGGAGGAACATTTTCGTAATTATGTTCCTCGAACTGCACGGCGTCGCCAAAGCATGATGTTTTATGGTGGTTCGAGGCGGCGGCATGGTGCCTAGTGGAAGCAGAGCTGCAGTTGCTGGATGGCATGGCTTTCTTTATGATTTATGGTATTTATTTAGGTAGTATTTATTCTGCAGTTGCACAGCATAAGAACCTAGATCTTGGTGGGGGTTTAATTTTTTTCGGAAAATGTTGTCTAGACATGTTATCGGTTGATTTTGTATTGATTACATACTTGTGTTTGCTTGGGTTTGTTTTAACCACATTTAAAAAAATTTAGTTAGGGGCGTTTGGTTCACATATTCAAAGACGATAAACCTTGACTATGTGTTAAGAACCATAATAATTGTTTAGTCATGTGGATGGTATAATTTTGTTTGTCTTTAGAATTTTTTTTTTTGTTTTTTATAAATTGATCATAATTGTTTTGATTATTACAAATTAGTTTTTTTTAACTCTTGCTTTTATACACCGAACATAATTTTTTTTATTTAATTTATCATAATAGTTAGGACAACATCATCAAACACAAGGTATAAGTCCTCAAAATTATTATTTTAATTGATAAATTCAAACTTATTATATACTTCATTTCAATTTGGCTATTATAGTTTTGCTTTTTATAAAGTAATGGGGATGAAAGCAATCAGCCGGTGAATGTGGTGAGCGTGAGGGACGATAGTTAAGGAAGGATGATGCAAAGGGTGAGGATGCGATGAAGATGAAGGTTTGTGAAGGAGGGGTGGGCGGGTGGAAAGGAAGTTTAAAAATCAACGTTGAAGTTTAAAACATAAAGGAAGCGGACACAAAATAATAGTATATATTTTTTCTTTTACAAATTAGCTATTATAGTTTTTTTTTACAAAGTAATTTTTGCTACCACAATAGTTGGTATAAAATTGTTAAGCACAAGGTCATTTTAATTAATAATTTCAGCATTACTATATACCCCTCTAGTTTTATTAAACCTACAATAAAGATTTACAACTTTAATGATGCTTCAGTTTTGTTTTAACAAAAACTAATTGCCCTCCATTTCGACGTAAATTTTATTTAAAATAAGTTTTTATTTTTTAAATGTGCTTTTGTGTTTATTATAATTAATAACTCCTTAAAGTTATTATAATTAATAACGAGACTTTCGACCCGCGCGTTGCTGCGGGCGAGACGTCCATTTGAGTTTTTATTTTGAAAGCATAAATGATGCCACATGCGAGGTTTGTTTTAGATGTTTATATTAAAAGGTTACGAAGTGCGTAATCTAAGATCGCTTGTAATAATAGACAAAAGACAACTTGGTTGTATGTGTATTTTCATGTGTGAGTAACTAAATTTTAAACCTTTTGTATACAAAACTCAATTTATTCACATATGCAACAAAATAATAATAATAATAATAATAATAATAATAATAAGAATAATAATAATAATAATAATAATTGAGTTTTGTATACTGAATTTTGTTCAAGATTATAAATGGTATAAATGGATTACGCATTTTTCAATTTATTCACATATGCAACAAAAAACTATTTGATACATAACATGATACATGTTATGTAACTTAAAGTCTATTCTCTCCTACTTTTACTACAAATAGTAACATTTAAATCAAAATTTTGAGAGTGTTATTAAAGCTTTCTTGCAAATACATACATGATTTTATATTAAAAAACATGTTTTCTTACTCCATTTTATTCTCGAAATTAATATTTTTAACTTTATTTAAAAATATGTACTAAATTTTTATATTAATCTTCACGAGACTTGCGACCCGCGCGTTGCGGCGGGCGAGACATTCATCTGAGTAGTTATGTTGAAAGCATAACGATATTAAACCGACCTTGTATGATTACTATCTTTGAGTAATATCGAATAACGATATTAAACCGACCTTGTATGATTACTATCTTTGAGTAATATCGAATTTGTTTTCTTCCACCCGCGTGATCCTTGTTTTTTATTTTGATATTTTTTTATAATCCAATCCTCGTGACAATTGATGTCTTTCTCCTTAGATGGTGAGGTTTAACATCTTAAATATACAAATTTACTTATTAGGAATAATTTAGTGGATGAAAAAATATCAAACCAAAACTGAATGATTGATTGAATAAAACAATATAATAAGTTACAATTGTAATTTTATTAAACAAAAGGATTTAAGAAAAGTAAAAAAAAACCTAGTCTATTGCTATGAGTTGTCAAAAGTGGTGCAGCCTTTTCTAGGGGTGGCAACCTGTTTATTTTTAGGTTTCGTAATCATTTCCAAATTTCTCCTCCAATTTCCTAATTCAAGCTCATTTCTACAAATATCTCGGAGGTATTATCTCCCCCCATCAACCGCTTCCGACTCTTCTACTTCTCAATTCGAAATTCAAATTCACTTCTAAAAATTAAAGGCATGACTTTTGGTTTCCTAATTTCTCACCTAACTTCTCTCGATCCTCTCCTACAAATATGATCCATTTCTTCTTTCAAAAATAACTTCAAAAAACCAACATTTACGACTTGTGAAAGCCTGGTATGAACTTCATTTCATTATCTTTCATCTTTTTCAACTTTGTAGGCATATTAGCTAGTTCTTTGCTCAGATCATTAACATGTATAATTGTATATTACTGTTATATTTTTTAAACTTTTGCTTTAAATATTTGTTACATGGTTGATCACTTATGATAATTTTTCAACTTTAATGGTTATGTTTTTTAGTTAGATAATGGACACCGTTGATGCCAACCCGGTGAATATCGTTGATGGTGAAGATGATGATGATTCGATGGAAGACAACGACCCACAAACGGAATCTCAAACTGTTGAAAGCTCTTCACAACATCAAAGGAAGAAAAAGAAACTGACTTCTAAAGTTTGGAAAAGTTTTACTATTCTAAAATTATGTTTACTTATACAGATTGACACCTACTACATCAAAATCGCATCAATTTTGATCAAATAAAAAAAAATTTGCAACAACAAAATCGTTCCCTTTGAACATCGTCAGATTGCAAGGATTCAGAGATGAATTCAAGTATCATAAACACATAAGCTTTCAATTTTCATACAATATATCCGATGATTTCATGGCGTTTACACAAAAACCAGTGCCGATTCCTAAAATTTCAGCGATTAGGGCATAAAATCTACATCAGTAAGACCGGGAAGCGACCAACGGCGGCTTCAGCCGCAACCGAAGGCTAGCGCTCCGCCGCAACCGGCGGCGGCGCCATTTCCTGCATACTCAGAAGCCGGAAATTGCGGTCTACTTTTCGATCTGAAGCACCTGGCCGTGACAGACGTTAAAAAACCCCCAAATCGTATCTACTCTTCGATCGCCGCCGGCGACTGCCAAAAATCGCCCTAACCGCCGCCGCTTCAACGCCAAGCGGAGCAACGGTGGCCAGAATGGTAGCCCACCGGCGTTCTCTTAGAAGAGATCTGATAAGAGCGGCCGTCAGAAACCCTAGATGGGTGGCCGGCAGAGGAGAGAAGTGTTCACTATGTAGACAAAGATGAGAGGTCGGCCATGGCACCGGCGGTGGTTGAATGAGAGAGAGTGTAATCTCTCATATAAAGAGAGAGAGATGGCACACAGCTTTTCTATACAAAACTAAAATCGGGAAAGGAAAACCAGGACCTTTGGGAGAGTGGAACATGGTTTTAATAAAACCATATCCTCACACACAGATTTTGTGCAATAAGTATAAAAAATTAAAAAAAAAAACTAAACCATCTACCACCTGACACCTGGCATCCATGCGTGCGGACACGTGTTATGAACAGTGGAATGAGTGAGTACACCTCAGCGAATTCAATTGATATATATATAATTAGTAATTAGTAATGAGTGTGATGCTCGTCAAAGGGGTAATCTTATACTTTATTTATAAAATAATTTATTCGAGCCCGTTTTTGCTATCCATCCAACCACGCGTGACACAACCCAGCACCACTAACAACAATTCACACAAATTGCTTATGCTTATTAATGGAATGCAAAATAATTTACATACTACATAGAAATGTAGTTTGCTAACTTGCCCATAAAAAAAAAGACAGAAGGAATGAAAGAACAATAAGAAATTAAAAAAGATAGCAAAACGGAAACCTATATCATATATGTTTTCACACTTCAAACTTAATTAATATCCAGACAAAACTTATACATCTTGATTTGTTCCTGAAAATTCAAACCTATTAACTAAAACTAATAACCCAACTTAATTAGTTAGCTTTGCAATGGCCCAAAGTATTTTCTGTTGGTGTTTTGTGACAATAGAAAATAGTTTATTAATTAGAAAAAATATATATGAAGTATATATGAATGAAGATGAGAATGGGAGAGCTAGGAGGGGTCCATAAGTTATCTGGTTGGGTTCATGTGAACCAATTTGCCTCTGTTTTTGTATTTCTTCCTATTTTCAACTACTTACCTTTCCCATCCCCTCCAAAATTTGCCAGTTGAATCCTAGATCTGAGCTTTGTTTGAAGCTTTTGTATCCAAGCTTGTAGTCTCAATCTAAAGCTTTTGTATCCAAGCTTGTACAACCTGCAGAAAACAACACAGAAAGCACAGAATGAATTAGAAATTTGGTCCGTGAACTTATATCCAATCTGCAAGTTTGGTCCATAGACTCGGAGGCATAGACTTGTTTTTTTAATTCAAAATCCTAAAACCTAACTAATACATAATAATCAAGCCCGTTACTCTAATGCTATTAGTTGGAGCCATTACAAAATAGTATGTGTTTGCAAGTTGCAACACTGTAACTAATGAGAACCTGCAAGTATATGCTATAACTAATGAGACAGAGAGAGACATATGAATAAGCTACCAACCTAACTGACTAAACAGCCAAACATGTTAATGTGCCATCACTCCCCCACATGGTTGAAGCGCAAATAAAGAATAAAATGCAAATGAAAAAAAATCAAACGATTAGGTTCAATAAATCAAAATGTGAAAACTACAATAAAAAAAACATATTAATCCTTGCACATATGGTTTAAACCCATTTATTCAGTTGAGTTCCTGCTTTCTTTCCAATAGAAAAATAATTTAGGTTAAAGATATCAACAAAAACTGTTTTCAAGTCATGTGAACCCGTCCACAAAAGTAAACCATTTTCGCCCAATGTGTAATAATAATAAAAGAAATAGGATAATAACAAAATTACCAAATTCCCGCAAGCTATCTTAAGGCTCAAGCAATACGTATTCAGATTATAAATATACCTACAAACATTAAACAAAAAGAGCTAGTTATTAAGAATATATACATTATAGAAAGAACAATAAAGGTGTTGAGATTCTATCATACATATTATATCTTGTCAACTTTTTGAACAAAGCAACTAAGAAGAAACCCTGAAAGCCAACAAAGTCAAATGTGAAACCAATCTTCTGAAACAACAAATTGTAGCGAAGAGTAAAAACAAAGTCAGTTGACATAATACAATAGAGATACCTGAATACCAAAAAAAAAAAAAAACCAATTTCAAAATTTAAAAAAAAGTAATTTGTTCCTTATTGAAAACCTAATGCACTACCATATGCAACTACAACTAAGATAAATAGATAAAATGTTACCTCAACTTCATAGCACAACTCTAACATTCTGGAAAATGCAACTACAACAAAGATAAATAGATAAAATGTTACCCTCAACTTCATTGCACAACTCTAACAATCTGCAAAATAGCATCGATGCTTACAATAATGGAACCAAAGTGAACCAAAAGAACTTATGAATAACAAAATAGTGCAAGTATAGGCTAAAAAATTTAAGCACACCCTATGCTTAAAATAATAAAGTAAACCGAAAGAACTTATGAATAACAAAATAGTGTAAGTATAGGCTCAGATCATCATAGAGGTTTATAAGAAAAGTTTATTTTTTGGTCCTATGGCTGCAAAACGTATTGCCACGCCAAACTAAACCAAAATTTACTTTTAACCTCTACTCAGATCAATCATCACAGCCTTACAACGTATTGCCACCTATATAAGAGGAGAACGCCAATCGTTTGCAAGATACAGGAGAACTGCCCACCGGATATAAGAGAAACCATTGACGTTGCACCGCCTAAAATGGCCAATCAACTTTTGACTTTTGGCATGAACAGTTTCATTTGAGTGTACACGTAGGACTTTATAAATGATATATATATATATAAAAGAAAGTGGCAAATTAGTGTGCCAGAACAAACCATCGGAAGGCTCAGCGGCAATGCTTATGTTGGCGGCGAGAGACACATGTTCACCACCAAGCCTGAACATAAGCTGCCTGAACATCATGGCCATAGCTTTTATGATAAGCAACTAAACCAAACCAACAGAGTGACATCTATAAGTATATCAACCGGCTGGCTTCGATATTCAATCAATCTACTCAATAGATAATCGAGTTGATGATGTTCTTAATCGACGATGACATATGTTTCCTTCAATACCAGATGTTGGTAATTAAAGAATTCATTGATTGAAGATGAGTACAAATAATGTTAAAAACTTAATTTAAGTTGAACAATAGTTAATTAGGAATCAAGCAATCTTAAAATATGATATGAAGTTTGTAGCTAATCTCATGAATAGTTTTATAATCTGATGGAACTATGGAAGCATAAAAGTAATCTCACCTCACGAACGAACTAAAAGTTGAGAACCTAGAAACAAAATCGAAATTCACAAATTTAGGAAGAATGAAGCAGAGGTATCGGTCGCACCAAATAAATCCATCAAGATCCCGTACTCCTCCTTCTTCCCCAATATAAACCCTAGTTTGCAGGCCCCCCCATTTCAGAATCTAAGAACCCCAAATCGGAATAAAGCTTCTGTTTTCGAAGAATTAAAAAATCGAAAAAAACCAACATAAAATTGTTACCTGATGTCGTGATACCCTTCCGCACTTGCGGTTAAACCTTCGTGAATCCTCCGCACACTGGGTTAGGGTTTGAATCATGAAGCATTTCATGCAACCGAGAAGCCCCATTCTGAGAGAAAACACTTCGGATACTCCGTCACCAAACCCTAGTTCGATGAAGCAGAACAGATCTAACAATCGGAAGCACAAATCCAGCAAAGAGAACGCTCCTCCCCCTGAAAACGCCATTCCAGATCCAAAACCCTCGCCTTCTGTTGCAGGTAAACTGAAATCGCCGCTCCCTCCCAGACCCCCTTCTTCCAACCCGCTCAAAAGGAAGATTGGGACTGATTTTCACCCTGAAAATGGCGGTTGTGGATCTACTGACACAGGAGTTAAGGTATAGAAAGAAAGAGAGAGGAGAGGCACCGGTGAGAGAAAGCTAGTGATATTGAAACAATTTATAAGAGGAGAACGCCAACCGTTTGCAAGATACAGGAGAACTGCCCACCGGATACGCCAACCGTTTGCAAGATACAGGAGAACTGCCCACCGGATATAAGAAAAACCATTGACGTTGCACCGCCTAAAATGGCCAATCAACTTTTGACTTTTGGCATGAACAGTTTTATTTCAGTGTACACGTAGGACTTTATAAATGATATATATATAATTTGAACGTTACTATATACCCCCTCTAGTTTCATTAAACCTACAAAAAATATCTTCAACTTTAACGACGCTTCAGTTTGTTTCAACAAAACTGAATTGTCCTCCATTTCGACGTAAATTTTATTCAAAACTGACTTTTTAATTTTTAAATGCGCTTTCGTGTTTATTAGCTTTCATTTTCACAACATTACTTTTCCTTGATTTTTGAATATACCTTTGCAGTTGCAACACCTTCAACCTTAGTATAGTTTTATGTATAAATTTCATCCGAAACCGATCTGGTGACTGTACATATCACCATAAAATTTACTCGAAACCCGATTTTATCTAAAAAAAACATAATTCGTGTTTCTTAGTGCTCATTACAACATAATTTTTCATTGATTTTCAAATGTACCATTGCAACATGGTTTTTGTTATCAACATTCCAATTTTAAGAATCGAGTCGCCAAAACTTTAAATGTTTCTCTTTACGCAGTTAATCACATCAACGCCAGCGACACGACGCACAGCTTTGCGTGTGCTCGTTCATCGGACAATTTAAAAGATTCTGAAATATTTGAGTAATTCATTTCAACTTTAGTTTATTTGTCTCTAAGGGGGCAGCCTCTCTAACCCCCCTAATTACACCCTCCTCAGACCTTACAAATGACTATACTATGCTATTGAGTGGCATTATTTATGGGTACGTTTTCTCGTTTGTTTGTATTTCAATTTTAATTTCTTTAGTACTCATCCAAGATATTGGATTTTAGCTTTAACATAGTCTATTAAGGAAATAAGGTTGGGACATAATTTATATCCCCATTCAAAGAACCAAGCACGGTACCAACAGCTGATAAAATTGACCAAAACACAACTAATAACCGACATAACTGACGGTTCGGTTTCTGGAACAACCAATGGTTCAGTTCCGGTTAGGCATTCCCCAACCAACCAATATAACCAAACATGTGCGTCCTGCATAAACAACTTGTTAAACAACTAAAATCCATATAACATTCCATCCAAAAGTGACAAGATAAAGCCACTGCAAAAAAGTTCATGTAACTCAAACAATAACTAGCAGACATAGTCTGAGGAATATCTAGATAATCAAACACTATTAACTAACAAATCATGTAACTACATTTGTCATCTATGGCGGCTTAGATCACAAGAAGGAGGCTTGAAAAAAGTTGACCAACACTCCAACAGAAGTCATGAAATATGTACACCACATGCTTAGAGCA
This sequence comes from Deinandra increscens subsp. villosa, assembly GCA_039602395.1. Lineage (NCBI taxonomy): Eukaryota > Viridiplantae > Streptophyta > Magnoliopsida > Asterales > Asteraceae > Deinandra > Deinandra increscens. The sequence continues at coordinate 102,384,387 of JBCNJP010000007.1, read as the reverse complement.
TGAAAGATGCTTAATCAGCTGTCAATTTCAATATCTCCTTGGCGGTCCTCAACCTAAAATATGGCATGTTATCCTACAACAAACCATGATTACCGCAAAGATTCAGTCCAGTTCACGTCTAATATCAAAAATCTTGACAAAAGCGATGATTTATGCCTGTGAAAATTACAATGTAATATGCAATAACTGACCTGCTTGAAACGAAGGCCAATGCCCCTGCTATAAAAGTCAGCATATTTGATCATAAACACACCACAGTCAAACCTGTTAAAAAATAAATCATGGTCAGACGAGAAACACATAACTGTAAACTAGTAGAATCACATCCAGTGATCAACTTTGATAAAAAAAAAGAAGTCATAAAAGGTCAAAGAATTACACACCCGTTCTCCTGATTAGGAAGGTCTGTGACATATTCTTGCTGCCAAGAAGATACATCAATGTCTTCCCCATTCTTGTCTTTCACCTCATCCACAAAGTATTTGGCCTGAGAACATTAGCCATTATTAAGCTAAATTTATCATGCAGGGTTGGGGAATATGCATATTCACGTTAAAAAACTGTCAAGTGAAAAATAATAATTATAATAATAAATTTGCTTCTCACAATTCACAAATGGAGAATCATGGAAGGAAAGACGACATAATTAAAACCCAGATGTAACAGTTTGAATGGGTCGATGTGGGTTACGTTTTCTCTCTAATTGGTCGAAGAGACGGACAGTCGCACTAAATCTATTTTTGGGGCATCAGTGATACAGACTCATGGATTGCTTTATTCAAGATTTCAATCATTATTATATCTGTATTGTTTCCTTAATCATAATTAATACATTTATTACTTTAGAAAAAATGGACAGAAATTGTTTCTGGGTCAAACTGGCTCGTTTTAGCCTGCACCAAAATTGACCTGTTTCAAAGTGAACCCTTTTTTGACTGTGACCTGACCCACCTATCTTGCCGCCTCTAAATCCAAGAAAAGAAGATAAGATGACATATTTAAAACTGAAAGTTACATATTTGGATGCATATATAAAGTCACTAGAATACATACCAATGCCCTCATTACTTGTTTATCAGCTCCTACATATTTGGATGCATATAAGAAGTCACTAGAATACATACCAATGCCCTCATTACTTGTTTATCAGCTCCTCCAAGAGAGTCAAGATACTGGAACTTTTCTTCTTTTTTGTTGATAACAGCCAAACACCAATGTATTTCTTTATGAACAGGGACAAATATCTGCTTACATATAAGGTCAGGATTCCAAAATTAAGCAAGAATACGATAAAATTAGGAAAAACAGAAAGTTAAACGTGCCACGCGCACACACACACACACACATTCATATGTAACATTACCTTGTCGCACTCAAGAAGACTATATCCCAACTTCCTTTGGGTAGTCCATCTTCTAACTGACTTGTAATCATATCCCGTCCTTCCACTAATCAACTATTAGAAAAAAAACAAAAGATGAAATAAGAATCATGAAAGGTGGCACATTTTATCAGAATTAAGTCCCATATATCGTGGTTACAAAGATGCTTTATCTAAGATAAAGAAATTCCAAGCAAGATTTCGTACCTCTTATGAGTCAAGTGATTAGGCATTATAAGAAAACAAACAATAACAATTCTGTAGTTTGTTCATTATTACAATTACAGTTGATGATTCTACAAACAATTGAAATATTAATTTAAACACTTCCATATACAATTCAGCTATTTGTATCTATTTACTCTGAATTTAGAAATCAGTCGAGTTTAAGCCTCACACAGTTCCCCAGACAACACCTTGGTGTCACCAACATGGATTTTATCTGAACAAGTACAAACCATAGTCCATTTCTGGTATTTGAATTATCGCATAGGCGCATAGCAGGAAACATCATAGTCTAATATTCGTAGAGGGAGGTCATTAATTAAGATAAAAGATACAGAAGAAAACGGTTTGAGTTTGATGTATGCATTGGACATTTTGTTCATAAAAAATATTGATATCAATCCTAGTGAAGCATTTGCTACTATGCCTCCACTGTTTGATACGTCACTTATTGCTAGTGGTTGCAATTTATATAGAAATAGTAAAATCAAAGGATCCCCTCATAGTCATCACTTAGTTAGAATTTAAGCGACACTCATCTATGACATTTATTAAAAGAGACCATTTGCTTTTCAATCCTCCATGTAAACCAAAGTACATGTTGTAGACCATAAGGAATCACAAGGGCCAATTGGTGGATTAACTTTCACAATTTCCCAAATAAAGAAATAAGTCATAAAAACACGAATATTCCAAAAAAGTAGGACATAAGGAGGATATAAATAAAGCCAAGAAGGTGACAGGAAGCAATGAAACTAAGTACTTAACTAACCTTCTTGTAGAAAAACGTATTGAAGAAATGGCATTTTAGGAACTTCGTGGGCTCCTTCTTTTCCCTCTCTTTCAGCAACTCAAGATATATGTTAATAACCTATATTATGGGGGAAAACAGCACAGTGTACGTTGATTAACAAGATATGTTATGTTGCTCATAAATACAACAAGCAAAATCAGAAGTTACCTCATCATTTAACCATGCCCCGGGTCGTAAACACCGTAAAACTTCTCCGGTTATTGTAATATTTGAGTTCTCGTGAGTGACCAAAACCTTCCTTCTACAGATTTAGAGCAACATTTTATACCAAATCAGACAGAAAAAACATAAAGAAGTCATTTATAACTCCATATATGAGTGTACTATACTATACATACACACACACATGCATACATATTTATACACACTATACATACATACATACATGCATACATAAATATACACGCTATATACATATATACATATATGCATACACACATACATAAAGCACTATATACACACATACATGCATACATAAATATATGCATTCATAATTTCATATATGAGTGCATATACACACGTGTGCGCACGTACTACTTACTTATGCATGTACTAAATACATAAAGAACTACATACACGCCATAAATCATACCGACTAGAATTAGACATTGCATCAGCAACCATATCCATGTCATCATCCGTAAGTGGCCGGAAAGCCTCGAGCAATATTTCCTGAAAAACAAATCAATTTAACACAACACACAAATGACTAATATAAGTTCCATTTTCCAATAGATACCACACATAAACAGTTTACCTCATCTTTATCTGCCTCAACTTTCTTAACAGGAGTCAATTGTTTAATCAAAGCCCTCTTTTTCTCATGAAGCTCAATGTCAAAGCTCAATGTCTTCAACTTCGGATCCCGCTTTTTCGCCGAATCATTATGCAACTTTTTATAAACCAAATCTGTATCCGAATCCAAACCGTCTCTCCTCTGGTTCAGTGATAAAGATTCCAATGTCTTCCCATCTAACAACTCTGAAACCACAACTTCTTCAACCTTCTCATCTAATTCCCTATATTTTGCCCTAATGTTCTGCAACTCCCCTAAATTGTTAACCTCTTCTTTCTCATTTTCCACCATTGCAATCTCCTCAACACCCGAGTCCCCGGAAGCCTCATTCTCATCATTCACATTCTGCACATCAGTAACCTCCACAACCTCATCCTCAAAACTAACAAACCTGCAACTACCTTTTGCCGCTTCTTTAGAGCGGTTATAATTCGAAATCAGATTCCCCATTCTGCCACCAGAATTATCCGATTTTCGCCTAGTATTTCCACTATAACTGATACCTAATCTCTTCGAGCTTGGAGTAAATCCCTTAACAAATATACAAGGAGCTTGAATTTCTCTGAAAATCGGGGTTACCTTTTGGGGATATAGACTAAGCCTTGAAACTGCACTCTTCTTCGGAACCATAGAGATCGAATTCCAATCGGACGATTTGAGCTTTTTTGAAATGTGAAGATGGTCATAACTATAACCGAAGACGGATGGGGACGAGGAATGGGATTCTGCGTCGCGTTTGTAGCGGTTGTTAGTCAGAGCGCCCATTTGGGGACGAGGAAACGATTTAGGGTTTGGGGAAAACCCTTGAGATGATGGGAATCTAGGAGGTGATCGTATGTTGGCATGCGATTGGGGGAATTGTTGTGAGCATTAAGTCCCTAGATAGATTGAAAGAGGGATTATGTGCGAAGCTTTTGGGAGATTGAATTCGCAAGATTGAGAGGGATTATGCAGGGGGAAACGACGAGTGGCTTTGAAGGGGAAACGAGGGTTTCAGCTGGGTGTTGATTGTTGAAGGCAGATCTGTTTCGGAGGGCTTTTGAAAAAAGAAAAAAATAAAAGAAAATAAAAGGTAAAAAAAAAATGTCAGTTTTGTA
>JBCNJP010000007.1:102246862-102379574 GCA_039602395.1 Deinandra increscens subsp. villosa | reverse complement strand
AGTATCATAGGAAGTAAGTAATTTGTGTGTGTAACATTTAAAATCTGGAAAATAAGGAGCCAGATCTATATCTCCAAAAATTTTGACTTAAATGAAAGTATTGCATAAAAATTGTAAATGACCCAAAACTTAGATTGAACCAACCAAATTTTAACTTGTTGGTGGGTCAAAGAGGAATTAATGAAAATTCTACTACTGAGTCTCAACAACAGTCAGAGACATCAAATATAGGAGGTTTTGGCAATCTGGTATCAAAAACCAATTGAATTTAAGTTTAAATAGCATACTATGAGGTTTTGAGATCCCAGTTTGTCAAGTTAGTTCAGGGAAAGTCACATTGTGACTTGGTTCCACCCGAGCTTGTGAACTCCTTGATTTGATGTCTTATGATTAGGACAAGGAACAACTAAGTCGAAATCAACACTTTTAGGTGTAGGACAAGGAAGTTAGGATATAACATGTCTATCCTATCTAATATGCCAATTTTATGCATGTAATGAGTGTAACACTAACTTGTCAAACTATCAGAACGATCCTAGTATGTCAGAAATACAAATACTGATCTATTGTATATGATGAATTGACTCAAAATCCACTAAGCAAAAGAACAAGTCCGCTAGAACTCATTAAGTTCACTAAAGAGAGAACAAGTACACTAGGAACTAAAACAAGTTCGCTAAGCAGGGAAACAAGTTCGCTAGGAACAAAACAAGTCCGCTAAGCAGGCATGAAGTACGCTAAGGACTGAATCAAGTTCGCTAAGACCAGCAGGATCTCACATGCAGATTCATAACACTTAGAGTTGACTACAAAGTGTATAAATCTCATATTAACATCAACAAGGATTGTCTAAAAGCAACAGAGTCAAATTAACACCTATGAACATGCAAGAGGTCCTAATGGGTCAAGTGTTCCAATTTGATCATTTAAAGGAAAAAAATGACAATTTATGCTTTAACAGATGAGCATGGTGTCTTTACATGTCAAATTCAATCCTAACATACAAGTATAAGCACATATGGATTAAACAAAACATAACCAAGTCACCAATTTCACATTCAAGCAAAGATAGTCACATAAGTCTCATAAAAACAATTCAATGCCTATTTTGACTTATTAAAGTCAAAATGACCAAATATGTGTTCAATCAGAGCTTAAATACCTAAGATAGTTCATATGAACCTTAGAGGTGTCACATATCACATCCTTTGTAGATATGCTCTCAATAAATCACCAAGATGGTCAAATTAACTTAGATAGGTCAAGATTGACAAAATAAATCTAACTTTGTGTTAAATGAGTCCAAGATCCTTTCACCTGAGTCATAGACTGTTTTCAGAACCATGTGGATCATAGCCAGTATAAACCATCAGTGTTAGGCTCAATTGGATGTCTACTTGCACAAAGGAAGACTTATATGCACACAAGAATGAAACAAGGTGATGCACTACCTGATTAACAACATGAATGCTTGTATTGAGAAACACATACCTTTGTGAAGATCTATGGGTGACTAATATCTAATCTAAGATGCAGTGAGTTCTCAATTGACTCAGTAAGAATAATCTGCTGGGATCAAGCAATTTATATTAGACATCAAGTAGGCTTCAAATAACCAAAATAAAATAAGGATTTGCCCCTGTGTAGCCAAGTTTGAGTTTGACTCAATTTGCCAAAAGATTAGAACAACATACCTCTTTGAGGATCTAATTTGAGTTAAGATCACAATAAGAGATGCAATGGTTTTGATCATATCACAACAATAACAGTTTCTGTTACGGGATCAGACAAGCCAAGTTAAACTCAGAAAATAGACAAACACAGAAAATATAGGCAAATTGAATTTAAAGACCAGATTTAGAAACTTTAAACTTAATCCATCAATTTGATTAATGATTTGGCTAATCAATAGTTAGTAGCAGTTTATCAAGTTAAAGTCTCATCAATTTAGTCACAGTCTATTAAGGGTAAGAGATTCTGATTGGAGACTAGATGACTTCTACACTATGTGAAATTCATTAGGTCAATCCAATCATTAAGAGAAAAACAAATTGAAACTTCTAAGTTGTTAAGATTAGACTCATAGGCATATATGCACAAACTGATTTGTGTAACCTAACAAGGATGGCAGCAGCCATAATGAGTTCTACTAAACTAACCAAAGTTCCAAGATTTTGACAATTAAACACAAGGTAACCAACTGTTATGTAACACTCAAAGGAATTTCATGTTCAACCACATTCAACCAAACCCCTGTATATAAAATTTTCAGATTCAAAGTGTGAAATTTGTGAGATTAGATTCACATACCTTAATCTTGATCACAAGTGAATTAGGAACAAGAAAGAATTGATTCGAATCTGTTCAATCAACAAATTATCACATCAGAATCCTAAAACATACACAATCGCACCATACTGCTCATGAACATCACCAAAACCGAGATCAACCTAAAATTGAGGGTAATCGAACCTGTGGATGCAAGAAGAGTGAGCGAATCAACCCTAAATGCAATGAAAGTGACAGATTCGAGAGTGAATTGAGGGATTTCGGTCGAACAGTGAGAATTTCTCGTCGCCGGTTCGAGAGTATGAGAAGCGGGTGTATGATTTTGAAAAAGGTGAATGAGAAAAGTGGCTAAGTCTCCCTTTTATAGTGTTAGGTTTAGCGAACTTAGAAATATCTAAGTTTCTAAACAAGTTCACTAAGAACTGTCTCCAAGTCCGCTAAGACTGAGACAAGTTCGCTAAAGGGAGACTTTTAAAACAAGTTCGCTAAGGCCTCGAAGAAGTACGCTAAGCCTAAAAGAAGTACGCTAAGGCTAGGAAGTTCGCTAGGCACAAAAGAAGTTCGCTAAGCCTAAAGAAGTTCGCTAAGCCTAAGGAAGTTCGCTAAGGCCAAAGAAGTTTGCTAAGCCTAAGGAAGTTTGCTAAGGCTAAAACAAGTACGTTAAGGCCAAACTGGAACTTGTGAATGCAAAAATTTTCTAAGTAAAAAAGAAGTCCGCTAAGGTATAAACAAGTTCGCTAAGAATAGTTTAACCTCAGTAGACTTATAATGCAAGTGGAGACGTTCGCTAAGGCAAGAATCCTTCTTAGCGGACTTCTCAAACACTTAAACAAAAAATAAAACATGGGAGAAGTTCGCTAAGGACAAGTTCAACTTAGCGGACTTCTCACCATTTAAAAGACACAAAAACTATCAAGTTCGCTAAGAACAATTTGTTCTTTAGCGGACTTTAAGAAAAAAAACTCAAAATTTACAAGTCTTTTAAACAAGTTCGCTAAAGGCAAACCTATTAAACTTTCTTAGCAGACTTGCCTCAGACAGAATTTCGCTAAGGCAATAAACAAGTCCGCTAAGAGCATAATTGTAACAAAACGGAAAAAATGTAATAAAAATTTCAACATAACCAAAACTTTAAAGAAAAGCATGGCTACTACCAGTAACCTACCAGGAAGATAAATTTTGTATTGATAAGTCAAGTACCTGTTAATTTCAACAAATTTGACCATGACCTACCTAGTACCTAAATTTGTCTTGATTGGTCAAGAAATTCCACCCGAACTCAAAATTTTCAATTTCATCCGAGTTGAGTCAATTTTCCACCCGAACTCAAAAATCCATATCCTTTTAAGTTGGTTAACTTCAAACCAATACAAAGATTGATTTTAGCACAAGTTGGTCAATTTTTCACCAAACTTGGAAATTTAAGCACTTTGACTTTGAAAATTCACCTATTTTTGTATGGTCGTGGTCAGATATGTTTAGAATCATACCGGTCAATTATGTGATCAATAACACTTATAATTCAAATTAGCTTTCGGGTCCGGTACCCTAAGTCATATTTTCGGTATTGTTTATCCACTTAAGCTCATAAACGGTAATTTTCAACTTATCTCATGTGATGTATTTATCATGTTTTCTGTTCAAATTAGAGAAATATTTTGTGGGGTCCTTATTAGATTGGAAGTTAACAGTATTCTACCAATCATCAAATAGCTTTTCAGATTCAATCACACTTTTAAAAGTAATCTTCCCCCTTTTTCTTTAGCGTTAAGTGACTTATTTCATAGATATATTCATGAAATCATGATAACCCTTCTTTCATGACTATAAATGATTGAATTTTGGCGGGGTGAGAGCGTCAAGGTCAGATTCTAAAAGTGACTGAGCGTCGGATCGGTTTGGTCGATAACAATCGTATACGTGAGAATGCAAACACAACAATGTAAATAAACTCAATCTCTCATTAAAACATAATAACAAGAGAATCAGAGTACACACATAATCTCACAAACAAAAGTTCGCTCGCTCTCAAAAACTTCTCAATTACAAAGACACAAACGACTTATATATAGCCTACGGGTGTCCGAACTCTTTGGCTTGTCTGAACCTCAGGTTCGGCCAAGGCTCGGCCAAGGTTCGGCCGGAGTTCGGCCACCAGACCCAAAACTAGAAATCTTCATGTCTTCGTTTGATCCAGCTCATTGCCATATCGTGTATCAACAAGCTCCCCCTTGGCAATAGTTGGACCGTTCTTCATCAACTTTGAACATTTGTAGCAGCCCCATCATCCTTCCAAACCAACTCATGGTTATTTCCAGCAAAGATGTTGAACGCAAAGCAAACCCTTACCACCCTTTGGAACTTCAGCGCTTGATCCATGTAATCCGGGTGATACAGGATTGGATTGTGATACAACTCGTCAATATCAGCCTTCGACACAATCACTGCTTCTCCTGTTTTCTCATTGTAATACCACCACCTCAGATTCTTGATGAAATCCTGTTGCATCTTCATCAGAGGAATTTTCTTCATCACATATGGCTTCTTTGGAAACACCAAGATTATCAACCTCTTGCCAGTTCTTTCGTGAACTCTTGTTCGGGATCACCGTCTCTTTGGCTTTTGAGGATCCAAAAACTGAAATCCTTCCCGACATTCCCTCTCAAGAGTCTTCTAGAAATGCATACCCAACTAATCATTGCCATAACAACATAATAGCTTTCTTGTCAACTCACGAATATCCCAAATCGGAAAACTACTGAAATCTTTGGCACATATGAAGTACTAGATTCCATGTTCACGTTTAATCCCGTAGCACTTCAAGCTTGAAGCATACATCCAACTTATAATTTCACCTGAAACTTGACCCTTGAATTTGAAAGACGATCTTTGCTTGACTGGCTTTGGAGGCGGTACATAATTAGCATGAAATGCTTTCATGAACTCTTCAAAAGTCTGATTCCGTTTCTGAATCTTCGGCTCCTTAACCATTGGGTCTTCAGGTTTTTCAGACTCTTTCTTTCTCAATATTTCCTCAACCTCAGCATCTTTTTCTTTCGGAAACACCTCGAACTCATCACCAGATTGATTATTATTGAAGTTGGAGTACAAATCTGGATATTCTTCTTCTGTGATATCCTCTATTTCAATCTCTTCTTCAAATATACCCTCCACGTCTTCATCAGACTCTGGTTCTGGATCTTTGAATTTCTCAAGAGCTTTTTCAGATGCTTTCTTCATTTCCTCATCATTCAAATCAAAAACCCGTTGTAACTCTTCAACCGTTAAGTCTCCAAAAAATTCCCCTTCTTCAAGCGTTTGTAACATTTCAGCAAATTCACTCATACTCTTTGCAGCTTGATCAGATGGAATCGAAGTAATTGGCACAGCTTCCCGTGAGTCTTTCTCCATCTGGGAAGATGATGTTCCAGCACCCGAACCCGCGGTTCCAGATGGGCCTGGTCCTACACCAACATTCCCTTCAGGATCATCCTGATCGGGATCGTCGTTCAGAAATCGCAACGGATCTTCATTACAACCCGAGCCATCTCCAATCTCCCCCTGAGCATTAAACTTCTCCATCAAGAATTTTAATTGCTCATTCATCTCCAGAAGCATCTTGGATTGATTCTGACTAACCCGTTTCAATCTCAGAATCTCCTGATCTTTGACTTCATCTCGACTTTGGAGAGTGACAACCCGTTGACTCAAATCTTCATTATCTAACCATAGCACAGTAATCATCTTCTCTTGTGCTTCAGACTTAGCCTTCAAGGCATCAAGATACTGGCCTGAGAAAAAGAAACTGAGCCTTCTTCAAAGTTGAAATTTACATCCGGTGTAGAATGAGTAGAAGCAGTTGTAGTAGCAGTTAAAAACACCGAAGTTGTAGATCCCATTGGCTGATTAACAAATTGCGCACCAGCACTTGCTGAAGGTGTTGTGCTAACAGTTGTGGAACGGTTTGCATTCATCAGATTTTGCAAGAAATCAGCTTGAACGTCAGACACTGAAGTCCGAACAGTTGTTGTTGCTTCAGATACAGACACAGCAGGAGTAGCTGATGTAGATACACCAGAACGAGGCTGTAATATGAACTGTTGTACACCTTTCTTCTTCTTCATTCTACCTCCAGCCACTGATTTCTGCCTCTTTTTGCCTGAAGTAACTGACGACAAACCAGTAACAGTCTTTTTACCTTTGCCGGAAACCACATCAGCATCTGGATTATAATCTTTGTCAGATTCAGATGAGGCCACCACATCATACACACGATCCTTGTAACGATCGTTGCTTTTGTCTTTGCTAATTCGGTAGGCAAAATGCTCATCACTACCTTTCCTTAGCTTAACATACTTCGAGTTGATTAAGACTCTCACAAACAGATTGTTTGTATCAGAGAAGTATTCAGAATCAGCTTCAGCATTCAGAAAATCTTCATCATATTCAGATTCACCATCAGGGTATTCACCGCTGGTGTCTTAGTCACAGTGACAGATGCTGAGACCACTGATTCAGTAATTGGCGGCTGAGATACCACTGGTTCTGGTTCTTGATTCACCAGTTCCTGAACCACCGGAACTTGCCTCTTAGGCCTCTTCACCCTGCCTTGTTGCGGTATTTGGTTCTGTTCTTCTATCCAACTATAATCCAATTCCTCCGAATCACTTCCATCATCATGACGAGGCGCACCCGTTACTGGTGCCACATAATTGACATTGGCAAGATGACCAATCAATCGTTTCAATTTAGGTTGAAACTCTAGTGCTTTCTTCTGGTAAGATGCTAAAGCACCAACACTAGCCTCAGTCATGTGCTTCAACTCCATTCTATGTGCAACATTCTTTATCAAATCAGGATATTTGACATTAAGCACCATTTGGAGAAATCTGGGGTAGATTGCAGCTTTCTTTTGACGTTGATTTAGATTGTCTCTCATGTAATGAAAGATCATTCCAGAGACATTGTACGGCCGATTCATCACCAACGCGTTCATCAAAGATAAGATAATCTGCTGGACTTCATCATGACCTGAAATTCTGTGTCCCAAGCAGACCAACAACACATGTGCAAGATACTTGTATGGGACGCTCAACAACGATTTGTACACCCATTCCTTGCTCGGATCATCAGTATACTAAATCCGCTTTAAAAACGCCACATTATCTTCATGAGGGAATTCAATCCGTGCGTTTGTTGAATCAGACTCTAATTGTAGAACTCTGCGAATGTCTGCCTCAGTTACTTCAACCGGTCGTCCTTAAATAGTTGCAACGATTCTAATCTGAGGATCAATAATCGTATGTGTCGTGTTCCAAAACTCCAGAATGATGTCTCTATACACGTCACACTGCTGAGTAATAGCATAATGAATTCTCGAACGCCTTAGAAACTCGAATATCCCAGGTCCTCCAAACTTATCGAGTTTGCCCCGTTCAACCCTGATATGTGCACAAATATTATGTTTATCTCCAATCTTTAAGTCGTTTGCCATATCTGAAAACACATAAAATAAAATATTCATTAAATTCAATGTTATTAACAGATATAATCACCGATTTCGTCAAATCATTATCGTTTGCGTAAACGAACAACATTTGATCAAAAATTTGAAACCCGCCGAACTCTATCCGAGCTCCCTCCGAACTCCCAGTTCGGAGTCTCCGAACCCCAGGTTCGGAGCCTGAAGAACTCCGACAGGTTTGAATCTCAAAATCGATGAAAACGACCAAATCAGACTCAAACAATCAACACCTATGGTCAGAATTTGATAAACAGCACATAGAGACAACTTTTAATTGTTAAAAACACATTGGTCCTTAACACAAATTATTGGTTACATACACACCTTGTTGGGACTCATTTGTCGCAACTGACCCTCATTTCCCCTAAACACACCTTATTGGTCCATCATTGCCCCTAAACACACCTTATTAGGCCATCATTGGTCCTTAACACAAATTATTGGTTACATACACACCTTGTTGGGACTCATTTGTCCCAACTGACCCTCATTTCCCCTAAACACACCTTATTGGTCCATCATTGGTCCTAAACACAACTTACTGGTTACATACACACCTTATTGGGACTCATTGGTCCCCAAATGACCCTCATTTCCCCTAAGCACACCTTATTGGGTCATCATTGGTCCTAAACACAACTTATTGGTTACATACACACCTTATTGGGACTCATTGGTCCCAACTGACCCTTATTTCCACTAAACATACCTTACTGGGCCATCATTGGTCCTAAACATGCTTATTCGTTATATACACACCTTATTGGGACTCATTGGTCCCAACTGACCCTCATTGCCCCTAAACACAACTTATTGAGCCATCATTGGTCCTAAACACAACTTATTGGTTACATACACACCTTATTGGGACTCATTGTCCCAACTGACCCTCATTGCCCGTAAACACACCTTATTGGGCCATCATTGGTCCTAAACATGCTTATTGGTTTCATACACACGTTATTGGGACTCATTTGTCCCAACTGACCCTCATTACCCGTAAACACACCTTATTGGGCCATCATTGGTCCTAATCACAACTTATTGGTTACATACACACCTTGTTGGGACTCATTGGTCCCAAATGACCCTCATTTCCCCTAAGCACACCTTACTGGGCCATTATTGGTCCTAAACAAAACTTATTGGTTACATACACATCTTATTGGGACTCATTGGTCCCAACTGACCCTTATTTCCCCTAAACACACCTTACTGGACCACCATTGGTCCTAAACATACTTATTTGTAATATACACACCTTATTTGGACTCATTGGTCCTAAATGACCCTCATTGCCCAAAAACACAACTTATTGGGCCATCATTAGTCCTAAACACAACTTATTGGTTACATACACACCTTATTGGGACTCATTGGTCTCAACTGACCCTCATTGACCCTAAACACACCTTATTGGGCCATCATTAGTCCTAAACATGCTTATTGGTTATATGCACACCTTATTCGGACTCATTTGTCCCAACTGAGACTCATTGCCCATGAACACACCTTATTGAGCTATCATTGTTCCTAAACACAACTTATAGGTTACATATACTCTTCATATTATTATTTAAATATTTCCTACTTAAAAAAAAAAATACACACCTTCTTGGGACTCATTTGTCCCAACTGACCCTCATTTCCCCTAAACACGACTTATTGGGCCATCATTGGTCCTAAACACAACTTACTGGTTACATACACACCTTATTGGGACTCATTGGTCCCAAATGACCCTCATTTCCCCTAAGCACACCTTATTGGGTCATTATTGGTCCTAAACACAACTTATTGGTTACATACACACCTTATTGGGACTCATTGGTCCCAACTGACCCTTATTTCCAATAAACATACCTTACTGGGCCATCATTGGTCCTAAACATGCTTATTCGTTACATACACACCTTATTGGGACTCATTGGTCCCAAATGACCCTCATTTCCCCTAAGCACACCTTACTGGGCCATCATTGGTCCTAAACAAAACTTATTGGTTACATACACATCTTATTGGGACTCATTGGTCCCAACTGACCCTTATTTCCCCTAAACACACCTTATTGGGCCACCATTGGTCCTAAACATACTTATTTGTTATATACACACCTTATTTGGACTCATTGGTCCTATATGACCCTCATTGCCCCAAAACACAACTTATTGGGCCATCATTAGTCCTAAACACAACTTATTGATTACATACACACCTTATATGGACTCATTGGTCTCAACTGACTCTCATTACCCCTAAACACACCTTATTGGGCCATCATTGGTCCTAAACACAAATTTTTGGTTACATACACACCTTATTGGGACTTATTTGTCCCAACTAACCCTCATTTCCCCTAAACACACATTATTAGGCCATCATTTTTCCTAAACATGCTTATTGGTTATATACACACTTTATTGGGACTCATTGGTCCCAACTAACCCTCATTGCCCCTAAACACACCTTATTAGGCCATCATTAGTCCTAAACATGCTTATTGGTTATATGCACACCTTATTCGGACTCATTGGTCCCTGTCGGTCCAGAATCAACAACTAATCACGATATTTTAATCACAAACGAGTGCGGAATCCTCGTTTATGATTGATTCAAGATAGAGAAGAGAAGAAACACGAAGAATACGATGATTAAACGTTAAAAACTTGAACTTTTCACACAAGTAAACTTGTCGGGTACAAAACCGTAATCGTAAACCCTCTTCTCTCTCTAGAAATCGTAATCAAGCCCCTTTGAATAGTAAACTCATGGGGTTTATATAGCCATCCCATGAGTTTACTATTGGGCTCTTAAACCCCAATCATAAACCCAAGCCCATGCCCATATCCAATAGTAAACTAGCCTAAACATAATAATAAAACTAGCCTACTAATCTAATGAAACCCACTAAGCCCAGCCCAAACTATTTAATATTACAAGCCTCGTAATCTAGCCTCTACAATCTTCCCCTAGGCTTGTGATATTAAATGTCTTCGATCTTTGAAAATCTTCTTCTTGACTGGCTGGCAAAGATGCTGATGAATATTGTTTCCGTAGAAATCTTCATTGGGTTTCATAACGGGCACTTGGGACTTCCTCTTGATCAGCATCAGCTCAAACTTCTTGAAATGAACAAGTTAATGAGATGGAGGATTCTCAATGACTTGCTTCTTTTGAAAGAACTGGTTCTTGCTGAATCTTCGGTAACTGTCTTGAATCTCCAAAAATTAAAGGGTAAATTTTGAAAACCTCCTAACTTTGGAGAACTTGATTGTTGATCTTCAAACTTCATGATCACTGACTGCTTTCTCTGTCATTTTCTTTTTAAAGATTTGACTTGAAATCTTCAGTTTCCCCTAAACTTGTGAGCATTTTCTTTGAAAAACTTTTGAAGCTTTTGAAAACTTGTAAAGACACCAACAACTTCCCCTGAACAGTTGCTTATTCAGATGGAAGTCTTGTCCGGCTGGTTCTTTAACTTGAGCAGTAACAACATCTTTCTATCATCAACCTGTCTGACACACATTTGAAAAAAATATACTCCACCAGACATTTGATGACTGGTCTTTGGGTTAGAAGGTAATTATCATCTGTTCAGTTGATTCAAATTAACATAATTTTAACCAAAAACCCTAATATAGATTACGGGTTTTCTATAAAACTTCCCTGAACCCAAGACCTCTAAAGACTTCCCCTTAGCTGATAACTTCCCTTCAGCCAAGGACTTCCCCTGAGATAATACATATTATCCTCGAGTTCCCTTCGGATACTATGTATTATGGAAGTCTTTTCGGATAATACTTATTATCCTCCCTCCTTCCCCCTAAAAATTTGTCAAGATCTGACGGAGGAAGTCTTTTCCATTAGATAATAAGTATCATCCTCGAGTTCCCGTTGGATAATACTTATTATCCAATACTCCTTCCCCTAAAAATTTGGCAAGATCTGTCGGGGGCATATTGTTATGCATTAAAATCCATGATAAACACATTTTGACTTCTCAAATCGACCTGGCCAAGACGAAAACACACCAAAAAGAAATTAACGACTCACACACGAAAGATATAAACTAAACAAATACTTACCAAACCAAACATGAGAAAGTTTTACAAGGGATCAAACCGTATGAATCTGACTAAGGAACCCTTTTAAGATTCACTTACTCAACTAGTCCAGGTGATTGCCGGTATGTTTGTCCGATTTAAACTCAAACCCGTTTAATCCCAACCGAATGCGTCATGTTTAATATAGTACAATATTACCATCATGTTTAATTGTCCCCACACCCAAGCGTACACAGCAAAACCTACCCAACCTCAGAGTTTATTAAGGATTCACAACCCCAGCTTGAGGAACCATGCACCATGGCTATGACTACCACTTATTTTCATTAACCATCAGTTGGTGATCAGGTCGGCCGCTAAGCACGCAAAGAAGACCAACTGAGTGATTATTTTTCATTTTCTTTTCTTTTTCATTTTTTTTATTTCTTTTTCATTTCTTTTTCTTTTCTTTTTCTTTTTCTTTTTATTATGTGGTGTAGTCATGACAGCAGAGACATGGCGTGTGAGATAGTGAATACTAGGTTATTACCACTCTCAACCCATTTTTGCCGGGACTCAGTCTTTTAAACCACACAACCTGGGATGGGAAACTAAACATATATATCTTTTAAGTTCACTGCACTTTCATTGGAGGTCATAAGTTTATGTCGAGCCTACCGAGCATATCACCGTGGAGCTTGCCTTTTACTTCCGCCTTACGCGTGTCAGCCATCTCCAACCCGGACATTCATTTTACTTCCCCTAAACTTCTCAAAAACAAGACACAAACAATTAAAAATTGAAAAGCACACTATTTTTGAGGGGTCAACTTTTTCTTCATCTTTACATTTCTTCCCCTTGCTTTTTGATTTTTAATGTCACAATCTTGTGAACATCATATTTATTTATTTATTTTTTTTAAATAAAAAATAAAACACACAAACACACTTAAAAGAACAAAACACAAAATTTTGAAGATATCTGGCCAAGTTAACTTTTAAAGTATTGATTTGAAAATTTTAGAAAATTGGGTTTCATGACATGCACACTTCATTGCATTTGAAGTCAAACACTTCAACAATCAATCACCAAGTGAAAATTTTAGGAAATTTGGTTTGACTCAAAACACCCTTTGCCGCTTCATCAAACAAACAACCAAGTTAAGAACAGTACCTTTCATGCTGAATTTGACCTTTTACCTCTCAAGGAAACATATCCTCCATAAAAAATTACTTGTCATGACATGAAGATGCGTCTCCTAAACTGTGCCTGGAACAATCACTTATCAACAAACAAATTAATAATAAAAATGTTAGTGATAATCCTCCTTGACTGTTCCTGCACATAGTGAGAGATTAGTTAGCCATTGGTACCCAGGCCATTGTTTTTCTGGGTACACCTGAGGAATCAATAAAGGATACTTCTTGTAAGAACATCCCCTTTGAGAAATCAGGAAGTTGTGATGGAGCTGCCTTGATTTTTGGTTTCCAAGTTCCAGGTGATTTAACATTTGTTTTAGTCACTTTTGGAGTTGTGACTTTAGGTATTTCAACCTTCTTCGTTTTAGATTCGTTTTTCAAAACAGTTTTTGTTTTTGTTTTAGTCACCTTTGGAGTTGTGACTTTAGGTATTTCAACCTTCTTCATTTTAGAATCATTTTTCAAAACAGTTTTAGTTACCTTGGGATGGGTAACCTTGGGTTTTTCAGACTTTGTTTGTTTTGAAAATGGTTTCTTCACCTATTTTTGGAAATTTTGGTAACTTGGAAAGCTGTTGTTTTGATTTAAAGATTTTCTTTCAGCTTTGGCAGCATCCCAAAGCAATAGTCTTCCTTGCCTTAGGTGTTTGCACCATTATTGGCTTAGACTTTACAGACTCCTGAGATGAAACCCTTTGACTTTTCGGAAAATAGGGTTCATAGGGGCGATAAAGACAATTTCTAGCAATATGACCAGCAATGCCACAATTAAAGCAAGTCTGCTTCTTTAGATAGAAGTCAGACGTGTACCCATTTGTCTTCGGTGGCTGATATGGAGCTGGTTTGCCTTGTGTATGCTTCTTTGGTTTGACTGCAACTTCAGATTTGACTTTCTGCTGGTATGTCGAAGCGTGTGTCGAACCTGTCTTTACTGTCTTTGTGCTTCCTTGATTCTTTGATGTTGAAGCACCATTCTTGCAATTACAACAGCAACTGCATGATCCAACTGAAGAAATGGGAGACACAGCTACTCCCTTGAGTTTTTCATTCTTCACTCCCGCTGTTGGTTTCATACTCGGATGCTTGATAGTGATCTTTGGCCTCTCAACTTTAGGTTCGCTTATCACTCCATCGGTTATACCCTTGAACTTGGAGGAGAAGGACGGTAATTCATATCCTACATCTGGTTCTTGGTCAAACATTGATCCAAATGTCATAAAGATCTTCCCCTCGGGCCGTGTCGTCAAGATCACCTTTTCCCTTTCGACTTTGTCAATTACCTTGAAGTATGGGGTTTCAATTTCAGGGTATGGTTTCAACTCTATCCCAGCCTCATCAGACGTAGAGTTGTGACATCTGTTATACTCCTGGCACTCAGCATCATCTCTTGATACGTCCTCTATTCTCCCTTCACCATATGTCATGTTTGCCTCGTTGTCTATTTCCTCTTGAGTCAATGGTGTAGTTCCAACCAAGACACTACCAATAGGAGGAGCAGCTTCTTTATAATCAGACTTGGTTCGTTCAACTTGATCCTCACTAAGAAGTATTCCTACAATGTCTCTAGGAACTGGTGGAGGAATGATGCTGTTTGCAGACAGAGACTTATCAGACTTTTCTGACCCAAACCCAGTTTTATCTTTCCCAACTTGACCAGTCACAACAGCATGTGACAATTCCTTTCCAGCATCGAGCATTCGCTTATTTCTTTCCTGATTGCAATCATACTTGACCTGCAGCTCATCAAAATTTTGTTGCAGTTCAGTTAATTTCTGTGTAAGCTCAGATATCTCAATCCTAGCCCGATCATATAAGATAGTCTTCTCCGTTGCTAGCTTCTGATATTTCTCAGTGTCTCGTTTCTGAGCTTTTACCTTCTCCTCATTCTTTTGCCATCTACCCTTAAAAGAACTCCTCTTGCATTTTATCTCAATAATTCTATCTGATAATTTTTACAAATTTGCCTAAGTCCAGGAATTATACGAGCACAAGTGGGATTGGGGCATATCTTAGCTTTGTCAACTTCATTTGTGAAATCATCTTTGTCCTCAACCATATTCTTTTCTTCAACCACTTAACTCATTATGCAGCTTCTGAAAATTTTGAAAAAAAATCAGCAAAAACGGCAAAATCGGCAAAAATCATTATTCAAAGAATAGTATCAAAAACTTAAAACTGAAAAACGGAGGCCTTCGGAGTGGAATTTGGGGGTCCAAACGAGCTCCCCTGGACGTTAGTCTGGGGTAATTCTGGGGCTCGGTGTCACGAACGTCGTGTTCAAATTTGAGCTTCTAACTCCAAACGAGTCAAAAGTTACGTCCGTTTCCGTGAAAGTGTGAAAAAATGACGTTTTGCCGCAAACCCTGTTTCCGATCGTAAACCCTGTTTACGATCGTAATCACCCGTTTACGATATTTGACAGCCTGGCCGATCGTAAACACCACCGGGTCGTAAACACTTGATCGTAAACGACGATTCCGATAAAATCAAATCGTAAACGCCTCATTTCGATTCAACTGAATCGTAAACACCCAAAGCTCCAAGCTTTAAATCGTAAACACGAAAATCTCAGTCGTAAACACCCAAAAATTGGATCTTGAAGTCGTAAACACCAAGAACGATGAAGAACACCAAGAACACTGAGTCGTAAACACTCAAAACTGCCCAGAAACTGATCGTAAACTCATGAACAGTAGCAGATCTGATCGTAAACACCTCCAGCAGCTTCAAATCTTCAAAAACTCGAACTTTTTTCCAGAAAATGCTTGAATCCAATATCGTGAGAACCTCGAAACACTTGTTTCTTGGCTCTGATACCAATTTTCGGTCCAGAATCAACAACTAATCACGATATTTTAATCACAAACGAGTGCGGAATCCTCGCTTATGATTGATTCAAGATAGAGAAGAGAAGAAACACGAAGAATACGATGATTAAACGTTAAAAACTTGAACTTTGCACACAAGTAAACTTGTCGGGTACAAAACCGTAATCGTAAACCCTCTTCTCTCTCTAGAAATCGTAATCAAGCCCCTTTGAATAGTAAACTCATGGGGTTTATATAGCCATCCCATGAGTTTACTATTGGGCTCTTAAACCCTAATCATAAACCCAAGCCCATGCCCATATCCAATAGTAAACTAGCCTAAACATAATAATAAAACTAGCCTACTAATCTAATGAAACCCACTAAGCCCAGCCCAAACTATTTAATATTACAAGCCTCATAATCTAGCCTCTACAGTCCCAACTGACACTCGTTGCCCATAAACACACCTTATTGAGCTATCATTGTTCCTAAACACAACTTATAGGTTACATATACGCCTTATTGTGACTCATTGGTCCCAACTAACCCTCATTGCCCTAAACACACCTTATTGGGCCATCATTGGTCCTAAACATGCTTATTGGTTATATACACACCTTATTCGGACTCATTGGTCCCAACTGCCCGTCATTGCCCCTAAACATAACTTATTGGGCCATCATTAGTCCTAAACACAACTTATTAGTTACATACACACCTTATTGGGACTCATTGGTCCCAACTGACCCTCATTGGCCCTAAACACACCTTATTGGGCCATCATTGGTGCTAAACACAAATTTTTGGTTACATACACACCTTATTGGGACTGAAAAACGGAGGCCTTCGGAGTGGAATTTGGGGGTCCAAACGAGCTCCCCTGGACGTTAGTCTGGGGTAATTCTGGGGCTCGGTGTCACGAACGTCGTGTTCAAATTTGAGCTTCTAACTCCAAACGAGTCAAAAGTTACGTCCGTTTCCGTGAAAGTGTGAAAAAATGACGTTTTGCCGCAAACCCTGTTTCCGATCGTAAACCCTGTTTACGATCGTAATCACCCGTTTACGATATTTGACAGCCTGGCCGATCGTAAACACCACCGGGTCGTAAACACTTGATCGTAAACGACGATTCCGATAAAATCAAATCGTAAACGCCTCATTTCGATTCAACTGAATCGTAAACACCCAAAGCTCCAAGCTTTAAATCGTAAACACGAAAATCTCAGTCGTAAACACCCAAAAATTGGATCTTGAAGTCGTAAACACCAAGAACGATGAAGAACACCAAGAACACTGAGTCGTAAACACTCAAAACTGCCCAGAAACTGATCGTAAACTCATGAACAGTAGCAGATCTGATCGTAAACACCTCCAGCAGCTTCAAATCTTCAAAAACTCGAACTTTTTTCCAGAAAATGCTTGAATCCAATATCGTGAGAACCTCGAAACACTTGTTTCTTGGCTCTGATACCAATTTTCGGTCCAGAATCAACAACTAATCACGATATTTTAATCACAAACGAGTGCGGAATCCTCGCTTATGATTGATTCAAGATAGAGAAGAGAAGAAACACGAAGAATACGATGATTAAACGTTAAAAACTTGAACTTTGCACACAAGTAAACTTGTCGGGTACAAAACCGTAATCGTAAACCCTCTTCTCTCTCTAGAAATCGTAATCAAGCCCCTTTGAATAGTAAACTCATGGGGTTTATATAGCCATCCCATGAGTTTACTATTGGGCTCTTAAACCCTAATCATAAACCCAAGCCCATGCCCATATCCAATAGTAAACTAGCCTAAACATAATAATAAAACTAGCCTACTAATCTAATGAAACCCACTAAGCCCAGCCCAAACTATTTAATATTACAAGCCTCATAATCTAGCCTCTACAGTCCCAACTGACACTCATTGCCCATAAACACACCTTATTGAGCTATCATTGTTCCTAAACACAACTTATAGGTTACATATACGCCTTATTGTGACTCATTGGTCCCAACTAACCCTCATTGCCCTAAACACACCTTATTGGGCCATCATTGGTCCTAAACATGCTTATTGGTTATATACACACCTTATTCGGACTCATTGGTCCCAACTGCCCGTCATTGCCCCTAAACATAACTTATTGGGCCATCATTAGTCCTAAACACAACTTATTAGTTACATACACACCTTATTGGGACTCATTGGTCCCAACTGACCCTCATTGGCCCTAAACACACCTTATTGGGCCATCATTGGTGCTAAACACAAATTTTTGGTTACATACACACCTTATTGGGACTGAAAAACGGAGGCCTTCGGAGTGGAATTTGGGGGTCCAAACGAGCTCCCCTGGACGTTAGTCTGGGGTAATTCTGGGGCTCGGTGTCACGAACGTCGTGTTCAAATTTGAGCTTCTAACTCCAAACGAGTCAAAAGTTACGTCCGTTTCCGTGAAAGTGTGAAAAAATGACGTTTTGCCGCAAACCCTGTTTCCGATCGTAAACCCTGTTTACGATCGTAATCACCCGTTTACGATATTTGACAGCCTGGCCGATCGTAAACACCACCGGGTCGTAAACACTTGATCGTAAACGACGATTCCGATAAAATCAAATCGTAAACGCCTCATTTCGATTCAACTGAATCGTAAACACCCAAAGCTCCAAGCTTTAAATCGTAAACACGAAAATCTCAGTCGTAAACACCCAAAAATTGGATCTTGAAGTCGTAAACACCAAGAACGATGAAGAACACCAAGAACACTGAGTCGTAAACACTCAAAACTGCCCAGAAACTGATCGTAAACTCATGAACAGTAGCAGATCTGATCGTAAACACCTCCAGCAGCTTCAAATCTTCAAAAACTCGAACTTTTTTCCAGAAAATGCTTGAATCCAATATCGTGAGAACCTCGAAACACTTGTTTCTTGGCTCTGATACCAATTTTCGGTCCAGAATCAACAACTAATCACGATATTTTAATCACAAACGAGTGCGGAATCCTCGCTTATGATTGATTCAAGATAGAGAAGAGAAGAAACACGAAGAATACGATGATTAAACGTTAAAAACTTGAACTTTGCACACAAGTAAACTTGTCGGGTACAAAACCGTAATCGTAAACCCTCTTCTCTCTCTAGAAATCGTAATCAAGCCCCTTTGAATAGTAAACTCATGGGGTTTATATAGCCATCCCATGAGTTTACTATTGGGCTCTTAAACCCTAATCATAAACCCAAGCCCATGCCCATATCCAATAGTAAACTAGCCTAAACATAATAATAAAACTAGCCTACTAATCTAATGAAACCCACTAAGCCCAGCCCAAACTATTTAATATTACAAGCCTCATAATCTAGCCTCTACAGTCCCAACTGACACTCATTGCCCATAAACACACCTTATTGAGCTATCATTGTTCCTAAACACAACTTATAGGTTACATATACGCCTTATTGTGACTCATTGGTCCCAACTAACCCTCATTGCCCTAAACACACCTTATTGGGCCATCATTGGTCCTAAACATGCTTATTGGTTATATACACACCTTATTCGGACTCATTGGTCCCAACTGCCCGTCATTGCCCCTAAACATAACTTATTGGGCCATCATTAGTCCTAAACACAACTTATTAGTTACATACACACCTTATTGGGACTCATTGGTCCCAACTGACCCTCATTGGCCCTAAACACACCTTATTGGGCCATCATTGGTGCTAAACACAAATTTTTGGTTACATACACACCTTATTGGGACTGAAAAACGGAGGCCTTCGGAGTGGAATTTGGGGGTCCAAACGAGCTCCCCTGGACGTTAGTCTGGGGTAATTCTGGGGCTCGGTGTCACGAACGTCGTGTTCAAATTTGAGCTTCTAACTCCAAACGAGTCAAAAGTTACGTCCGTTTCCGTGAAAGTGTGAAAAAATGACGTTTTGCCGCAAACCCTGTTTCCGATCGTAAACCCTGTTTACGATCGTAATCACCCGTTTACGATATTTGACAGCCTGGCCGATCGTAAACACCACCGGGTCGTAAACACTTGATCGTAAACGACGATTCCGATAAAATCAAATCGTAAACGCCTGATTTCGATTCAACTGAATCGTAAACACCCAAAGCTCCAAGCTTTAAATCGTAAACACGAAAATCTCAGTCGTAAACACCCAAAAATTGGATCTTGAAGTCGTAAACACCAAGAACGATGAAGAACACCAAGAACACTGAGTCGTAAACACTCAAAACTGCCCAGAAACTGATCGTAAACTCATGAACAGTAGCAGATCTGATCGTAAACACCTCCAGCAGCTTCAAATCTTCAAAAACTCGAACTTTTTTCCAGAAAATGCTTGAATCCAATATCGTGAGAACCTCGAAACACTTGTTTCTTGGCTCTGATACCAATTTTCGGTCCAGAATCAACAACTAATCACGATATTTTAATCACAAACGAGTGCGGAATCCTCGCTTATGATTGATTCAAGATAGAGAAGAGAAGAAACACGAAGAATACGATGATTAAACGTTAAAAACTTGAACTTTGCACACAAGTAAACTTGTCGGGTACAAAACCGTAATCGTAAACCCTCTTCTCTCTCTAGAAATCGTAATCAAGCCCCTTTGAATAGTAAACTCATGGGGTTTATATAGCCATCCCATGAGTTTACTATTGGGCTCTTAAACCCTAATCATAAACCCAAGCCCATGCCCATATCCAATAGTAAACTAGCCTAAACATAATAATAAAACTAGCCTACTAATCTAATGAAACCCACTAAGCCCAGCCCAAACTATTTAATATTACAAGCCTCATAATCTAGCCTCTACAGTCCCAACTGACACTCATTGCCCATAAACACACCTTATTGAGCTATCATTGTTCCTAAACACAACTTATAGGTTACATATACGCCTTATTGTGACTCATTGGTCCCAACTAACCCTCATTGCCCTAAACACACCTTATTGGGCCATCATTGGTCCTAAACATGCTTATTGGTTATATACACACCTTATTCGGACTCATTGGTCCCAACTGCCCGTCATTGCCCCTAAACATAACTTATTGGGCCATCATTAGTCCTAAACACAACTTATTAGTTACATACACACCTTATTGGGACTCATTGGTCCCAACTGACCCTCATTGGCCCTAAACACACCTTATTGGGCCATCATTGGTGCTAAACACAAATTTTTGGTTACATACACACCTTATTGGGACTGAAAAACGGAGGCCTTCGGAGTGGAATTTGGGGGTCCAAACGAGCTCCCCTGGACGTTAGTCTGGGGTAATTCTGGGGCTCGGTGTCACGAACGTCGTGTTCAAATTTGAGCTTCTAACTCCAAACGAGTCAAAAGTTACGTCCGTTTCCGTGAAAGTGTGAAAAAATGACGTTTTGCCGCAAACCCTGTTTCCGATCGTAAACCCTGTTTACGATCGTAATCACCCGTTTACGATATTTGACAGCCTGGCCGATCGTAAACACCACCGGGTCGTAAACACTTGATCGTAAACGACGATTCCGATAAAATCAAATCGTAAACGCCTCATTTCGATTCAACTGAATCGTAAACACCCAAAGCTCCAAGCTTTAAATCGTAAACACGAAAATCTCAGTCGTAAACACCCAAAAATTGGATCTTGAAGTCGTAAACACCAAGAACGATGAAGAACACCAAGAACACTGAGTCGTAAACACTCAAAACTGCCCAGAAACTGATCGTAAACTCATGAACAGTAGCAGATCTGATCGTAAACACCTCCAGCAGCTTCAAATCTTCAAAAACTCGAACTTTTTTCCAGAAAATGCTTGAATCCAATATCGTGAGAACCTCGAAACACTTGTTTCTTGGCTCTGATACCAATTTTCGGTCCAGAATCAACAACTAATCACGATATTTTAATCACAAACGAGTGCGGAATCCTCGTTTATGATTGATTCAAGATAGAGAAGAGAAGAAACACGAAGAATACGATGATTAAACGTTAAAAACTTGAACTTTGCACACAAGTAAACTTGTCGGGTACAAAACCGTAATCGTAAACCCTCTTCTCTCTCTAGAAATCGTAATCAAGCCCCTTTGAATAGTAAACTCATGGGGTTTATATAGCCATCCCATGAGTTTACTATTGGGCTCTTAAACCCTAATCATAAACCCAAGCCCATGCCCATATCCAATAGTAAACTAGCCTAAACATAATAATAAAACTAGCCTACTAATCTAATGAAACCCACTAAGCCCAGCCCAAACTATTTAATATTACAAGCCTCATAATCTAGCCTCTACAGTCCCAACTGACACTCATTGCCCATAAACACACCTTATTGAGCTATCATTGTTCCTAAACACAACTTATAGGTTACATATACGCCTTATTGTGACTCATTGGTCCCAACTAACCCTCATTGCCCTAAACACACCTTATTGGGCCATCATTGGTCCTAAACATGCTTATTGGTTATATACACACCTTATTCGGACTCATTGGTCCCAACTGCCCGTCATTGCCCCTAAACATAACTTATTGGGCCATCATTAGTCCTAAACACAACTTATTAGTTACATACACACCTTATTGGGACTCATTGGTCCCAACTGACCCTCATTGGCCCTAAACACACCTTATTGGGCCATCATTGGTGCTAAACACAAATTTTTGGTTACATACACACCTTATTGGGACTGAAAAACGGAGGCCTTCGGAGTGGAATTTGGGGGTCCAAACGAGCTCCCCTGGACGTTAGTCTGGGGTAATTCTGGGGCTCGGTGTCACGAACGTCGTGTTCAAATTTGAGCTTCTAACTCCAAACGAGTCAAAAGTTACGTCCGTTTCCGTGAAAGTGTGAAAAAATGACGTTTTGCCGCAAACCCTGTTTCCGATCGTAAACCCTGTTTACGATCGTAATCACCCGTTTACGATATTTGACAGCCTGGCCGATCGTAAACACCACCGGGTCGTAAACACTTGATCGTAAACGACGATTCCGATAAAATCAAATCGTAAACGCCTGATTTCGATTCAACTGAATCGTAAACACCCAAAGCTCCAAGCTTTAAATCGTAAACACGAAAATCTCAGTCGTAAACACCCAAAAATTGGATCTTGAAGTCGTAAACACCAAGAACGATGAAGAACACCAAGAACACTGAGTCGTAAACACTCAAAACTGCCCAGAAACTGATCGTAAACTCATGAACAGTAGCAGATCTGATCGTAAACACCTCCAGCAGCTTCAAATCTTCAAAAACTCGAACTTTTTCCAGAAAATGCTTGAATCCAATATCGTGAGAACCTCGAAACACTTGTTTCTTGGCTCTGATACCAATTTTCGGTCCAGAATCAACAACTAATCACGATATTTTAATCACAAACGAGTGCGGAATCCTCGTTTATGATTGATTCAAGATAGAGAAGAGAAGAAACACGAAGAATACGATGATTAAACGTTAAAAACTTGAACTTTGCACACAAGTAAACTTGTCGGGTACAAAACCGTAATCGTAAACCCTCTTCTCTCTCTAGAAATCGTAATCAAGCCCCTTTGAATAGTAAACTCATGGGGTTTATATAGCCATCCCATGAGTTTACTATTGGGCTCTTAAACCCTAATCATAAACCCAAGCCCATGCCCATATCCAATAGTAAACTAGCCTAAACATAATAATAAAACTAGCCTACTAATCTAATGAAACCCACTAAGCCCAGCCCAAACTATTTAATATTACAAGCCTCATAATCTAGCCTCTACAGTCCCAACTGACACTCATTGCCCATAAACACACCTTATTGAGCTATCATTGTTCCTAAACACAACTTATAGGTTACATATACGCCTTATTGTGACTCATTGGTCCCAACTAACCCTCATTGCCCTAAACACACCTTATTGGGCCATCATTGGTCCTAAACATGCTTATTGGTTATATACACACCTTATTCGGACTCATTGGTCCCAACTGCCCGTCATTGCCCCTAAACATAACTTATTGGGCCATCATTAGTCCTAAACACAACTTATTAGTTACATACACACCTTATTGGGACTCATTGGTCCCAACTGACCCTCATTGGCCCTAAACACACCTTATTGGGCCATCATTGGTGCTTAACACAAATTTTTGGTTACATACACACCTTATTGGGACTGAAAAACGGAGGCCTTCGGAGTGGAATTTGGGGGTCCAAACGAGCTCCCCTGGACGTTAGTCTGGGGTAATTCTGGGGCTCGGTGTCACGAACGTCGTGTTCAAATTTGAGCTTCTAACTCCAAACGAGTCAAAAGTTACGTCCGTTTCCGTGAAAGTGTGAAAAAATGACGTTTTGCCGCAAACCCTGTTTCCGATCGTAAACCCTGTTTACGATCGTAATCACCCGTTTACGATATTTGACAGCCTGGCCGATCGTAAACACCACCGGGTCGTAAACACTTGATCGTAAACGACGATTCCGATAAAATCAAATCGTAAACGCCTCATTTCGATTCAACTGAATCGTAAACACCCAAAGCTCCAAGCTTTAAATCGTAAACACGAAAATCTCAGTCGTAAACACCCAAAAATTGGATCTTGAAGTCGTAAACACCAAGAACGATGAAGAACACCAAGAACACTGAGTCGTAAACACTCAAAACTGCCCAGAAACTGATCGTAAACTCATGAACAGTAGCAGATCTGATCGTAAACACCTCCAGCAGCTTCAAATCTTCAAAAACTCGAACTTTTTTCCAGAAAATGCTTGAATCCAATATCGTGAGAACCTCGAAACACTTGTTTCTTGGCTCTGATACCAATTTTCGGTCCAGAATCAACAACTAATCACGATATTTTAATCACAAACGAGTGCGGAATCCTCGTTTATGATTGATTCAAGATAGAGAAGAGAAGAAACACGAAGAATACGATGATTAAACGTTAAAAACTTGAACTTTGCACACAAGTAAACTTGTCGGGTACAAAACCGTAATCGTAAACCCTCTTCTCTCTCTAGAAATCGTAATCAAGCCCCTTTGAATAGTAAACTCATGGGGTTTATATAGCCATCCCATGAGTTTACTATTGGGCTCTTAAACCCTAATCATAAACCCAAGCCCATGCCCATATCCAATAGTAAACTAGCCTAAACATAATAATAAAACTAGCCTACTAATCTAATGAAACCCACTAAGCCCAGCCCAAACTATTTAATATTACAAGCCTCATAATCTAGCCTCTACAGTCCCAACTGACACTCATTGCCCATAAACACACCTTATTGAGCTATCATTGTTCCTAAACACAACTTATAGGTTACATATACGCCTTATTGTGACTCATTGGTCCCAACTGACCCTCATTTCCCCTAAACACACACTTATTGGGCCATCATTAGTTACTAAAGACAACTTATTGGTTACATAAACACCTTATTGGGACTCATTGGTCCCAACTGACACTTATTGCCCCTAAACACACCTTATTGGGCCATCATTGGTCCTTAACACAAATTATTGGTTACATACACACCTTATTGGGACTGAAAAACGGAGGCCTTCGGAGTGGAATTTGGGGGTCCAAACGAGCTCCCCTGGACGTTAGTCTGGGGTAATTCTGGGGCTCGGTGTCACGAACGTCGTGTTCAAATTTGAGCTTCTAACTCCAAACGAGTCAAAAGTTACGTCCGTTTCCGTGAAAGTGTGAAAAAATGACGTTTTGCCGCAAACCCTGTTTCCGATCGTAAACCCTGTTTACGATCGTAATCACCCGTTTACGATATTTGACAGCCTGGCCGATCGTAAACACCACCGGGTCGTAAACACTTGATCGTAAACGACGATTCCGATAAAATCAAATCGTAAACGCCTGATTTCGATTCAACTGAATCGTAAACACCCAAAGCTCCAAGCTTTAAATCGTAAACACGAAAATCTCAGTCGTAAACACCCAAAAATTGGATCTTGAAGTCGTAAACACCAAGAACGATGAAGAACACCAAGAACACTGAGTCGTAAACACTCAAAACTGCCCAGAAACTGATCGTAAACTCATGAACAGTAGCAGATCTGATCGTAAACACCTCCAGCAGCTTCAAATCTTCAAAAACTCGAACTTTTTCCAGAAAATGTTTGAATCCAATATCGTGAGAACCTCGAAACACTTGTTTCTTGGCTCTGATACCAATTGTCGGTCCAGAATCAACAACTAATCACGATATTTTAATCACAAACGAGTGCGGAATCCTCGTTTATGATTGATTCAAGATAGAGAAGAGAAGAAACACGAAGAATACGATGATTAAACGTTAAAAACTTGAACTTTGCACACAAGTAAACTTGTCGGGTACAAAACCGTAATCGTAAACCCTCTTCTCTCTCTAGAAATCGTAATCAAGCCCCTTTGAATAGTAAACTCATGGGGTTTATATAGCCATCCCATGAGTTTACTATTGGGCTCTTAAACCCTAATCATAAACCCAAGCCCATGCCCATATCCAATAGTAAACTAGCCTAAACATAATAATAAAACTAGCCTACTAATCTAATGAAACCCACTAAGCCCAGCCCAAACTATTTAATATTACAAGCCTCATAATCTAGCCTCTACAGTCCCAACTGACACTCATTGCCCATAAACACACCTTATTGAGCTATCATTGTTCCTAAACACAACTTATAGGTTACATATACGCCTTATTGTGACTCATTGGTCCCAACTGACCCTCATTTCCCCTAAACACACATTATTGGGCCATCATTGTTACTAAAGACAACTTATTGGTTACATAAACACCTTATTGGGACTCATTGGTCCCAACTGACACTTATTGCCCCTAAACACACCTTATTAGGCCATCATTGGTCCTTAACACAAATTATTGGTTACATACACACCTTATTGGGACTGAAAAACGGAGGCCTTCGGAGTGGAATTTGGGGGTCCAAACGAGCTCCCCTGGACGTTAGTCTGGGGTAATTCTGGGGCTCGGTGTCACGAACGTCGTGTTCAAATTTGAGCTTCTAACTCCAAACGAGTCAAAAGTTACGTCCGTTTCCGTGAAAGTGTGAAAAAATGACGTTTTGCCGCAAACCCTGTTTCCGATCGTAAACCCTGTTTACGATCGTAATCACCCGTTTACGATATTTGACAGCCTGGCCGATCGTAAACACCACCGGGTCGTAAACACTTGATCGTAAACGACGATTCCGATAAAATCAAATCGTAAACGCCTGATTTCGATTCAACTGAATCGTAAACACCCAAAGCTCCAAGCTTTAAATCGTAAACACGAAAATCTCAGTCGTAAACACCCAAAAATTGGATCTTGAAGTCGTAAACACCAAGAACGATGAAGAACACCAAGAACACTGAGTCGTAAACACTCAAAACTGCCCAGAAACTGATCGTAAACTCATGAACAGTAGCAGATCTGATCGTAAACACCTCCAGCAGCTTCAAATCTTCAAAAACTCGAACTTTTTCCAGAAAATGTTTGAATCCAATATCGTGAGAACCTCGAAACACTTGTTTCTTGGCTCTGATACCAATTTTCGGTCCAGAATCAACAACTAATCACGATATTTTAATCACAAACGAGTGCGGAATCCTCGTTTATGATTGATTCAAGATAGAGAAGAGAAGAAACACGAAGAATACGATGATTAAACGTTAAAAACTTGAACTTTGCACACAAGTAAACTTGTCGGGTACAAAACCGTAATCGTAAACCCTCTTCTCTCTCTAGAAATCGTAATCAAGCCCCTTTGAATAGTAAACTCATGGGGTTTATATAGCCATCCCATGAGTTTACTATTGGGCTCTTAAACCCTAATCATAAACCCAAGCCCATGCCCATATCCAATAGTAAACTAGCCTAAACATAATAATAAAACTAGCCTACTAATCTAATGAAACCCACTAAGCCCAGCCCAAACTATTTAATATTACAAGCCTCATAATCTAGCCTCTACAGTCCCAACTGACACTCATTGCCCATAAACACACCTTATTGAGCTATCATTGTTCCTAAACACAACTTATAGGTTACATATACGCCTTATTGTGACTCATTGGTCCCAACTGACCCTCATTTCCCCTAAACACACATTATTGGGCCATCATTGTTACTAAAGACAACTTATTGGTTACATAAACACCTTATTGGGACTCATTGGTCCCAACTGACACTTATTGCCCCTAAACACACCTTATTGGGCCATCATTGGTCCTTAACACAAATTATTGGTTACATACACACCTTATTGGGACTGAAAAACGGAGGCCTTCGGAGTGGAATTTGGGGGTCCAAACGAGCTCCCCTGGACGTTAGTCTGGGGTAATTCTGGGGCTCGGTGTCACGAACGTCGTGTTCAAATTTGAGCTTCTAACTCCAAACGAGTCAAAAGTTACGTCCGTTTCCGTGAAAGTGTGAAAAAATGACGTTTTGCCGCAAACCCTGTTTCCGATCGTAAACCCTGTTTACGATCGTAATCACCCGTTTACGATATTTGACAGCCTGGCCGATCGTAAACACCACCGGGTCGTAAACACTTGATCGTAAACGACGATTCCGATAAAATCAAATCGTAAACGCCTGATTTCGATTCAACTGAATCGTAAACACCCAAAGCTCCAAGCTTTAAATCGTAAACACGAAAATCTCAGTCGTAAACACCCAAAAATTGGATCTTGAAGTCGTAAACACCAAGAACGATGAAGAACACCAAGAACACTGAGTCGTAAACACTCAAAACTGCCCAGAAACTGATCGTAAACTCATGAACAGTAGCAGATCTGATCGTAAACACCTCCAGCAGCTTCAAATCTTCAAAAACTCGAACTTTTTCCAGAAAATGCTTGAATCCAATATCGTGAGAACCTCGAAACACTTGTTTCTTGGCTCTGATACCAATTGTCGGTCCAGAATCAACAACTAATCACGATATTTTAATCACAAACGAGTGCGGAATCCTCGTTTATGATTGATTCAAGATAGAGAAGAGAAGAAACACGAAGAATACGATGATTAAACGTTAAAAACTTGAACTTTGCACACAAGTAAACTTGTCGGGTACAAAACCGTAATCGTAAACCCTCTTCTCTCTCTAGAAATCGTAATCAAGCCCCTTTGAATAGTAAACTCATGGGGTTTATATAGCCATCCCATGAGTTTACTATTGGGCTCTTAAACCCTAATCATAAACCCAAGCCCATGCCCATATCCAATAGTAAACTAGCCTAAACATAATAATAAAACTAGCCTACTAATCTAATGAAACCCACTAAGCCCAGCCCAAACTATTTAATATTACAAGCCTCATAATCTAGCCTCTACAGTCCCAACTGACACTCATTGCCCATAAACACACCTTATTGAGCTATCATTGTTCCTAAACACAACTTATAGGTTACATATACGCCTTATTGTGACTCATTGGTCCCAACTGACCCTCATTTCCCCTAAACACACATTATTGGGCCATCATTGTTACTAAAGACAACTTATTGGTTACATAAACACCTTATTGGGACTCATTGGTCCCAACTGACCCTTATTGCCCCTAAACACACCTTATTAGGCCATCATTGGTCCTTAACACAAATTATTGGTTACATACACACCTTATTGGGACTGAAAAACGGAGGCCTTCGGAGTGGAATTTGGGGGTCCAAACGAGCTCCCCTGGACGTTAGTCTGGGGTAATTCTGGGGCTCGGTGTCACGAACGTCGTGTTCAAATTTGAGCTTCTAACTCCAAACGAGTCAAAAGTTACGTCCGTTTCCGTGAAAGTGTGAAAAAATGACGTTTTGCCGCAAACCCTGTTTCCGATCGTAAACCCTGTTTACGATCGTAATCACCCGTTTACGATATTTGACAGCCTGGCCGATCGTAAACACCACCGGGTCGTAAACACTTGATCGTAAACGACGATTCCGATAAAATCAAATCGTAAACGCCTGATTTCGATTCAACTGAATCGTAAACACCCAAAGCTCCAAGCTTTAAATCGTAAACACGAAAATCTCAGTCGTAAACACCCAAAAATTGGATCTTGAAGTCGTAAACACCAAGAACGATGAAGAACACCAAGAACACTGAGTCGTAAACACTCAAAACTGCCCAGAAACTGATCGTAAACTCATGAACAGTAGCAGATCTGATCGTAAACACCTCCAGCAGCTTCAAATCTTCAAAAACTCGAACTTTTTCCAGAAAATGTTTGAATCCAATATCGTGAGAACCTCGAAACACTTGTTTCTTGGCTCTGATACCAATTTTCGGTCCAGAATCAACAACTAATCACGATATTTTAATCACAAACGAGTGCGGAATCCTCGTTTATGATTGATTCAAGATAGAGAAGAGAAGAAACACGAAGAATACGATGATTAAACGTTAAAAACTTGAACTTTGCACACAAGTAAACTTGTCGGGTACAAAACCGTAATCGTAAACCCTCTTCTCTCTCTAGAAATCGTAATCAAGCCCCTTTGAATAGTAAACTCATGGGGTTTATATAGCCATCCCATGAGTTTACTATTGGGCTCTTAAACCCTAATCATAAACCCAAGCCCATGCCCATATCCAATAGTAAACTAGCCTAAACATAATAATAAAACTAGCCTACTAATCTAATGAAACCCACTAAGCCCAGCCCAAACTATTTAATATTACAAGCCTCATAATCTAGCCTCTACAGTCCCAACTGACACTCATTGCCCATAAACACACCTTATTGAGCTATCATTGTTCCTAAACACAACTTATAGGTTACATATACGCCTTATTGTGACTCATTGGTCCCAACTGACCCTCATTTCCCCTAAACACACATTATTGGGCCATCATTAGTTACTAAAGACAACTTATTGGTTACATAAACACCTTATTGGGACTCATTGGTCCCAACTGACCCTCATTGCCCCTAAACACACCTTATTGGGCCATCATTGGTGCTAAACACAAATTTTTGGTTACATACACACCTTATTGGGACTGAAAAACGGAGGCCTTCGGAGTGGAATTTGGGGGTCCAAACGAGCTCCCCTGGACGTTAGTCTGGGGTAATTCTGGGGCTCGGTGTCACGAACGTCGTGTTCAAATTTGAGCTTCTAACTCCAAACGAGTCAAAAGTTACGTCCGTTTCCGTGAAAGTGTGAAAAAATGACGTTTTGCCGCAAACCCTGTTTCCGATCGTAAACCCTGTTTACGATCGTAATCACCCGTTTACGATATTTGACAGCCTGGCCGATCGTAAACACCACCGGGTCGTAAACACTTGATCGTAAACGACGATTCCGATAAAATCAAATCGTAAACGCCTGATTTCGATTCAACTGAATCGTAAACACCCAAAGCTCCAAGCTTTAAATCGTAAACACGAAAATCTCAGTCGTAAACACCCAAAAATTGGATCTTGAAGTCGTAAACACCAAGAACGATGAAGAACACCAAGAACACTGAGTCGTAAACACTCAAAACTGCCCAGAAACTGATCGTAAACTCATGAACAGTAGCAGATCTGATCGTAAACACCTCCAGCAGCTTCAAATCTTCAAAAACTCGAACTTTTTCCAGAAAATGCTTGAATCCAATATCGTGAGAACCTCGAAACACTTGTTTCTTGGCTCTGATACCAATTGTCGGTCCAGAATCAACAACTAATCACGATATTTTAATCACAAACGAGTGCGGAATCCTCGTTTATGATTGATTCAAGATAGAGAAGAGAAGAAACACGAAGAATACGATGATTAAACGTTAAAAACTTGAACTTTGCACACAAGTAAACTTGTCGGGTACAAAACCGTAATCGTAAACCCTCTTCTCTCTCTAGAAATCGTAATCAAGCCCCTTTGAATAGTAAACTCATGGGGTTTATATAGCCATCCCATGAGTTTACTATTGGGCTCTTAAACCCTAATCATAAACCCAAGCCCATGCCCATATCCAATAGTAAACTAGCCTAAACATAATAATAAAACTAGCCTACTAATCTAATGAAACCCACTAAGCCCAGCCCAAACTATTTAATATTACAAGCCTCATAATCTAGCCTCTACAGTCCCAACTGACACTCATTGCCCATAAACACACCTTATTGAGCTATCATTGTTCCTAAACACAACTTATAGGTTACATATACGCCTTATTGTGACTCATTGGTCCCAACTGACCCTCATTTCCCCTAAACACACATTATTGGGCCATCATTGTTACTAAAGACAACTTATTGGTTACATAAACACCTTATTGGGACTCATTGGTCCCAACTGACCCTTATTGCCCCTAAACACACCTTATTAGGCCATCATTGGTCCTTAACACAAATTATTGGTTACATACACACCTTATTGGGACTGAAAAACGGAGGCCTTCGGAGTGGAATTTGGGGGTCCAAACGAGCTCCCCTGGACGTTAGTCTGGGGTAATTCTGGGGCTCGGTGTCACGAACGTCGTGTTCAAATTTGAGCTTCTAACTCCAAACGAGTCAAAAGTTACGTCCGTTTCCGTGAAAGTGTGAAAAAATGACGTTTTGCCGCAAACCCTGTTTCCGATCGTAAACCCTGTTTACGATCGTAATCACCCGTTTACGATATTTGACAGCCTGGCCGATCGTAAACACCACCGGGTCGTAAACACTTGATCGTAAACGACGATTCCGATAAAATCAAATCGTAAACGCCTGATTTCGATTCAACTGAATCGTAAACACCCAAAGCTCCAAGCTTTAAATCGTAAACACGAAAATCTCAGTCGTAAACACCCAAAAATTGGATCTTGAAGTCGTAAACACCAAGAACGATGAAGAACACCAAGAACACTGAGTCGTAAACACTCAAAACTGCCCAGAAACTGATCGTAAACTCATGAACAGTAAAGGTCTCCATGCTCCTTACTAGAATGCAAGTGTCATCATCTGCCTCCTTCGCACTCTAAAAACCTCATTTCTTAAAATGTCTAGCCTCGTGTGCTCGTAGATCTACCTCAGCATCCTCATCTTTTTCGTCTCCAAATTTCACGCGTTAGTCTTCTTTTCTTGATTGACCAGCAATTTGT
This sequence comes from Deinandra increscens subsp. villosa, assembly GCA_039602395.1. Lineage (NCBI taxonomy): Eukaryota > Viridiplantae > Streptophyta > Magnoliopsida > Asterales > Asteraceae > Deinandra > Deinandra increscens. The sequence continues at coordinate 102,346,674 of JBCNJP010000007.1, read as the reverse complement.
CCCATACAACATAGTATTTGAACAAATCAAAGCATCCAGTGATAAACTCTGACCATCACTTGAACAAATCTTATCAACGATTGATCAATTGGTTTGAGTATTTAAACAAATCATAGCTACGATTGAACAAATCCGGCTAGGGACGATGAAAATATCTTATATTTTAGTGTTTAAATATTAACAGTTTAACATACTATCTGTAAATAAATTTTTAGTACTTTGCTCATTGCGTGTCAATTTTCAAAACCAATCCCCAAACCATCCTGAATTCAAAATACTAATGTCACCCAGCACATTCCATCAATGTCAAAGAATCTAAATACATACCTACACGCAAGTGAATCACACATCCAAAAAGTAATAAAGTACCACAGATCATTCCAGAAAACACATATTCGAACAGCGAACACAAATCGTCAGGAACAAAGTCTATTTCTTAAATTAGGGTTTCAAAAGCAAAAAACAAAACAAATATTTCCTGCATCTATAAATCAGTAGGCAATTCAATCTCATTGATCTGGATTTGAAGTTGTATACTTGAAATCGAAATCTATATACATATTGTTCACATGAGTATATTAGCATCTAAATCATTAGAGAATAGAGTTCAAAGGAATTGGCATCTGAGATGTTAAAGGGAGGGAAAAGAAATAGCAAGAGTAATACCGTCTAGGAGATAGAGCCGCCGTAGACGGTGGAAGATGGTGGATGGAGACGGAAGGAACCGTCGTGCTCAGTCGTGTGATTTTTCCGTCTTCGAGAAACGCAGGGGGTGAATAAAAAAGGAGCGGAGAGATTTGAAGTTCGTTCAATTCGGCCACAAATCTTTATGAATTTACGAAAGTATCCGGCAAACTAAGGGGTTGTTTGATAGTTGCTGATTGAGTAAGAGCTGACTGAGTGAGAGCTGGTTGAGTAAGAGGATGATTGATTAAGAAACTCTGCCTGAAACTTGGTTGTTTGATAGTTGCTGACTGAGTAAGAGCTGACTGAGGAATAAATATAGCTATTTGTTTTTAATGTATTAAAAACATATTATAGAAAATATATAAAATAAAATAAAGAATTTAAAAAAAAAAACCAATACAATAATTTTTGTTGCACGTATTAAAAAAGAGATGAAACACATTTTTTAGGATAAGAAAAAAAATCTTTTTAATTAATGAAAATACACTTTTAAAGTTAAAAATCAGAATAATTGTATCTTTATATATAAAAATGATAAAAAAAAAAATACTATTAGTTTGATTTGTGAACAACGCATGTAATTAAGTCGATGTGGATCAGTTTCGCATAACCAATGATTAGAAAAAATGTGGTGTAATATGAACAACAATTTTCGTCGATTTCAAATTAAACTGGCAACAAGAAATGTAGCAAATCAAAGCATGTGGAGAGCACGTGGAATTCTATTAATTACATTTGCTGGGTGCATGTGAACGCAAAGAAATAGACTCGGTCAGGGATTCCAAAACGAGGGATTCGGTCCGAGATGTGTGACTCGGTCAGAGCTCGGATTCAACTATATCAAACGAGCGGACCACTTACCGGGTCAGTGGTCAGCTCTTACTGGACCCAGTAAGAGGTTATCAAACAGCCCCTAAATTATGTTACTTCCGTAGTAAACTTTAATTTTAGTCCCTAGGTTTTAGTCTAAGTAACTCTTTTTCTCAAATGTTTTAATTTCACTTTTTTCGTCCTTGTGGTTTGTTTTTGTTTTAATTGAAGTTAAACATCTACCACCGTTAGTTTTTTCTGTTAAGTCTTTTAAAAAGACAAAAATACATATTAATAAAATATAATTATATTAAAAACAAGAAAAGAAAATCAAATCAGCAAACTTTATCGACAAAATCCACCTTACTTCTCGTCTAAGATTGGAGTCACCCGTCTCATATCTTGAGATACCGGTGGAATCTCTGGATGTGTGGATGACTGAGTCAGAGAAACAAGGGAGAAAGGGTTGGTGGTGTTGATAAGCGGTGGTGTAGCGTTTATGATGCTGGATCCGGTGGAAGGTGGTGTAGCATTTTCATCTTCATCAATTTTTTTGGAGAGAGAGGGTTGGGGAAGTGGGGATGAGAGAGGGTTGTGATGAGACTTTAAAGAGATATAGAGATATGGTATAGGTAAAGAAATGAAAAGAAGAGAGGTGAGAGTTTTGTTTTTGTTTTTTTTTTGCTCTTATTTATTTTTTTTTAATAAAAAGGGTAATTTAGTCTCTTTATAAAAGCTTAATAGAAAATTTGAATGTTGTTAGGTACTCATAGTTGATCGAAACAAATTGAAAACCACTGAGAGACGGGAAAAATATTAAAATTAATTTTTTTAGAGTAAAAGCGTTATTTGAATCAAACCATAAGGACTAAAACCGAAGTTTACTCTACTTCATTCGTTTACTATACTTCATTTGTTGGGTACCAAAAGAATAGTTAAATAAAATAAAGTTAGCGCAGTGGCTAAGCACTAAAAGACACAAACAAAAGTGCCTTTATTTGGTCGATACGAATATCAACTCGGTTTTCTTGAAACGTGACGGAAGTGTAAAATGTCTTTATTGTAGGTTCAATGAAACTAAGTTTGAATTTATTAATTACAATAAAAAAATTTGATGGGTTATACTATTGTATTGTGATGTACTATCATGATAAATTTGGGGGAAAAAACTTCAAGTGCAGTGTGTAAAACTATAAATTGCAAAAGCAAATGAGTAAACAAAAACTAATTTGTAAAAATCAAAGCACTTTATGATCAATTTATAAAAAAACTGAATTTGTGAACAAAATCTAAAATCCAAAAATTATACTGCTTACATGACTAGAATAAATATTAGGGTTCTACTAGTTTTATCGCCAACTAACTAAATTTCTTAGATGTGGTTTTAACAAACCCAAACAAACAAAAGTATGTAATCGAAACAAAGTGAACCGATAACATGTCTAGACAACATCTTCCGAAAAGAAAAAAAAAACCACCAAGATCTTGATTCTTATGCTGTGCAATGCCACTACTGTCTATACTCATATAATGTTAAATGATGAGCCAATAAGCAGAACAAATACTACCTGAAAACCATAAATCATCTTAATTCATAAAGAAAGCCATGCCGTCCAGCAATTGCAGCTCCGCTTCCACTAGGCACCACGCCGCCGCCTCGAACCACCATAAAACACCCTGCTTTGGCGGCCCCGTGCAATTCGAGGAAAGTAATTACGAAAATGTTCCCCCATTTCGTCATCGCTTCCACTTCCATCATCGAATAATTCATAACCCCTTCCGAAAATAGCATTCCTTGATTCTAACCGCAGCATAACGTTATCCAGATAATTATCCCTTTCATGATGATTCCTTTCTATCACATAATCCCCCATTATGATCGACCCGGGCATTGTTGAGTTAATCGTGCTCATCACATCACTTAGTTCCCTATCGTTTTCGAGCTTCTTCCATTTCTTTGCAAGTGACGGGTCGACTTCTCGTGGGCGGGCTGAAGGGTGACTGGCCCGCACATGCTTCCTTAAGTCTTTATATGACCCAACAAACGAGCAGTTCTCTTGCGAGCAATTCCTTTTCTTGGAGTTGAAAAACTTACGGGCCCGTTTCACCACGGTCCAGCCTTTCACCTGACCACGACAAAGCGGGCATAAAAGCTCATCTGAACCTAAACTAAAGCTTGGGTCATCAACTGACCCGTCCTCTCTTCGAGTCTCGTTGACTTTGGTGTAGGCTTTCTTATACTGGTCTAGACAATTGGAATAACGGCAACTGGTTGCACACATGTATGAGCGGCAGCCTTTGTGATGTGAGGAACAAAGTAGAAGAACAGCATTGTGAGGGTACTCCATACAAACAGAACATCTTGCCTCCCGCCATTCCTTCTTTTCAGATGCCTTTTTTTGTTTCTCGTGATGGGAATCTTTGGTTATCTTTGAATGGACTGATCGTAAAGAATAAGGGTCTGCCTTATGATGCATTGAACCAGATCTTTGTGGTGCCTTCTTAACTTTAGCCATTGCAATTCAAAACCTAGTACACATATCACCAAGAAATAAAGTTGTTGAGAATGTGTAAATGTAAGATAAGAAGAAATAAACACACGTCCACATTTATATTCGGTGGTAATAAACTCGAATTAATTCTAATTCCCACATGATGAAAAAAAGTAAAAGGTCCCGAGAAGAAAATGATCCTATTTGACCACTGTGCATTGCTAACATCAAGAAATGGAATAATCAAGAAACCCGAGTAACAGGCCTTGCACTAAGAAATAGACCCTAGAAACTAAAAAAGGGTATCCTGAGCAATTGCATTTATATTATCTGGTAAGAAGTTGAGGACAAACATGGAAACATCACAAAAAATAAAATGTGCTCGAATCAAAGACAGTTCTTGGTGATGACTTTAGGATATGGGTTTGAAAATAGGAATGAAACCCTTGAAATTGTATTTCATCCAAACCCACTAAGGTGTCGAGCATGGAGATCTCATTCCCATCATTTTCTTTGGATCCCACATCTCCTCTATCACCGCCGCCCCTCTAAAGCATAACCATTCCACATTATCATCACAAACCCATACCCACAGGGATTTCTGATTGCAAACTAAACGTCACCTTAACTAACTGCCAGCTAAATCAAAACAAGGTGACCTAGATTGACAAAATATCCACGCCTACTAGAAATCAAGCTCCACCTATGCACCTTAAAATAAAAAGAGTTCAGGTACCCTTAAACAAAAGTGTCAATACTCAATAGAAGGGCTAAGCGCACACAACAGCGATGTACGTAGACAATTTTCATATTTTTGGCATTGCACTATTTTTACAAATAATATGATAATAGTAACACACTTCAATTTAAACTATTTCATAGTTTCATACCATCTCAGCATGATGTAACTTTTGGATTTAATTCTTATCAACTATCTCTGAAGAAAAAAATATACACAGATATAGTTAACAAATCAGTATCCAACAACTTATACCTACAACAATTCAAAAAATCATATATAATTATATCTGTGTTTTAGCACCAGATGCATTGCTTATTGTTTTTTATAGTTTCAGTTGACAAGCCTGTAGAATGATTTCTGATTGTCTTCAGTCTATGACATCTTGTAAAGCTCCTATGACGTTTTTTTAATCTTACCTCTTTACTCTGTTCAATCCATTTTGCTGATCCTTTCTTTGAAATGCATGCGTTGTCTTACGAGTTTTGGTTTGCTTTCAAACTAAGCTTGTAAAAACATATTCTTTTTCTGACCGTATGACTGTGACTTATTTATAGAATATTGTCTGTCGTTTGTCGTTAACGGGTAAACATCATACAAAACCAACAAACTTTAACTTACCTTTTTTTTTCACAAAAAGTCAATCAAAAAGATTTTCGGATCTTAAAGTCTCTTAACTTTTTTTGTTACTATGAGACAAGTTAGGGAAGACTCACTCTCACAGGGCCCCATCGCCCCACTCATACATTAATAACTAGATAAAACGTGCCTTATGCTGGGCAAGTGGGGTCGAGGTAGGAAACCAGCAGAAGCTAGATACGGTCCTGATTCCTGAGTTTAGGGTGTTCACTGTCCGGTTCGGCTGGTTTTGACGGATTTTAAGTGCCAAACTGGTAACTACCGTTTATGAAAAAGCTAGGCAGAACCAGCCAGTTTGAGCCGGGCTTTTTTTTTCTTTTTTTTAAACATGAAACCATAGCATTAGATAATCAAAATGTTCTAGTAAAATGGTAGGGTTACAAAAAAAGACCAACCGTTTTTCCGTCAAGTATTACAGGGTGAGGAAAAAAGTAAACAAAAAAATAATTAGAGCATGAAATCGGTTATATTAATAAAAAAAAATGTTTTATTTCTATAAAAATTATACTTTTTTTTTTAATATTTAGCCGGTTCAGTTTACCCGGCCGGTTCCAAACCGTAAACCAAACCGTTGAACCCAGATTTTAGTGTAAACAGTAAAAAAAACCACATGACTCCTAAACCGGCTAAACCAGCCGATTTATTCTGGTTCAGACAAATCCAATAAAATCTGGGCTTATTACGGGTTACACATGTCAAAATTTGATTAGGATTCCTAATTCTTTTTATATTTATATAACAATTCTGGGGGAATAAACCAACATAGTTTCACTTTTACAAGATGTCCTTCAATTGACTTTTAAATATCGAAGTCCTTGAACTTGTTAAGAATATACAAACATATGAAATTAAGGGAGAGGCTGAACTTTCACATGTAGCACGTAACCAGTTGATGTGGGCTCTATATCTATTTTGTATACATGACTTGTTCTAGTGTTACTTATAATCTTATATAACAAAAAAAAACAAGCATACCTAGAAAAATCTCATCAAAGAGTAGGATTTAGAGAGGGTGAGATAAGAACAAACCTTACCTCTATCCCAAAGGATAAAGAGGGCACACCCAGAGAGACCCTCGGCTCCCATCTCGGGAAGCATATATCAAAGGCAGAAAATATCAAGAATCAAAACATAGATACTTCACCAAGCAACAAATATCAAGAACCAAAAGCATAAAAGTACAGTAAGACATACAAGTTTATACCATAAGACCATAAGCAAAAAGAGAAAGCAACATGTTTATCTATCCTAGGTTTGAAGTGTGAAGCATACATAAAACATACACGAAACACACACAAGTATCAGGAAGCAACAATGGATAAAGGGACAATAAGGCATACAATTCCACGCCATAGGCATATAGAAAGAACACTAAGGCTTACAGGTCTATAAGGCTACATCAGATCAGACTAAAGGGATTGTACGGATACAAGCAACCTACAACTAAAAACCCACCTAGAACAATCCTAACAAGCCTATGCTCTATCCTAGAAGTCCATAACCTTTATTCATCGTCTCCACAAACTCCTATCACAGATCATGTCCTCAAGGAGTTCCAACAATAGCCATACCAATTAAAGTTCCACCAAAAGCACATTAGTAAGGTCTGGGGAGGGTGGGATGTAGGCAACCTTACCTCCACCACAAATGACAAAGAGGTTGATTCCAGAAAGACCCCCAACTCCGAACCACATGAAGACACAAGAGCGAGAAGAAAGTACGAAAAATGCTCCCAAAAAAAAAGAAACACACCCACCCACACCCACAAGCCCCCCTAAAGCAACCTTAGCCTTACGATCTGCCTTGGCACCTCTTCCCCTTTACAATACAGGTCTTCACACTCCTTACCGGAATACAAGTGTCATCCTCTGCCTTCTTTACACATGCCCGCACCATCTCAATCTCCTATCGCTTATTTTATCTGAGATGCGTGCTACCTCTAACCTAACTCTAAAAACCTCATATTTTAACATATCTAACCTTGTGTGCTCGCAGATCCACCTCAGCATCCTCATCTTTGCCGTCTCCAACTTTTACGCTTTAGTCTTCTTTATTGGCCAGCAATCGGTCCCATACAACATAGTAGGTCAAACTGAACCCTATAGAATTTTCCTTTTATATTCTCTAGACTTTTGTTACAGAAAATGCATGTTGATGCTATCCATGTGCACCACCCTGCTTGGACGCAGTGGACTACATTGCAATCAATATCTTTGTAATTCCAGATAACCTAATTACTTAAACTTAGTTGGTTGCTCTACCCAACTCCACAAAGAAGTTTGTATCCCCCATTGGCGCTCGACACTCGTCTTAGCACTACGATATATGTCCCTGGTTAACTCTGTATACTTCTAAGGAATGCCTCTACTCTCTAAACTATCCCACATCACCTGACATGGCACAATACAATTGGTTGCTTGAACCAATTTGGTTCACTATAATCTGAGTTTCTTGTCTGTCGTCTCAGTCTTGCCTTGATCATGCTTTCCCACTATAGTTACCATAGCATTGGGTGTCTCCTTTATTCTAGTAGATTAGTACTAAAACACTACTTCTCCAGTAACATGTTACCGGTTTTGAGTATAGTGTTGAACAAGGTTATCAACCACCCTAACTCCCTCATCCGCTAAACATCTCCACACCTCGAGGGGAATGTTGTCCAGACCCACCGCTTTTGCTCTTCCCATCTTTCTTAGAAGTCTCCCCACCTCTTATGTGGTGATATTTCAACAATAACGACTATTACTTTGACGTCCTATGTTAGTGGAGTCCTCATTGAAATGACTGTGGAAATACTAGTGTTACTTACAATTCACTAAATAACAGATTACCCCCTTTCTTTTTCCTGGCCTTCGTTTCTCCCCTTCCTCTGCCAAATTATCTAGCATGTAATCAAATTTTCTTTCTCTCCAATCAACTTGTATGCGTATTATGTTGTTGACTAGTGTTTGAACAAATTAGATGCGGGATGTGGTCTAATGATACACATTATGTTGGTGACTAGTGTCTGAACAAATTAGACCAACGATTGTAACAGGTCTAAGTTTTTCAAATTATGATTAATAAAAACTCTAACTATCGATTGAACAAATCTCATGATCAATTGCTTTGGGTATTTGAACAAATTAAAGCATCGAATGAATTTTAGTGTTTAAAAGTTAACAATTTAAAATACTATCTACAAATAATGTTTTGGTACTTCTAATAACAAATCCCTCACATACACATTGCTCATCAAGTAACAATTTTTAGATCAAAATGCATCGGAGCGCAACACTCTTTCTAAAACCAAGCCCCCAACCATCCCGAATTCAAATTTACTAATGTCATCCAACATATTCCATCAATGTCAAAGAATCTAAATACATACCTACACGCAAGTGAATCACACATCCAAAAAGTAATAAAGTACCACAGATCATTCCAGAAAACACATATTCGAACAGTGAACACAAATCGTCAGGAACAAAGTCTCTTTCTTAAATTAGGGTTTAAAAAACAATAAACAAAACATATAATTTCCTGCATCTATTAATCAGTAGGCAATTCAATCTCATTGATCTGGATTTGAAGTTGTATACTTGAAATCGAAATCTATATACATATTGTTCACATGAGTATATTAGCATCTAAATCATTAGAGAACAGAGTTCAACAGAATTGGCATCTGAGAAGTTAAACGGAGGAAAAAAGTTTAGCAAAAGTGATACCGTTGAGGAGAGAGAGCCGCCGTAGTTGGTGGAAGGAGATGGAAGGAACCGTCGTGCTCAGTCGCGTGATTTTTCCGTCTTCGACGGACGCAGGGGGTGAATAAAAGGGGAGCGGCGAGATTTGAAGTTCGTTCAATTCGGCCACCAATGTTTATGAATTTACGAAAGTATCCCGCAATAGTAAACTTTGATTTTAGTCCTTGGATTTTAGTCTAAGTAGCAGTTTTAATTCAAAAGTTTTAATTTCATTTTTTGTTTTAACTGAAATCATATATATATATCTATTAGTGTTAGTTTTTCTTGAACTCTTGTAAAACAAAAATACACGTCTAAATAAAAATATATAGATGATTACAATTATTATTTTTGCCATACTCACAAAAGTCATAGTAGATAACATCTCTTATTATGTTGTGTCATATATGTAAAAAGTAAACTTTTGCGTGTGACTATAAAGTGACTGTTCACTATACCTCTTTTACGACTAATCATGATTAGTGTCAAAAACATGATAACTATCTTCTACATACTTATCTAGAAATAAAGGTGTTTTTTTTTCTTTATATTTTCTATATGTGGTCATCATTTTATATCTATTGGGTCCTCACTCATTCCGGTTATCAATCATGTTTTTCTCTCTGAAGTAGACCCAAGTCGCAACTCTCTCTAAAACTCACACGATCATATGCACAGATGTCTTTCTATCTCCAAGCGTTCCGTAGACCGGAACCATCTCCGACATGCCATTGTTGGCGGCCGCTAAAACAGAATCCTCGGCGGTGGTGGGGGCGATTTCGACTGGGGGTGGTCGAGACGACTTCGGAATGGATTTGGAACTTCTATGATTTCTTAGAGACGCATCGACGTGTGTGTTCTCTTTATCAAGGTTCATCCATAGAGATGATAGTAATATTAAAAGATCTTCTCTGTTTCTTTCTTAACATATCCAATTCGTAGATCTGCATCTTTAAAGGTAACCCGATCTCTCCATTCATCAACACATATGTTGGCAAAAATCTATATCACGTATGTAAAATTTATTCGTTCTCATTTGTAGTAGTTTCATTCTTAAAAAAAAGACAATAGAAAGTGAAGGAGATGAGTGGCAGATCGACCGTCTTAGTTGTTTCGGCTGGCTATGGATTTTTCGGCTACCGGTCGTTCAGACCGGCGCAGTGGTAGATCTTCAAAGATCTTCTCTATCTCTTTCTTTCCCAGTGTCGGTGCTTGCTCCAAATCTACCGTTCAACGGAGATTAAGGACAATGTAGTCCGCATACGTTTGAAGCGGCGATTTAGACTCGGAAGTTCGATGGTTGAATGGGGACGAAATGTACGAAGACATGCGAGACAGAATGAACGTTTGAAGCATCGATTTAAAATCGGAGGTTCCTCGCTTGGATTCAAACTTTCAGATTTGTTATCCTTAACAAAGTTAGTGTTGTTTTTAAAAAAAAACTCTTAGAAGTATACGAGAGAGAGGTTGCAGACTAGATTTTTAGCGACTATATTACAATAACGATGCGTGTACTTGTTCTAACGTGTGGTGTTTGATGATAGTTTGTTATCTTGTTTTATAAAATTTAAAACTTACACAATAATAATTTTAATTTAACCCATAATTATCATAATTTTTATATACAAGGAATATTATGATTTTTAACAAATATGAAATCGCCCTTTCTTTTAAAAGAATAATAAGAATAATTTTCATTAGTCGGCTAACAATTTAATATTTCGAATTTCGAATAAAAAATAAATGAAAAGTTAAGACCTGTTTTCGTAATTTAACATTTTAGAGTCCTAACCTGTATCGTCCTCCCCAAAACCCCATCGCGTTGTATCTATATATATCTATAAAATCTGCTCCCCAAACCAAACCAAACCAAACCCTCTCTTTTGCGCTCTACTTTTTTGGTCTCTTTGTTTCCACCGATCACACAAACATCTCGTAAACATGTTAGTCTATCAAGATTTGATTTCTGGTAATCTATTCGTCTATCTCATTCATAGATTACTTTGTATATTGATTATAAAGTTCAGGTTAATATTAGTTGTTTTCCTTAGCAACAAACCCCTTTGATCGAGAATATTAGGGTTTTGGTTACTTTTTATGCTTGATTTTTCTGTAATCGTGTAGATCGTGGCGTGTTGAAACGTATTTAGATGGTAATTCTGTGGATTCTTGTTTGATGTCAGTTTTATTAGATCTGAAGATTGGTTTTAGGTTTAGTTTGTGTTAGGGCTCTCGATCGTTTTTATTTTTAAAGCTTCGATCTTTTTTCACAGTAGACGAAGATTAGGCTTAAAAAAACTATCTATTTTTTTTACGCAAGACACATAGTATAAGTTTTAGATATGTTTTAGTCAGTTTTTGAGACATATATCAGACTAAATTTATCTATTCTGACCTATTTATTGCGCGCACTAGACTACTATGTTTTTGTTATACTAAGTAGAATTTTCTATTTTTTAGCTGGTGATATTCTTTGTAATTTCTTTGCCAGAATTGCTTCTAGGTTTGATTCCATTATCTCATAAATTGTCTTGTGCATTTGATTAAATTATCTCAAGAATAATTTGAAGCATATGATCCTCATCCGAATCTTAGATTTTGATGAACAAAAACAGAGAAGAAACAGTGATCCCACTTAAAGTTAAGATTTTGAAAATACTCTATTCATTGGTTAGTTGCTTAAGTACTTATCGGCTAGATGGGGGTCTTTAAAGTTTAAACCATGGTTTTAATCATCATATTAAAATTTGATTAATCGCGTATTTCGATTGCCTTGATTATATTATGTACTTGACTTCCATATCTAATTCAATCTTTATTTTGAATTTTAGGTGATGAGCTTCTTTCAGACTCCTTTCCTTACAAGGAACTCTTGAACGGGATCCTATGGGAAGTTGAAGGAAAGGTATATTATATATACCTTCCACTAATCGCTATTTTGCTAATCTTTGATCTTGAAGATTTTATATTTTTATTGTATGGTTAATGATTTTTAATTATAAATACTTTTGAATCTGCAGTGGGTGGTACAAGGAGCAGTGGCTGTCGACATTGGTGCAAACCCTTCTGCAGAAGGAGGCGATGAAGATGAAGGCGTTGATGACCAAGCAGTTAAAGTGGTTGACATTGTCGACACCTTTAGACTCCAGGTACATTGTTTCATCCGATTATTACAAATGTGTAAACTGTAATATACTAATATCCATTTATGTTTCAAACTGCTCATAAATGGTTATAAAACAATGCATTTGCAGGAACAACCTCCTTTTGACAAGAAGCAATTTGTTGCTTACATTAAAAAGTACATCAAAACTCTTACTCCAAAGCTAGATGCAGAGAAACAAGATTTCTTCAAGAAAAACATCGAGGCTGCCACAAAGTTTCTGCTTTCAAAGCTTAGCGACCTCCAATTGTAAGTCTTGGTTCACCTTTTCGTTTATCTTTTGAAAAACAAAACAAAAGGTTATGTGTGATTATGGGTTCTTGTTTTTGCAGCTTTGTTGGGGAGAGCATGCATGATGACTCGACGATAGTGTTTGCTTACTACAAAGATGGTGCTGCTGACCCTACATTTTTATATTTTGGTTTGGGGTTGAAGGAGGTTAAGTGTTAAGAGTTACCATTTTATGGCCTTAGCTGCCAACACATAGTTGAGGTGCTTGCTGTAGTGGCTTCAAGTTTGGTTTTTGTTCTATTAAATGTGTTTCTGCAGATTCTTTTGCAAATGTTTGGTTTAGTTATCGGACTGCAATTTATATTTGATTTAAGGAAGTTTTATTTTTGATTCAGGTTATAGTCCAACCTCGGTTAAAATTACAAATATTTGATTTATGTAAGTTTTAGAGAATTTGTTTTTAGTCTGATGATTAGTCTTTCTGGTTCCAGTAGAAATTTGGGTTGGGATAAAAAAGCTCAAACCTGGTTTTTAGTTGAACATGTTTGGTTACAAAACCGGTTTCTAGGGGTGTTTACTTGGTCTGATAGGTTTAAAAAACAAGTTGAAATTCAGAAATTACAATTAGAGTTTAAATGGGACACATCTGGTTCAAAGTATAGGAGTATAAACTGCTTTTAATCTACGGTTCAAGAGGGTTCCTAACTGTTTCCAACACCGGTTTCAGTTTCAGGTTATGTAATCTATGGTTCAAGAGAGTTCTTAACTGTTTCCAATACCGGTTTCAGTTTCAAGTTATGTTAATACATGCTATACATTAGATTTTACTTAGACTATCTATAGAGGGTGTGAAAAGGGCTTTATAACGCCCGTACACTGCCCCCGGGGGCATTATGAGGGTAAAAATGTGTTTTGGCGTGATGGAGATGGCACCCTCTCCTGGTTGTCTCATTTGCTTGTTTTTTTATTTCTTATTGGCTATAATTATCTAAGGAACTAAAAATTAATAATAATATAATGTAACCTGTAATAAAAAAAATTTTGAACGACGAAGATCATTACATAAAAAAACTAGCAAGATGCTAGAGAAAATACATATAATGTCCAAACATAATGAAAAAAAAAACAAAAACAACTATACATAATAACTACACACCGCAAGAAACCACTAAAAGCATCCAAAATATGCCCCAATAAGAGATGCCATGCTTATTTGATATCCTTCACCACCTTCAATCTTGAAAACTCTAAGATGCTTCATGAAAGACTTTTAACCTTTTAAGCCTTTTGGTGTCTAATAATAAAAAAAAACGTTTTGAGGTTTTATGAATACACCGTTTTCAGCCATAAAGCCCCTTGCTGAGTAGAACGACATGTGTTGCGATTTGCCCAAGGAAGAAGGGTTATGACTACACATAGCCTTATGGAGTAACGTTAATTTCATGGTGATCAACAAAGCAAACGTAAGCAACGACCTTATCAAATCACGCTAAGTAAATCGATCTATATGTTGCTACAGGAGGAGAATATGTTTGGATAAGGTGAATGATTCTAATTATTTAAGAAGAGCGTAAACTATAGTCGATTAAAATAAGCCCATCCATACTGCATGAAGTCAACTCTGTCACTCAAATCAAATTAGATAAAGGTTTCATTAAAGATCAACTCAAGAAGTTGTTATAGAAGACATGATACCGCAAACCGAAATATGCATGTTACATTGAGAGAATATTATATATATACTCTTTTTTGTTAAGGCTATCCGTATTGGTAAAAGTTGTGGGTTGGGCAAATCGCGACACGTGGCAGCCCAGTCAGTAGCTTTATGTGTAATAGTGGTGTAGTGGGAGGGGGCTTTATGTTTAAAGTCATTTTATTTTAAAAAAACAGATCAATTAGAGAGATGAAGGAGAAATACCGGCCAACCAGAGAAGGAGAGGGGGTGGGGGGGGGGGGGGTGTTAGCGTTATGCAGGTCGCGCCTAAGGGGGAATGAGGGATTTGGGGTGCTATATCTTGATGGTGTAATGGTATGGGGCGAGATTGGAGCGCTATACATGGGTATGACGCTCCACTACCGATAGCCTAAGTTTTGTTTCACTGAGTTTTCTTAGTAAGACTTTTTAATGTCCCAAGATAGCTGATTTAATATCATCATTTTATCTTATAGGTCTTGAATTACAGACTTAACATTATCCTAAAGTATTTTGTTAATTATATTTATGGTAATATATCTCAAGGGGAGACATGCATTATGCTATTGTTTATTTTCTATGTTTTTAGGCTGATCATAATGGGTTTCATGGGGTGTCATGAATAGCTTCTTCCCATCTGGTGTTACCACCATCACGCATCTCTCCTCTCCCCCATCCGCCGCCATGGGCGCTACCACCACTACGCCTCCTCTCTCCCGATATTATTGGGACGTTATGGAGATGGGTGGCGCCCCACCACTACGGCCAACCTTATATGTTGAATTATAATGACAAGGTTTTAAAGAGAGAAAAGTTTTTTAACAAGGCAAAAATGTTAAGTTGATAACCAATAAAGAATGCTATAAATATTATTCTTCGCCATTACTAATATCTGTATAGACTATATTGATTTAGTATTGATTTGACGAGCCGGTTCAAACAATAAGTTCAATTAGACTTCATTTGATTCGGTTCTCATATTTTTTTATGTTCCTTTTGAGCCCACCCCTATAAACATCTTTCTCTCTCTACCATCTTCTCATGTTCTTCGCTATAGACTAGTTTCATAATAAAATACATATTTAGATAATCTATTATAGAACTCTTTATAGTCGAATGTACTTAAGCGATGTCCTCTTGGCAGAATAGAGTGAAAAACACATCATTATGACATTATCACATATACATTGTTTACATTTACGATTCAATATATAAGGTCGTTTATGGAATCAAGATACTCGTAAATCTAAGTACATTTTGTAATCTTCACAATACGTCACCCATGCGGCGTTGCATCATTGTCACCTCTTCACAACCTTCTCGGTTTTTGTTCGAGCCCAAAGGCTCACAAGTGTTTGCCCAAATTAGGCAAAAACCACATTTCCGAGCCAAATTTTATCTACGCAACTTAATCCACACATGAATGAGCATTTAGTTATTTTGAGGTTCAAGGTTCGGTTATTTAGATCTTTGATTCAGATGTTACAAGGTTTGTTTAGGGTGTGAGATTTGGGAGTTTGGGGCATGATTGCTGGTTAAAAAGCTTATTTTGAGAAATGCAGGTTGATTGTTGCAAACGGTTGAGATGGGGTCAGTGAGATAGAAAAGATGGGTGGATATGATATAAAATGACGATGAAGATCGTGGAGGCGAGGTCGTTTATAATAGTTCTGGACTAAGAGTCAAATGAGATCAACAGTTTGAAAATCTAACCATAGATAATCACATAATGCATATATGTCACGCATGCTTATACGCGCAACAAAAAATGGTCTATGATTATAAGAAAAGTGCCCAGCGTTCAAATTAACAATCTCATGAGCATGTTGCTGATGACAGGTACTCAAAACACTTGGAACAACAACAAAGGGGTGCAGCAAATTTCAAGAAGTATAATAGATTGCAGACTTCAATCATTATTAAAAACCAGAAATATTGAAAATCTTACACTAATGATGAGGAACTCCATCACCATCTCCACCTTTTGCCTTCTGTGCAGCCGCTCTTATCTGTCGTTGCTCCTCTTTGTAAATCCGGTTTCGGCGTTGGAACTGTTTCAAATATCAAAATCAAATATTAGTGGAAAACTAAGATCCTCAAATGGTTAAAAAAATTTGAGTAAAATCGGCAGAAAGAAGTTGTCATTTATAATCCAAGTACATATTAAAATTATATCTATATATGCTATTTAGCATCTCTGATCTAAACTAAAAATCTGACAATATAATAATATGAAACACCTTTGAAGCCACATCACTTGTTTAAAAAGCACACCTGAAATGCAAGGTGCACGAGGCAATAAGGAAAGGCCCTCAAGGCCTTGGGGCAGCACCTCATGTGGTTCTAGGTCAACATTGGTCTAAATTAGGGTTTGTAGGAGGACGATATGTAGAGACAACCTAAGGGATGAAGAAATTATGAGGGGTTTGCTAGATAAAAAAGGTTGATACGTCAAACAAATGAGGGACATGATTCTTGTGCTTGTAAATAAAGCTGATTTGGTTCATAGATAAACACATTGCTTACGTGATATATATAACAAAGAATACGTAATATGAATATAGCATATATGATGGAAAATAAACAAGAGAGGGTGCAGTGGGGGCTAGGTTCCTTCTCATTTGTTATTCCTCATAGCATGTAAATTGCAAAACTAAACGAATCATACTATCAAGAAAGAAAGTTTACATTATAGAGATGATCAACTAGGACCATAGGCCAAGATATAAAATTCCAGTAGTGTTAATTTAAACACTATATATTTATGTGAAGTCGTCCTAAACTATATAATCAACATAATACTATTACATGATTTGTATAGTGTGTGGGGTTGTCAAAATTAACAAGTCTATTTTGGACTCCATTTCTTCCATCTTTAAGAATTTATATTTTCATCCCCATTGCATAACTTGAGGAACTTCCTAGAACTGTTGAGATCAAAAATTAAAATAATCACACTTTATTATGTGCATGGATGTTCTATTCATAGTTGTCACAAGGGGAAGGTGCACTCAAGGCGAGCCTTGGATTGCAAGGCGTTTTTAATAAGTAAGGGTGCAAATAATATAATAAATGATCGTAATTGTTGAATGATGAGAAACACACGTGAGGAATTAATTGAGCAGGTGGAATAAGTGGGAACGGTCATAATGGGATAGTGGGTCCTATTCTTATGGAAGACCCATTAAGTTAGGAAAAATCAGTTAGCTTCTTTATTATTTATGCAAGTAGCAGTAGTTGTTCTACATACTCTCAATCAGCCGAAATTGCTTTGTAAACTTTCTTTTCTGCTTGTAATCATTCGACTACGAATGTTTATTGAATAATATAAAGCATTCGGCATACTATATTCTATTGTTTTACCTCTGATTTTACCAACAGTAATTTGGAATTTTCTACCATATAAAATGTAATAAATACATATGAATTGTATATGAAATATGAATAATGAATCATGATATACTCATACTCATACATGATGCTAGAATTTATATAGCGAGCCCAATGATAGAAATCACAATTACATGACTAGCCACTTTTAAATGGATACATATAGTCATATACCAATAAATTTATATCAAGGTTTAACTTTTAAATCTATATCCATTTAAATCACTTTGTCAAATATATTCAAATTTTATCAGTTCAAATTAAGCTGTAAAGATTTGGGTTATTACAGAGGGCTGGAGATAAGCAAGACATATAGCATCAACATATCATTTTTAGGGGTTTTTGACATGTTTTAGGCTTTGTTTAAAGCTAGTTTTGGCCAAGCAATTTTTGGATGCTTTAGAACAGTTTGGCAAGAAACTATAGAACTTTGCCAGAAACTCGTCTCGCCTCGGCGCCAAAGTGCCGCTTGATGTGCCTTTGACAGCTATGGTTCTATTAGCTTTTAATGTGAATTTTGACTCTAACCTATCAAGCATAGATATTAGCGTCGTTAAGCTATTAGATGTGTGATCAACTTTACTTTTTTCAATGAAATAGTATACCAATACTAAACCAGTAATCTAGACAAGAACCATTATGCACTTATGAAGGCAGAGTGATTGGCCTGAACTATTGCTTATAAGGTTTCAACTGAGATCATCTCAAACAAAATCATAAATCTCCTACAGAATTAATAAACACCAGAATTCAACAACACAAAATATGCAATGACCCTATACAAATATCCAATAAATCATCAAATTCGGAAAAACTGTTAGGTGATGCCCCATAAACAAAAACAGTGGCGAAACCAAGTTCAATGATTGGGACTCATTTGAAATGTATCATGTCATCAAACAGAAGATATGGAAGAAAAAGAGTTTCAATGAGAAATTTAGTTCCACCGCACTGTCTCCAAAAGACTACCCAACCACCCAGCCAACTAACATAATCATCCAAACTCACAATAACTACCACATGCTCCTTGCCCAAACCAAAGCACAGCTAGATTTTGACTTTCAATTTCAGATTTGTTACCACTCAGATTCAAGAACAAACTCAACAACAACAAACAGAATGATGATGGACTCATAGACAGGATATACACACCAAGATCAAATTAAAATTCAAAAGGACAAGTGCAGATTTCCCTTCAAAAAGAAGTATTCACATTATACATTCATCAGATATAAAAACCTCAATATAAGCAAACAGAATCTGGTAATGAAATAACGTGATCAACTAGTAGAATATATAATCCAAATCTGCCGCAGATTTCTCGTAGAAAAGCGTAAATCATCAATTAGGGTTTAAAATAGGCTAAAACGGATTTACAAATCGATCTTCAATTTGATAACGGATTTACGAACAGATACACACACAGATACTTTCAACTGGATTCGATGTAAGTAGATTGTACCTCTTTAGAGTGATGAAGGCACTCAAGATAGTCTTCACGGAGAAGAGAGCAGTCCTTGGGTTCTCTGCAACGGGACATACACTCGCTGAAATCCATCCAGAAGTCGTAGCATCTTCCTTTGTTCCCGGTAATCCCCCAGCCGGACGCCATTGATCCTGATCTTGACCTTAGAATCTCGTTCTGAAGAACCTAACGGTTGTTGATGATGAATCGATGATCCCCACTTTGTTTGTAGATGGGCCTCACTTTGTTATTGGGTCATTTACTTGGGCCTCTTCCGTTTTTAACACATTCACAAAAGTATTGAGTTTTTTTATTACTTTTTTTTATTTTTATATATTTTATAAAACCGGTTCAAGTCGGGTCAAACGTGATTTGGTTGTTGTCAGTTTCTATGAAACCGGTTTAGTAGTGAGATAAAAATAAAGACCTGTATAAATCGGTCTGGGTATTGAAACTGGTCTGAAATCGATCTGATATGTGAGTTTCAAACCGATTTGAGTATATATGCCTTGAGTCCGGTTAAGGTGAACGGCTTAGTTATATAATACATTGAATCTGGTCTGAAACCGGTGTAATCCACCAATATGGCAATATGGATTTTCTTTAGAAATCGGTTATAAACCGATTCAGTTTTAACTTTCGTCAATCCAATCTAAACAAGTTTTTTAACCAATTTACCCTGTGTAACTTCAGGCGCGTGAGTCATATCCGGCAGTACGCGCTACTTCAACTTTTTTACCTTGGGAGACAGATGTGTTCGTTCTAGAGGAGACACGAAATCTATTTTAAAGGTCTGTGTTCGGCATTACACTCTTCTTCGACTGTTGTACCTTCGGAGACAGACGTGGTCTTTCTAAAAGAGACACAAAATCTATTTTAAAAGAGAGGGTTCAACACAAATCCTCAGCGAAAGCCGTCAACAATTTTAATTGTTTGTTTATCCGTGTAGCAAAGGAAACAACAAAACTTTGTGGAATATCTTCTTGAAAACTCTAGTTTGAATTTGTTTACATTTGAATATCTTTATCATAATAAAGCAATAAAATTATTTCCACATGTATTCTTTTTAAGGTGTCCACATAATTAGTGTTACATGTCATAACTAGATTCAATTATCAATTTAATAAATTATCAATTAAGACTAATTACCAATTTTATCAAAATAAAAATTTTCATTTAAAAAAATAGCAAACATAATGTAGATTTGATAAATTACTCAATATTTGAGTCTTTTTAAGGAAACAAATCAAGAATTTGTAATCTTTAATGTATTCAATTATCAATTAATATTTTATAATGAATTATGTCATTTATAAATTTCAAATTTCTTAATCGTTTTTTATATTTAGCTAATATTATGAACCTAAATTCAACCCGTGTAGTACACGAGTTACTAACCTAGTGAACGTATAGAAAGGTTATTTGATTATTACATAGCATTTTTTATTCCACCACTCATCCATTCACTGAATTTCCAACAGACGATATATTACATTTTATTCTTTCCAAAATTAGTGTATTGCGTACGGTTCTGTAGCAAAGCATTACAACTTTTAGTAAAAATTAAGTTGCTTGCGATTTAACTAATGCATATATAATAGAAAACCATAAATAATAAATAAATAAATATATACATAATGTATATCACCGTCAATTTCGAACTTCCCTTCGTTTGAGTCTCTCTCACATAAAGCAATCAGATCTACGAATCATCAATCCCCCATAATTATCCCCTTTCTCGATCTCCATTTTCCCACATATTCTCATATTCCTGATCCTCATAATATCAATTCCATCACATAGATAGATTTTCAAAATGAGGCCGGAAACAACGATTCAAAACGACGACGCCCACGTCATGATCAACCCTAAAAGATTCTCGATTAGAGATTCCATGCGCTACATGTTTCAAGAGCAACGTCTGCTTTTTCTCCTCGTCGGAATCGCCATTGCAGCTCTCGTATCCAATGTGGTCGTCGTTTTTCCGTCCCGGTCGCCCCCGCTGCAATATTCTGAACCGATCACGGGCGGCGGTTCGTTTCATGTTGCCGAGTTGACTTCTGTACCACGACGGATAGCCTATGAGCTCCACTCTGGTCACGTTAATACCGGTATCTCTTCATTTTATAAGTTTTTAATACATAATATACAATTTTTTTTTTAACTTTAAAATGTCATATTATTATTCATGTCTAGGGTTTACGTTATATTTTATCAAAATAGTGGTTGAACCAAGAAAAGCCTCAAAATCTTAGGGTTATTTAAATTTTCTTATATTTTTTTAGGAAATCCACCACTAATTTTGACCAAGAATTGATGGAAATAGATGTTTACACTATAAAATTATAAAATTATGTGTAGTGGGGTTATAAAGGACGTTATAACACTTCTTAGTGTCCCAAATATCACCCTGAGGAGGGGCGTCATGGGTCAGAAATTCGCAAGGGACGTTTTGTGTATAGCGCTGATCATGTGTCTGACCATCCTCAAATCTTATTGCTCCACCGTTTTTAGAAGATTTAAATTTTAACATTAATTGAGTAATAATGAGGGGGGGTTATGGGGCCGGGGGTTATGACTACACATTTTTTCAGTCATAACACCAAGATGACATGGCTACGTGTATCGTATAATACTGCTCAAAGAGAATTATGACTACAGATAGTCTAAACATCGACCGAGTCGAACCAATGAGAACATGATACATAAGACTTTACTGCTAATTAAACGGGTTGGTTGATCATTAGCCAACCCTAGAATCCAAAAAACAAACCTTAAGGGCTGTTTGATAACCTCTTATAGGGTCCAGTAAAAGCTGACCACTGATCCGGTAAGTGGTCCGCTCGTTTGATGTCGTCCAATATAAGCCCTGACTCGGTCCTAGCCTCTGACCGAAGCCTTCACCACCTCTTACCCATACTCTAACTCAGTCCCGATAATTTTTTGCTCTCACTCGATCCTAACGTTTGACTCTTTCAAACATGCCCTTAGTTAATTGGTATTGTCTACATGTTGTTAGTTTAAAAGAGAAGCCGGCTGGCTGCATCTACCGGTTATCTCGTTGTTTTAAATGTACTTGTAGCCGATGATAGTCATTTCTACCGGCTAGCAATTGTTGAAGTTTGCATTTGATTTGATGCAGGTGTCCGAATCCCTCTCGGGTTAAAGCCGAAGAGTTTGAGGGTGTTAGTGACAGGTGGATCCGGGTTTGTTGGAAGCCATCTCGTGGACCGTTTGATGGCTCGTGGCGACAGTGTAATCGTAGTCGATAACTTTTTTACGGGTCGGAAAGAGAACATACTCCACCATCTTAGGAACCCTAGGTTTGAGCTTATTAGACATGATGTGGTTGAACCCCTTTTGTTAGAGGTTGATCAAATCTATCATCTTGCTTGCCCTGCTTCCCCGGTCCATTACAAATACAACCCTGTCAAGACCATCATATCCTTTAAAGCTTTCTTTTTTACTGGTTTATATTTTTACTTTTTAACATCTTCCTATTCTTACACCATCACAAAAGTCAAACGGCCGTTAACTTTTAGAAATTTTATCAGAATGATTAAAGTTGGACTAATTTTTTTTTCACAAATGACTCACTTAATTTTGTCTTGCTCAAATGACTCAATTAATAGTTTGGTGACACCTCAGATCATCCGGCAAAAATCTTCCTTAAACCGGCTAAAACGTCAACCTTTGATCCCACTCTCTAGCCACTAATTTAACGCCACATGTATTTGACGGCAAAAAAGGTAGTCGACGGCTAAATTAAATGGCAAAAAAGGTAGTTAACAGCAAAAAAAGTACTTTGACGGCTAAATTAGCCGGCAAATGGTAGTCGATGGCAAAAAAAGGTAGTCAACGAAAAAAAAAGTGGTCAACGATAAAAAGTTTGGTCATTTTGGCAAGTCAAAATTTAAGTGGGCCATTTAAGTAAAATTTTGGCCAACTTTGGTCATTTGGGTAAAAATCCCTTAACTTTACTTTTTCACCCTTTGACTATTTAATCTTTTACTTATTCAATCTTTGACTTTTTAATATTTTATGAATATGTTAACAATCGTAACCACTATTTGACTATTATCAAACGACCATTTGTAGACCATATGCACATGAGATCATATTGTAATGGTGTGAGAATATATCATCCTTATATTTATATGAATTTAATCAATGAAATTGCTTTGATTTTACCTACAATTCATATCTGAAAATCCTTGACCGCGATAGAGATCACAAGACAAACGTGGTGGGGACGTTGAACATGCTAGGACTTGCGAAGAGGATCAATGCGCGATTCTTGTTAACGAGTACTAGTGAGGTCTATGGTGATCCCCTCGAGCACCCACAAGTTGAGACCTACTGGGGCAATGTTAACCCCATCGGTGAGTGTTAATTAGTACACTTAGAGCATTTATAGTAGGTTCCCTATCTTTATCCTTATAATTTATACTTTTATTATTACTTTTTCTCTCTCTTCCACCCACAACCATAATTAAATAATACTTTTTATACATATATCATTACATTTTCTCTTTCTTCCGATCCCCAAATTTTAGCAAATCACCAAACTTTTTAGGAAAATTGGATTTAAATAATCCTAAGTTTTGAAGGTTGGCCGGTAATAATTCCACTTTTAATAATAATTCTCAGTGGTCCCAACTTTCACCCTATTTATTTTTAGTGGTCCTACCGTTAAAAAAAATTAACGCCGTTAACTTTTTGATGACATAGCAGCTGATGTGTAATTTTTTTAAAACCTCTTGCCACATCACCATCTTCATCCTCATATAATTTTCCACACCATCACCACCACCACCACCATCACCTGCGACCCTGCCCACCGCCACCAACAACAAGCCCTAAAAATACTCCTAAAATGCGTTAATGAGATTGGAATCCACATCAAAACCGGAATTTAGGAAACAGGAAATTAGGAAGGTAATATTTGAGAAGCAACGGGAGTTATTTTCCACACCAATCATATTTGAGAAGAAACGGAAATTCAGAAAGCAATCCACATCAAAACCCTCGGAGATGGCTGCTCCCTCGAAAAACCAGCCCCCCACCTACTCAATCGAGCCACCTCCTCTGTCGCCTCTGCAGCCGTCGTAGCCAACGTCGGAGCTTCCACAGAACCGGCCAAGTTAGCCGTCAGTGGGAGAAGATGCTTCATAAACCCTAACGCAGCCGCTGGTGGTAGAACCCCAAGGGTTAGTTGCGGCTGTTGCCTCCGGTTGATGTCGTGCAAGACCAAAAATGAATGCGGGGTTCATGGTTTTGAGACGGGAAGAAGAAAAGGAGAAGAATTGAGGCTAGAACTCAGGCCACCGCCCTGGCACCGCCGTTTGACGCCGCCGGCGTTCACCGCAGTTCGCCTTCGCCGGAGTTCACCCCAATTTGCCGGAGTGCTCGGAGTTCACCACAGATCGCCGGAGTGTTCACCACAGATCGCCGGAGTGTTCACCACAGATCGCCGGAGTTCACCACAGATCGCCGCCCTCTTTGGCCCTTCTATTCGCCAAGATTTGTGTATTAATTACACAGGCCACATGTGTAATTAAAGGATGTTAAAAATTAAAAATAAATAAATAAAATTACACATCAGCTACCACATCATCATAAAGTTAATAACGTTAGTTTCTTTTAACGGTGGAACCTTTAAAAATAAATAGGGTGAAAGTTGAGACCACTGAGAGTTATTTTTGAAAATGGGATTATAATCGGCCAATCCTCAAAACTTGGGATTATTTAAATCCAATTTTCCAACTTTTTATCAAATATACAGATTTTGTAAAGTTTTTCTCTCTCCTCTACTCACAACCACTCACAACCACTCACAACCGAACCTTAAATTATACAGATTTACACTCACATATTTTTTAAGGAACCTACCATGAATGCTCTTATAAATGTTATCTTTATGATCACAAATCTTCACCCTTTTTTGGTTTTCTATATATGACCATGGGTCACATTGTTTTAGTTTGATGGGTTAATTAATATTGATGAAATTATGGGCAGGTGTTAGAAGCTGTTACGACGAAGGCAAGCGTGTTGCCGAGACCCTCACCATGGACTACCATAGAGGACTTAACATTGAGGTTCTTATAATGCTCTTCTTTCAAACTACCCACATTAGGGATGCTAGAAAATTAGTCATAATTGTGAATGAACTCACCAAAATGATTATTAACTATATTATCTTTACCATTGTAGCATTGTCTCAATGGTACCGGTGTTGTTTGGAGTTTGGGGAAACCCAAGTTCAAACCTCACTGTTGGCAAGGGATTGATGACCAAGGGCAACCTTGGTTCGAGTCATGATGCCGACCGGTTTTACCCAGCGCGCAAGTTTCTCCAGATAGTTCTGCTATTGTGGAGGCTTGCAACTGTCTATGCTTGGGTTGAAACCTACGGGTTTCAATGTAGGTCCCATGTGGGCATGCTAGACAGTCGCATGGTTTTCCCGGGGAACGTCCTTATGCCCCACTCGATCCCAGATGAGGCACGGTTAGGACACTCATGTCTGGCTGTCTGTGGGGTGGACCCTCATCTCCTCCTCTACGGAGGTAGGATAGGTGCGCGATGTCCTAACCCATCGTGACCAACATCGCCGTTCTAAAAAAAAAAAAAAAAAAAAAACTATATTATCTTTGAAAAAACAAGTTAGGGGCTGATTCATAGTCTTTTAATACCTCTTAATGGTCATTAAGATGTTACCTCTTAATAGTATAATGCCCCTTAACTGTTAAGATGTTTAAAAGATGTTGAATGGTTAAGAAATAACCTCTATATACTGTTAATTTGCAGGTTAGGATTGCTCGGATTTTTAACACATACGGACCAAGAATGTGCCTTGATGACGGACGTGTAGTTAGCAATTTTGTGGCTCAGGTGTGTGTTTACCGTTTAGTAACTCAAGAGTAACATATATACCGTCGAACTTATTAGTCAAAAGTGTTTAAATAATTTGTGGTTATGTTTTTTCCATATATGCAATTAACTAGGCCTTGAGGAAGGAACCAATGACTGTTTATGGCGACGGGAAGCAAACGAGAAGCTTCCAATACGTTTCCGACCTGGTAAACCCTAATTTTCGTCTTCTCGATCGACTAGTTATTGAACTTTCGTGTGTCAAATTTTGTAACAAGAAGCGTGTACTATGAAGAACAGGTAGAAGGATTGATGAGACTGATGGAAGGGGAGCATGTCGGACCGTTTAATCTAGGCAATCCGGGTGAATTCACCATGCTCGAACTCGCAAAGGTACGTAAGCCATTATATATACTTATATAAAACTTCAAGGTGCATATATGGCTTATATTTAGCAATGTTGTAAAACTCACTAGGTGCTAATCGGGCGGTCAGGTACAACCTATGGATTAATTGGAATGTAATGGTGATTAATCGAGAAAAATTAAAAAAAACATGCTAAGCGACATACTACGGATTAACCCCTAGACACCGATTAATTACCGACTGACTAATTAGGCCTTTTACAACACTCATATTTAGAGACATAATATAGTTACACATCAAATTAACAATTGATATACATAGATCAACTTTTGAGACTTGATCAAAATAATTAATGAATAACTCTATATATGTCACAATAACTCAACTATGTAAAGTATCATTCATTATTAGAGCTAGAATAAGTTTTTATATATTTCATAATCGCATATATCCTTTTGACCCGATATGTTTGACCTTTTTGACAGACAGTGACAAAAAATCCTGGATCTATTGTCACTACTTGTGTCATAGATGTCATCATAACCAAACAACCCTCTCCAACTACTCTTCACACGACCATTTATGTTTAATTATATATATACAAAAAGAAATGAGTGGTCAAGAGAGAAAATCCACTATTCATATGGTAAACCAATAGGAACATGACACGTGTCATGTTCCACCAATAATAACATGACACGTGTCATGTTCATTAAATAATAGATTGGTTACGTGGCCTGACACGTGTCCGCGTGTTATATGTAGGTCAATGCTTTTGCGACACGTGGTCATGTGTTAGGTCACGTATGACGATACGTGGCTACGTGTTAGGCCAATGTTTTTACGACACGTGGTTAACATTTAATTCACTTTTAGAGTTTTCGACTTTGACCATGGCGTTTCGGAAAATGGGTGGCCCGCCGCGAAGGGTCGTTAAAAGGTGACCCGCCGCAACACGCGGTGGTCAACTTTCAGACCACTTTTAGAGTTTTTGACTTTGCTCACAGCGTTTTAACAAATGGGTGTTTGGCCGTGTGTCATGTACATGTGGTATTTTTTTCAGACTTAAGCGTAAGTTGTCAACTTTTAAATCACTTTTATAGTTTTCGACTTTGGCCACGGCGTTTTGGAAAATGGGTGGCCCGCCGCGAAGCGCGGGCGGGTCACCATCTTGTTTGATCAAATAAGTACTATGTAACTAGATTTGTCAGTGTGGGATGATTACAACACATACCCTCAAGGGCGAAGCTTTTAAAGGACCAGATCGGGCCCCTGTTCGGTCCGTTTTTTCGCTCCAGAGTGTAAATTTATACTCGTTCAGTCTGAAAATTTTTTATATTACTTAGTTCGGCCCTATCAGTCTTTAGTCCGGCCCATCCCCATTTCGGCCAAGCTTCGCCCCTGCATACCCTTTATATAACCCGAAGAAACTAATGATAAAAATTGTGATATATGCATGCAGGTGGTTCAAGATACGATTGATCCAAATGCAAAGATAGAATTTAGGCCAAACACAGAAGATGATCCCCACAAGAGGAAGCCAGACATTACAAGAGCTAAAGAGCTTCTCGGATGGCAGCCTATGGTGCCGCTCCACGAAGGACTTCCGATGATGGTATCTGATTTCCGGCAACGCATCTTCAGCCACCACAGAGAAGGTGGCAACACCATTTCATCGGTGTAACTGCATGCATGTGTTTTGGTTAGCTAATTAGGTTACAGATCTAAAGGCCAAGTATAACCAAAGGCAGGAGAGAAAGGAGGAGGGCCTTCTTGAAAAAAAAATAAGTTGATCAACACAGAGTGAGATATATTGCATGTGTATTATATAGAGAGAGGATAAAGAAATAAATAACAGAAGAAAAAAAAGCAGTTACTATCAAAGGATCACAGGTATTAATGTATTTGTAAACGTATATCTACAGGGCTAGGTATTGTGTGTACTCATGTATTTGATTGAAAGTATTTTGTAATTTATAATTACTTTGCAGTTTTATAGATATCCTAATTGATTTCGAGTTTTATTTGGTCATTTTCATATAAGGCCGGGGAATCATCAAAATAATCATCTTCTTAATATTGGAGGTTTAAGGTGTCCAAAGCCTAGTTGGGTTTGTGTTAATTGTCTTTGGTTAGTGTTCTTAGTAGTCTGATGTTTCCTCTCTTCTTTGTTTGTTTTATATTGTTATTGTTTTCTTTGTACTTGTATTTTTTAGCTTCTGGCTAGTTTGTGGGATGATATTTTCTGCTGTTTAAAAAAAAATCAAAATAATCATCTTTGACCCATTTTTACCAAATGATCATAATAATTTAGCCCCCGACAAAATGACCATTGACTATTCCAGCCAATAACCCGTTGACACCTCAGCCTCCACGGCTAGTGTCAAATCCTACATGGCGGGCGCCAACCAATGCACTGTTGCCACGTGATATTCCCGGCTAATTAACCCTAGCCAGCTTGTGCTGACTATGATTGCGATTAGCCGCCGGCCAACCAAAGCAGCATAAACGACCACGTGTCCTCATTTAGATGTGACCTCAGCATTACGGCTAGAGCTTGCCGTCGGATTTCTCATAATAGCAGCCGACTGAAGACATTTTACATCTTAAAAGTTAAAGACATTTTACCAAATTCAAAATGGTTCTCAAGAGTTTTCAAAAGTAATTGATACGTAAACTGGAAACATTTTACCTCTTAAAAAATAAACTTCAACTTGCATAATACATTGTTCCACTTAAATAATGTTTTCTTATACTTTTAACACAATCTAGATCCACTAGAAATGCACCTAGTCAGAATTGATGGGTTTAATGTCAATTCTCTTTCATCAACAATTTATAACATGCTTATATAGGCATAACAACTTTAACAATTTATGATTTGACTCCAACGAACATGATACATGATGGTTAATCTTCGTAAAGTGACTAAAGTCTTTAGTGTAACACTTGAACGAACTTTGGCCAAGTGCATCCGCACCCAAAAGTTATCAAGGACCTCCATGTTGGCTTTTTCTCTCGTTCGTAAGCACAAGCGAACCCCTCTCTCTTGGTGGTTCATAAGTCTTTCTTCTCCTATACCTTAGCGTCATAGAAGTTACGTATTGTCAATCATAGAGTGTGTATATGATAATTTCTAACTCGTTTATTATTAATCAATTAATATTACAATTTAGTATTAACTAAGGCAACTTTAAACTCGTTTATATATATCTATACTGTATTATAATAAGAAAATGGACAAAGTTATCAATTACTTAAATAAGTAAGAGTTTTAAGAGATTAAAATAATCTTTTAATATGATATTAAATTATATTTTTATTAAAAACTAAAAAGCTAACCAATCTATTTAATGATTATTAACATTTAGTGATTTTATATAAGAGCATTCACGGCAGGTTCTCTAAAAAAATATGTGAGTGTAAATTTGTAAAATTTGAGTTTTGGTTGTGAGTGTTGTGAGTAGAGGAGAGAGAAAAAAATTAGGAAATCTGCATATTTGATAAAAAAAAAACTAGTGATTTGCTAAAATTTAAGGATTGAAAGAGAAAAAAAAAGAAAATAGTAAATGTATAAAAAATATTATCTAATTATACTTGTGAGTAAAAGAGAAATAAAAAGTAATAATAAAATTATAAATTATAGAGATAAAAATGAAGAACCTACTTTAAATGCTAAGTAAAATAAATAATAAAGTAAATACGATAAGTTATCTTTTATATACGGTAATAATAATAAGTACTATGTTATAGATTATCACTTTCATATAATTCGCATTGATTCCCGACTAGTTAATAATTAATAACCAATGTATATAAGTATATAACAATTTAATCATTTAACTTACCATTTAAAATAAGAATCTATATACTTTTTTAAAAAGGTTTTGAGAGGTTTATAAATTGATACGTATATCATATATGAGATGTTTTATGAGAAAGAAGCAGGGTTTTAGAAAAGATGAGTCTCCAACCAATCATTTGGATTCGGTTTTGATAGAAAAAGGATAATGTTTCCTTCATCACCTCCTCCTCCATCTTTCCTTCATCACCTTCAAAACTAAACCATGTCCACTTCTGCAATCTTCCATGGCATCACACCCAATTCTCCAACCTCAACCATCAAAAACCTTCTTTCTTCTCATCACCCAAACAAAATCCAACCAACTTCATCTCCATTTTCGTTTCTCCCCTTACATCTATCCAAATCCCCTGTTTTCAATCGAAAAAGATTCAATCTTGCAGCTGCCTCACCACCCACAATTCCCGAATCGCCCCCCAAATCCTCATTTAGAGATAAACTCCCCAAAGATATCAATGTTCTAGTTGTGGGATCAACTGGGTACATTGGAAATTTTGTGGTTAAAGAACTGGTGAATCGAGGGTTTAATGTGATTGCGATTTGCAGAGAAAAGAGTGGAATCAGAGGTAAAAACAGCAAAGAAGACACCTTGAATAAGCTTAATGGAGCTAATGTTTGCTTCTCAGATGTGACCCAATTGGACAACTTACAAAACAGTTTACAAAATTTGGGGGTTTCAATCGATGTTGTGGTATCTTGTCTCGCGAGTCGATCCGGAGGTGTTAAAGATTCATGGAAAATTGATTATGAAGCCACCAAGAACAGTTTGTTAGCTGGCAAGAATTTTGGGGCTAAACATTTTGTTCTGCTATCTGCAATTTGTGTGCAAAAGCCCCTTCTTGAATTCCAACGAGCGAAACTGAAATTCGAAGCCGAATTGATGGAAGAAGCTGAAAAAGATGATGGTTTCAGTTACAGCATTGTTAGACCAACTGCTTTTTTCAAAAGTTTAGGTGGGCAGGTTGAGCTTGTGAAAGATGGAAAGCCATATGTGATGTTTGGGGATGGGAAGTTGTGTGCTTGTAAACCAATCAGCGAGCCGGATTTGGCTTCGTTTATTGCGGATTGTGTGGTGAAACCGGATAAGATCAACAAGGTTTTGCCGATTGGTGGACCGGGTAAGGCGTTGACACCGTTGGAGCAGGGGGAGATGCTGTTTAAACTTGCGGGAAAGAAACCGAATTTCATCAAGGTTCCGATTCAGATCATGGATTTCGCGATTGGTGTTCTTGATTTTCTTGTAAATGTGTTTCCTTCGTTGGAAGATGCGGCTGAATTTGGGAAGATTGGGAGGTATTATGCAGCTGAAAGCATGCTTATTTATGATCCTGAAACTAAGGAATATAGTGATGAGGATACCCCAAGTTATGGGAAGGATACATTGGAGGATTTCTTTAGAAAGGTGCTTGAAGAAGGGATGGCAGGGCAAGAACTAGGAGAACAAACAATTTTCTGAAAGTTTTGAGTTGTTGATTGTGTTAAAGGTGTGTACTTTGCAAATATATTGTGAATGATATGCCATTTTTGCATATATGATGTCAATTTTATGCCATATTGTAATTTGTAACACTTTCTTTTCAATTTGTGACTTGAAATTTAAGCAAATTCTTGCATATTGATGTCAGGCCATATTCATCTTCTTCTGTCTATCATAAAAATTGAAGCTTCAACTACTTTAAACGTATTTTCTATACAGATTGATATCGCTAGGTCTCAGATGTTTCGATATATTCTCTAGCCTATGGACTTCATTGCCACCCGTTGGGACCTCCATCGATGGTGTCTTCATTCTCCACCCGTATATTTGTTTGTTTGCGATGACTGTCAGGAAACATAGAAATGACAAAACATAGATTACAATGTGAACCATGAACACAAACTACAATGGCTAGGATTTCTTGCACTTCAAGAAACAGGGATAACTAGAAGGTTATAAATGATTAGAGGTGAAAACACTTGCACACACATGCTCTCTAGTTTTCTATCTCTTTCCAAACCATCTTCTGTCAATGGTACCAGAGCCGATTCCTTCTTCGGAACAAAAGCTCTAAACTTTACAAGTGATTTACAGTACATTTAAAGGGGGACAAGAACCGGTTTTAGGTGAATAGGATTTCTAAACTTTACAAGTGACAACACACTTAAACCCAATCGTTTTAAAGATTTTGGTTCCAATCCCACCGGCTGTGTTTCTATGTTTTTGTGTAGAGGGTTAGATCCAATTGGCAGAGCCATTGGAGTTAAGGTGTTGCTCCCCTTAAGTCAAGGGTTCGAGCTCCATCAAAGACGGGTTTGTGTAAAATTGAGCTCATATAGCTTCTTTTCCTTCCTTTGTAAATGAGTGTCAGCCTTATGTGATGCTCCCACATCGCATTTTGTAGCTTCTGCGACACCATTTCTTGTTGGTTAGTTAACTTTTACTCCACTGTACTTCTTTCACATTTGTATGACAGGCAAGTCTGTCTATATGCTGTTTTTTATACCAAGATATACAGATAAGATATGTTATCGTATCACACTCTATTATTTTACTAAAGTTTTACAGAATATGTTTGTGTTGCTCAGGTAACATGACATAACCCGATACCATCTTATTATGTATCATGCGTGTTTTTGGAGGACACAACTAATGTAGGAAGCGCTCTAGAAGAGCATTTGAGTTTGAGGCAACAGCTTGAGGAAACACTCCAGAAAAGCGCGAGTAGGAGATGGTAACGATTCAAGGAGGGAGGGGAATGTAATCGAGTGAAAACTAAATGCAATCATACTACATAATTCATACTTTCACACTGCAGACAAGAGCCAAATGGTCTTAGGTTGTTGAGAACAATAAAAAAAAATTAAATTCCTTGAGAAACTTGGCAAATCCAATATCATCTTCTGTATATAATCTTGATTCCCCATATCAATATACAATGCCTGTGGTTGCAAGTGTATGAAAGATGTGGTTTCAAGCAAATATGGCATACAAACTGTGTTATGCAAATGAACCATGTAAGATCTTCTTTAAAAGATAAGTTGTCAAATTATGTACATAAAAAGCAGCCAAGAGAACACATGTATGGGAACTAAAGAACATGTCCAATTACTTCAAATTACTTACCAGAACTGATGAATCAAATTTGGAAATACCTTCTGAATTTCATGCATTAACAGTCTCTTCATCATCTTCAATATCCCATGTAAGATCTTCTTCATCCTCAGCAACGCTCAATCGTTTGTGCAACAACTCTGCTCTATCCGCGGCTCCATGGCTGCCATGAGAGACCACCTTATCCTTGTTCTCATCACTGCTGCCTATATCTTCAATCTCATCCCACCCATCTTCCTCAGGTGACGGTTGACTTGAAACACTATCTTTATCTGTTTTCCCTTCTGATGCTGTTTTCAAATCTGATTTCGCTTCCAAGTTACCAACTTCCGATTCGTTCTGTTTCTCGTTTTCTGTTTCAGACAAACACAGTTTCTCAAGATTTTTCTTCTCCAAAACTTCATCTTCTACAGAACTTTCTACAGAATCCTTCTCTTCAACTTTCAAATCAGACTCTGTGTTCTCTTCATAATCGTCCTCATCTACATCCCAACTCAATTCTTCATCTTCCTCCCCCGAAATTGCTCTCTTCACAAGCTTAACCCTAGCCTCTTCCGCCATCTTAACCTTATAAACCCTATAAAAATATCGAACCCAAAACGAATTCTCATCAACTCTAGATGGAACAATTTCTCTGTATATCTCCCCAACCACACCATCGTTCTCGTTCATAATACCATCAATTTCCCCCAATTTTGCATCAAATTCAAACCCTAACTTCCATTCATTATACTCAACTACATCCTCAGGATCCTTCAGATAAGTGTTCATATCACTCTGAATCGTTCGAATTTGCGCATCGAGTCTACTATAAGGTTTCGATGACCTAAAATCAGCACTAGTACTGATTCTCCTAACATTAGCATCGGGAATATCGCTATCACTATCGGAATAATCAACGGCGAGAATAGATTCCTTACCCTGAGCAATGATTTCAGTAACCGTAGAACCTAGATCGTCGATAGCTTGACCGACGGACTCGAGCGACTCCTGAGCCAAGCCGGCGCCGGCTTCAAGGGAGGTCGGCAGGTCCTTAACGGCTTTAGCGGCTGCTTCTCGGATCACGGCTGTTTCCTTCTTGATCCCGGAGCTGAATTCCTCCAGATCTCGGCGGTAGGTGTCGATGACGGATTCGGATTTGGAGGCTAGGGTTTTCATTAAACTGGTACCGAAGGTCCATGCGGAAGTGATGGATGGGATGCTGGGGGTAGGGTTTTCAGGAAGGGTTTCGGGAGTTTGTGGTTCCGATTTGGGAGTCGAAGGGTCTGGATCGTCGGAGAAGACGGATTGGAAGAAATTCATGGAGAGATGTAGCTTGCAGAAGTGGAGATGAAGATGGGGGGTTTTTTTTAACAGATTTTTGTTTGCCTTGCCGGTGGAGGAAAGTGTTGTTTCTAATGTTTTAAAACCCGGACGGCCGTTTCGACTGTTGAATTGGTGAGAGGAGGTGGTTAATACGGTTTAACTCGGTGCTTAATACGGTTTAACATGTTTAAACCGAAGCCGGTCCGTCAATTGAACCAGGTTTTAAGACTTTATTGCGTAAAACACTTCAATTTAGTTTGTTTTGAAAAATATAGTTTGATTAAAACTTATATTGATTATTTTGGATAACTATAATTTGTTTAAACCCTTATTAAAGTTTTTATTTTTTTTGACACTTAGTCAATCGTGTTTGAAATGTAAGAATATAATATTACTTAAATGTGTCTTTATGATAATTTTTCTAATAATAATGATAATTGTTTCCCCTAAGGTTTGTCATAAATAGAGGACTCTAGGGATCATTATCATCTTTTACGATCCTTCATGGCTTCTCTAACATGATCATCATCTCTACCAGGTATGTAATCATCTACATGTTTTTCCTCATCTTAATAAAGAAGCGATCAACATGTGACATCATAGCAAATGTTGATTAATCGATTTTGTTCCCTAATACTGAAACTTAAATCGAAAACTGTGTTTGTTTTACCTAAAAGAAAATCGTTTTAGTTTTGTAAATTGTTACTCCCGTTAATCACGATTTTCGAGTAAACCCTAATTTTGATCTCATGGTCTCTGAAACTTACATGTTAGTTTTCATAAAATCATGTAAATTTTCGAAACCCTAATGTAAAATATGGTTTTGGTTTTGCTTTCGATTTCGGTGTTAAAATTAGTGAAGAATCTGTTGGATATGGTATGTGCAGACCCGACCAATTAACTTACCCGACCCGGTCTTGACCCGTAAGAGTTACACTGGGGTCAACGTGTAAAAATTTGATTAAATTAGTTAACCGGTACTTAACGAAACGGCTAAATTAATATTAATAAAATAGTAATGTTGGTGGATTATATTAATACTAATTTATTAATTCATTAGACGTAATTATTATATATTAAATAAATAATTAATTACTAGACATTGGTTGGTTTTAAATAAGGTTTTAAATAATTAAATAGTTTAATTATTTAATTGGTGGATAATTATGTATTTAATTAAATAAATATATATTTGGTTTGAATCATAAACCAATACAGATTGGCTTATCTAAGGCTCGAGGAGAATATAAATATAATATCTAGATGAGAGATTAGGGTTATAAATTTCCTAATCACAAACCCTCCCAAGATTTATCCCTTCTCTCGATCCCAAGCTGTCAGCCCTCTCCCCCTCTTGGATCATCGCCACCACAAACGACCACTAAGCTACCATGTTGCCGCCGCAAACCGTCACTGCCACCTCTGGCCATGCGTCGTTGCTGCCTCAGGTGGCTTGCTCCGCCCCAGCACTGCCATCCACCTGGCCGCACCCCCTTTACCTGATGCCACCGCCACCACGTCCAGTCGGCGTCGCCGCCGACAGTGGCGGATCTTGAATTTTTTTTCGTGGGTGACCGAAAATTAGTGGTGATCGAATCAATATATAAATTTTTATTTAGTGGTGACCGACACGATATATATAAAACATTTCTTCGTAAAACACGTATATATAAAAAATTTCTTCGTAAAACATGTATACTCGATACCTCTGGACAAAAAACCAGCAGTGACCGAGATCACTGCTGGTGCTAAGAAAAAATCGCCCCTGGCCGCCGATTTAGCATGTAGTCAGAAATAACCCAAATGCAGGGAATATTTGTTATAAAAATATGTATAGTTTGATGTATATCATGGTGAAATGAAAACAAATCTTTTTGAACGAACTTGTGAAACTAGTCCATGTATACGAATCTTTTGTACAAACCTATGAAGTCATCAACTTTATATTGACCGTTTTAGCATGTATTCCTCCAGTATCTGACTTCAAGAATAGCGCTTTGCTTGCATTTGTGTGGATGACATATGCATATACGACTTGCATTACGTACAAGGAGTCTAGCCACTTTCACCTTTTCGAAAAGTTATTTACATACCTTCAAATACGGTTTTCATAATGGAATCTTTTTAAAAAATGACTCATCTTACTTTTTCGCTACAACTTGAAAACTCATGTGTTTGTAAAACGACTATGATTTGTAAAATCATTTGTAGTCGTTCAGTATAACCGAGACTATGATCCATGACACTTCACACCTTGAGCCCACTGTACGGGCGGGGTGTGACACTCACCCATATGAATTCTAATTATAGTTACCCTCTTTTTAGCATATGATTATGATAATAATGATGTGATACCTGAACTTGTTTAGGTTGATCTCTTTTGGCTTGACATTGTCTTGGGCTAGGATTTATATTTCCGTGTTTACAGCATCTTTTGTGAATTTGTGAGTACCGTTAGCTTCCCTTTTACTTTATGTTTTAGGGCTGTAAATGAGTTGCATGAAATATTTTTATAATAATAAATATTGTGCCAAATATATGTGTTGTATTTGTAGAAGGACGAGGTTCGTGAACCGTTAGGAAACTTCTTTGGGAGGTTATACGAGGGTCATGAGGGTCCTTGTGTGGCCTCAAGGCATGGAGACATCTTAACAGCTGATTAAGCATATGGGGTTCACATACCATCTAGAGGCCCTAATGTAGATATTCGCGTTGGTATGACTTGTATGTTAATAGACATGAATGAGGGCACAGGGACACGACCATGCTTTGTCAGATTGAGACTTTATTTTAATGCGAGAATTTGACTTCTATCTGCACATGTATTATGAATTAAAAACTTATGATATGATTGAGTCACTAGCTGCGACTCATCAACAACTTTTGTTGTTGACGTATTAGCTCATTTTACAGGTAAGTAGCTGAATGGGCCTGTTCAGGCAACACGCAAGCGAGACATGGGGAAATGATTAGCTAGTGAGGGTAAGAACCTGCACCTAGTGTTTTTGGGATAGTGTATGAACAAACGGATGTATAAGACATTATGATGTTCAGTATTAGGGTTAACCGAGACCTTAATAAGGATATTATTACAATCATGGTAATTGAGAAATTATCGCATGAGTTGCTTTTGACTATCCAGCTGGAATAGTTGTCTGTTTATTTCTATGGGACCCGAAGGTGATTTGTGCATGGTTCATGCGGAATACCAGGGAGATATCCTGGGCTAGATAACGATCCACAGAGGATCCAGACATTGAATTCGGATCTTTCCACTTCATATGCAGTTAAATAGGCATAGTCATACTCACTATGTAATGTTAATTTTATAGGCATAGTCAAACTCACTATGTGATGGTTGATGCTTGATGAGTAGATGAGTTTGTCGGATATGTCTACATATCCGACCATCGGACATCTAAGTCCTCAAAATATTGTAAGTGGTTTTACAGGTGGATGCAAGGCGAGGATCTGAGTCAAGATCCGAGATAAGAGCCGGAGAATTAGAATTAGAAGCCTATAAATACTCGAGATCAGACTTAGATTAGGGATACTTGTATCATTTCACTTTGATCATTTGTAACATTCTCAATCAATAATCACCATTTTTCTCTCTAAGCTCAGATCTCTTTCACTTTTGTTTAACTTTCCTGATTTGGCGGTAAAAGTGCTCTTGGTGACACTTTTTCCTTTTTCAGTGGCGCCATCCATTAGTTGACTGGATCCTTTGTGATAGAGTTTTGAGTTAGAATCATGAATGATTTGGAGAAATCCTTTTCAGTATCAGCTTCGAGTGAAAAGATGAAGTCGATTTCTTCTTTTAAACAGAATTCAGGTTTTTCTGGTGATGATTCACCGGTGAAGACTACGTCGATATTTGCGGCTTCGTTTTTGGATTCTAAAGCTTCGAATCCGAAGAATGTCGATGAAACGCTAAAATCCGGGGGAAAAAATGATGCCGATAAGCAAGATATGGTGGTTTTTGGGGAAAAGACTGCGAAAAAAGTTGAAGATTCGCCGGTAAAGGAGTTAGATGATGTTGATCTATTGGAGTCTGATGTAGAATTTTTGCGAAGGAACAAGGATCTGTTGTTATTTTTGAAGCAACAGCGTCTCGAAGAGGAAGAAGAAAATGATATCCAGCTTCAATTGGCGAAGTATAAAAGTAAGTATCAGTCTCCGACGAAGGACGTGGTACGTGTGGCAAATACGACAAAACCTCCGGTGAACGGTATGATGTTGATACGTTGGCATTTTATTACCAACAATTTAGAATTTCTTTGAAGCGTTAAGTATGGTTTATGAGATTTTTTAGTTGTTTATTGGAAAATAAGCTAAGTTTTCGGCGTAAAATTGTTTTTTAAGTCTTAAGTTTTTTAAGGATTTGTTAGCGAATTGTTGATTATTTTTCAACATAAGTTTAAAATTGTATATGACGACAATTTTTTAGTTAGTAATATGATGTATGTGAATATAAGTCATGCATTATCGTAAATGGTTGATTATTTTGAGTATTGATGAGATGCAGGGATGGTTGTTCCATACATGCCAGAATCTATGACGTCACAGTCAAAGTTTACTTCCTGGATAGCAGAAGCAACGTTCCCTCGTAAGTTGAAGATGCCTTCTACAGTCGGAAAGTATGGGGGGTTGACAGATCCGGATGATCATGTGTTTGAGTTCTATTCAGCGGCAAGGTTAGAAAATTGGGCCGAAGAAACTTGGTGCCATATGTTTGTTCAGACATTTACAGGCATAGCCAGAGTTTGGTTTGATGCACTTCCAGTTGGTGGAATTGTAAGTTTTGAAGATTTAAAAGGAAAATTTTTGCGGCAATTTAGTCAGCAGAAAAAATGTACGAGAGACCCAACGGAGGTGCATAACATCCGGCGTAAGGATCAAGAATCGATTGAAGATTTTATAGGCCGGTTCAATAGAGAAAGTATGAAAATTTCTGGGGCAGGTGATCAGTTGCGTATTTCAGGTTTTTGTCATGGAGTTAGATGCGCTCAGTTGGTTGAGAAGCTACATGAGGATCTTCCAAAGTCTATGGAAGTGTTGATGGATAAAGCTAGGGCTTATGTTCGTGGTAAAAACGCATGTGGAAGTTTTATTCAGCAGGAGAATCGCAATATACTTCCACGGGGAGGATATGTAAAGTCGGATCAGGCCAATAGAAAATATGCTGGTCCCATAAGAGGAGGTGGAGGTTACTTCCAGAACAAGTGGGTTAGGCCTATTGGTTCTAGAGCAAGGTATGTTGGAAATCAGCCAAGGGGTGATTATTTTCC
Source organism: Deinandra increscens subsp. villosa (assembly GCA_039602395.1). Classification (NCBI taxonomy): domain Eukaryota; kingdom Viridiplantae; phylum Streptophyta; class Magnoliopsida; order Asterales; family Asteraceae; genus Deinandra; species Deinandra increscens. Next base: position 102,306,852 of record JBCNJP010000007.1, on the reverse strand, counting down.
TGCGAGACATGATAAATTTGTGGAACTTATCAAGACGCCAAGTGAAATCTTGTCAACCGAGCGAGTGCAATTCCAGGCTCCTCCCAAAATAAAGTCTGCTCCTATGAAAAATCTTGACAAATACTGTGATTTTCATCAAGATAGGGGTCACACAACTGATGCTTGTTGGGCATTGAAGAAGGAGATCGATAAAGCGGTACGGTCTGGGAAGTTGGGACATTTGGTAAAAGTTTTGAAGGGTGTGGGTGCTGAACCGGCAAAAGTAATTCATATGATAGGTAGGAAGCGGTTGCAGCAGGGAAGCCTACAACAGAGAAAAGCAAGTAAACAAGCTGATTGGCAATATCAGGAGATTACGTTTCCTCCACTCTTAAGGCAGATGGTAAGGGAGGAACCTGTGGTGGTAGTTGCGACAATAGCAGATTATGAAGTTAAAAGAGTGTATATTGATTGTGGAAGTGCTGCGGATATAATGTATGAGCAGTGTTTTCAGAAAATGGGTGTCGAAGTAAGGCAAAAGATGGTTCCGTCACAAGTTCCTCTGATGGGCTTTTCGGGAGAAATGGTCAAACCCATGGGAGAAATTACTTTGCCAATGGTTATAGGAACAGGAGAACAGATTCGAACTTTGGATGTTACATTTCTGGTAGTTAGTGCGGCATCCTCTCATAACGTAATCTTAGGAAGACCTGTGTTGAGCCAGTTGGGAGCTGTCATATCAGTAACTCATGGGATGATAAGGTTTCCAACACCAACAGGGGTCGCATCTTTAACCTCTGATACATGTTTAAAGGTATACACTGTGCAGGTGCCAGAAGTAAAGAAAGAAGACAGAAGGGAGATGATGAAAAAGGATAAGTGGGCGATCAATTCAAAATACCCTGATCAACAGTTGCAAATTGGTGATCAATTGTCAGAGGTGGCGAGGGCAAAGTTATATGATTTGCTGATTAAGAGTGTGGATGTTTTTGCATGGGAACCTTCAGATATGACTGGCGTTCCGAGGCACCTGTCGGAACATAAATTAGCTCTGTACCCAGGAAGTGTGCCATATCAGCAAAGGAAGAGAGGAATGGATGATGAAAGGGCACAAGTTGTAAAGGTCGAAGTGGATAAGTTGCTGGAAGCGAATATCCTTAGGGAAATTCAATTTTCAGATTGGGTGTCAAATCCCGTGTTAGTTAAAAAGAGTGACGGGTCGTGGAGGATGTGCATCGATTTCAAAAATGTAAATAACGTGTGCCCTAAAGATTGTTACCCATTACCAGAGATCGATTGGAAGGTTGATTCGGTCACTGGGTTTAAGTGGAAATGTTTTTTGGACGCATATAAAGGGTATCATCAGATACAAATGGCAGTGGAGGATGAGGATAAGACCACGTTTATTACAAGGGAAGGTCTGTTTTGTTATACTAAAATGCCTTTTGGTCTGAAAAACGCTGGGGCAACTTATCAGAGGTTGATGGATAAGACGTTTCAAGATCAGGTCGGACGGAATTTAGAGGCGTATGTGGATGATATAGTGATTAAGAGTAGAGAGGAGGATGGAATGTTTAGGGACATTGAGGAAACATTTGCAAAGTTACGAAGTATAAATATGAAACTGAATCCAAAGAAATGTTCTTTTGGCATGCAAAGCGGAAAGTTTTTGGGAATGATGGTGTCTAATGAGGGGATTCGGGCGTGTCCGAAAAAAGTGGAAGCAATATTGCAGATGGAATCACCAACTTCAGTAAAGGATGTTCAGGTTTTGAATGGAAGGTTGGTTGCGTTACATAGGTTTGTTGCCAAAGCCGCAGAAAGGTCTTTACCTTTCATGAAAGTTTTGAAAGAGTGTTTAGGAAAGGAAAATTTTCAGTGGACTCAAGAAGCAGAAGATGCATTTGCAGAGTTAAAGGTAGTATTAACTATGTTACCAACTCTAACAGCTCCAGTTGTGGGAGAAACATTGCAAATGTATATAGCAGCGACAGAAGGATCTGTGAGTGCGGTTCTTGTGGCTGAGAGGGCGCATGGTCAGATGCCGATTTACTATGTGAGTAAGGTATTAAAAGATTATGAGAGGAGATACGTACCTATGGAGAGGCTAGTGTTGGCGTTGGTTGTGGCTGCAAGACGATTGAGAAGGTATTTTCAAGCGCATTGTGTGGAAGTATTAACGGCTTGTCCAATCAATCAAATTTTGCGCAGAGCGGAGATGTCGGGGAGAATGGTCAAATGGGCCGTGGAATTAGGGCAGTTTGACATACAGTTTAAACCAAGGGTTGCAGTAAAAGGGCAAGTGATTGCTGATTTTTTGGCTGAAATGCCTATGAGTCAGCAGGAGCCATTGGATGTGATGGATGTAGGAAAGATGTTGCTCTGGAAACTATTTACAGATGGGTCAACAGGAAGTGAAGGAGCGGGTGCAGGTATGATCTTATTTACCTTTTTTATCCATAAAAAAGAAGTCATCTATTCCTTTTATTGTTTTTATATGATGGCAAAAATTCATAAAACTTGAATCATTTTGGTATCATGAGTTACAGGAATACTAATAGTGAGCCCAGAAGGCGATGAGATGACTTATGCTATACGTTTTAATTTTGGAGTTTCAAATAACGAGGCTGAGTATGAGGCTGTATTGGCAGGTTGCTTAGATGTGACAAGAGAAACTGTTTTAATTAGTTTGTTTTGATATGTTTTATTCACAAATTTTTGGATTAACAGGTTTAAGAATGACGAAGATGCTAGGGGCGCGCGAGGTGCAAGTGTGTACTGATTCGTTGCTGGTTGTCAAGCACATAAGTGGTGATTACGAAACTAAAAGTGCAGCAATGGCATTATATTTAGATCAGGTTAAGATCTTGATGAAGGAATTCGGTAAATGTGAGGTTATACATATAACTCGGAGTCAAAATAAGAAAGCTGATGTGTTGAGTAAGTTGGCATCAACATCTTTCAAGCACTTGGGAAAGGAAATAAGAGTGGAAGTTCTGGAAGGGCCATCAATATTAAAGAAGCAAGTTTCAGATGTGACAGTATCTGGTTCTATATGGTACACGCCAATATACGAGTATTTGGTGACAGGGAAGTTACCGGAAGGGAAAGAAGAAGCGAGAAAGATAAAAGTTAAATCTTTGCAATACCAAATCCAAGGAGGAATATTATATAGAAAGACGTATGTGGGTCCTTTGTTGAAATGTTTGACTGAAGATGAAGCAGTTTATGTGATTCACGAGGTTCACAAGGGGATCTGTGGGAATCACATGGGACCTCGGATGATAGTTAACAAATTGATTTTGTTGGGTTATTATTGGCCCAATATGCATAAGTTTGCTAGTGACATAATTAAAAGGTGTGATGAGTGTCAGAGATTTGCTCCGGTCAGTTTGAAGGCGAAGCATGAAATGGTGCCAATCGTATCAGCTTGGCCATTTCAGAAATGGGGTATTGACATTGTTGGGCCATTTCCAGAAGCTGCGGGAAAGGTTAAGTTTTTAATTGTGGCTGTTGATTATTTTACTAAGTGGGTCGAAGCCAAAGCAGTTGCAAGCATTACTGGGGTACAAGTGAAGAAGTTCGTGTGGGAGTATATCATCTCAAGATTCGGGCTACCCTTATATATAATTTCCGATAATGGAAAACAGTTTGCTGATAACCCCTTTAAGGAATGGTGTGAAGAACTTGCTATAACACAAATTTTTGCATCTGTTGCGCATCCGCAGGCTAATGGGCAGGTCGAGCGAGTTAATAGGAGTTTAGTTGAAGGCATAAAGGTACGCTTGGATAAGACCGGAGGTGGATGGGTTGACGAGCTAACGCATGTGTTGTGGGCCTATAGGACAATGCCAAAAACTGCTAACGGGGAGACGCCTTTTAGTTTGACGTATGGTTCTGAGGCAGTAATTCCAGCAGAGGTGGGAGTTCCGACGCAAAGGATGGCTGGGAAAGATAATAATGATGAAATGATAAGAGAAAACCTTGACATGTTAGAGGAAAGACGGGAAGTTGCAGCTATTAGGGAAGGGAAGTACAAAACTGTGATGGAGAAATATTATAACGCACATGCGAGGGTTTATTATTTTAAGGAGGGTGATTTGGTCTTACGAAATAATGATGTAAGTAGAGTGCTGAAGCAAGGGAAACTAACACCACAATGGGAAGGACCATATAAAATTGTGGAGGTTTTAGGAAAAGGATCTTATGTACTTGAAGATGAGAGTGGAAAGGTCCTGCCAAGGTCGTGGAATGGAGTTCACTTGCGTAAGTATCATGTGTGAGCAATCAAGTAGAGGATGATGTGGAGGTGGTTATCGAAGCTGTTGTTTTTTATTTTCAGTTCGTTTAATGATAGTCATTTTCGAAATAAGATTGAGTATGTCTCAATGAGTAAAACTTTGTGAATGAGAAAATTCTATATAGTTGGATATGTTCTGATTAAATTGTTTGAATATGGTTCATGCAAAGTTAGATGTATTCTAATTACAATCATTCGAATATGTTTCGTTTGAAAGGAGGATATGATCCAAAGAATTAAGTTGGAAATGTTTTACACAACATTGGTTTGGTCTAAATTAGACTTGCAGTGAATATGTTTCGCTCCGAAAGTGGATATGTTCCAAAACGTGAAAATGTTCCAAAATTGGATATGTTCCAACACATGGATATGTTCCAAAAATGGATGTGTTCTAAATTAATTAAATGTTACTTGTGTATGGGTAAGGTTTGAATTTAACTTTACTACTGAAGTTCTTTTTCTTTAAACAATTCATACTCATGTGTCTGATCAACACATAAGTATGCAGCATTCATAAATTTTTTAAAGCAAAGTTAAATAAAGAAACATGAGATATTATAGTAAGAAACACATGCGATTACCACAAGTCAAGATGTGCAAAATATCAAAGTTAATTGCCCTACACATACGGGCTTAGTAAGTTCATCCGCATGCAAGCGGGAATTGTCTAAAAAAAAAAAAAAGACTGAAGTTTTTCAAACACAAAAGGAAGCAGCAGAGTACCGTAGGTGATCATGTGGAACCGGAAGGTATATTGCGTGACTTGGTAGCAGGTTCAGGTTGGTCGGAACGGTGAGTTAGTTTGTCGCCAAGAATGATTTCTTGGATAGTTTCCAATGGGGCATCATGAAGGTCCGGGAACTGCTTCAGAAATGGAATGCTCAGGTGTTTGAAGGCCTCCGTGGCTTCATGAAGTTTCTTGTTCGCGTCCTTGTCAAATTCCTTCAATGCTCCAACGGAAGTTCCTGGCGTTTTTGCATAGTGAAACCCGAGGATTAAACCTTCATTAACTCCACATGCGTTCATCGCATTGTTGATGTTCCCAACAGTAGACACCAAGTCAGGGTCTTTGAAGAGCTTCTTCACGATAGCATCAATGCCTTCCTGGAGTAACCATGATTTGTCATATTGTAAGGTACGCTTCTCTTCTTCCAGTTCTTCAAGCTTTTTTCCCAAGGTTTTCCTTTCCTCTTCAAATTTATGGCGTTGTTGGATCAACGCATCTTTCAAGCCAGTAACCTCTGGTAGTGAAAGTGGGATAAGGAAGAAGATTTAATGGGAAAATTGCAAGACGTAAATAAAAGAACAATGTAAAAATATATAGAGTAAAGAAAATTAACCGGCAGAAGATGTTTGCAATTGATCGTTGAGCAACTTCTTTTCTTGCGTTAAAGACTCGGTTTCCTTCAAGGCATCTAAGTTCTTTTTCTCGAGAGAAAGTTGTTGTTTCTTTAGCATGTCAACCATTGAGCGAGTCTCATTTAACGCAAGTTCCGCCAGGACTTTCTTTTGAGCCATATCATTTTTCGCCTTCGTCAGAGCCATCTTGTCCTTTTCCAGACGCTGCATTTTGCTTTGAATTGCTGGGGTTTGCATTTGTGCAATTTCGTTAGACAAATTGGCATTTTCAGCTCTGATCCATCGGTTGTAGAGCTCAGGTATGATTGATTGATTCTCAGCTTGAATAGCAGCAATGCGGGAGGCTAAAACAGAAGGGGGAAGACCTTGAAGGAACTTCACATCATTAGGGGTGGAACTGTGCAAAAACATGTTTTTTGCAATTGCAGGATCTGTGAAACTATCGTTGTTGTTTATGTTCCAATTGGGAAGGAACAGTTCACCTAGGTTGTATCCTGCGGTTCTTCTTGTTTTAACTTGTGCGTATTCGCTTTTCAACCACTCGATTTCATTTTGGGTAGAGGAAAGGAAGGTTGAGATACTGGAGGAGGACAGGCCGCTTTGAGATGCTGGGAAGATTGTTCCAGTGCTAGGATGAATGGGTGGTAAGATGGTATGGCTGGATGTGAGAGTGGTAGAGGGATTCTCTTCGGTGATCTCTAAGGTAGCTGGGGGTGATGTGGCAAAGTATTCATTCATAGTGATGTCATCACTAGAAATCATATATGACAAACTGGGCGGGCTGACAGGTGAAGATTTGGATTTTTCAAATTTGAAACTTACATCATCCGAAGGGGAAACAGCATCAGCCAGACGATCCATTTGTGTTTCGCTAGAGGGAGTGTCGTCATTTCCGGAGGGTGTGAGGTTCTGAGTATTGTGTCGAGGAGAGCGCCGGGGAACATCGGTTTTCTCACTTTGGACAATTACAGGGGGTGCATTGGCATCAACTGCTTTTTCGGTTTTTCTCGGTACTTCTTTCTTGCTCCTTTTACTCGCAAGTGGTTCATCCTTCTTTGGGGATTCATGATGGCCTTTGGCAATATGCTTCCTTCTCTTGGTTGTAACAGTAGGTGGGTTTTGAGCAGAATCCGTTTCTTGGGTTTCCGATGGTGTTTTGTCAGCGGCAACAGTGGTGCTGGAAGTTGTGCCAGTTGGTTCCAAAGCGGGAGTTGCATCTGAATGGTCAGTAGGTGATTCAAAAGTTAAAGACGAGAAGTCTCGCAGTTTCAGTACACCAGATAGATCCATCTCTAACAAAAAAGATAACAACATAAGTTAGTATGCTATAAAGCAATAAAGAAAGAAGAAAATGAAATATGAAACTCACTAGCGCCCTTGTTAAAGAAGGAAGGTCGCAAGTGAGGGTTAGACCAATGCGTGCTGATCTGTGCAGCAACTAGAATTTCTTCAGGAAGTTTGCGAACGGGGAATGAGAAGTTGCCTATAAGGGTAAAATGCTTTTGGTTGATGGTTTCTTTTTTGGGGGGATCATCGCGAATAGCGAACTTTGGATCGCGCCAGATCATGGTTGATGGAACGCATGTGTTGTCAAGGTAGAAAAATTGGTTTTTCCAAAGTCGATTAGTGGCAGGTTTGCTGCTACAAATTGGGCTGAGTTCACGGCGTTTTTCAAATGTATACCAGTTTCCGCCCATGGTTAAGCGATAAAAGGCACGAAACAGAGTAACATTGGGGATAATTCCAAGGGCTCGGCATGATAACTCAAAGTGGTTTAAGATAGACAGGCCTGGTAGGTTGCATTGAGCAATATGAATCCCGAAATATTCTAGGGCTTCAAAGAGGAACGGGGTGAAAGGAATCCTGTAATTTGCTTGTTTAAAGAAGTCAAAGTACAACCCTATTTTACCTTCAGGAAATGGGTAAATAGGTTTTTTGGAGCCAGGCAGAGTGGGATGGAAATTTGAAGGAATGTGAAAGTCCTCAACAAAAGTATCAAGGACTTCTTGAGAAATTAGACAATAAGAAATGTCAAGATTGTGTTTTGTTGGAACCTTCTCAGGTTTTAGGTTTTCAGAAGTGGCCGCCATTTTTGAAGTTTCAATTTCGGGTGCTGCGTCGAGATTATCAGTCTCGGGGACTGGATTAGGTTTAGGCGATTCAGGGGAAGTAGTCATTACAAAGAAGATAAAAGTAAAATTTTTTGAAAGAAGGAGAAGAGGGTATGGATGGAAAGAACTGACCTGTAGATTGTCGAAGAATGAAGAAGATGAAGTAGTAAATTTTTTAGCCAGAGGGGAGTATAAGTAAGAAAGGGTGAAGGTAAAAGAGTTATAGGGGTTTGGGTTGCGTATTTATAGGAGCAGGTTTAAATGAACAAGGACAGTTAATGGATGTGACATAAAGTATGGGACGATTGTACTGTACAAATAGATAAAGCCTTTTTTGGTTAGATGCGAAAGATGAATCGTTAAAATCAAATGGATAGGTAGAATTCTTTGAATCACTTTTTTAAAACGAAAAGTCTATTAATCCTAAGCATTATACTTAATAGACTTGGGGACTTGATGAGTAGATGAGTTTGTCGGATATGTCTACATATCCGACCATCGGACATCTAAGTCCTCAAAATATTGTAAGTGGTTTTACAGGTGGATGCAAGGCGAGGATCTGAGTCAAGATCCGAGATAAGAGCCGGAGAATTGGAATTAGAAGCCTATAAATACTCGAGATCAGACTTAGATTAGGGATACTTGTATCATTTCACTTTGATCATTTGTAACATTCTCAATCAATAATCACCATTTTTCTCTCTAAGCTCAGATCTCTTTCACTTTTGTTTAACTTTCCTGATTTGGCGGTAAAAGTGCTCTTGGTGACACTTTTTCCTTTTTCAATGCTCGAGCTCAAGTTTTTCTACTAAACGAATTTAAGTTAGACTAAAGCTATTGTTTAAAGTTGTTTTTTTTTTATTTTAACAGCTCAACTCAATACAAACTTTTTAGCAAGTCACGGATCTGCGTTTACACCCCATTCTCAAACCATATTTTTACCTTACTTCCTAGTTTCTACATACATAATCTTTCCATAGAATAATCCTGCTTGATTTTGCATTTATACACTTAGAACAATAAGACTAATCGACACATGTCCATGAAAACAAATTTCCAAAAAACAAACTAAAAAGAAAGATTCATAAATATTTATATAAAAATAACCAAACTACCCCTACAACTCCAGAACCCCAACTTCCACGAGCTTCGGAACCAGTTGACCACTCAAGTGTAGTCCCACGAGACTTTCCAACCCTCCTACACGCTCTCCGCCGACAAACACCGCCGGAGCTACCGTTTCTCCTCCTCCTCCTCCTTCTTCCTCCTCCCCTTCCGGCTGCGACGCCGAGAGCGCGCCGATCTCGTCCTCCTCCAGCTCGATGACGGTAGGGTGGACGCCGAGCGACGTCAGCAGCCGTTTCATGACGTGGCACATGCAGCAGCCGGAGCGGCTGAATATGATCACCGGGTTCTCGGATATGAGGCGTTGGATCCTCATTTCGGTGGATTCGGAGGTGTCGATGGCGAGAGGGGAGGTGGTTGTTGGGGTTAGTTCGAGGCGGAATCCGGCGTCGGATCGGAGGCGGTAGTCGTGGACGTGTTGCATATCTCCGGCGAGAAAAGGTTAGAGAGAGAAACAAGAGAGAGAGAGAGGGGTGTCAAGGGGTGCGGTAATTGGGTGGGTGGGTGTGTGGTTGTGGTGAAGGGGGAGGGTTATAAATGGGAGATTGTGGAAGTGGAGGTGATTCATTGCGTCATAATGTTTAAACGTAGAGACTACGGTTTTCATACTTTCATGTCCGGCGCGTGTGAGAGACGCGCTTGTCTCATTCATCGGCTTTACATTATTTTTTTTTCTTTTGTGTTAATGTAAATATACAAAAAATAAAAGTGAGTTAGTTATGTTAAGGTAATTCTTTGTATAAATGTTCGTCGAGAAATCTTCTTTCAACTTAATTTTATGACGTTTAGTGTGGAGTATAAAGGGCATGGTCGAAATAAAGAAAAAAAATGCACTCAATCACCTTGTGCAAACATATGAAGAGAGAAAAAGAAAGATATTTTGAAGCTTTAAAGTAGTAGAATAGAGTGTACAGTGAATGTTTGAAGCTTTAAGACGATTTTTTATTAACTTAAAGAAAAATACACTAAATGTGGTATTTATAGGGATTTAGAATTATGTTTGGGTTTGGAGAAAAAATATGGTTAAATTAAGTTACACGTTCAATGGTAGGATTACTTCCCTTTTCTTGTGGCTACATCTTGCTTGCAATGGGCAGCAGCGGGTTCAAAATTGAAGCAATGCCACCAAAACTTAACTAGGGCGGTGGTAGTTGTCCAACCTATGACCACACTCGTCACCCTTAACGGTTATTTGATATTTTGATGTATGTTTCTAAAGATAAGTAAACCCTGATATAATACAAATTTTCAGTGAGAATACGTATAATTTATGAAGATAATATCAATACTTTTTAGAGTTACACTCTATCTATATATAGTACTTTATAGGTGGTCCCGGACGTGATGTCACCAAATGCTTAAAAAAGCGACCCTAATTGATCCATGTTAACATTGCTTTGACGCCAAATGTTCGTCTCTCATTGGTACGAGGAGATATGGTGGTCCTTACTCCTTCCTTTCGTGATTCCCTGACGTCATCACTTACGAGGTGCTGCTAACGCAGCCCCACTTCTATGTTTGTCGGGCCCGATTAACGTCTGGATAATTGTACATCATCAGCACCGCACCTCTTATTTTGTTATATAGTATAAAATAAGTATAAAGCGTATAACGAAATACAAAGTAAACGAACAACGAGCCACATTTTATCATGCCGAAGATCTTTAATTTGTAACGATAAATGAGTCTTGAAACATCAATTAAATGAAATTAAAAAACGAAATATACTAGTCAAGAATGACTGATATTTTTTTGAAAAAGTAGGAAACTTTATGAAATATATTGGGGTCCATGGTAGGATGATGATGTCATGATTTAGAAATACAGTAGAACCTCTATAATTTAATACTCGATAAATTAATAACCTCGATAAAACTAATAATTTGTCCGGTCCCAACTTGGGACCAGTACAAAATTGGACCCCAATCGATAAAATAATAAGATAATAATTTTTCTGAAATCCCAATGTAAATATATTGGTCCCAGCGAAACTATAAATTAATAATTACTAAAATATTCTAAAATTCTAGGATTGTCTAGTAAAAAATGAATTTATAGTCACTTTCTTTTTTTGTGAACTTCAAATCTATATTTAGTTCATCTTTAAATCTCTCCATTGCACTTAAGAATTAAGGCACTGTATTCTCGTATTGCAATAAGAAGTTGTGAAGAGTTGTTGCCGTTTGCAATACTTCTTTTCGAGTGACCGGTTCCAAAGGAACAATCATCATCAACTTCATCATCAACCGGATTTTGAACGGTATCATTAGACATTTTATAGTGAACAATCTAGATCTACGTGCATTGAACTTGACAAGTTCATTAATATGTGAATGTAAAGGTCCTTATTTCTATTTTTATTCAAATAGGTAAAGTGAACGAACACGGAAAATTTTAAAGATCAATGCATTAATTTGATAGTTGCTCATAAATATAAGCCACCTCTTTAAATTAATAATTTATTAATTTATCGATATAATAATATCTCGCTAAATTAATAAAATATCCAGATCCCAACATTATTAATTTATAGAGGTTTTACTGTAAGGGCGTCGGAAAGGAGATGAAAGGGGGCGCGTGAATACCGTTAATATGGGCGTAGGGTCAGAATCACATGGTAATGGTGGGCCCCACCAATTAATGGGGTCTGACGTCATCTTGACTTCTAACGTGGAAACGGCAGCTAAAGTAATCTCCTTGCTTACGTCACGCCCGTAGCTTTGAAAGCGAAAGCAACAGCACTCTCTCTCTCTCGCTTACGTCACCCAAACACAGGAGAAAAACAAATTTTGTAACCGGAATCGGTTTATGACCGCGAACCGAGCCGAACCAAACCGAACCGCTATCATTAACGGTTCATAACCGATTTAAACCGTAGAGTTTAAACCGACTAACAGTTCGTAACCGACTCAAACCGTAGAGTTTAAACCGATTTGTACCTCTATTTTTGGAAACTGGTTTGAAATATGTAATACACGTATTGAATCGGTCAAAAGTCGGGTTTGAATATGATTTTAAAACTGGATAAACGCGATCCATTCTTACAAAAAGTGGGTTTGACCCGACCTGAATCGGGTTTGGTTTGCACCGAACCGATTTGAATGAAAACACTATTTGTACACCTTCAAGTATTCCTAATTTCTTTCTTATTTCCTCTCTAGCATCAACAAGTTAATCTTATTAAAACTAACTTTTAACTTTTATACAATCGTCCATATAATTTTGAGTTGATGATATAATAAAAACTAATGAAAAACTCTTCTATTTTAAATGGTTTGCTTTTTGATCAGTTTTAAACTTTTAATGATCTTATAATTCCAGTTATCTTTTTTAAGCTTTTGGAAACTATTTGAATTTTTCAATTGAATACATATATTTTTTCTAATATAACACTTACATACCGCTAGGACTATATTATTGTTCGGTTAAATGTGTCTCTATGCTTTAAAAAATAATACCAAATTAAATAATTATTGATTGGTTAAATAATATTTAAGTTGTGATTGGGGCCCGTCTGCCACGTGGCACTTTCTTTATCTCTCCCTCGGTCATGGGGATTTTGGACCGGTGGGTCTCGCAAAGCATAAAGAGAGCATTTCATGATGATTATGCTCCATTTTCACCATTTATTTCCTTTTTAAACATAGCATAAAGAATAAATGAATAATGCCGTTATTATAAAAGTATCATAAACGTTTTTCCTAGATTGCGAGCATATAAAACAGTTGTATTGCTATAATATTATCTAAAAAGATAAATATAAAAAACATATAAGGACCAAAACGTTTAAAAAGTACTATGTTACATGATTGTGCCTAAAAAAATACTATGAGATATTTTTTTTGGTACCGCCTGATTTAGCCCGGTCGCTTTATTTATAGAATTTTACCGTTAAAAAAAATAATAATAACCCTACCATATATATATAGACACACATATACACACACTCAAGCAAAAGATGGGTGTACGTCCATCGATTGATCTTCATGCCTCGACGAACTGAGACAAGGTGTTATAATTAGTTACATTCATTATCTGTTTTAAATTTCAATTATACGTTTTTTTTTCTAATGGTGAATACACACATACACTTGTAAAAATTGTTTTTAAAATCCATTTAATGTTCATTTGTTTGACTCAAAACTCGTATCACTTAGATGAGAATAAACATTTGATGTTACTAAATCAAAACGCGACAGATAATTGAATACAAGTTAAGGGTAGTTGCATGTTTTTTTTCTCTAAATGAAGCAAAAACGATGTGATTGGAGATGCCAATGAGAGGGGAAGGCTTGAAAGTTGAAAGTTGAAAGTTGAAACTCTTGTCCGATTCTCCTTTTCCCTGCTTTTTTCTTTTTCTTTAATTTTCACCTTTTCCTTTCCTCAATCATGACGTCATCTACAATCTTATAAAGTATATAATGGTAGAACCCATCATATATTTAGTCATGAGATACATGATTAAGAATCAGGTATCATACTTTTTAAAAGTAATTGCAACTTAAACTACTGTGCACATTATATTAATTACGTGTAGATTTACATATATAGAGTTAAAGTTCAATTGAAAATGCTTTTATATCTAAAATATCTAAGAAGAAATGTGGGTTTGATACATGTTTTTTTTAATGATTTTTAAAATAAAGGTATTTTGATCATATTATCTTATGTTCATCTCTCATTGTACTCATTGTATAATATTTATTCATCATTTTGTTTTACAATATAACTTATTTCGTATTCTTTTGTTCATTCTTGTAGCTGACTAGACTCAAGAAAACTTTCTTATCTTTTGTGTTTTTTTATTTTATGAATGCAATTGCTAAGCATGAAAAAGAATACTATAAAAATATGTGTAGTCAAGAACAAAGTTAAAGATATGATTCGACCCATTGAAGATCCTTCGGTTTGATTAGATTTATTTTATGTAATGTTTCATTCAGTTATTAGGATTATCTACTTATGTGCTACACGTGATTAAAAAATGATATAACTAACAAATTTTTTTCTATCTAATTATTATGATTTTAAGCATAAACATATATAACCTTTTTTATGACAATACAAACACCCTAATGCTCATACGTATTTTTAAGTTACTATATATTTTTTCTCCCAGAAAAGAAGAATTCAAATGGAGATAATTAGGTAAAGAAATTAAAGTTATTTTTAATGGGTTTAATTTGACATGAGAAGGATGACAATTGACAGAGAGGTTATATGCAAAGGAATCTAATAATGAATCTTTTAAGCGCATTGAAGAAAATGGATCCAAGTTTCTTAATGGGGTTGTTTGGTGCACAAACTCGTCTACATCAACCGCCCCTTTTCTCCATTACTTCATTCTTTATTGCCCAAACACAAACACAAAAATTAAATCAAATAAAATATTTGTTACAATGTTTATTTATGATATTAGGAGTTACATCAACATTTTTCTCCTTTCACTCCACTCAATCAAGCTTATTAACCACTAGATCAGTCAAGAAGAATAGTATGTAAATATTAGAGGGTAGTATGTAAATATCAAGAGGTTAAATAAATGATGAATTTGTGTGGAAGAGTCCATCTAAGGGGTGTATTTTTTGCATGGTAGCGTGGTCCACAACCCTCAGCTTTATATTAAAGTGATTGCTATCTGTACATCTTCTTATCAATATTTGAACCCTCTGACACCTATGCGGGTCGTATAGTGTCTATACGGCTCGTTATCTGTGTTGCCAGAATATTGTCTGCCACTAAACTACATGAGTCGTATAAGGTTTATACGACCCGTATATGTGACAAATTATTTTTTTTAGTATACTTTTAATGTTTGACTCCTATGCGGGTCGTATAGTGTCTATATGACCCATATGCGTGGCATATTAGTTTTTTTAGTATACTTTTAATGTTTTTGGTTATAATTTTTAATAAAATCTGAGTTTTTTTATAAATCTTTGCGACTCATATTCTCTTTTTTAAAATGTATTTTGTTATGTTTATAGTAGGCTCACTACTCAAGTTATATAACACCTGAGGTGACAATTATTCATAATATCACTACAAGAAATCACATCAATTGCGACGATATTATTAGAGACGACATTTCTCGTCGCTAAAACCAAAGAAATAACGACGATTTGTCGTCGTTAATAGTTTTTCTAAAATTTTAGTTAAGATAATCTTTTTGCGACGATATGTCGTCGCTACTGAGGTTGGCGGGAAACAAAATAAATTTGCGATTCTCCGAAAAATAGTTGCGACGATATCTCGTCTCTTTTAAGGTTTTATTTTTACAATTTCTCTTTACTTTTGTTTATCCAGTTAAAGTAATAAGTAAAAATAAAAATTATTTAGCAGTTGCGACGAGAAGTCGTCTCTGATTTTTTTATAATTTTTTTAAGGTCTGTTTCCTTGTGTACTAAATAAAAATAAAAAAAATAATAAAGTTATTTAGCAGTTGCGACGATATATCGTCTCCACTTGTTTATAATTTTTTTTTTAATTTTATTTGGTTCCTTGGAAAATACAAAAGCCAACAAAAAAACCCCAAAACACTACCAGCGCAAAAGAACCCTCACTGCCGCCAAGAACTTCGCAAGGAACTTCGCACCTTCGCAAATCGGGTTATCCTCGCACCACCGCGAATCGTTTTCAAGCATCGATTTCTCACCAGCAGCCGCAAAGGACTTCGCACCAGCAGCGTCGGTCGATTTCTTTCACAGCCGCAATGAAGATTTGGTTGATATTTTGAAGAGCCGCAAAGGACTTCGCATAGGGTTTGAGGTTAGTTAATCATAAACAGCAGCGTCTGTTTATGATTTTTAGATGATCGAAGGTTCTATTTACGATTTTTCCAGATTCTGAGAGCATTGCATAGGGTTTTTTCCAGGTTATGTTTACGATTTTTAGATGAGCATTGCATATCAATTTTGCCTCTAAGTTTTACAATTAGTGGTGAGATGATCGAAGGTTCTATCTGTTTATGAATTAAGATTGTAAAGTTATATTGATTTGGGCAATTTTGATGAGCCTGCTTGGATTTGTTATGATTTGGGCAATTTGTTGATATGTTAACAGGTGCTCACAAGAAAACAGGTGCTATGTTAAGTTGATATAATTACATTTTGATCCATGAAATTGTTATTCTTTTCTTTATGATGAAGTACTGGTTATAACTAATATGAATTTTGAGATATTTTATTGATAATATGTAGTTTTTTCAAAAATTAATAGGTGACTTTGATGTGTGGTATTGATAATCAATAGCTTTTTTCAAAGATTAATGTGACTTTTGAGATATGAATTTGAAAAGGAGACTATTTGAAAAATAACAAAAGTTAACTCTATCTGCTCAAAATGAGACTATTTGACTTCAAAACTTTGTATTCGTTTAAAACTAACACTGTTTTGATTTGTGTAGATTCGTGAGGTAAAGCTTGGTGTTCGGTTCTGCATTGTTTTCCTATTTTCTTTGTCATTGACGTTTGTTGAGGTAAGTAACATATTACCCTACATTCTTATTTATGAATATGTTGCTTTGTTTAGGTTATAGTTAAGTTTTGTTTAGATAATTTGTTAGTGTATAAGTATGTTTAGGTGTGTACGTATGTATATTTAACTGCCTATTACATGTATAAGTATTTATAGACAATCTTTTAGTATGTTTATATGGATGATTATGTACAGTTTTGCCTAGATGTTTTAGTTATACATGTAAACTAATTGTTAAAAGTAAAACAGCTATGACAATTGATAAGAGCTGGATTAAATTGCGAGACCGAACTTCTCCGAATTTCAGAACAGGTCTTCGTAACTTTTATCAATATTGCGAAAAACCATGTTAACAGTGAAGGCGAAGCGTGTTGCCCATGCAAAAGGTGTGTCAATCGTAAAATAGAGGATATGGATACAATTGTTGCCCACATACAAAAATATGGGTTTCTACAAGCATATGGAACATGGGTATATCACGGTGAAAGATATGCTAATGAGGCGGAAATAGCAGCCGTTTATAGTAAAACGCCACATATTGAAGAAGAAACTGGTGAGTTGTTTGATGCACTTGATGATCTTAGAGGAGAGCAAAATATGAATGTAGATGAAGATGGAACCGGTTTAGACCCGGAATTCGATGCATTGTTCAACGAGCTTAATACCGAGTTATACCCCGGTTGTAAGTGGATGTCATCTTTAAATTTCCTAGCAAAAATGATGCATATGAAGGTCGCCAACAAATGGACGAATAGTTCGTTTGACCAACTTATATCATTTCTACGAGTTGTACTCCCGAAAGAAAATCACGTGCCGGTCTCACACTATGAAGCTAAGAAGAAGTTGAGGAAGGTAGGATTAGGATATCAATCTATCCATGCATGTGTTAATGACTGTGCTTTGTTTTGGAAGGAGAATGAATCTATGCAGAATTGTCCGGTTTGTAATGAGAGCAGATGGGTTCACACAAACACAAATGGGAAGAAAGTACCACAAAAAGTTTTACGCTACTTTCCTTTAACTTCACGGCTTCGACGAAGGTATAGTTCCAGGTTCACGGCGAAAGATATGACTTGGCATAATACTGGACGCTCAACGGATGGTATTATGCGTCATCCGGTTGATGGGGAGGCATGGAAAATTTTTGATAAGAGATATCCTGATTTTGCCGCAGAGCCGAGGAATGTTCGATTAGGTTTGGCTGCCGATGGCTTTAACCCGTTCGGTAATATGTCTTTGTCTTATAGTATGTGGCCGGTAGTGCTGACAACATACAATACACCGCCGTGGATATGCATGAAAGAGTCTTCTTTTATGTTGACTTTACTAATTCCCGGTCCTAAATCACCTGGAAAGGACATAGATGTTTTTCTAAGGCCTTTGGTTGATGAGTTGAAAATGTTGTGGTCCGAAGGGGTTCATATGGTAGATGCATCAACCGAGACTGTTTTCAATATGCGTGCGACACTATTATGGACAATTAATGATTATCCTGCTCGTAGTATCTTGTCTGGATGGAGTGGTCAAGGTTATAAAGCATGTGCTACTTGTAACAAAGACACACCCTCGCAACATGTAGACAGTAAGATGGCCTTTGTTGGTCATCGAAGATTCTTGGATAAGGATCATGAATGGAGGAAAAGTCTGTTGTTTAATGGCAAAACAGAAGAAGGAACTGCTCCTAAAAAACTCAGTGCTACAAAGATATTGCAACAACTAAACAACCTTCCTAATCTTGTTCCAGGTAAGCATCCTAAAAATCTTGTTCTTAACAAGGGCTTGAAACGAAAGCACAATGAATTAAATAAATCAAAGTTGAATTGGACAAAAAAGAGTATCTTCTTCGAACTTGATTATTGGTCATCTCTCAAACTGAAACATAATCTTGATGTTATGCATGTTGAGAAGAATGTGTGTGAGAGTTTATTGGGTACTTTATTGATGAATGACAAATCAAAAGACACAAAGAAAGCTAGAGGAGACTTGCAAAAAATGGGGATACGGGAAAATCTATGGCTGAAAAAACAGAACAACAAAGATATTCAACCTCATGCCCCATAATCTTTCAAACCTAGTGATCGAGAACGGTTTTGTCGCTTCATTAAAGAAGTGAGACTACCTGATGGTTTTGGATCGAACTTCAAAAGTAAGGTCCTTCCTAATAATTCAAATATAATCGGGTTAAAGTCTCATGATCATCACATACTCATGCAGCGATTGCTACCAATCGGGGTCCAAATAGGTCTAAATGTTGATGTTTCATCAACAATTACCGACCTTTGCACATTCTTTAAAAAATATGTGCAAGATCATTAGCTGTACGTGACATGCATAAGGCTAAAAAGGAAGTGGTAAAGATATTATGCAATTTAGAGTTGATATATCCTCCGGCATTCTTTGACATAATGGTTCATCTAATTATTCATTTACCCGAAGAAGCTATTCTTGGCGGCCCTGTATATATGAGATGGATGTATCCTGTTGAAAGACTTATGAAAACACTAAAAGCTTTCGTCAGAAACAAAGCTAAACCTGAAGGCTCAATAGCAGAGGGTTATGTTGCAGATGAAGCATTGACATTTTGCTCTATGTATCTTGAGGGTATGCAAACCAAATTCAACCACCCCCATAGAAATGATGATGCAGGGATTCCAAACAGACAGATGCATGTGTTTCAATCGCAATGTCGACCAATATCCAAGAAGACAATCATTGCACTTTCTGAGGATGCCAAAAAATCTTTACATTGGTTTATACTCGACAACAGCGATGAAATTAGTGCCTACAAATCGTAAGTATATTTTTAACTTGTTTTGTAGTTCATTTTAGATTTTATGATAATTTGTTTGAACCTTATGTTCCTCATACAGTGAATTTGAATCCGAATTTCCGGGAAGAAACATGAAAACGGAATTTCCCCTATGGTTTGCATATAAAGAAAAAGGTGATTGTACCAACGAATTAAAGGCATTGGCATATGGTCCGGTGAACACGTATTCTTACAGTGCTTGCATAGTCAATGGTGTTAGATTTGTGGTACACGATCGTGATGTCCGACGCACTACTCAAAACAGTGGTGTTGTTACCTTTGATGAAGTTGGTACACCGTTTTATGGTCAACTGGAGCAAATCATAGAGCTGAACTACATAAGTGGTTATTCTTCTGTCCTCTTTCGTTGTAAATGGTTCAACACGTCGGCTAAGGGACGAGTAATTAAGAAAAACAAGTCTTCTACCTTCAAGATCCTTCTCGAACCACAGGTAATTGGAGGGTTGTGGAGGACGTTCACCATCGAAGCCTATGGGATCATCCAAGTATGAGTGTTGGTAATGGGATAGATGTATTGCATGGCACTCAATCTACTGATTATAACTTGGATGCACGATCCATTGATGTTGAGATAGTTGGCCAACATGACACTAATCAACCATTGAATTGTAACTTGGTTGTGGACTTGGTTGATGAAGAAGAAGAAGAAGATGATGATGATGATGATGAAGAAGAAGAAGAAGAAGAAGAAGAAGAAGAAGAAGAAGATGATGATGATGAAGAAGAAGAAGATGAAGAAGAAGAAGAACCTTCCGATGATGACGACGAAATAAATGATGATTTTGACGACAACGATGATGTCGAAGTTATTGTATCCAGCGATGATTCAGAATGAATATATAATTATATGGTTTGAAATCTATATCATGCTATTTAATTCTATTGTTTTGTTGTTTATTTATTTACTTATTTGTTAATTATGTGTAGAAGTTATTGTAGAAGTTAAGTTTATGTTAATTATGTGTATTTTTTGAAGTGATCATGGCTACACAACTTGCAAGGCAACACGGTGGGTATGGTGGGGGAAGAGATCCCACTCAGAATTCACATCATATTCCCGCTTCGTGTGAGTCTTGTAAGTTAATTTTTCATTATGGATGCATTATATAATTGATTTGATTATCTTTTTAGTTTGCTAATTTTTTAATTTATGTAGCCGTGCCAAAGAAGAATACACGTAAAGGGGCGAAGAACTATGACTTGTTCAAGGCGTTTGAAGCAAACGGAAACATGCCTATATCCATTAACTTTGATTTTTCTACAGGAGAGGCTGTTGGACCTCATAGTAAGTGGTTTCCTAGGTGGGTCAAAACTATGTTGGATGACCATACCGTTTTTTAGTATGACAGTTGGCAAAATGTCCCTGATGATCATAAGCTTCAAATATATACAGGACTCTTTGTAAGTATATAATATTTGTATTAAGCTTCATAACTTTATTTTGTCTTCTAATTAGTTCTTTTTTGTAGAGTATGTTTGATCTGGCAAGTTGGCAAAAACCTCCTGCAACTCATTGGCATAAAGTACAAGCTAGCATTGATAATTACTGTGCACACCGCTATAGAGACCAGAAATATAAACTAAGAGTTCGTTTTGAAAATGCTGGTGGTTGTAAAGACCTGAAAAAAAGTTATGGAGCTTACCCGAAGGGTTATTGTAAAGTTAAGTGGCGTAATCTCATCGACAACTTGTTCAGAACAGAGAAGTTTATAAAGCGTTCACAGGTAAATAAGGCAAATAGAGCAAAACAACAATACCCGAGTTTGCAAGGGTCGAAATCCATTTCAAGTCAACGTTATGATGAGGTAAAAAAATAGTTATTATTATTAACAAGATTGTTTGAAAATTATTTTAAGATTTAGTAACATTATTTTTTCTGCTTTACAGATTCAAGAGACGGGTTCATCCAGTTATATTGAAACTTGGGCAAGAAATCATAAAAGGAAAGGGGTCTTTGTAAACGAAGCGGCCGAGAACACCTATGTAAGAAAAAAAAACATTTCTTTTTAATATTTTATTGTGTTATATATATATATATTTGTGGGTTAGTCATTTTGACCCATTTAGACTATCCATTGTCCGTTCAGTTTTAAATATATAAATTCAACTTCACCCCTCACTGTTTGTGCCCTTAAGTAAGCATCTTCCCTTTAGGGTCCATAAATACTGCCGTTTATGAAATTCCATGAAGTACGAGGTGTCATGCTGCACTAGAATATAAAGAATTTATAGCAAACTGATTCGGGATCAGGAAGTGTTAAGCCAAACTTTGTGGTGGATCAAGATGCCATTAGAGCCCACTGTAAATATAAACTTGGTTAATTAACACATAGTGGTGGGTTGTCATTTCTTCTAAGAAAGTTATATAAACATTTATTGAAAAGTTTTTCTGATTTGGTAGCATCTCAGAATTATAAGCCTTCAGGTAACGTTGATCTATTATTACTTGTAATTGGACATGTGATCAATATATATATATATATATATATATATATATATATATATATATATATATATATATATATGTTACAGGTTGGTTATCCATTTTAGAGTAGTTATGCTGTCAAAATTTTAGTCAAGTTTAATGTATGTTTGTATTTCTTAATATAGGACAAAATTGATAAGGCAAAAACAGATTTACAATGTGAAGTTGGCACTGAAGAAGAGGTTGATGAATGTGAAGTTCTAAGACGTGGCTTGGGTGAACGAAGTGGATATATACGGGGAGTTGGAAAAAAGTTAAAACACCTTTCTCCCATGTTGGCAAGCTCAAGTTACATTCCACAACCACCCGCAACAAGTAAAAAATTGGAAGAATTGGAAGAAAAGGCGCGCCAACAAGAAGAAAATGCACGCCAAACAAAAGAACAAATGGATCAAATGCAACAAGAGATGAGAAAAATGTTTGAATATATTTCCAAACATATAGGTGGCGGATCATCAAGCACACATAGTGGTTCCAACACAAATCAAGATTCACAAGATGATGAAAATGAAGTTGAAGAAAATTAACTAGATTATGTGGAACCTGGAAAAGAACATGCATGTGTTTTGTTTAGACTTGTGGGATTTATTATTAACATGCATGTGTTTTGTTTAGACTTGGGGGATTTATTATTAATATGTATGTGTTTTGTTTCTATGACATGTTTCATGCTTGAATGAAAACCACTTTCTATTTATATAAACCTGAAATGGAAACTGGGAAAAGAACAGGGAAAAAACCCGATATTTACAGGTAAGAACTGGAAAAAAGCAATATATTAAAGCTCATTATTATAAATCTACAGACCTTTTTGCGACGACATATCGTCGCTACAACTAGTTGAGAAAAAAGTAAAAAATAAATATATATGTTTTTGAGGCGAAACGTCGTCGCTATAACTATTTGAAAAAAAAATAAAAAATAAAATACATATTTAGTTACGACGGAAAGTCGTCGCAAAAAAAAAGTAAAAAATAAAATACATATGTTTTTGCGACGAAACGTCGTCGCTAAAACTATTCGAAAAAAAAAATAAAAAATAAAATACATATTGGTTGCGACGGAATGTCGTCGCAAAAACAAAAAATAATTTTGTTTTTCCTTATTTTTTAATATATTATTTGCGAGATATAGACGATAAGTCGTCGCTGTTGTTCGTATAATAGCGACGAAGATAATGTCGTCGCAATTTCTTACCAATTACGACTAAGCTATAACGACGAAGGTTTGGAGGCGAGATGTCGTCGCAAAAAGTTTTTGCGACGAGATGTCGTCGCAAAAAAGGCTTCTAAGGTCGTCTCTACTAGTCTAATTTTTTGTAGTGTATTATATCGTTTCAAATAATTAGCATGTGTAACAAGAAAAATGTTATTTGGTCGTTTGAGATTATTTGCACATGAAACAAAATTATTTCACCCGTATAAAAACACAAGTATACGACCTATATGAACAAAGCTATATGACCCGCATAGGCTATACGACATATATAAATATGACCCGACTTAATTTGATATCCTGCACTTTTACTGGGTGTACATAAACACAGCCTATATTAATATTATTAGACAGCCCTGTATTAATACAGCCCTATATTAATATTAGCGAGTCATTATCACTTTATTTTCTCTAAAGCAAAAATAACATAATAATTAAGCTAAATTGAATTGGTTTAACGAGTGTAATGTTTGGTGAGATTCCCTCTAGTGAATAAACAAAGTTATAAGACCAAAGGGAAAAGGAACCTGTGGGCTGTGGCCGTGGATGACTTCACCTCCACATTATGAAGACGGAAAGACTCCAAATACCGCACATTCAACTTAAGGTGATTCGTAATGATTATATAAAAGTGAAAATAACTAGGTTTTGAGCCACTACACGTTGCGACGATCGTAGTTTTAAACGTTTTATTTATAGGAACGTCGAGAGTAAAAGATAGTTAAGTATAATATTTATATTACAAAACCTAACGTTACGTTATTAACCCAAAAATTTCTAGGCTGCAAACCAAAAACTAAAAAAAAAATATATAAACAAAGAGATGCGTTCATTCTTGTAACATCCAAAAGGGTCCTTTAAATGTATGCATGAAAACAGGATGAGAGTGGTGGAAAATCAAAACGTGGAGGGCTACGATAAATATGTTTTTATATAAAAAAAAATAACAATACATGCAAATCTGTAAAAAAAAAAAAAAAAAAAAAAAGGAGATTGAGGGCTACAAGGTTCGAAACTACGTCGATTTGTTCCATGGCCTTTACCTTAACTGGCTGTTTATAACTGATCAACTTTATGTAGTAACAAATCTTATAAAACTAATCTAAGGTGGTAAAAAACGTTGTTGCTAGACTCAAAATCGGGTCATCAACAATTGAATCCTACACACTAAGCTCTTGACCACTGCAGCACTTTCAGCTTTGTTAACCTAAGTGGAACATATTGTATATATTATTAAGGGCATGGGGTATACCTCATGCCATGTTAAAGTTTAACACCGCCACGTAAGCGCCACGCCATCTTTAACACCACTTAACATATGAGGGGATACTCCATGTCATGTTAAAGTATTTTTAATTAATTTTTATTCTTTTTATTTTCGAATTATTTTAATGACTGCAAACTAGATTTTTTTATTGTCTTCGAAAATATAAAAAGAAAAATACAAAATTAATTAAATAATTATTTAAAATAAAAAAAAACACTACAAATACATTTCTTAAAAAAGATAAAACCTACAAATACTTGAGAAAAAAAATAAACCATACAAATACTTGATAAAATAATCAATGTGATCGCTCGTAGATATCCTCGATCAAGTCCGCCTTCAATTGGTTATGGATGTCTCGATTTCTTATTTCTTGACGAATTGCCCGTTTGCGATCCTCGTCGATTTCTTCATACGCCGTATCCAACTCCTCCTCGTGAAATTGACAAATTGCGGCACCCTGGTCCTCTAAAATCATGTTGTGTAAAATTATACAACCACGCATTACGTTAGCGATTTTGTCTCGATGCCGCATACGAGCGGGGTGAGCAATGATATGCCATTTATCCTTCAAATCGCCAAATGTACGCTCTATGTCTTTACGAGCCGCACTGTGAGCTTTCGTGTAAACCCTGCGCCTTTCTTCGATGGGAGTCATAAACCCTTTCACAATCGTAGAGTATTCGGGATAAATCCCGTCTCCCAAATAATATCCCCGCTTGTACGTGTTGCCACGTAGATCAAACGATGAATCGGGCTCACGTCCCTCGATGATATCATCCCAAATGGGTGATCGATCCAATACATTGATACCGTTGTTCGACCCAGCGACACCAAAATATTGATGCCAAATCCACATATCGTACGAAGCAACGACTTCGAGCATTATGGTTAGATGCCCATGATTACCTCACATAAACTGACCCCGCCAAGCGTTGGGACAATTCTTTCATTCCCAATGTGTGCAGTCAATGCTACCGAGCATCCCACGAAAACCCCATTTCTGCTCGTGAAACTCGTACAACTGTCTTATATCGCTAGCAGTGGGTCGTCATAAATATTTTCTTCTATACAAGTTGTAAAGACCTAATTTTAAAACTACGTATGAGAATAAAACAAACATGATATTTAAATTAAAAAACTAAACATATGTTGTACGATAAGTATTACCTTTACAAAACTTTTGAATGCACGTCCTAATTGTCCGATCGGACATCCTCAGATACTCGGCGAAGGAATCACCCGTAACACCGTAAGCCATAACTCGAATTGCGGTCGTGCACTTTTGCAATGGAGTGAAACCGATCCTTCCTCTCGTGTCGCTTCTTTGCGGGAACCATGGATTCTCTCGTTCTAAATCGTTCACAATTCTTAAAAATAGTGAACGTCGCATACGAAAAGGTTGTTCGAACGCTTGTGTCGGGTAGACGCATGGATCGTTGAAATAGTCTCTAAGAAGACTCTTTTGTCCCATTTCACGGTTTCGATTTAAATGAGCTATTCGGGTAAGCGTTTGTTGCGCTCGTCTATTTAGCTGACGTTGCTGATAATTCACCATCATCTGGAAAAACATATCCGCGGCTTCGTCGGACGACGAGTCGGATGAATCGTTGGACGAGAGGAAATCCATAGTAATTTTTTTGAGATGAGAGTTGAGAGAGTTTGGTTTTTATAAAAAAAGGTAGGGGTGTGAAAATTGGAGTAATAGTTTGATTTAAATAGTGCTAAATTTTTTTTTATTTTATTTAATGAACCAACGGTCATTTTTTAGACCGTTCAACGGTAACAAAATCAATTTCACGGGCGCCAAACTTTTGGCGAAAGAGCTCGGCGCCGGTCTTCAACGCGAGGTGGTGGTGGTGGTGGTGGGGGGGGCGGTGTTGGCGCCGGTTGACGCCGTTAAAGGGCAATATAGCGCCCCATGACGCATGTATACCAGATGGCCTAACAAAAAGTCAAACTTGGCTACCAAACACACATGTTTTCATTCTTGACTATCCAAATGTAATATATATAATGTTTTCGTTAAGTTTTATTTAATGATAATTTATAGTGTTTATAATCAATATTCTCATAATCATTTTTAGTTTTTAAGATTTTATATTTCCTTTTATTTTTTCAAAATCAATATGATTTTTTACCAATCAATTGTTTAAAAAATTTAACAATGTTTGTGTTATGTTATTTTCTTCATCACATCACACCTACATCCATGATCCATCTACTTACTATTTACATTATTGATTGAGTTCTAAAGTATTTTCTTAAATCCATCCATTCCAATCTCCAAATACAAAAAATAATGGTTTCATCATAACTTTGACTCATATCATATTAAGGTGTAATTTGTTTTTTAAACGATAAAATGTCTGTAGTATGCAGACCAAATCTGTAAACATCTTTAGAAGAGGTTGACCAGACCTCTGTAGTCTGTAAGAAAATAACTATTTGTTTTTCTAAATTGGGGGGGGGGGGGGGGTGGGATGAAGGACGACCTCTGGTGGAAGTGACGACATGATGCAGAACGACCGCCGGTGAAGAGCGTTGACCGGTGGAGGACCACAACGGTGAAAGGGGGCGACGGTTTGAATAGGTCAGAACTGGTTGGCCACATCTGCACTAAGAAGAACCCACACAGACATTTTTTAATAAAACGTTTTTGAAAAAACAAACAGTCTACAGACCTAAATGTCTGCCCGTAGTCTGCGTGATACAGACATAAGAAGACAATAAGAGCTTTTTAAGAAAAACAAACACCACCCAACTCTTTCCTTCAAACATTAAAAAGACGACATAATTCACCACCCAATCTATAATTATTTGTTAAACAAAATCTCACATTTCACCTACAATTGAATTCTGTAATTCTTCACTACAACTATAATCATAATCCTAAGCTACAGTCTGTTTTCATGTTATGACCCGCTCCAATCCATAAACTTCTTCACCTCATCATACAAAACCAAGATCGCGGCAGCCCCGGTACTCCTAAACATATTCGAAAGGGCCCCACGATAAAACGACCTGCATCCCTCCGTTTTATAAATCGTTTTCCAGCAATCCAAGGTGCTTTTATACATGGGTCGTTCTATACCCGATTGCATCATCATCCGTCTTCTTACAGTATCCATCGGATACGAAAACAGTCCAGCCGAAGTCGTAACACCCTGAGCTACAATCCACCGCTTCCATAGTGGCACATCAGCCGCTGCGTTTTTCGACATTTTTTCTTTGACTGTATCAAAACCGCCAAAGTATAACCCGCGATGAACCACCATTCCTTGTAGGGATGCTGGGAGGCCTTTGTAGACCCCACGGAGCCCGTTTTTGGCCCAAACGGTAGTGAGGAAGTGCCGGATGCCTTGAAATTGGCGGGAGTCGGTTTTCCCAAGATCAGCTGCGAGCCGGGTGTGTGCGATGTCGAGTGGGTAGATTAGGACTAATGTGGTGCAACCGGCTGCAGCCCCGGCTATGAAGTTGGCTGATGGACCGGATATGAAAGTTGACTGATGAGAGTTGCCTCTGCGCAAAATGTTTCTGTAAAGATCCTGCACCGATGCAGATTTTTATGATTAGTATATCGGTTTTATACTAGTTGCAATAAAACTGATTATCAAAGGATAAAGTCAAATCTTGTAAGTTTTAATTACATTTAGGCCATCTTTGTTGGGGAAATTGGAAATCGTAAAGCAAAATACCAGATAAATCTGAAGGCGTGATACACTTTCAGATCAAACAATTGGAGTGGATACCAACCTTTGACCGGATAAAATTAGATTTTTATGCAAGATTATGTATGATTTGTGCATGACCATTCTTTTCTATGGCATTTATCTATCATACAAACTCTTGTTTAGGACAGTTATCTAACCGCCTGATTGTAACATACAAAGATAGTCAAACAGAATTAACAAAAAGTGCGATGTTTAGTAGAAGATCCCCGACTAATGTCACCTAGAATACAATGATTCTACTTATATATATAAATCACAATCCTGCTTTATAATTATCACGGATTATCTAAAACACCTCACCATTTTGATCACATTTTGTATATGTAAATGACCCGTTTATGCTTCCAGTTAATCCCTGCTTTGGTGATTAAGCACTTAGCACTACTTTAAGCAAATGTTATCACATAAACTTCTCTAAAATCCACATAACTTCTATGCTAGAAAAAAACCTTTCAAAGTTTGAATAATCATCCCCCTGCTACTTGCTTTTCAGTGAACTTGTAGATTGTCAATTACTAATCTTTATTAATGATCAATAAAGGAAGTGGCATCTTAGATTCATTGAGTTATTTCTTGGCTTAGTGAACATCTATACCACTTTATGAAGCCTGCTATTTGAGTTACTTCTATAACCCGAACGTAAAACGATTCCTGAAATCAAAGATTGTGCACTCCCTCATATGCATCAATCTAACACAAACTCAAAACTATAAATGGTACCCATTCTTATCCCATATCCAATGTCACCTAAAACCATTTTACGGCTTTCCTAGATATCAACCAACCATAACGAACCACAAGCTGTCAAGAATCTTCAAATTTTACAGTATACATGTGTAAATCATTTGATGACAATAATAAAAAAAAGAAGTGGGCATCTTAGATTTATCGAGTTATTTCTTAGCTTAGTGAACATCTATACCACTTTCTGAAGCCTGCTATTTGAGTTACTTTTAAACCCGAACGTAAAATGAATCCTGAAATCAAAGATTGTGCACTCCCTCATATGCATCAATCTAACACAAACTCAAAACCTATAAATGGTACCCATTCTTATCATCTTATGCCATATCCAATGTCACTCAAAACCAATTTCATGCATTCTTAGATATCAATCATTCATAACTAACCACAAGTTTTCAAGAATCATCAAACTAACCACAAGTTTTCAAGAATCATCAAACTTTACACTAACCATGTGTAAATCATTCATTCATTTAATAACAACAATAAAGAAACAAAAAGGTGTCACCTTTAGAGAGAAATTGAGGGCAACAGATGGGTAATACCGAAGAACACTGCTGCCATTACCTCTCCAAAGTGACAAAACCCCTTCTTCTCTAACCGTACGAACAATGCAATCAATCATACCGTTAAACCTCCTATGCTTCCCGCCAACAACCGCCATGTTGCTTTCTTGGGTCTGCAACAAAAGCTTTGTCCTCTCAATTGGGGCCACAATCGTGTGCACTATTCCACCCATCATAGCCCCAGCGATCAGATCTCTGGGGAAATTCGTCAACCAGTAGGAGGACTGGGTCATCATCATCGCCGCCGCCGCCTCCTCTCCGGCGTCTTCCGACACCATCTCCGCCGCCGGAACCGGGATTGGTTAGGTTATAAGAGGTGTTGGTGTTTCATGTTTAAGGGGAGATTTGTGAGGGATATGATGTGGGTTTTGGGAGATGGTGTTTTTGTGGGAAGGGAATCAGGAATTGTTTGATCTCGTCATCTATTTTTGTATGGTGATGAAATATGATCATGGGCGAATCGTTGGAGAATTTGAGAAGGGGAGGTCTTGAATTCTTTAGACAGCCATTCATCCCCACTTTCTGTTTTTATCCAAAATATTCCTCCGGTTTTGCAAATATTTTTTAAAATAAACTTTGTTTTTAGTCCCGACGTTTATATATTTTAATAATTTTAATATTAACTTTTTAAAAATCTCAATTTAATGTCTCACATTTTTTTTTAGTTTTGGTTACAACATTAACAACCGTTTAAAGAGTCGTTAGACTGCCCTCACATGGTCCCCACGTGAGAGGTATTTTTGTTATTTTCGTTTGTTTTAAATATGAGTTTAAAACAGACGGATGACAAAAATACACCTTATGTGGGGACCACACAAGGGCAGTCTAACGACTCTTTAAACAACTGTTAACGTTGAGACCAAAATTGAAAAAAATTTGAAATGTGAGACACTAAATTAGGATTTTTAAAAAGTTGGGACTAAAATTGTTAAAATGTGTAAACGTTGGGACTAAAAACGAAGTTTACTCTATTTTTTTTTAACAAATTTTGATTACTTACGGATTTACGGGTCACTCAATGACCTAGATGATTATCTATATTCCTCGAGTAGAGGATATAGACCCGACCCGAAGACTATGTTCAGAAAAAAACTTATAATAGGTGAAATTTTTTTTATGGGTCAATCCGGAGCCTCTATTTTTTTTAATCATTGTGAGGACTTGAATAAAAGACCTTTTTAATTTTAATAAGTATATTTGGGTGTTTCACCATAACTACTTGGCTGGGGATCATTGGCTGTTGTTTTGTAAATATACACACTAAATCAGTTATAGACAAGGGTGAACCGTTGAATAGATTATTGGTTTGCTTTCACGGTTGATTTTTCTATTTTACGGTTTGATGTTCGGCTTTGAAATTTTAAAATTGTAACGAATATTTTGACTTGTAGTTTACGTTTAAATATTTGAAACCTTATGAAACCAAACTGGACCGTAAAATTAGTTTATTTAATATTAAAATTATTTTATGTATTTGTTTAAACAAGTTGTATCATGACCCAAAAAGCATGAACCGTGAAACCAAATTAACTTAAAACTTGTTGAGACCGCAATGATGAATTTGAAAAGGAAAGGTTTGAATGAGGATGGAAAGCGACGGTTTGGATTAGCAAAGTTGTTCTTCCCGCATTTGGTCCATTCGCCGGGCCGGTTCGCTTGTGCAACCGCCGATCGTAAAAAGCTTAATGGCCTATGAACCCAAATTGGTTGCCATATTTGATTGTCGACATTACTCTCAATCGCTGCTCCGATCCTTACCTCACCACCAAGCATTTTAGCGGCTAGAAACTCAATTAGTGTTAGGGCTTGCAAATCGTGTCAGACACGACCTGTTAAGACATGACACGATAAGACACGACACGATTGGTCTCAAACACGACACGAAAACTTTTCGTGTCTAGTTTTCAAAACACGAACACGACTTGTATTTCAACGGGTCGACACGATAAAACCTATTTAGACACGAAATTTTAACTAATCGACGGTCGACACGATAAAACTTGTTTCACTCAACCTGTTTAGACACGAACACGATCTGTATTTTAACGGGTTTAAGAATTGAGAGATGTATGAGTGTATGTTACGAAAAAAATGGAATGAAATTTTGAGAGACGTCACCTAATAATCTAAATCTAATATATTTTTAATATATTATTTAAAATATATATATTATTAAAATATAAACGTGTCTTAACAGGTTAACAGGTTTCGACCTGTTAAGACACGAAAATTAATAGGTCTTTAAGGTCGACCTGTTAAGCCAAAACACGAAACATGTTAACATTCTCATGTTTCGTGTCGTGTTTTCGTGTCCGTGTCAAAATGTCAGCCCTAATTAGTGTTAGCCATCATGATTTCCAAAAAAGTACATGTAGCTTTCAATCTAAGCCGTAAAACAATCGTTGTCGTTGCCTGGTTCGCGAAACTGTCACTGAAGAGTTTGTTTAGGGTCAACATTCATTATCATGACACCGCCGTCACCTCTCATTAACACCAGCAATACCACGCCGAGCTGCTATTCTTACTACGTCACATAGACATCAGCGCTACTATGCCAACATCATAATTAAAATCAAGAGAAAGAGAGTTTTCATAAAAAAGAAGACATATAAGTTATTGAAGATGGTCACATCCATCACTTCGAGTGTTGTGACCATATCGTTGTCATCACCTCGACCATCAACGCTGCCATTCGGCCACCTTCCTATTGTCTCGATGGGTGACATGCTATTATTTATTTTATATTATATTTAAAGTATCGTTTAATAATAAACAAGTTTAATAATTGAATAATTGTTCTATTAACGAGGTTGTGATGGTAATATTGATTTGACAAAGCTACATACAAAGAATCGTGTGAAATTTTTCTGACTCCGTTGGATAAAGAAAACGCGTTGTGATGTAATTTAAAAAAGCATGTTCGGAGTTTTATAAAACATTATATTTTATAAACTGTAGTAGAAAAAGAAAAAAAGAAAACCATAAAAACAAAACTTTGTAGTAGCTTTGACGGCTTACACGTCTATGTTTTGACAAATTTGGTATATTATTAGACACTAACTCCGTTTTAAATAAAATTTACACCTAAAAGTTAATGAAAATAAACATATCCCAATGCATTTAGTACTTTATAAAATAGGAAAATTGGATTTTATTAATCCAAGTTATTACTAGTTGGCCGATATTAATCCAATTAAGAAATTGGCCTACATTAATCCCAATTATCATTGTGTTGGAATTCGCTGGTCCTCCGTTAGTTTTCTGTTAACTCCGTTAGATTTTGGTGATGCCACGTCAGCTAAATAGACTACCACATCAGCAAAATACTAACGGAGTTAAACAAAAACTAACGGCGGTCCAATGAATTCCAACACCATGATAATTGAGATTAATGTAGGCCAATTTCTTAATTGGGATTAATATCGGCCAACTAGTAATAACTTGGATTAATAAAATCCAATTTCCCTATAAAATATTACATTTTAAAAGTTACAAAAAATATAAAAAACAACTCAAACTTCAATTCATATACTTCTACAAAGCGATTATAGATTATGAATGATGTTTTGTGTGTGTAAATAGACTTTAATTAGTATTTGTGATTGTATAAATATCCTATGAATAACTTTAATAATAATAAAACAATAGCAACATCCAAATTGCTAGATAAAAACTAGAAAATCAACAAATCCAAATAATATATTTATCAACATCCAAGATCTAAATCTAATACATCGCATAGATAAAAACAATATCAATCTATAAAAACAATAGAAAATCAATATAAGCCCGAGGGAGGAGACCTATATATACCCGGTTACCATGAAGCCGGCTATATATTTAAACCTCTATGATTCATCAATCCTTCATCACACACACAAAAATGGCGTCGAAGATCGCTAGGGTTACATTCCGTACACTTCTTGTCTTTTTGCTTATCTTCTTCCTCTTTCACATCGCCCGTCCTATCTACTGGAAGATCTCGGCCACTCTCCGCGATGATGATCGGCAAAACCATGAATCAGTCTCCAAAGGTTTTACATTATTTC
The DNA here is from genome assembly GCA_039602395.1 of Deinandra increscens subsp. villosa. Lineage (NCBI taxonomy): Eukaryota > Viridiplantae > Streptophyta > Magnoliopsida > Asterales > Asteraceae > Deinandra > Deinandra increscens. Next base: position 102,273,612 of record JBCNJP010000007.1, on the reverse strand, counting down.
GACTCTATATATAATATATGTACTCTGCGGTTTTATTTTGATTTTGATATATTCTTACATGTTTAATATAGGTCCCTCGGAAATCGAAGCTCAAAAACCGGTTGATTGGTCTCAGGACGAGTCAGATTCGGGTGCTGGTGAGAGCATAAAAATCTCAAGGCGAATGTTGAATCGTCGGGTTTTACATAAACGAATGTACGAGGTGAAAATCCCACTCGTCAGAGATGTTACGTCTACCCCGAGAGATAAAGAGGTTGGAAAATAGTTAAAGTTGGTATGGGTAAATAGTTTGTGTTTGATAAATAGATGGAGAGTGATTAATAATATGATACTACGTACGATAGACTAGAATTGAAGTAAGATTGATTTATGTTTATATTCTGATAAGCCAATGGGAGCGATTTCGTTTTCTTTTATGTTATAGGTATTACCGTATTCTTGTTTGTTCATGGGTTGGACCGGTTTATGTTAAAAAAAATAATTATAATAACCTTGGAGTGTAGAACCAAACTGTTAATTGAAATAAACGAAGTAGGAGCCATTTTGTTTATTTTCCGAGTCAACCAAACTTTGACACACTAACGAAAACGAGGTCATTATCAAAGCAAGCTTATTACGTTATTACGTTATTTGTAGTTACAAAGTCTATTGAGAGTTTTAGGATAGTCGTTAAAGTGTGTAATCATAACGTCCTCATAAAGCCACTATTATTATTACTTTAAAAAAAAAAACTTTTAATCCTTTTCTCCAAGAATTCAATAAATAGGTGGGGAGGCGTGATGAAAATAACGTCGTGGAGAGTTTTTGGACCCATAGCGCCTCCGAGGGGTGTGACTGGGCGCTAAGATGCCAATATGACGCCCATGGCGGGCAGCCTTAGGGCAGAAGGGTGGGGCTCAACCAATTGGTGGGTTTACGGCTACACCACTGGTCACTACCGCTCTAGCGGCTAGGGCCACGACTTTAATTCCCGACTACAATTAGCCGTTGTAATGTAAACGTTGGGATGTGGGTTTTGAACGTTGTCAGTGGTCATCAAAAAAGTTAAAAAAAAAACATATTTTTAAACCATAAAAATACACTACTGTTTCACACACACAAAAAAAATAATTTCTTCTCTACTTGACCTTCAAGTAGTTCAGATTCTACCGATGATGTCAATTTTAAATTTCTTTCTAGAGTCGTCGCAGCCGCAACCAAACTTGAAGATACAAATTGATTTTTCATTGTATTTTTATGTTTTATTTAAGTTTATTATTTTTGTTAACTTAGTGTGTTTTTAAATTAATGCGTTGTTTTTTAAAAAAATATATATATATTGTGTTTTTAATTAGTTTAATCAAATTTATATATATAACAAATCAAATTCATTTCCCTACTCACATTTTACTGTATCTTGATGGACAAATTAGTTTCTTACACATACTTTTGCTGGCCAATGAGATTCTTTTATATTTTTTATTCACTTTATCTCTTGGTGTTTATATTTTTTTATCCACTTTATCTCTTGGTGTTTATAGCTGACTCTTTTTCTTTTAGCTCCATACATGCTCTTAAATTTAATCATCTTCATGAATACAACTATTTTTCTTTTAAATTGACATGTTTTTCAACCAGCTATTCTCCATTTAGGGTAGTATTACTTTCCTTTATCTCACATGAAGCTTTATAGCTTTCTTTATACTCTTTCATTCTCATGATTGATCGTAGTTATAATTTATATCGGTCGAGTTTAGTGATGCGGGACAGCGCACGGCTTTATTGATAAAGTTGTAAGTCGAGAACCTCAAAAGGGGTTCCAAGGGGGCAGCGCCCCCGAAAGAGTGGGGTCCAAGGGGCGACAGCCCCTGGTGGGGCCCAAGGAGCAGAAATATATTTGTCCGGAAATTTACTTATAAATTTCCTGTTGATACATGGTTCTTGATCGTCATGTGAAGTATCGAATACAAGACGGATCACACAAGACTGCTGAGGTCCGAACTCCCAGCGAACCTGGAGTTCGGACAGCTCCGAACTTGTGGCCGGACTTGAGGTTCGGCCGATCGTGTTTCAGCTTGTATAAATAGGCCGTCTTGTATAGAATTGTTAAGCTTCCGTGTCATATATTCTCTGAGTGTACTCTGTGATTCTCTGTGGTTAATACAAGTCTCATTTGTATTTACTCTTCGTGTTTTACTCATTTACATTGATTTCATTACGACTAAGTAGAAGATCCACACGCTCAAACAATTTCATTTCCCAGGGACCAGTTGTGCAATTTTTGGAACTTTAATTCGAATTTACAGATAACTGCAACGCTCCTCCCTAAAAGCACAATCATACCCGGTCGATTTTCTCAATCCAATTCGTTCGTCTAGAACGTACCCGGTCGATTTTCTCAAGTGAATCACAAGAATATTCGATCCGAAAGTGTTACACGCTTTCTAGATTATACAGGAATTCGCAATTTCTAACATATACTACAACAAATTAACTACAAATGACTATAAATTAATGAAGTTTTTATGTTTATACAATGTATTATCAAACCCAACCTGGTCAAATAATGAACTTCCAATTTATTAGAATTTATGTTTCACCTTACGGTTGTCTTTGAACAATATTTGGTCTTCATAAAATGTTGTAACTGGTTCCTCTAATTTAGCTCATCACTTAGTATTTATTCGATTGTTGTAAATGAAAGAAAATATCATCACTCAATAACGCTATAATTACTTGATAAAAATGACCACCCGCCGCAACGCGCGGGTAGGTCAAATTCTTGTTATTATTAAAAAAAACTTGAAACTATTAAAAAAACTTGAAACTACTTCTACCTCATCTCTTCAAACTACTTTGAGGCTTGTTTAGGTGTTTCTTATGTGGCACTCATCTATTGGCTTAGGCTAGTTTACACAAAACCATCATCACTATGCTTTTACAATCCTTACGAAACTTTGACATACTAGACTACCTACATCTCAGATCACATCTCTCTAACATCCTCTTTCTTAGGCTGCCCGTAATAGACTTCATCTGAACGCCACCACCACCTCCGTGGGCGCCATCATCCTCTCCTCCCCCTCTGGCGCTACCTCCATCACACCTCTCCCCCCAAAATCCCCAAAATCCCCAAAATGGGGAGCTATGAGCGGCATGGGCGCCAACCACTACGAACAACCTTTAACAAAGAAACACTATCACACATCAAACCATATAAAAAACCTCACAGATAAGTTTCAACTTATGTTGCATTACAGTCTTATAAATCTTCTGGATGATAGTCACTACTGAAGTATATCAAAATACAATTATAACTCACCAAGTACTCCATACCTCACTATCACCTATCTAAGCGGATACAGTTTTTGGCTTCGCACCAATCTTTCTCCAAGAAACACTGGGCATGATCTGCTTCGTGTCCACACGGTCTTTAAACTGAACCGCAACGTTGAGCAGCGAGTCAAGAAGTGAGTCCGAAAGTAGGTGTGGTTCGAGTCCTAACTCAATGAGTTTGGTGTGTTTGGCATTGTAGTAATGCTCCTCTGCTTCAACTCTTGGGTTTGGGACAGATATCGTTTGCACTTCGATTCCAAGCTTCTCACCAGCTTTGGTAACAAGTGAGGCAAGTTGGTTTACAGAAAACTGCTCTGTAAACTGATTAAACACCCGGAATTCACCACGATTGGCTGGATTTGCAATTGCAAGCTCCACGCATTGGACTGTGTCTCTTATATCCAGGTATCCTCGAGTCTGTATTTGCAAATAGAAAAAGTCAATAAGACATACAATGTCATCTACAAGATTGTTAAAACATTACACATTTCTTGATCAATTTTTGTTATTTTAGCAACCAGAAATGAATGAAATGTTCAGTTCAACAGGTTGGAGATGTGTAGCATCTTATTAGCCATTTTAGTGTATATGTAAGATGTATATGCCATGCCACATATGATGTCACATACATTCAACGAGTATTTTTCGTGTAATTTCTAAAAAAAATACCATACTTTCAAACTTTTAAAACAAGCATTTTCTGCATACAAGATGCGATGGCTAGCGTTACATCAACTAGAGCCACATCAAAAAAAAAATTAACTCGTGAAGTAAAATCAGTTAAAATGAGGTTTAGTGCTAGAATTGGTAACAAATTTATAAGTTGATTTCTAATTTGTGGTTAACTTAAAGTTAGTTGCACGAAAAAAGTAGAGTTTGTTTCTATTTGCATGCATTTTTTTCCTTTGTGTAATTATATTTTAATTTAACATGTTGGTTATACATGGACACTTAGAAAAGTAAATAGAGAGAAAAAAGTTTAGACATGCTGACCCAGCTCATTTTAACCAACCATGGTCCTTTAGTAACCACTCAACATAACATAAAAACAACAGATTGGAACTCAATTGGACGGACATTTGTAATAAGTATAATGTAACTTGTAACATTTAAATTAAATTAGCTTTGATATTGGAGATCTAACCTGGCCTCCTTTGCCATAAACAGTAAGGGGATGACCAACTGCAGCCTGAACACAAAATCTATTCAAAGCTGTTCCAAATACTCCATCATAATCAAACCTATTATAAAGTTCTTCATGCATTTCAGTCTCATCTGTCCTCACACCATAAACCACACCCTGATTCAAATCAGTGGCTCTTATCCCCCAAGCTTTACAAGTAAATGCAATATTATTTGAATCGTGCACTTTACTCAAATGGTAAAAAGAGCTAGCTTGTTTTGGATAAGGCAAAGTATCAGTTCTTCCATTATGAGTTATGGTTATATATCCTTCTTCAATATCTATATTTGGGGTACCGTATTCTCCCATCGTCCCAAGTTTCACTAAATGACAATCTTCACCAAACTCCTTTATAGCAAATAAAACATTAAGTGTACCTAGTACGTTGTTTTGTTGCGTGTATATAGCCCTTGATCGGTCAATCATGGAGTAAGGGGCGGATCTTTGCTCACCAAAATGGACCACTGCATCGGGTTTGAATGATGTAAACGCCTCCGCCAAAAACTCAAAGTCACAAACATCACCAATGTAGAGATTTATGTCTTTTTGTGTGAGAGACCTCCACCGTCGGATTCGGTCATGGATTGATGAGATGGGTGTGAGTGAATCAAGCCCAAGTTGGTGGTCAAAGTTGCGGCGAACAAGGTTGTCAACAATGGCAACTTCATAATTCTTGTTGGATAAGTGGAGGGAAGTAGCCCAACCACAATAACCATCACCACCAATGACCATCACTCGGGTCGGCCTTGACTTTTGACCAGAGGTTTGCTCAGAGCCAGAGCCCGTTTTGGCTGTCGGTTGTTCAAGAGTAGTTGCACGTACCGACAAAAGTTTATGTGCATTCTTCCTGTTCAACGGAAGGCTTTTGAACGGTTTAACTGAAGTTTGTAAAGTGATTGAAGTAGGTAATGAAGATAAACATTTTTTCAAAGGGCTATTTTTCGAGCAAGAGGAGATGTTCAACGGGCAAGAAGCATAAAGTAAATGTGCCATTTCACATCAGATGCTTAAATCACTAAGGATTTGTAGTATCAGTACCTACATCATATAGATTTAAGACTTTCAAAAGTTAATACCAAAGAATTTTATAAGGATACTTACATTTTCAAGGAAATTGCTACAAAATTCAAATTTAATACTCATAATCCATAACAATTTTAAAGTTAAAAAGGTTTTCTAATGAAGTAAATGTGCCATTTCACATCAGATGCTTAAATCAATGTGGATTTGTAGTATCAGTATCTACATCATATAAATTTAACACTTTCAAATGTTAATACCAAAGAATTTGATAAGGATACTTACATTTTCAAGGAAATTGCTACAAAATTCAAATTTAATACTCATAATCCACAACAATTTTGAAGTTAAAAAGGCTTTCTAATGAAGTAAACTGTACAACATGTTAAAAAGACCCAAAATTCAAACTTCAAAGCATCCATCTCTCAAAGCAACTAAACCCTAAGTTCAGCAAGTAAGAAGTAGCTATAAATTATGACGAAAACAGGTTTATCTTCAACAATTCGGGATGTAAAGTGTTGTAATTAGTCAAAAAAATGAAATTATCACAATTTCTTCAGTGAATTATACACAATTCATAACAGATTGTTACCGATTTCCGATTACGAACAAAGAATTGCATTAAAAAAGCGAGGAAAAACGAGAACAAGAGTTGCGTAAACCTGATGAGTGATTAGCGATGAAATCAGCACAGAATCGTTGAAATCAGTTGTGTTTTGAATCTGGACTTGGTTCCTCCGTTATCGTTTTCCCCTTTCGTCCTGATTAATAACTCAAAATATGAGCATCAAGCAGCATTATCACGGATATTCCTCTTTGCCCCAATGTTGCCTGTTTTATAAACATGCATGAATGGCCCTTCAACTTTGTTTTATATGAATTTTGGTGTTGAAAATTTTTAATACTTTATGAATCTCATATCCGATTGCTCGGTAGGACACACGGGAAGTCTGAACTCTTATATTTTAGATATACATCCTTTTTATTCTCATACTTATCTACTAGTTTGTTATACGGTTTATCCATTCATGTATATATATACAATGATATCAATGAGAATAATGATCATCTTTTTCCTGCATTCAGTTTATTTCACATTATCAGCACCTGCTCTACCCTCATTATTGTGAAGATCTTTCATTTTTTTCATCCGTAATAAGGTTCAGATAAGATGTCGAACATCTCAAAACTTGAGTTCGCTGCACTTGACATCTCTAGGAAAAACTATCTCCCATGGACTCTTGATGCCCGGATTCACCTGACAGCAAATAACCTTGGTGAGACAATTAATGACGGAAATACGACCTCCCTACAAGACAAAGCAAAAGCAATGATATTCCTTCGTCATCATCTCCATGAGGATTTGAAGAGAGAATAGCTCATTGTCAAGGATCCTCTCGAACTCTGGGGAAATATTAAAGAACGATTTGACTACGAGAAATTGGTCTTACTCCCAAAGGCTCGCTACGAGTGGCTACAACTCAGGATACAAGATTACAAATATGTTAGCGAGTACAACTCTGCATTGTTTCGCATCACCTCCGAACTAAAATTATGTGGGGAGACGATAACTGATGAAAACATGCTTGAAAAGACCTTATCCACATTCCATGCTTCTAATATGCTCCTGACACAACAATATCGGGAACGCCAATTCACCAAATACTCTGACCTTATATCATGTTTATAGGTCGCTGAGCAAAAAAATAACCTCCTACTTAAAAATATCAAGTGTGGCCCGTTGGTGCAAGCCCACTCCCAGAAGCGAATGCGGCAAATGCTCAGAGTAGGCATGGTAGGGGGAAAGGTCGCGGACCCAGTAGAGGACGGGGGCGTGGACGAAGGAACACATGGCAAAGTGTACCTCACAATTCTAAGCATGGTAACAATGAGTCGAGTCAAAAACATGTGATGCGACCCTCTAGGGGGAGGGGTAATGGGAGGCAAAACGACACATGTAGAAAATGTGGGATGTCAAACCATTGGTCTCGTACGTGTCACACCCCTAAACACCCCGTTGAAGCTTATCATGGAATGATGAAAAAGCAAGAGAAACATGTTGAGACTAACCTGATTGAGAATACTCCTAACTTAGCATCTCCTGCCCGTCCATCAGACACTCATTTGGACGCGTCTGACTTCATGGAACCTTAGTGGGACCATACTTTCTAATCCTTCTGCTATGTTTTTTTTTAATTTTTCGGTAGTGTTTGTTTGCTTTAACTCTCGTGGTGTTTTTTTTCGTTCGTTTGAACTCTTGTGATGTTTTTCATTTGAACTCTCGTAATGGTTTGATTCAATATCTTGTGATGTTTCCTTTTAAAACTTCATAATGGTTTTGGTTTAAACTCTTGTGTTGATATTATCTATTCAAAATATTAAATCTCTCGCATTAACTTAATTTTGTTATTGTTGCTACAAAAGTATGATTACTAGCCCCGACAAAGCTATTACCAGCGAAGAATGTCTGGTAGATAGTGGTAGTACGAACACTATTCTAAAAGATAAGAAATTTTTCTCCGAGTTGTCAACCGCAATGACACCCATCAGTACAATCTATGGTGTCATTAATCTTATTAAAGGCTCTGGAAGAGCTTGCATAATCTTATCTTCGGGTACCAAACTAATTATCAATAATGCATTATACTCTAGTAAATCCAGAAGAAATTTACTTAGTTTTAAAGATATTCGAAAAAACGGTTACCACCTCAAGACAACATCAAAAAACAACACTGAATATCTACAAATAATCTCGAACAAAAATGGCAAAGATATGATTATTGAAAAACTAAAAGCCTTATCCTCTGGATTATATTGCACTAACATTAATCCTATAGAAACATACATGGTGTCTAACCAAAAGTCTTTAGATAGAGACACATTCATCATATGGCATGACCGACTAGGTCACCCAGGTAGCACAATGATGAGGCGTATAGTCAAAAGTGTAAATGGACACCCTCTTAACAGTTTGAAAATCTTCCTACCACAAGAATAATCATGTGTAGCGTGCTCTCTTGGCAAATTTATCTCCTGACCCTCACAAACTAAATTGACACAAGAAAACCCCTCATTCTTGGAACGAATCCAAGGAGACATATGTAGGCCCATACATCCTCCGTGTGGACCATTTCGCTTTTTTTGTCTTAACTGATGCATCCTCGCGGTGGTCCCACGCGAGTCTTTTAGCAACTCGAAATGTAGCTTTTGCCCGACTGTTAGCCCAAATTATACAATTGAGAGCAAATTCCCAGAGTATCACATTAAAAATATTCGGATGGATAATGCAGGAGAATTCACATCCCAAGCTTTTAACGACTATAGTATGTCAATTGGGATAAACGTTGAACATCGGTAGCTCATGTTCACACACAAAACGGTTTGGCTGAATCAATGTAAACGACTATAGTTAATTGCTAGAGCGCTCCTGATGCAATGCAAATTACCATCCTCGTCATGGGGGCATGCTATTTTACATGCCGTTGTACTGATCAGACTAAGGCCAACTGCTGATCATGACTACTCCCCACTACAACTGGTCTCCGGAAGAGAACCTTGTTTGTCCCACCTAAGAATATTTGGGTGTGCGGTTTATGTACCTATACCACCACCACAACGTACCAAAATGGGACCACAAAGAAGACTGGGTATTTACATAGGTTTTAACTCTCAATCCATAATTAAGTATTTAGAACCATTGGCGGGAGATATGTTTACAGCACGTTTTGCTGACTTTCAGTTTGATGAGACAGTATTCTCAGTCTTAGGGGGAGATAAGAATAAAGACAGACTGGTAACACATGATATAACATGGAATGCATCGTCACAATTAAATTTCGACCCTCGAAGTGGTCAATGTGAATCCGAAGTACAAAAGATTATACATTTGCAAAGAATAGCAAACGAGTTACCAGATGCATTCACAGACACATACAGAGTGACAAAGTCACATATACCAGTATCTAATGCACCCGCTCGAATTGAAGTAATCCCTAAAGCGATTACCATACAAAGAAACCGGATGAGACCAATTGGTTCCAAAGATAAGAACTCGCGAAAAAGAAAAGAGCAAAATAACACAGTTGGTGAAAACTCAGAAAAGAGTATAAATGAAACCCCAGGAGAGGTAAATGTCCCTGAAGAGACCAACACGATTGCAGAGGAAAATCAGTTTCCAGAAGAAACATCGGTACCGAACGAACATGAGATCTCAATCAATTATGTACAAAATGGTACAATGTGAAACCGGAATAAAACACGTGTTGATGATATATTCGCATATGCTATAGCAACGGATGTACTAGATGACAATGATTACATATCTAAAACTCTTGAAGAATGCATGCACGGAAATGATTGGCCAAATTGGCAAGACGTCGTAAAGGCTGAGTTAAATTCGCTCGAAAAGCAAAATGTTTTCGGACCAGTAGTCCGGACACCCATAGACGTCAAACTTGTTGGTTATAAATGGGTGTTTTGAAGAATGAGATTGTACGATATAAGGCCCGACTGGTAGCACAAGGGTTTTCCCAAGTCATGGGACGTGATTATGAGGAAACGTATTATCCTATAGTGGATGCGATAACCTTGTGATTCTTAATTGACTTTGCAATCTCTGAAGGACTTCAAATGAGACTTATGGATGTCATCACCGCATATCTATACGGGACCCTTGTGAATGACATCTACATGAAAATCCCTAAAGGACTAAAAAATCCCGAAGCATTAAATTCAACTCCTCGAGATATATGTGCCATAAAACTCAACAGATCTTTATATGGTCTCAAACAATCTGGTCAGATGTGGTACAATCGACTTAGTGAATATATCACGAAGGAGGGATACAAGTGTGATGTAATCATTCCATGTGTCTTTATAAAAAGATCACTATCAAAATTCACTATAATAGCAGTTTATGTTGATGATATAAACATCATTGGATCTCCTGAAGAGATTAAACGAACTGCTGAACTCCTAAAGAAAGAATTTGAAATGAAAGACCTTGGCACAACAAAATTGTGTCTCGGCCTGCAGTTCGAGCACTTGCGAAATGATACATTCGTCCATTAGTTAAACTACATCGAAAGAATGCTAGTACGTTTTAATATGGACAAATCTCATCCATATAGCATACCTATGGTTATTCGACCGCTAGAAGCACATAAAGATCCTTACCTTCCCAAAGAAGAGGGTGAAGAAGTACTTGGTTCAAAAATACCATACTTAAGCACGATCGGTGCACTTATGTATCTTGCGAATAATACAAGACCTGATATTGCATTCTCAGTACATGTGCTAGCGAGATATAGTTCGAACCCAACACATAGGCATTGAAATGGAATAAAACACATATTCCAATATATCTGTGGGACACGAGACTTAGGTCTTTTCTACTAGAGAAATAAGGAGTCCCAGCTTGTTGGGTATGTTGATGTTGGATATCTCTCAGATCCACATAGAGCACGTTCTCAGATAGGTTATGTATTCACATATGGAGGAACAACAATTTCATGGAGGTTGACGAAGCAAACACTTACAGCAACATCATCAAATCATGTCGAGTTGATAGCACTATATGAAGCCGGGAGAGAGTGTGTGTGGTTGAGGTCAATGATTAATCATATACAAGGAGCATGTGGTTTAGAAGAGATAAAGAACATCCCAACGATTATCTATGAAGACAATGCTGCTTGCATAGCTCAGATCAGAGAAGGCTACATCAAGGGTGACAGAACAAAACATATTTCACCGAAATTTTTCTCAACATATGACTTGCGGAAGGAAGGAGAAATCGATGTTCATCAGATCAAGTCGAGTGAAAATCTAGCTGACTTGTTTACAAATCTTTACCTAGAAGCAGTTTCGAGCAATTATCACAGAAGATCAGGCTTCGTAGATTAAAAGACATTTGTTAAATCAAGGGGGAGCATTATACGCATTGTACTCTTTTTACCTTGACTAAGTTTTGTCCCACTGGGTTTTCTTAGCAAGGTTTTTAATGAGGCAATATAACTAATCCAACAGTGTTAGTTATTTTGTTGGTCCCGAAGTACCAAGTTATCATCATCTTGAAGTATGTTGTTAATAGCGTATAATGAATAACGATATATATATGAGGGGGAGTGTTATATTCCAGATATTCATCCTTTTTATTCTCATACTTATCTACTAGTTTGTTACAAGTTTTATCCTTTATTCATGTATATATATACCATGATTTTAATGAGAATAATGATCATCTTTTCCCTGCATTCAGTTTATTTCATGAACGAGTTTTTTATTTATTTCTAAGCCTTTCTCAAGGAGAAAATTATAACAACCTTTGTCTCAACACCCGCACATTATAGGATTCTAAGTCATATAATTTTTTAAGAATGACGAGTTGGATATGACATAGTACGGGAGGGTAGATATGATCTCTTGGTACCGCCACAAAACACCACCCCCACCTTGGATGAATGAGGGTATGGCATGGTTCTCATGACGAGTGTGTAAAGAATGATCATGAAATGAGAGGAGTGACACTCTCCTTGTTGGTTTTTTTATTCATTTTATATACTATTGAATCAAGGTTTATTAGATTTAAATAATCTTAGGTTTTATTAATTGACCGAGAATAATCCCAACTCACGAAATGTTTATTAGTGAATCAAATTTTAATCTATTTTCCTACAACAATCTCTCACTAAAAATGGTATGCCTTGTGTGAAGCAGGCGTGAAGCTGAGGTGGCCACTGGCCAATTATCCACTGCGTGAAACCATTACCACTATCATGTGATGCATGGTGTGGTGGTTTGGCGTTGAACTCTTCACGGCGTTATTGTTTGGCTTGGTGTGGGTTCCTCCAATCACATAATGAAATCTTTTTTTTTATATATTTTTTTGCTTTAAACTAATAAAAAACAATTTCATACCAGACCATGTATACCTCTATCACCACACTCCAATGGTGTTATCCAGTTATTATCCACGTGGCACCATCACACCACCATCACACCATATATACGTAATGCCCTAACAAAAACTTAACACTGTTAGTTAGGTGATGATGTGACAATCCTACGTGTCAATTTTTTTAATCCATCCTTTTACCTCCTTTACCACGCAGGATTTTAAAATCTTAAAATAAACAACGATTTGAAGCCCTACGTGTCAAAGAAAACCTGCTACTCTTTGTATGAAGCATAAAGATATACAATTTAAAACTAATTTAGTTAAAGTGAAACAAACTAATTTACTAACATATAAATAAGTCACACAGTATATTGAAACAGAAAGTTGATCTTAACGTAGGGTTTCAAATCATTGTTTTTTTAGGAGTCTAAAATCCTATGTGGTAAAGAAGGTATAAAGGACTCCTCCCACCTTTATCATCATTACCATACATCTAAATGGGAACCTGATCAGATTAGATGGTTTGTTTTAGCATGACTTTGGTCACCGGTACACCTTACAATTCATGTCATATCTATCATATTGTTCTAAAAGGAATCGTCTAACATGTGGCATCAGAGCGTTGTTGGTAACTTGATTTCTTATTTTTGTTTACACATATATATCGAAATCAGATCTGATAATAAAACTTGGTTTCCTAATCATACAAGTTTTAAAATCTAAACCCTAATTCGTTTTTGTGTTGAAAATTATGATTCAAACGTGTTTTATGTTTCTAGAAACTCTAATCTGATCATAAGGGGAGGCGGTATCGAAGGGGAGCCGGCACCCGGTTCCAAAGGGAGCCGGGCTGCTCCACCTGGCTCACCATACCTTCTCACGCGGTTTGAAGGCCGGCTCCCCTCCTCGCGGTTCTTCTCGGTTTCTTCGAGCCCGGCTAAGCCGGTCCATCCTACCGTTGAACTAGCCGTTGTAACGGCTAGTTTCATTATTATTATTTTTTTTAACACAATATAAATACAACCATATTTCACCTATTTTAAACACACAAATATTTCTTTCTTCTCTACAATCTTTCACACATATTTCTTTCTCCTCTACAATCTTTCACCATGGATAAATCATCCAAGAAAAAACCCGCTCTTACCAAAAAATCACCCGCTCCTCCTAAAAAATTTAAACCAAAGGTACGAAATGTCGGTCAAACCTCCAACTCAACTCCTCCACCACAATCTCAACCGAACTTTTACACTAATCAACCGCATCATTCTCAACAATCGTTAGTTGATCTTCTATCTGGGCGTTACGGGGTTCAAGGGGAGTTATATCCCCCACATTCAACACAAGTGCAACAATTCTCCACGTCAAACGCCATGTATCGAAACACGCAATATCGTGATCCAAGGCGTGCAATCGAGTCCGAAACCGACGAAGAAGAGAATGAAGAAGAAGTTGAAGAGGAGGAAGGTGATGAAGTTGCGGTTGAAGAAGAGGAGATTGAGGTGATGGATGAGGACGTCCATGTGATTAAGAAAGGTAAATTTCACTCGCGAGCAAAAGGGAAAAATTGGACGTCGGATGAGGAGCTAAATTTGACTAAAGCTTACATCCATTGGACCGAAGATGGGAAAAAGGCGGATCAACAAAGTCGTGATTCGTTTTGGGGTAAAGTTCTTGCTCACTTCGACGGATTGATGGGTGAACCTAGTGGGCGAACTAGGGACCAAGTAGCCTCAAAGTGGAAGAAGTTGAACACCAAGTTGTCGAACTTCAACGCTCTCTACATCCAAACGGTAAAAAACAACTATTTTTTTTATTTTTCTTAGTTTTGTAAATGTACATATCTTAATTAAATTTTTTTTATTTTTTTTTGTAATAGAGTAACACTTGGGCAAGCGGGAGTGCGGATGTGGATATTTTGTTAAAAACCCAAAACTTGTATAAACAAATATACGAGAAAAGTGGGTTTTCTCATTTGGCGTGTTGGCTCGAGGTGAAAGACCATCCCAAGTGGGCTTCGGTTGCGGTCGTAGCCGGTCAAATACCGGAACCGGCTAAAAGGACCAAGACGTCCGAGTCGGGTCACTACACAACTTCAAATGAAGTTGGGTCGACTCAATTGCCGGATTTAAATGAGAACTCAACCCCTACATACCCAAAACATAAAGGGAAAAACAAGTCGGGGGATTCTTCGTCCACCGCAAAGAGTTCGGCTTCGGAAAGGGCGTTGGAGATGATGTCGGATTTTCAAAACAATTGGATGAAAGAAAGGGAGATGCAGTCAAAGATTCGGGATGAAACGTTTAGAAAGAAGCAAGCAATGTACGATGAGGTGAAAACTACAATGGCGGCTCAACGTCAAGTGATCGAGACCAAGCTAGCACGTGAAAAAAAAGAAAAAAAGAAAAGTGATCTCGAGTACTTCATGAAACCGCACGACGACGTTGATCCTCAATTCCTTCCACTTGTGCTTCAACAAAAACGAGAAATAGCGGAAGAATATGGATGGGATTGCCCATTTTAAGTTTTTATATTTTAAAAAATCTAGTATTGTTTTAAGTTTTTTTTTTAGGTTTTTTATTTTAAATTCCAAGTATTGTATTGTTTAATTTCTAGTATTAAATGTTTGGTTTTTATTAGAAATTGTTATTTTATTAAGTTGTTTAAATAAAAAAAAATAAAAAAAAAAGGTGGAACGGCTTGGGTTTGAAGCCACACCACCACCATACCATGTGGTGTGGCTTCACATGGCTCCATTTTGATGGAATTTGAGTTGGCGACTTTTTATTGGTTAGGCAACATGGCTTCTTGAAGCCACACCACCACCATACCTCCTCCCCTAAGAGGTCTAATTTTGATTTCGACAAATCTGTGCATAACACAAAAAAGTGCCATTACGCATGTATCGACTCGTTAGGGTTTAAGGTTCTTAAGAGAAAACAACCCCTTACCCAGTAACGACTTGTTATGACCTAAAATTTTCAAATTCGTAATTGTGCTACATAACGGGTCGTTAGCTAGTAACACCATGTTACGATATCTTTTGACCAGCATAATCTAATGATGCACATAAGATATTTTGCTGCTAATTCTCATTTGTTATGTCCAAACCTTAACTCGTTATGTTTTGCATAACCTAAAATTAATTAAATCAGTTAGCAAATTAACGAGTCTTAACTAAGTTTATGACATTTAAAAGTGTAATGAGCCGTTTCCTCGTAACGCCTCGTTACGTTTGTTACTTTTATAATACTTTTTTAACTTCACTAGTTAACTCATCTTTGGTAAAACTGATTTAGATGCTTATATTGATAATGTCCTTATAGTTTCAGTTCTGGTCAAAGATGATTTGTTGCTTTTATAACGTTTTCAACTAAATAAAGCACTCGCCCCAAACGTACAAATGTTCCACTTCTATCCAAGGCTGAATGGTTGCATTTGTATTTAAGCGAAATTAATATGTGCACTACACTTAAAGTACCATTTCTGGTCAAAGCTGATGAGTTACATCATTTTTGCACATATCCTTATTTCATTCGTAATGCTTAAGTGATAGGCAAGTAACCAAAGCGAAAGCCAATTCATTTGAGTAGTACCTAATTAGTCTATTATTTTGGTGTTACAATAGACTTTATCAAAGCTTCACTGGTTTAATAATAGTCATTAATTTAATGCCTTATGCCTTATTATTATGCATTATGCCTTACTATTATGCCTTATGCCTTAACATTATGTCTTATGTCTTAGTTTAAATACCCCATTGAATCACTATAATTTATGTTTTAGCCAAATATCTTATTTATTCTCCCCAATCCATTCTAAGCCTCAAATTTAGGAGTTGAAATTTTGATTGGCGCCAACTTTGCAGCTTGGAAAGATTCTGTTACGCTAACTCTCGCTATGCTGGATTTTGATTGTGCACAAAGAGAACCAGCCCTTCCAGCTCTCACTAAAGAAAGTACACGTTAGGTACTCGACGGGTTTTGAGACGGTACGGGACTACTTTTATAATAATTATAAATACAATTCATCTCACTCACCTTTTTCTAAACCAATACATATAATTCACACCCATTTTTATACCAACTCTCTCTCAAAAATAAAAGAAATATCATCTTCATCTTCATTTTTTTCTGACGACCACGCGCGCAACTACGCTTTTTTGTCGAAGCTATGCATGTTGCTACATAAAAAGAGGATGAAAGTTCAAAACCTACTATTCGGCGGAAGTTGTTTAAAAGAGATAGGCAAGAGGCTCATTATCGTCTAGTCGCCGACTATTTCTCCGACGACACACAGTTCAAAGAAAAAAAGTTTCATCTTCGATTCCGTATGAATAAGTCTCTTTTCTTTAAATATGGTAAATGATTTGTCAAACCAATTATTCCATGCCAAATGGTGATCCAGATGTAAGCAATGTGGCACACAAAAAAATCGGTTTGTTTTTATCCATTTTTTTCGTATCCAAATGTACAAATTTAACATTTGATATATGGTCTAATGTGTATAGTCGTGTATATTTAGCAAATGAGTTGATGTTGAATCGGTGATGTAAGGCTATTCGTAGTCATGGAGTCATTGTGTTAGGCGTTTTGCAACACATGGCGTCCTAATCAGCAAGAGGCTCATGACAAAAAATAGTGTAGTCATTAAGCCCATAAAGTCCCTTTAATTATTACACAATTATTATTATTACTATTATTATTATTATTATTATTATTATTATTATTATTATTATTATTATTATTATTATTATTATTATTATTAAATCTTTCAAATATAAATAGCCAATAAAAAAAAGTAGAAACATCAGCCAATGAGAGAACTTGTGGGAGGACGCCATGCTCATCACGTAAAAGGCTATTTTTGCCATTATAGCGCCCCTAGGGGCAGTGTTAGGGCGCTATAAGACTTTATCACAACCACATAACACCCACTACAGGCAACCTAATAGGCATATTCGTGTAACATAGATTGTTTTTTTTTCTTTCCATTACTGATCTGAACGAAATTAGGAAGGGAGTTTATGGCATGATAGATATAGTCGTGTAACATAGTTTTATGTCTCAGGCTTGATACTTTAAACGTTTGGGTCGTTATACAATTCTTTGTCTATGTTGTCTTTAAAGGTCGTTAAAATACTTTAATTATTTTTATAATTGCATTATCCTCGCGACAACACGATGTTTATTCTATTATTATTGAAGTTAAAAATGGAAAAAACAAACCATCAAATGATAAAAAGAAAAATATTATCCATATCTAACTGAAACTCAGCATATTTATACCATATTAAATGATAAAAAGATTAAAAAAAACAATATTATCCATGTCTACTATCTCATTTATTAACTTCTATTTCGCATTTCATTTACACGTGTGAAACTCTTGGCTGCCACAAAACACTAACTCCAAAACTCTTTCCATTTTCATTGATTTTATCATAGCTGGAAACAGCCAACTTCAACTTCACACTCCCTAATTTTAGCCTCAGATTTCCACCGCCCACCGCCACCACCCACCGCCCACCGCCACCGGAAGCCAAAGATGACCGACCGGGTCTATCCTTCAACAAAACCCAAATTTCACACCAAAACCACCACCACCGCCGCCGCCGCCGCCGCCGCCACGTCTAACCGGAGACTACCACCACCACCAAGCAAAACCCAATTCCACACCCCCACCACCAACCGCCACCCCCACCGCCCAAACCCCACCCCCAACCGCCATCCCCCTCGCCGGAGCCGCCGGAGCTGCTTCTGCCTTCTCTGCTTCTGGTCAATCCTCACCATAACCCTCCTCCTCCTCATCTCCGCCGTCGCCGGCTGCATCCTCTACCTCCTCTACCACCCCCACCGCCCCACATTCTCCATCGCCGCCCTCAAAATCCACGAATTCAACCTCTCCACCACCTCCGACGACGCCACGCGCCTCACTTCCAAACTCAACCTCACCATCTCCACCAAAAACCCCAACAAAAAAATCACATTCTCCTACGATCCGTTCACAATCACATGCTCCTCACACGAAACCCTAATCGCGAAAGGAAATTTCCCAAATTCGATAATTAGTACCCCGAACAACATCTCCATCATCCACTCATCGTTGCACGCTACCTCCCTGATTCTCGAAACGGAAACTGTGAACAGAATTAGGTCAGATCTGAAGAGGAAGAAATCGGGGATGCCGTTGAAGATACTGCTCGATACTGAAGCGAGAGTGAAAATTGAATCGCTGAGAAGTAAGAAAGTTGGAATTCGGATCGAATGTGAAGGGATTCATAGCTTAATTCCGAAGAATGGTGACAGAAGTTCATCAATTTCGTCAAATTCGTCACTGTTTGTTGCTGCTACTGTTTCTGCTGCGAAATGTAAGCTTGATCTTCGGATCAAGATCTGGAAATGGACCTTCTGAATTTCACAAATTTTTTGAAGTTTTTTTGTTTGTGTATTATAAATTATATAAATTTTTGTAATGTTTTTGTTGTTGTAATTTATCGTATCTAAAGAAACCTATACCTATTATTTTATTTACTTCGGTTGATAGTAATAAAATTTATCAAATTTTACAAATTTTTATTTACTTCTGAATTTCACAAATTTTTTGAAGTTTTTTTGTTTGTGTATTATAAATTATATAAATTTTTGTAATGGTTTTGTTGTTGTAATTTATCGTATCTAAAGAAACCTATACCTATTATTTTATTTACTTCGGTTGATAGTAATAAAATTACACGAATTTTATATATTGTTTTAAACTTTTGATCTTTTGTTCGTGTTCTTTTAACTTTTAATTTTAAAGAAGTTTAATATTTAGAGTTAACTTTATTTTTGGTCCCTGAGGTTTGCCAGTTTTCTCACTTTTAGTTCAATTTTAAAAAATAATCAATTTAAGGGCCTCTTTTTTGGTTTTTTTTCTCAATTTTGGTCACTTTCAAAAATTCATCCAAATTAATCGTTAAAATGAATGATATTTATGTCAAAATTAAACTCTATTCATCTTTAGATAGACCGACTTCCTTTCTAACTTGGTGAATTAGAGTTTAATTTGGACATAAATGTCCTTCATTTTAACGATTAATTTGAATGAATTTTTTAATGTGACCAAAGTTGAGAAAAAAACAAAAGGTGAGGCCCTAAAATTGATAATTTTTTAAAATTGAACTAAAAGTGAGAAAACTTGTAAAACTTAGGGACCAAAAAGGAAGTTAACTCTAATATTTATGAAGCGATTAGACTGATAAAGGGTGGATTTTAATGGGTCACATTATTAATCAAATATTGTAGCCGCTATTTCTTTTGTATGCATATGAGTTATGTCTCTTCTACACCAAAAGTAGTCTTACTTTTTCTTTAATACATACAATATTATGTGATTATAGAATTATGTTACTAAAAGATATATATAAAGTATATCTATTGTTTTAACTATGATATATATAAGAGGAGGGTGTGTTTGTTAGAAGTAGGGGTGTGCATGGACCGGTTTGGATTGGATTTTGGCTAAAACCGAGATCAAAACCGAACTTCGGATCTTATGATTTCCAAATCCATTCGGATTCGGTTTTTTCGGTTTCATGGATTTTGGTTTTTGGTTTTTTACGGTTTGGATTTGATTTTTTCAGATTCAAATCCATATGAACTTTTGGGCTGGAAAAAACACTAATTATATTAAATTGGGTCTACTGATTTTTCATTAACTACTAATATCATTCAAAATAAAACTTTAAAATCCATAACATTGCAAAATGATCCAATCTCAAACAAATGCATTCAAACAAATCCTTAATGATCAAATCACAAAGACTCAAAGATCGATAAGGTTGCATAACGATCCAAAATCAAACAAACTTTTGACGATCTAATCTCAAGCACTTAAACGACATTGAAACAAAAATTAAAGTTGGATAATGAACTAATCTTAAAGACTCAAAGATTTAATGGTTATAAATAAAACTTTAAAATTAAAATTTTAAACCCTTCAATAATTAATTGGATCGGTTCGGTTTTTTCGGATTTGCTTTTCAGCTAAAACCGAAACCGATCCGAAATTTCGGATTTTAGAAAAGTTTAATCCAAAACCGTCGGTTTCTATTTGGATTCGGTTTTTTCGGTTTGGGTTTTTCGGTTTTTTTGGTTTCGAGTCGTGTAACACCCCAAAATTTCATGACCTAAGTTAAATACGTGTGCTATATTTGATAAGTAGCTGAAATATATATAATATAATATATATACGTATTTGAATAGTTAAAAATATAGATAAGAACGTATTTGAACGTCACGATTCGCGTACGACTATTCGACGCGACATTCGAGGAAACGTCAAGAGATGTATTTATTAAATATGGTAGATAATGAAGAATAAAGATCGTGGGCACAGACGGATCTTAAATCCGAGTTATAACGAAGCGAGAAAACGCAAAATAGTGATTTGGGCCCGGTTTGTAATAACCGTAATCAAGGCACGAACATCACTAAAATAACACCGAGACGAAAGTAGAATATCAGGTATTGTTAAATACTTGATTTATAATCTTTATAAAATATATTTACAATATTCGGCACGAAAAACGGTGGAATCGGTAACCGTTGTTGTTACGCGATAATAACCAAAATCAATTCGGTTAGCCGTTCGAAATAATTATAACACCCCGGCAAATTATAAATAATTATTATAATATCTATGAAGCATTTCAGTTGAGAAGACGTATTCGGTCTGTCAAACGGTCGAGACCGCGACAATGATTAGACGCGCTTCTACCGTATAATAACAGAACGCTCACCGGTTAACGTTTCAACCAAAGAATAAATATATTAACTATATTTATTAGAGGCCCGTAATATTTTAGATGATCGGGAAATTTTATGAACCGTTTATAAAATATTAAATTATTTTACGGGTTTAAATTACCGGATATAATACCTGTATATCTAATCTTACACCACAGGAAATATCTTATCTATCTTTTGCTTGTTGCTTACTCCTCAAAACTTCTATCTGTAAAAAATCATGTATGATTCAGCTTTCAATTTGTTTAGTCGATATCATACGTGGAGCATTTCTACTTGCAAAGTTTATGTATAAATACATGCATACAATTCAAGTTTGAATTCACAACACACACATTTCAATTCGTACATACACATACCGACAAAATGATAAAGAAAAGAAAGAGAAGAAAGAAGGCTGTTGCGCAGCTCTTCTCCTCGTCCTCTCGACCCCCCCGGCGGAGAACCAAACACCGACGCAGCTCCGGCCCATCTCCCTCGCTCTCCTCTCGATCTCCGGCCGACACAAAACGCAGCAGCGGAGCTGCTGGGCTCCGCCCGTTCCTCCGAAGAACCAGGGACCCCCGCCTCGTCTCCCTCTCCTTGGTGGTCTCCGATGAACCAGCAGCCGGCGACGACCCATTGGCAGCAGCAGCTCAGGGCCGCTAAACCCGGCGACCCCCTGCTCTCTCGTTCCTCTTCGTTTTTTTTTTCCGGCGGGTTACCCAGAACCTCCGCCTGTTCAAACACCGGCGACGGAGATGAACCACCGGATGACAGTAGGTGGTAGTAGCAGCAGGAGGTTGAGTGTAGGTGGCGGTAGATGGTGGTTGTTTAGCGGTGGTTCAAGTGAAACCCGGTAAACCTGGTAAAAACTGACACTACCGTCCCCTCTTTCGGTTAAGATTCGGTAACATACGTTTGACGTCGGGGGATGGCGGTGATGGCGATCAACCACCGGGACAGCGGTGATGATAGCGGTGGTAGGCGGTGGTGGTACGGCAGTTGTAGGTGGTCGTAATTCGAGCTAGAAAAAGGAACGTCGAGTTAACCCTTCTTCACTTTCGGGCGACGTTTCAGTGACGTAACGATGTCCAAACGACAAACCAACAACGGGGAAATGCTCGTGGCAAGAAACTAGTCGGGAAGGGCTATTCGTTTATCTAAAACGGATAACTTTATTATTTGGTTATTATTCGGACTCGTTCCACGACCCGTCAAGAGGTAACCACGTTAAATATTTGTTATTATTACAAATATAATTGTTAAGTTAAAGTTTATATTAAATCATAATAGGACAGGATAAATTATATATATTTAACGAATAAATATATATATATAATTATTAATCAGTTTTATTTAATAAAATTGATTTAAAAGGATATTGTATTTAAATATTAAATATATAAATGTATATATATATTTAATATAAGGGTTAACGATAATGACAAAGTAATTATCGGGTTAAAGAATGTTTAATATATATTGAAAAATATATATAAAGTGTTTAATATGGAAATTAGGGTTTTCTAGCCGCTGTTCTGTCAAAACCGAGTAAACGGTAATGAACTAAGCTTTGAAATTTTAAAGCATGTTATAAAATGTTATAACGGATAATACCCTAAGTCAGTTTTGAATAAAAATGAGTTTTGATAAAGAAATGAGAAAAACGGGAAATTAGGGTTTCGGAATATGATTGTTTAAAATAAAATAATCCGAAGGGTATGGAGACTTGATTTTTGACATGGAGCCATGTTTATATATATAATAAGTATATATGAAATTAAAATGGATAAACGATAAAATATTCCAAATACCGAGTTAATCGGATATTTAGAAGTTCGCGCGGACCAGAAGGGTATACGCCTGTACACTGGGGTTTCTGGCATAGCGAGGGTGTCGCATAAATCCCAACTGGGGAATGGCATCCCTCACTGGGCGATCCCGGAGTGAGCGTTTACTTATAGGAATGCGTGTCTTCATAATTATTAATAAAAGATAAGGATAATGGCCTAAAGGGCATTTTGGTCATTTTGACCTTTTAAAAAGGAATGAACTTAATAATAAAATATTATTAAGATAATGAAGTATTAAAATAAACATAGGAAATGTTTATTATATTAAACCTTGCATTAACGCAATACAATACGCGATTAAGTTTAATTGGAAGGCATTGCGGAGACTTTGTCTGAATTAACTGCTTAAGAGAATAAGGTGAGTTCTATGAGCCCACTTTTAAATGTTTTAAATGTTTTAATATTTTCGGGCTGATATACATGCAATGATATATATTCAACTGTTTACTTGAAAGTATCTGAAATGCCTTTACTTGTTTTATGTTGATACACATACGTGGAAAAGTTATAATACTTATAACTGTTTTAAAGTTATTATTACCTGTTATTACTCTTTTCGGGAAGGTTATAATAAACAGGTAATGTAAAGGATGAAACTTTTATATAAAGTTTGAGAAATGAAAAATGTGAATGTTTGGTCTAAGCCTATGTATATGACTAAGAGTCGGGTAAATATAATCTTATTAGCCTTGTTATGCAAGACCCATAACATTATATTTATGAAACGCTTATTTCCATATACGGGTGATGGACCGGTGTTGAAAAGGTTATGAGTCCAAATACAAAGGTTATTAAATGGACTTTTGAAAATGTCGAAAAAGGTTGAAAAGGTTTTAATCTAAGCGGATATTGTCTAGAGAAAAGGAAGACTGTGGTTGTACAACTAGAAGCAGGGAATGACGGTTCTCCGGGGTAGCGACGGCTGCTTACTTAGAAAAGGTATTCGGGTGGCGACGGTTGCCCGAGGAACTAACGTGGCTCCAATAGACAATGCTTAGTAAGTAAATAAATGACTGCTTATAATATTTCGTATAACTCTTTTATGTTTTATACCTAATGATTATTTGTACAAGAGAGGGTCGAGGAGACCCAGAGTACTTTAAGTACTAAATGGTTAAATGGTTGAATGAATGAATGTTTTGGTATAATTCTGTTATATACCTGATAAAGGATAAATGATTAAATGTTTTGGTATAATTATGTACCTGATAAATGTTTATACAGAAAGGGTCGTTAGGCCCAAATGTTTGAGGTAACCTTTCAAGGAAAGGTAAAAGTTTTAAATACTTAGAACTCACCAGCGTAAGCTGACCTTTAAAAGCATGTATGTCAGGTATCGGTGATGTTTAAAGTAGCAAGGAAATGGCTCTAGCAAGGGCAGATTAGATGGGCAAGCTATCAGGAAAGACTCGGTAATAGACTGGCATAGTAATAGATAAGATCTAGTTATTAGATTATATTATTATCTTCCTTACTGTTGTACTTGGCAAATATATAAATGAAAAAGTTTTTAATTTCCGCTGCTTAGTTATCTCTGTTGTACCATTGTTCATGAGTAAATCCGACACGTGACCCCTCCTGGAGCCAAGACTGGGAGTGGGCGTCACAAGTCGGTTTTTTCGGATTCTTGCACACCCCTAGTTAGAAGGGTGACAAGATGATGAGATGATGTATTACTCTTTTTTCTTTTTTTTCTTTTTGAGTAAATTACGGTTTTGTCTCTGTGATTTGCACGTTTTACGTCTATGGTTCTCAAACTTCACTTATTATAGCTTTAGTCCCTAAAGTTTAATGGCTCGTTACATCTGACCATTTGTCGTCCCTGGGGCTAACGGGCGTTTCTTTTCCGACGAATCCTCGTTCACCATACTAACGGAGTTAAACAAAAACTAACGACGGTCCAATGAATTCCAACACCATGATAATTGGGATTAATGTAGGCCAATTTCTTAATTGGGATTAATATCGGCCAACTAGTAATAACTTGGATTAATAAAATCCAATTTTCCTAAGTTAAAAACACAATATAGAGAGGGTCCATAATCCAAGCAGGACGTCAATATTGAGATGGGGCAGTGATCCTATTTTCACGAGGCAACGCCAAAATAGATGCTAGAGACCACTTGTTAAAGAACTCCTGACAAACTAAATAACGATCAAGCTTACTCAGTTTCAAACCGTTATTATACATATAAGTAAACTTATTACCTGTCTTATGGTATTCATGCGGGTCCGCCAAATGAATAAAATTACTAAAGTGATCAACGTTAAAGAATTTATACGTTCCTCCGGCGAACGTACATTACTAAAACCACCCATGAAAATCCATAAACTAGGCCAGTTATCTTTGAGATGTTTAAGTTCCTCCCACAGAACTCGACAATCCAATGAGTCATTAGGAGCATACACATGGACAACATTTATAAACTCACCCGAACCCAAAATGATCCCTGAAACAACAATATAATCAATAGAGAAGTATATAAGGGAATGGGGGACCTTGATTCCAGCTCCTTTTTTCGCTTTGAGGTGTCGATTTCATATGTAGTTCGTCTGAAAATTTTATGTGTAATAAATCGGTCCCTACTGATTTTCCCCCTAAAGTATAGGGGCTAAATACTCCAAGCTGTGATTTTCTTTAAAAGTTAAACTCATATTATAAATTTGAAGATAATCACAGCTTAATTTTTAGCCAAATTAATTTCTTATGCGTTTTTCATTAAACAAATCAAAATAAAAGAAATTCCAAGCTGACCTAGTGCCCCTTGGACCTTGTTCTCTCGAGGGCGCTCTCTTGAGGGCGCTGCCCCGAACCCCATATATATAAATTCTTAAGCTCTGTGAGTGAATATAATAACGGTTCTCAAAAGAAAATCAACCCTCCACAATGACCAATGGCTTCCACCGTAGCCATTTAAAAAGCAGTTCTACCCCTAAAAATTAGCAAATCTAAGGCCATATATTTAGCTATTATGATCCTTGTTACATTTTTAAAGATCATATCTACTTTTTACATATTTGCAAGTATGATTGTTAAACGAGTTGCGATGAACTAATGATTAACTAAATGGCTTGTAATATTCTAATGGAATATAGTGGTATATAGATATACACTAAAATAATTTCTCAATGTTAAAAGTAGGATTAAATAGACGTGTAGTATTTATCATTCTAAAAAAATTATAATGATTAAGTTTAATAAAACTAACAAATATTTATTAATATAATAACGAAAACTAAACCATGTTGTTAATTTTATTGACCACTTTATTTACCATTAAATAAACTTGGATGTTATACTTTTAATATTGGTACAACGACACATTTGTCGGTAGCACCACTTAAATGGCTAAGTTTATGTTTTTTTTTTCCCTTCATTTTTGTAGATTAATATTCTAGCTTGCATATTGTTCATCCCAGCTGGAGTGTGAGTGTATAATGTCCCATCCAGTGTCATATAAATCTATGCTCATAAATTGTGACATATATTAATACGAGATGGATGACCCCCGCGCGTTGCTGCGGGGTTGAATTTGTACACTAAGTTACACTAAAAAAGTTAAGTGACTACGAAATGTAAATATGGCAAAGACAACGATAGTAGTAGAGTCATATAAGTTTAAGTTTGTTACAGACCAACCAAAAAACATGGAACAAAAGTGAAGAGTTTAGGTTGTTTCTTACAAACCATTACCAAAACATGCAACAAACGA
>JBCNJP010000007.1:102222553-102246362 GCA_039602395.1 Deinandra increscens subsp. villosa | reverse complement strand
CACATCCATTTAGGTATTGTGTGTTGATTTTCACTAAAACCTAGTGATATTATGCTAAAAGCTAGTGATTTTTATTATTGCTATGGAAGGGTTACATGATGCTACTTTTGATATTGTCGAGGCAAGTTTTCAGGGAGGGGGGGGGTGACAATAGGTAACGTTTATTTATCTCATCTTATTTATGCAGATAACATTATTATTTTGGAAGAATGGAATGTGAAAAATATGATGAATATGGTTAGTGCTTTATATTTCTTTTTTCTTGCCTCAGATTTTAAAATAAACATTCAAAAATCTTCTCTTCTTGGAATTGGTGTGGAGAACTCGGAGATTAGTCGACTTGGAAATCTCATGGGTTGCAAAGTGGAGAAATTCTCGTTCACATATTTGAGTATTCTCGTTGGTGCTAAAATGTGGTGTTACTTAGAATGGAATGTGTTGGTTAACAAGTTTAAAAACAAGCTTTTCTAGATGGAAGAGTAATTTGCTTTCAGTGGGCGGTCGATCAACCTTGGTTTCTTCTGTTTTGGGTTTGTTGGCGTCGTACTTTTTTTCTTTATTACGTGTTCTTGGGAAAATCTTGAAACTCTTGGAATCCATAAGATCTAAATGAAAGCTTTGCTTAATGATTGATTTCCCATTCCTCAAATAATAGAATATATACAAGGATTGTCCCTATCTATTTGTGTACATAATATAGACAATAAATACAATAATTACAATAGGATCATTGCTAAATATAACGTGAGCTATTACACCCCCGCAGTCGAAACTGGAGGATCCCGAATGTTGAGACTGGTCCGAAAGTCATCAAAGAGGACCCGTGGCAATCCCTTGGTAAAGATGTCTGCAATCTGATAACGAGAAGGTATATGATGAACACGAATTTGACCCCGAGCCACCTTCTCACGCACAAAATGAATATCCATCTCTATGTGCTTTGTGCGTTGATGTTGAACCGGATTGCCTGTTAAATAGATAGCGCTTACATTGTCACAATAAACGATCGAAGCGCGTGTTGGCGGATGATGTAGTTCGAGAAGTAAATTCCGCAACCAACAGACCTCGGACACTACGTTAGCAACACCGCGATATTCAGCCTCAGCGCTTGACCGTGATAAAGTGGGTTGTCGTTTAGAAGACCATGACAGCAAGTTGTCTCCCATAAAGACACAGTACCCCGAAGTGGAACGACGCGTATCCGGACAACCACCCCAGTCGGCGTCCGTGTACGCGATAAGAGAATGGGACTGTGACGGTGAAATAGATAATCCAAGTGAAATCGTACCTCGCACATATCGTAGGATCCGCTTCAGCGCATTCATGTGAAGATCCGTAGGGGCATGCATATGGATACAAATATGCTGCACAGCATAAGAAATATCTGGGCGTGTGAACGTTAAGTATTGGAGAGCTCCGGCGAGACGTCGGTACTCAGACCCATCTGATAGAGGTGTACCGGATTGTTTGCTCAGTTTTTGTTGAGTGTCTACCGGAGTGGCGGCAGGGTTGCATGATGAGAGACCAGCACGTTCCAAGATATCCTGCGCATAAGTTTCCTGTGATAAAAATAAGGAGTTACCCGTGCGTGTCACTGAAATCCCCAAAAAATAGCTGAGCGGACCTAAGTCTTTCATGGAGAATTCTCGTGAGAGAAAGCCCATAAAGCGGTGGCGAAGACGGTCAGACGACGTCACCAATATAATGTCGTCTACATATAAAAGAAGATAGGCACAATCTGACCCGGAGTGATAGATGAAGAGAGAATGATCACAAGTGCTATGCGTGAAACCCAAGGTGTATATATAATCAGCAAACCTTTGGTACCACGCCCGCGGAGCCTGCTTGAGGCCATAGAGAGATCGGCGTAGCAAACATACATGATCCGGGTAACGAGAATCACGGAAGCCGGTAGGCTGGTGCATGTAAACTGTCTCCTGAAGATGGCCATGTAAGAAGGCATTTTTAACATCTAACTGATGTATGGGCCATGATTTAGAAACAGCGAGACTCAGGACAGTCCTGATGGTAGCCGGTTTGACCACCGGGCTAAAAGTTTCACCACAATCAACACCAACCTGTTGGGAGCGACCATCACACACAAGTCTGGCCTTATACCGTTCCAGAGAACCGTCCGACTTCTTTTTATGCCTAAAAATCCACATGATCCGTACAATATTCATGCCCGGAGCTCGAGGTACCAAATCCCAAGTTTTATTGTCAATAAGCGCCTGAAATTCATCGTGCATAGCGCTACGCCAATTTGGGTCATTAAGGGCAGAAATAGGAGATTTAGGTAGAGGTGATATGGATGTGGTGGTGTTAAGGTTAAAAAGTTTCTTCGGTTTGTGGATTCCCGACATCGAGCGGGTGGTCATGGTTCGGTTGTTGAGTTGCGGGTGAGGATTTGGAGCGGGGTTCGGTTGGTCAGTGGTGGGGGAAGGTGCGGGCATGCTACTGGACGAGAGGGTGGAGAAATTTGGGAGTGGGCTAGAGGTTGTGGAGTGGGTTGGGCCGTGGGGTAGAAGTGGGCCGGGAGAGATGTGTGGGCCAGAATGTGGCGTCGGGGTTGAGGGGTGGGTAGGACACGGGGAAACGGGGCTGGGATGGTTTGGGTTATTTGTTGGTGTTGAGGGGGTAGGTGGTTGGGTATGGGGCGGTTGGTTACTGGATTTTAGCCACCACAGTGAACCCGAATCACTTGTGGTGGTTGGCATGGCAGACCTCGATGGAGACGGGTGGGAGAATGGAAAAATGGTCTCGTCAAAAATGACGTGACGGGAAAGAATAATGCGGTGAGAGACAAGATCGTAGCATTTATAGCCACGATGAGATGACGGGTGACCGAGGAAAACACATGGGGTGGATCGGTGGGCTAATTTATTTATGGTGGTGGGAGGGATTAGTGGATAGCAAAGGCAACCAAAGACGCGAAGATGAGAGTATGAAGGTTGACGTTGGTATAAACGAAGAGTGGGTGTGTCATTAGAAAGGACTTTGGAGGGAAGAATATTGAGAAGATACGTGGCATGTTCTAGGGCATGATGCCAAAAATGGTGAGGGACGGAGGAGTGAGCAAGTAGGGTACGAATAATATTATTGATGGAGCGAATTTTACGTTCCGCTTTTCCGTTTTGAGAGGATGTGTATGGACAAGAAAAACGAAAAAGCATACCGTTGTCGGCACAAAATTTATGAAATTGAGAATTATTGTATTCGGTACCGTTATCACATTGAAAGGATTTTATATTTTTACCGAATTGCGTTTTTATAAGATTAGCAAATTTTAAGAAGGTAGGAAACACAAGAGATTTATTAGAGAGAGCATATGTCCAAAGAAAATTGGTGTAGTCATCTAAAAATAAAATATAATATCTATAACCATTAGATGACACAACTGGTGATGTCCATAAATCACTGTGGATTATATCAAACGAAGAAATTGTAATAGTATGAGAGGAAATAAAAGGTAACTTAATATGACGGCCAAAAACACACGATTGACAAAGTTTGTTATTACTAGAAACAACGGAACCAGAAAATAAATCAGACTTCAAAGTATTTAAAATAGAGGTGCCGGGATGCCCTAAACGTTGGTGCCATGTGTCCCGGGAGATAGCAGCAAAGGTAGAATGTCTTTTGGTTGCCAAGGACGAAGGAAAAGTGAACGGGTAGAGGTCGCCAGTGCTGTTACATCGGAGGATAGGTGTCCGGGTAGCCAAATCCTTCACAGTAAAACCAACAGGGTCAAATTCAATAGAAATATGGTTGTCGGTGGTTAAGCGACGAACAGAAATTAAATTTTTAACAAGGTTAGGTGCATATAAAAGGTTTTGTAATTTTAAAGGTGGTAAGGGCGGTTTAAGGGTTGAGTGTCCAGTAGCACGAATTGGAATCGTAGCGCCATTACCAACGGTGATATCTCTAGGCCACGAATTGAAATAAGACTGGAGATTACCTGGATTGTTGGTCATGTGTGATGTAGCCCCTGAATCCACGTACCAGTTTTGATCCGGTTGAATGAGAGTCCCTGCTTGGAATGCCTGATCGAGTTCGGTTGGAGTGTAGGTGACTTCAGAACCGAAAAGAGCTTGCTGGGGTCTTGGACCTAAAATCCCGGGTGCGGTAGACGGGTTCGGTCGTGGGTAGGCAGCCTGATAGGGAACCGTGGGATAGGGGCATGGGGGTTGCATCCATACTGTTGGGCTGGCCCAAGGAGTTTGTAGAAGTTTGGCCCCATTGGGTTGAGTAGGTGGAGCCCATGGGAGGAAGTTAGGGGCCTGGAAAATGGGGCGAAATCTACTGGTTCCTCCATTACGGTTTCTGTTGTTGCGAGAACCCGGAACCCGTGACCTGTTATTAGACCGAAAAGAGGGTCGGCCCTCACCGGTGTTGGTGGCGACAGTAGCACCGCTGGAGGATGATGTTGCTGCAAGGGCCGTGGCAGCCGCCGCGGCTTGGCTAGCGGCCTGACTCGCCTTCCGCGTTTCTTCGAGAACGACTTTGGAGCGTGCCACGCTGAAGTCGGGAAGCGGGGCGAGTTGCTGAAGATGAGCGGCGACTCCGTCATAAGCATCATTCAAACCTGCAATAAGTTGGAGAACCAAGCGGTCGTTGGTGACCGGGGCTTCGACATTAGCGAGTTGATCGGAAAGGCTTTTTAGTTCATTGCAAAAGGCTGTGACGTTTGGAAAATCATCCAAACGACAGTTGGAGAACCACCTCTCCAAGTGAAGTGCCCGGGTGTGTTTGTTATCATTAAAGTAGTCTTCAAGTGCCTTCCATGCGGCAGCGGCGGTGGTGTTTTTCTTGAGAACCATGGTGATTAGTTCTTGGTGGATAGTCCCGTATATCCACTGTAGAACAATCGCGTCCAAACGCGACCATATCACCTCTTCTTCATCCGCTTTTGCTTTGGCAGCGGCATCGGAGGAGGTAGCAGGAGGTACTCGGGGGGAAAGGTGATCAGAGACAGCAAAGGCGCGGCAGTGGATGCGGAAAAGCTCCGACCACGTTCCATATTGTTGGTTGTTGGATTCCAGAAAAATAGGGATGTAGGTACGAATGTTTGTAACGGTGATGGCGGGGTAGGTTTTAGGATCCATGAGTGTGGAAGAGAAGAGAAAAAAATCAAGATGGAGATGGAGGGGGAGTGGCCGGCGGCTTTAGGGTTCACAGGGAGGATCAAGAAAGCTGTGATACCATGAAAGCTTTGCTTAATGATTGATTTCCCATTCCTCAAATAATAGAATATATACAAGGATTGTCCCTATCTATTTGTGTACATAATATAGACAATAAATACAATAATTACAATAGGATCATTGCTAAATATAACGTGAGCTATTGCTAAATTCTTTTCAGGTGGGGCTGTGGAGCAAAAAAGATTGGGTTGGATCAATTCGAATTGTGTTCTTTCGGATAAAAATCATAGTGGGTTGGGGATCGGAAGTCTCAATGCTATGAACCTGACCTTGTTATACAAGTGGCGCTGGAGGTTTGTTAATAATCCTGATGCTACATAGCTTAAAGCGGTCAAGGGAATATATGGTCATAATTTTGAAATTGATAGGTGGGCATCGGCGGTGGTATTTGGCATCGTATTGTAGGTCGATTGCTTTCCTTCATGATAAGGAGATTATTCCTTCGTCTTCTATCCGTATGAAGTTAGAGGATGGCAATTCGTGTCAGTTTTCGTTGGATCATTGGTTGGACAACACTGGTTTTGCTGTTAGATTCAAACGATTGTTTAATCTGGAACATTATAAGTTTTGCTTGGCAGCTGGTAGAAGAGGTGCGGGCGAGTGGTCTTGGTGTTGGCATCGTCCTCCTAGAGTTGGTATTAGGAGGCTCAGCTCTGTGATCTTAATTCTATGCTCGAAGTTGCTTATATCTTGACCAACAGTGACTCTTGGGATTGAAACTTTGAATGTGAGTCGGAGTTTACAGTGAGATCGATTAGGAAAGCTATTGATGGTGCTCTCCTTCTGTTCGTCCGCTTTCTACGAGATGTAATAGATTCGTCCCTAAAAAGGTCCATAATCTTGTCCTAAGAATCCTTATCGTCAAGTTTCCTACTCGTTTTAATCTGAGCCTTAGTGACTTTATTTATAATATAAGGATAATGATAGATATAAGAAATATGTTGTGAATGCTCTTGTATAAAAAATAGAATGGCTACAAGGAAAAATGTACATGGAAATCTCATAAGTTATTCTTGAAAAACTAGGGTGGATACTCGACACCCAAAAGTATTAGACCATGTATGAGACATGATATTATTATCTAAGGACATGATTAAATAAAATCTGTTTTGTCTAAGGTTGGGTTTGGTGTATTAGCTGAAAAGCTAGCTATTAGTTGATAAACTAGCTGCTAGCTGATAAATTATAAACTAGCTGATAAAAAGTAACGTTTGGTAAAAACTAGCTGATAAACTAACTGAAATATTAAATGACATAAAAGTACATGTAATAAATGTAAACAAAGGTATTTATTTATAAGTTAGGAAATGGTAAAACTGAAAATATTATAAAAGCTAGTTGAGTTGAAAAAGCTAGCTTATAAGCTACTTTTTTGACGTTATCAAACGAGGTTTTTTTAAAAAATTATTTTTTTTAAAAAAAGTTCCGTTTGGTACACGCCAAAAAACTAGCTTATAAACTAGCTTATGGCGCGCCAAGCCTAAAAATATAAAGCTCTCATATTTTACTGATCTTTTATATTTGATCTTAAATATAGTATAAAAAGTATAAAACCAATACAAAAAGTTAATAAAATAAGTGTTTTTATATAAAACACCATTTTCAATAAATTCCCCCTATAATCAAATATGTCACTAACTTTAGAAATACCTCATCCCTAACAACCATTGAAAAAGAATTGTCTTTCTGGTTTTCATATCATCATAATCTTGTACATTTATTTTTCGGGGTTGAGATATATAGAAAACCCATATTTTATAAAAAACTAAAAAATCAAAAAAAATAAATTATTTTTAAACTTTTTTATAAGTTTCTTTCATGATTTTAAGAATACTGGAAATAGAAAAAACTTTAAAAACATTTTCGAGTTTTTTTTAAAAAAAATCGAATTTTAGCTTGAAATTAATAATGCATTATGCAACAATAATATAAAACTAGTTTATGAATGCCAATTCTTTGTTTTTTACATTATTTGCATAAGTCACGTCCATATTTAAGTTAAGTTTCTTCTTTTTAAATAGTTTTAATTATAATGCATTATGCAGTACTATTAGTACTATTGCATGATACACTAATAAAAATTCACTAAACTTTTTATTTTTTTATTTTTTTCCCATAAATAAAGCTAATAAAACTATAGACTTTTTAGTAAAATTCTTTTTATAAATTATTAATATATAAAGAAGTTATAGAGAAAGAAAAGTTGATGTTTTATATAATTGTTGGTTTTTTGTAAATCTTTTCTCTTATTTTTCATAATCAAATTATTTATTACAATAGACTACTTGATTTTTAATATTGTATTATTAAGTTCAATAAATCACTATTAAATGAACACAAGCCCCTTAAAAAAAATTAAAATAAATTTTACAACTTTTATAAGAAGTGCAACCTTTTAAAAAATTTTAAAGTTTTATATTGAACGTTTTTATAAAAATTATACTTTTATCTCCAAAATATAAACACTATTATAATCAACGGACAACACAACAGGTATGGAGGTGATGCAGTTCTCAGATTTCACCCATCACTCTCCCTGCGAGACTCGATGATCCCAATTGTGTTTCGATGAAAGGTTGAAAGAGGGATAAGGCGAATGTGAAATAGGATCCGCCACCCCAACAAAATCTTGCAATTTACCCAAATAATTTTCCAAACATTCAGACGCATTTTGATCCACTGAAACCCAATCCAATCTATCCAATGCCTTCCACATGTTCGACGATTTGCCTAAGTGAATCAAGATAAAGTATGCGACTGGTTTGTGTTTTAGAGTTGCAGATAACGAACGATTGGCTTTGATTTCTCGCAGTTGAAAGTAGACACTCAGCTCCACGTATTCAGTGCCGTCGCTTTCCCTTTCAAATCGTAGGTGCGTAATTTGTCGTTGTTTAAGAACTCACCCACCAGGCCACCATCACAGATCTGGAATTTTTCTTTTTGGTCCATGAACTCTAGAGGTAGTCATATCTGGTCCTTGAATTTAACATCTATTTTTATTTTTTACTACTAAAAGTCAAATCTTTAATCGAAGTTGAGAATAATGTCTCTAGTTTTGGTCTTCAAATGGATCTGTAAGACTGTAATAGATCTTTCCTCGTTATCATTAGGAAAATTGGGATTTAATAATTCTAATTTTGACTAATAGACCAATAGGCATGTTAATCCCAAATAGAATATCCTTCTGGTCTATGTGTGTCGGTCTCGACTCTCTAACCAATTTCTCTCATCGGTTCACCGTTAAAAAGAAATAAACTAAGTTTGATTTTTAATGACTTTGTTCATTGTTATTACACCAAGGAAATGTATCCCTAAGTCGTATGAATTCACAACTCCTTCGTTAAAAATCAAATGGAGTTTTTTTTAACGGTAGACTTATGAAAGAAATTAGTTACAAAAGTTGGGACCGGAAATATTAATATTCTGAGTCGGGATTAATATTGATTAATTTTCCTTTATCATTAAACAATATTTTAAGTTATTTTTATCTTAGGGCATGTGCAGTGGGACATATATGAATCGATTGATGTGGCACTATGAGGGACGTTATGTCGCCCTCATGAGCTGAGACGTCGCCCTCATGAGCTGAGACGTGGATGGGGTCGTGAGTGGAGCAACGGTCGTGCCCCCTACCCCTATCGTAGTCTATATGCTATAAATGTTGATACTTATTATTAAATCATATCCGATAAAGTCTTTTACTTCTTTTTGGTGTTAATAATTTCTTTAAACTTTGTTTTTCTTTTCTTCTGTATATAAAACGGATTTTCTTAGCTTTTCAATTAATCAATAAAATATAATAATAAGAACTTAACACATTTATATCCATATAACTGTATATATTTTTATACTTCTGAAACATTAAATATATGTAATTTTAGTTGTGTTGAAATTGTTTTATTTTTTACTCGACCATTTTACCCAGTCATCTTTTACCCGACCTATTGTGTCCTAATTTGTTTTCGTGTCCTATAGTAAAATTTTCCGGATCAACCACTAAGCGTGATCACATCTACTGTCTACGTCTACGTGGCGTCACTTTTTAGCTCACAATCCCTAGATACTAATCACAACACATAACAAACTATCTTTTAAGTAAAGTGTATATGGTAATAAAATGAAATTTAGGTATCTAATATGAAAGTTGGTGTATAGTTTAGGGCCAAAATCATAAACTTTTAGCCTATTTGATGATGACATGTGACTAGATGAACATGTGAGGCCACAATACTCTCATTAACCCCTTTTTATCACCACCACCACCCCAGCCTCCCACCATATGAATAGATAAGAAAAGAAGCAAGAAAACCAGAGCCTTCTTGCTCTTCATTTGTGGTTGATTGATTCAACTTCATTAGAATCCATCACACACAAAATGGAGCGTGCTCGCAGGCTAGCAAACAAAGCCATCATCAGGCGCCTGGTTTCACAAACCAAACACAACCCATCAACCCCTGCTCTTTATTCACCTGCAAGGTACGTTTCATCTCTATCCCCTTATGTTTTTGGTGGCTCAAACGTTAGATCAGAAAGAAACCTTAATGGGTTTGGTTCCCAAGTTCGATCCATATCAGTTGAATCCCTGAAACCAAGTGACACTTTCCCACGCCGACATAATTCAGCCACACCAGAAGACCAATCCAAAATGGCTGAATTTGTTGGTTTCCCAACTCTTGATTCACTCATTGATGCAACTGTCCCTAAATCAATCCGTCTTGAGTCAATGAAGTACTCCAAGTTTGATGAGGGGTTAACTGAATCTCAAATGATCACACACATGCAAGAATTAGCTTCTAAGAACAAGATCTTTAAGTCCTTTATTGGTATGGGTTATTACAACACATCTGTTCCCACAGTTATTTTAAGAAACATTATGGAAAACCCTGGTTGGTACACACAGTACACACCATACCAAGCTGAGATTGCGCAGGGCCGGCTCGAGTCCCTGCTCAATTTCCAAACCATGGTTACTGATCTGACAGGTTTACCCATGTCAAATGCTTCATTGCTTGATGAGGGAACTGCAGCTGCTGAAGCTATGGCTATGTGTAACAATATTCTAAAGGGTAAAAAGAAAACCTTTATTATTGCAAGTAACTGTCACCCACAAACAATTGATATTTGTAAAACTCGAGCCGATGGGTTTGACCTAAAGGTGGTTACTTCTGATCTTAAAGATTTCGATTACTCATCGGGTGATGTGTGTGGGGTTCTGGTTCAGTATCCAGGAACCGAGGGTGAGGTTTTGGATTATAGTGAGTTCATCAAGAATGCTCATGCAAATGGGGTGAAAGTGGTCATGGCTAGTGATTTGTTGGCCTTGACTGTTTTGAAGCCACCTGGTGAACTTGGGGCTGATATTGTAGTGGGTTCGGCTCAACGGTTTGGGGTTCCAATGGGGTATGGTGGTCCACATGCGGCTTTTCTTGCAACATCCCAAGAGTATAAGAGAATGATGCCTGGAAGAATTATTGGTCTTAGTGTTGATTCTTCTGGAAAACCGGCTTTACGTATGGCGATGCAGACCCGTGAGCAACATATCAGGAGAGATAAAGCGACTAGTAACATTTGTACGGCTCAGGTAATGTTTTAATGAGGTGTTTGGATTCTGATTATTGTGACTTGGTGGTCAAAGTAATTGGTTTTTGGAGTCTGAATAAACAGATTCCACTTCTGGTTGTCAATCAATATTTGGTCGTCAGATTATCAGTTTTGTATAGTTATTTTTTAACAAACTTACTCTCAAAGGGTAACATGAAATTCGTAGCTGTTCCCATTTTGACTTAGTTTGAGGCTTACGTGCCTCCTTTTTTGCAAAAAAAAAAAAAAAAAAAAAAAATCCTTTCGATAATTCCATGTAGTAGTTTCTTAAATAATGAGAAGTTATCAAACAGTTAAACAACTGATTATCTGATTACTACAACTTCAAATAACCAAGGCACATCCAAACACAATTCATTTTGTTACAGCTGATGGTTGTATTATTCTGATTATTTGGAATCAAATAATCACTTTCAAAATTCACATCCAATCAGATTTGATGTTCGTATAAACTGATTACGCTTCTGATTATCTAATTGTTTAGGGGTCAAATTTAGATAATCAGTTGGTTGCAACAAAATTGTCTACCAAAGGGTATAACAAAATTATCTAATTACTCATTCTGAACCTGATTTGAGAGGCTTTTACTCTCAAACCACACGAAATGCCTCCTTTTTTCACAAGAAAAAACCTTTTGCTGGTTCTATGTAGAATCTATTAAACAACTGATCATTACAACTTCAAATAGCGAAAGCACATCCAAACACAATATCCTTCAATCTGTTTTTTGACACCTTATTATGTAACCCTGGTTATTCAAAATCTAATAATCACTTTCAGAATTCACATCTAAACACACCCTAAGTAATTCTTAATTTTTATATATGTATGCAGGACTACAAAAGTTTTCTTATACGTGCACAGATGTTTTAACATGTTCATTAGACTCTATTTTTCTTACATAACCCAATTTTTAATTATATAGGCATTGCTTGCAAACATGGCTGCTATGTTTGGTGTATACCATGGACCAGAAGGCCTAAAGACCATTGCGAAACGGGTCCATGGTCTAGCTGGAACATTTGCTGCAGGTTTGAAGAAGTTAGGGACAGTACAAGTCCAAGATCTCCCCTTTTTTGACACTGTGAAAGTCACATGTGCTGATTCAAGCGCCATTGCTGAAGAAGCTTACAAGCATAAAATGAATCTTCGTATTGTCGACAAAAACACAGTAAGCATGTTTCCAACTGCTTGTTTTGTATTCAAAATTCAAATCCTCAAAACTTATATCTTAAGTATGTTTATCTCAGATCACTGTCGCATTTGATGAGACAACAACTATTGAAGATGTTGATACTTTGTTCAAAGTTTTTGCATTAGGGAAACCTGTGAGTGTGTCCCATTTTCTGATAGTTACATTTATCTGTATGCATCTTTTCCAACAGAAACTTGAAGGGGTTTTTTTTTTTAATTAATGTAATTTCAATTTAATTGTAGGTGGATTTCACTGCTGCATCCATTGCACCAGAGGTTCAGGATGCTATCCCATCTGGGCTTGCAAGGGAGACTCCATATTTGACACATCCAATTTTTAACATGTATTAATCCCTTTCTATATGATTTTTTATCAAATTCTAAATTCCGAGCTTTAATATTGTTATTTATAGTTGAAAATATGGATAAAAGAACACTTACCATCTTGAACCTTATATTTATCAAAGTAATAGTGAACAGATTCTCATCTTCTTCTTTTAGAAAAAAATCAGTGTGTTTGATGATTGATGATTGGTTTTGTTAAGTACTTTGCCTGTTTTTCTTTTTCAAATTTTAGGTATCATACGGAGCATGAGCTACTAAGATACATAAGTAAATTGCAATCGAAGGACCTCTCATTATGCCACAGTATGATTCCCCTGGGATCATGTACCATGAAGCTTAATGCAACGACCGAAATGATGCCTGTGACATGGCCCGCCTTTGCAGATATGCATCCTTTTGCTCCTACTGAACAGGCAGAGGGTTATCAGGTAATCCTAATTTATTTTGGCTAACACGAATTAGAGTTTCAAATTATGTTCTATAATTTATATATTTTGGGTTTTGCAGGAAATGTTCAAGAACTTGGGTGACTTGTTGTGTACCATTACTGGATTTGATTCTTTCTCCTTGCAACCGAATGCCGGTGCTGCTGGAGAATATGCCGGGCTGATGGTTATCCGAGCATATCATATGGTATGTGTAAATTAGTTGTTGACTTTGGTCAACTTCAAATGCCGAGTTAAAATATTTGAGTTATTGACTCTGGTCAACTGCAGGCAAGAGGTGATCATCACAGGAATGTTTGCATTATCCCCGTGTCGGCACATGGAACAAATCCTGCTAGTGCTGCTATGTGTGGAATGAAAATTATTACTGTGGGAACAGACTCTAAAGGTAGCACAAATAATAATTTTTTAAAATTACTCTTAATTTTTCTCAACAGCAAACTCACACGCACCCTACCCACCCCTTTGTCCTAGGTAACATCAATATAGAAGAAGTACGCAAGGCTGCGGAGGCAAACAAAGAAAATCTATCTGCTCTTATGGTAAGCACTTAATTAAAAATCATTATTTGGTACAATTGACAGTATTGTAAATTATTTAATTGAATTTCAGGTTACCTATCCTTCGACTCACGGGGTTTATGAAGAGGGTATTGATGAAATTTGCAAAATCATTCATGATAATGGAGGTCAAGTTTACATGGATGGAGCAAACATGAATGCACAGGTATATTGAAAAAAAGATCTTCATATGCCCAAGAATACATATTATTTATAAAATATTATATATCTTTTTTTTTTTTTTTTTTTGCGTATTACAGGTTGGTTTGACAAGTCCCGGGTGGATTGGTGCTGATGTGTGTCATCTAAACCTGCACAAGACATTTTGCATCCCTCATGGCGGAGGTGGTCCCGGAATGGGTCCCATTGGTGTAAAGAAACATTTGGCACCATACTTGCCTTCACACCCTGTGGTAAGTACCAAAATTAAATATCAAAATTTCGGAAAAACAGAACTAAAATAGATGTGAAAATTGTTTTTCTAATATATGTAATCATGGTAATCGATCAGTGTGTTCAATTTTATAATCTAAATTTTACATCTTGCTTTGCAGGTATCGACAGGTGGCATACCGGCCCCTGAAAACAGTCAGCCACTTGGTACCATTTCTGCAGCCCCATGGGGTTCGGCTCTTATCTTGCCTATATCATATACATACATTGCCATGATGGGATCTCAAGGAATAACAAATGCATCAAAGATAGCTATCCTGAATGCAAATTATATGGCAAAACGTCTAGAGGTCTCAATTTCTTTCTTTTCTTAATTTGTTTCTTATATATCATTACGTTATAATATGACTTAATGTTTGTATTGTTTTGCAGAGTCACTATCCAATTCTTTTCCGTGGTGTGAATGGAACGGTTGCCCATGAATTCATTGTTGATTTGAGACCATTGAAGGTAATACAAAAGTCAAAGTCAAATAGATTAATCTTGTTCGGTTATTTTAAAATCTATGAACTAAATTCAATCACATCCAGACTACTGCTGGAATAGAACCGGAAGATGTTGCTAAACGTCTTATAGATTATGGGTTTCATGGTCCAACAATGTCATGGCCAGTTCCCGGAACACTCATGATTGAACCAACTGAAAGTGAAAGCAAGGTATGGTGGAAAGTTAAATTTTATATTTTTATCAAAATTTGTGATATTAATTTTACTTAAAGCATGTAATTTTTTACTTGTAGGCGGAGTTGGACAGGTTTTGTGACGCTTTAATCTCCATTAGACAAGAAATAGCAGAGATTGAGAAAGGAAAAGTTGATATCAACAACAATGTCATCAAGGTATTTTAGCTATCAGTTTATGATTGTTTTGAAATAGTTTTTCATAAATTTTGTTAGTGATTTGGGGAAATTTATCATGTCTGTAGGGCGCTCCTCACCCTCCGCAACTTCTCATGGCTGATAAGTGGACAAAACCGTATTCTAGGGAATATGCAGCTTACCCTGCTCCATGGCTTCGTGCTGCCAAGTTCTGGCCTACTACATGTTCGTCTCTCTCTCTATACATATATATACGCGTGCACACACACACATATATATAATATATATATATATAATATATATATTTGTGTGTGTGTCAAGATACTATCTCCTGCGACCAGTTTTGTTACAGTTACGAGTTAACTTCATTTTTGGTCCCTGAGGTTTACCAATTTTCTCACTTTTAGTCCAATTTTTAAAAAATCGATTTAAGGGCCTCACCTTTGGTTTTTTTTCTCAATTTTGGTCACCTTTATAAATCCGTCTAGATTAACCGTTAAAAATGTAGGACATTTATGTCCAAACTAAACTCTCATTCACCAACTTAAAAAGGCAGTCGATCTATCTAACGATGAATGAGAGTTTAATTTGGACATAAATGCCCTACATTATAACGGTTAATTTGGACGGATTTTTAAAGGTGACCAAAATTGAGAAAAAAAACCAAAGGTGAGGCCCTTATATCGATTTCTTTTGAAAATTGTACTAAAAGTGAGAAAACTGGTAAACCTCAGGGACCAAAAAGGAAGTTAACTCTCCAATTACAGTTTATTATCTGATTTTGATTATTCACGCTCACATAATCACCTTCAAAATCGCATATAGTCAAACACTCCTAAAAATATATGTTTATGCAAGAAGAAACTTATTTTCTGATGTGTATTTATGTGACAGGCCGTGTAGACAATGTGTATGGTGACCGCAACCTCATTTGCACTCTTCAACCACCACAGGAGTATGAAGAGAAAGCGGAAGCGACTGCTTAGTTAAGCTCTGAACCGCCACAAGTATTTCAAGGTTCTTTCCAAGATTTATACTTGAATCTGGTCGTGTATATAGGCGTTTCATGTTTCCTGTTTCTATGCCTTATGGCTGCTGCTAGATTTTATGATATGCCTGTAATCATGATGACCAGCTGCTCTTATAACTACAATGCCTTCTAATGTACAGTTTTCACTTGTCAAACACACCATATTCTGCTCTGTCAAATCCAAATACATTAACTGTTAAGTCAGACTTTAGGTCAAAACAAACTTCTAAGAGGATCAGGGGTCATTTGGTAATTTTTGGTAATCATCATGTGCTGGTACATTGGTTGATTCCTCCTAATATTTTATATTCTTGAGTATAGAGTATATATTTTTAATACAATTGGTTTCAAAATGGGAGGGTGGGAAACGAGTAAAAAAATATGTGATATTTTTGCTTTTGCATACTGACCATGAACAAATTTTGTTTGAATTATTAATATTTTTACAAATAAATATTTTTGTCAAAAGTGTAAAAAGAGTCATGTTACTTTGATATTAAAATGATTTTAGTTGTTTTTTTATATTAAAATTACTTTTTGTGTAGCTTTTACTTGACTAAGTCTCCGACATGTTAGTTGTTGCTCAAGTCTCCATGGACACTTATACGACCAAGTTACATTTGCATCTTGTGTCATCCGTTGATAATACTTTAAAATAACATGAGAATTTATTGATAAATTTTAGTGTCATGGATGTCATTTTAGCACAATTGGAATTATTTAAAACCGAATGAGAAATTAAAATAAACATTAATATGTGTTAGGTGGTATGGAGTTTACAGCTATGACCTATACATCGTATTCAGACTTTCTAAAACCATAGCTGAAACCCCTCAACCATAGGTATCAAGACACCGCTCAATGGCGAGGTTCGGGGCACTGCCTCTTCTAAAGTATGGAGTTGAAAAAGTATTACATCAGTATTACACATAACGTAGGAGTTGATTCCTTATTGGTTTTCAATGAATTTTGATTCCTTGTTGATATTCAATGAATTTGATCGTCTCATATAACTATAAAAAGTCAAAAGTTTTGTACTGCTTACATATTAAAAAAAACTAATGTACATTTATATATCAAGCATATATGAAAACAAACTCCGATCAACCTAGCCCCAAAATCTCAATTAATAAGCGAGAATCTCATGTAATAAAGATTCAAATCATAATCTATCATCTAGATCTATTAAAAAGTTAAAAGATTGTTTGTAGATTTAAAATCAAATATGACTTCAGTAGTTTATATTGGTAACTTGAGGCTGAATTCAATCCATTAGCTAAGTATTGAAATCTTCTGATTAATTGTTTGGAGTCGGTCTTGAAGATGATAGATAACAAATCTATCATCCGGTCCTTTCATGAGTCAGATCAGACCCACACTATGTTTAATGGGTCAAACCTAAGCCTGCAAAACCTTTATCAAGCAATAATCGTACATAAGTAACTACCAGATTGTCTGTATTTTCCCACAAAACAATTTTTTTTTAAACGACAAATTTGGATCACTGACGGGGACATTACTCACCCACCCGATCATCTCCAATCCCCATCAGAGGAAACTATACAAATATTTAATCATGGTCTCTTATAATTGAGAAAATTTTCATATAAAACAAAAATACGTATTAGTTTTTATGGTCTATTGGCCTAGTGACTTTATGGTTTACCTTAATCTAAGTGATAAGGATACAAGTCAACATTATGAGGAGTAGAATTTAGCATTCATGAATTTACTATAAAAATATTTAACATTTTATTATGATAAAATATTATACCTATAATATATTTTACAACTTTGATTGTACTATAAATGTAGTAAAAGGTACTAATTTTAATCTTAAGCATATTATACAACTTTTACATGTTTAGTTTGACCTATACCTTAAACTATTTAGATTTAGTAGACTATACGATACTAATTTAAATGGGTCAAGTGGAATTATAAATTTTTTCTTTTATTTTTATCTTACCTTTTAAAACATTTTTTTTTTATTTTAATCTAATTTCACACCGTTACTTTTTAAGTGTCTATCTTTATTATAGTTCACGTGACATTCCTTATTTATTTTTTAATATTATTTTTAGTTGTTTTTTATTCAGTTTAAATAGTTTCATTAGTTTTCCATCATTTATCTAAAAAACTATGGCGCTATATCATATATATATATATATCATATATATATATATATATATATATATAATATATATATATATATAGGGAGATGATCATTTGAGAACT
Source organism: Deinandra increscens subsp. villosa (assembly GCA_039602395.1). NCBI lineage: Eukaryota > Viridiplantae > Streptophyta > Magnoliopsida > Asterales > Asteraceae > Deinandra > Deinandra increscens. The sequence continues at coordinate 102,228,474 of JBCNJP010000007.1, read as the reverse complement.
AATTGGGTTTGAGAACTAAAAAGAACTAATCATAGCCACTAGTTTATATATATGGAAAACCCCCCATGAATTTGAATGCTCCCCCCTTGAAAATTAGTGGCCCAAATTGGTTCTCAAAAGTTCTCAAAAGAAAAAGTTCTCATTTGAACCTAACCCTATATATATATATATATATATATATATATATGATATAGCGCTATAGTTTTTTAGATGTCGTTTTAGCAATTTCGCTTTTTTGTATATAACAAAGAAAGATAAATAATTGTAAAATATTACTTTTTTTCCCCAATTAATTCCACCTTAAGGCTATGTGTAATCGGGCGTTATAGCCCCAAAACCATCACTATGGCGCCCCTCATAGCGCCCCTGGGCACCCCCGGGGCGCTATGTTGCTATATTTTGTCCGGTGGCGTTACCCACATCACGCCCAAACTTGTTCAAGAACTACCCACCAGTTTGCCATGTCCCAACCATAATGCTCCATGTCACACCCATCCCCCATAACCCCCTTCTTGACTACACACCCATCCTCCATAACCCCCATTTTGCCACGTCACTGCCACATGTCACGTAATGCCCCGTGGTGGGGCATTATGATTACACATAGCCTAATTCTTTTTTCCGAGCGGGTACCCTGGTTGAAGTGGGCGTAGGTTAAAAGAACCTTCCTTTCTGGCTTTCTCTCCTGTAGAGAGAGAGAGAGAGAGAGAGAGAGAGAAAACTACAAAGCGGAATTCTAGAGAGAGAAAGTCCGTGCGCGAATTTTGATGCGAATCAACCGACGGCGATGTCAAAGATGAAACATCTCTTCCGCAAGTTTCACATCGGCGGTGGTTACAACGTCAACAACACTCGCCTCCCCGCTTCCGCCGACACGTCATCACGTCCTCCGGCGACTCCTCCTCCTCCTCAACCGATAATCGATGGAATCGGAGCCGTTCTGTCCTCCTCCTCCGGCGAGAACGTCAACGACCACTCGAACTCCTCCACCGTTGATTCTAATTTCTTCGAGGAGGAGTTCCAGATGCAACTTGCTCTCGCGATTAGTGTTTCCTCGGGATCGGTGGAGGCTGGTCAACCGGACGCGGAAACCGCACAAATTAAGGCTGCTAAGCAGAGAAGCTTGGGCTGTTCTCCTTCTGAATCGTTCGTTGAATTTCTTTCGCTTCGATATTGGGTAATGTATTCATACGTTCTGGTCTAACAATTTTGTGGTTGCGTAAGGTTTTTTAATTGTCAATTGCATTGTGTATATAACACAATCGAATATGAAATTCAATTGAACCTTAAATTTGATCTGTAATGTAAGGTTTTTAAGTAGCACGGACTTCTGCCACTTATGGATTCTGGAATTACGAATTACAACACCTCTTACTGGAGAAACAATATTAGCTCAATTTAGACAACCTCAAATGTGTGTGAAATGACACAAATATACATAGAAACAGTTACAACTAGGTCTTCTTTTAACATCAATTTCGTGTTTACCTTCTCTTGTAGGGCTATTTTCGTGCTTCTAATGCTTTTAAAAGACAAAATTGTAACTGAATGAGAGTTTTATTTGTGCAGAGCAACAATGTTGTAAATTATGATGAGAAAGTGATGGATGGTTTTTATGATGTATATGGGATTACTTCAAATTCAATCACACAAGGGAAGATGCCATTGTTAGTGGATCTTCAAGCGATAACTGTTTCGGATAATGTTGACTATGAAGTAATTTTGGTCAACAGAATGATTGATAAGGATCTACGGTACCTCGAAGAAAGAGTTTCTGCTATATCACTGGAATGCCAAGCTGGAGGGACGTCAGAGATGATGAGCATATTAATCCAAAGAATTGCTAAGGTTGTTGTTGGTCAAATGGGCGGGCCTGTAAGTGACGCTGATGAAATGTTGAGAAAGTGGACGTTGAGAAGTTATGAGTTGAGAAACTCGATGAACACTATTATTCTTCCTATTGGTTGTCTTGATGTTGGACTTTCTCGCCATAGAGCCTTGCTCTTTAAGGTATCGAGCTTTGCTTTCTAAGGCAAAAATTCAGCATAGCCTCTTTAATTCTTCTAGTTTCTTAGCACATTTTCAACTATTCATTTGTATCTAGGTACTCGCTGATAAGATCAACCTTCCATGTAGTCTGGTCAAAGGGAGCTACTATACTGGAACCGATGATGGAGCTGTGAACTTGATCAAGATTGATAATGGAAGGTATGATGATCATGCATTTTGTTGCACGAGTTTGTATATATGTGTATGACTTGCACAAGCGTGCTTATTTTTTTGCTTGCATATGTAATTATGCATGTGATACAGTACATTGTGCACATTCATGTTATGTTTCATGTCTTTATCTTTAATTACATTATCTTTACTTAACCATTGAAGATAGCATTAAATATTGAACTCACCAAAATAACCATGTGTAGGTTGTGGTGATTTAAAGTGTTTTGCCTATCATATAATCTATCGTCAAAGTGAGTCACATGTTCATCAAAAGAAAGGCTTCTAACAAGAGTCTAAAAGTATTACATAAAATAGTCTGAAATTGTTGTTTGTCGATCAATTTTGTGATTATGAATGTTTTATCTGGTGCCTGCTTAGCTTTGGTTACAATCCTTGGAATATTATTGTTATTGATCATAGTATTAACAATCACCTTTTTACCTATAGAAGTGTAATGTATGGATTATTGTTCAGTTAGTTAAAGACTTGTTTGATGCATGTCTTCAACCTTTTTGTCAAGTAACTTTAGTAGGACCACTTATGAGGACGACAACTAGTTGTCTATTGGAGGCCTAGTTGTACTATGGACAACCTATTTGAAATACTTATCGTTCGTCTAGAGTGACAGTGAGATTGACTGCGGCGTAGCTCATTGAGTCCAGGCAGGTTGGAGCAAGTGGAGGCTTGCCACGTGCGTGTATGTGATAAGAGGTTTCCTGGGAGACTAAAAGAGAAGTTCTATAGGGTTGCTAATCGATCGGCTATGTTATTGCTGGCCACTTAAAAAGACTCATGCGCAAAAGTTGGAGACGAGGGAGATGAGGATGCTGAGGTGGATGTGTGGGAACAGAAGATTTAATCGAATTAAGAATGAGGTTTTTAGGGTCAGATCAGGAGTAGCATGCATTTTTGATAAAATAAGAAAAGGGCGTCTGTGGTGTTTTGGTCACATTTGTCGGAGGCCGATGACGACACTTGTCCGGAGTGTGGAAAGCCTAAATGTGGAGAGGAAACGTAGTCGTGGTAGACTGAAACTAACATGGGATGAGAAGATCTTGGAGACGTCGGATAAAGGCTAGGGATTTTCAGGGGAGGGTATGGTTTTGCTTTTCACTCGTAGTGTTCTTAGCTTAGGCTTCCAGTCGTACGTATAGTGGATAGGCTCTTTCTAGGTCGTTTTTTAGTCTTAGGGCTGCCTTTAGCTAGGTATAGGTATCTCTTTTGTCCTACATACTTTAGCTATCGTGGATTTTTTGGTGCATCACTATTCACATTCATGCCATATTTTGATTGCTTTTAGTCATGTGTAGTAATTATTAAACACTTTATCAGCATTGCATGTGTTTCTTGGTTACCTGTCTTTTGTTTTTAGCAATGTGTCTCTTTGCTTTTCCTGTATGACTCAATGATTTGTTTCTCATATTTTCCTTGTATGTTGTATGTATTGTTCATGTAAGAGGGGTTTGTCTTTTGTCTTGGAGCCAGGGGTCTCACCGGGAGCAACCGCTCTATCCCTCGGGATAGAGGTAAGGCGTGCCTTTAATTCACCCTCTTCAGGCCCTACTTTCGAGTGGGACTTTTCTGGGCATGTTTATTTGTTTTTTTTTGTTTTTGTTTTGATAGACGTGCATCATGCTTAAATAGCATATTCAAGCTTCTAGCACCTATTTAAATTTCAAAAACATAGATTTTGAAGTATTTTAGTAACATACTTCTGCTCAAGATAGAAGTTTTAAGGAGGAACCATGCTAATTATGTATTGCAATCATGTATATGTGGCTGATGTTAGATTTGAGAAATATGCTTCTATCAAACTTGTGTAGCATCACAAAGCTTTTAGAATTAGCTAACAGCTTAACATACTATCTGCTGGTGTATTACAAGTTTAACAACACGATATTCTAAAATGACCTTAAATATAAGTTTTCCGATTTATATTGGTTTTTCAAATACATTTAGTTACTGCCAGTTGTTGTTAAAAAGTAAAATTGATATAGGATCTTGTTTCATTGATGCAGTGAATTCATTATAGATTTAATGGGTGCCCCAGGAACTCTAATACCTGCGGAGGTGCAAAGCTACAATCTTCCCAGTTTTGGACTAGATTCAGTATCAGTTACACCTCAACATGACTATATTTCCAAATTTGGGACTTCCAGTTCTGAAGTGGCTTCTTTTATAGGTTCACAATCAGAAGGTAAAAGTGAAAAAGTTATGGAAAGAAACCAAAGAGAGAGGTTTGAGTATGATTTTGGCAAGCTTTTTCCATCTCTCAGCAGGCCACTTGAAGGCCCATCAGGTGTTTGTGAGATAACATCCTCAGCACAAGATTCGCAGATTAAAGACGTGTCCAATCGTGTCATAAATGCGGCAAAAAACCCTGATTTTGCTCAAAAGCTTCATGGAGTTGTCTTAAATAGTGATGGGACATCTTGTGGTAATCTTTTAAATGTAAATAACCAAGAAGGAGAACCACAAGTATGTGAACAAGTTCATTTGTTAGATGCTGACATGTTAATCATGTCTAATAATGAACATGAAATACGGTCTGAAATAGATAATTTTCGATACAAATTACCTTCTGAATCTACAAGCTATAGTCAGGACATCCTGGCAGATAACTCAGTTGGTAAGGTTTTTGTTGATACTTTTTAATGGTTTTAAGAACCCTGGATGTGAAAGATACTCATGAAACTTTGTTTCTTCTTCAGCAAAGCCATTGGAAAACCAGGAAAGAGAAGGCATTCATAAAGATGATGAAAAAACTAAAAAGTTAAATATGATTGACCTTAATGCAGTTGAGTGGGAGATTCTGTGGGAGGATCTTCACATTGGAGAGCGCATTGGTATAGGTAAGATGTATTCTATATTCAAATTATAACATTTCGTTTATATTATTCACAAAGTTTAGGGTATACTATGATCCGTCCATATTCTTTATTTTTATGATTGCCATGACATTTCCTTTCTTCTTTTCTAATTTGTTGCATACTGAATACTTACTAAAGAACTGTAAAGCTTAAAAATGGTTTGGGTTTTGTGTTATCTTTGTCAATTGTCAATACTGCATTTTAAGATGTTAATAAAACAAAGTTTGTCAAATATTGGTGTTTTGATGTTAATCTTCTCTGTGATTTAGTTATCATTTAATTTTTACTTTCTGCATTAGACTGTAGCTTCATTATTACTTATTGATGAGTTTCTTTAGTTATGAATTTACGTTGTATAGAAGTTTCCCTATACATTTTTTTCATGAATAGCAATATTTAGATTTTCTAGACATGTGCTGGAATTCAGGTTCAAACTTCAAACAATTAGGAATATTCCACAATCAGCTCTCATCCTCCTTATTACCAGAGAAAAAGAAGTAACCTTGTTTTAGTATTTGAGGAAGTTAGGAACCATTCTATGTGGTTACAAAGGTGGATCTTGTGTTACTTTGAAAAAAAATGAAGGGAAAAACACAATTCTTAGAAGACCTTAACGTCGCGTTTTTTGGCTATTTATTATATGTACTATTAGCATGACAATAATAAGTCATCTTGGCGACGACCAACCTAGGAATGTAGTACATATAGGGGGCGTCTTATTTGGACACAAACCACCTCTAGAAGTACCTTGAAAATACTTGAATACAAGTTAAAAAGCTCTATTGTAAATGATTTTCAAGCAATAAAACATAGTTGTTGAAGGTGCAA
>JBCNJP010000007.1:102136379-102222053 GCA_039602395.1 Deinandra increscens subsp. villosa | reverse complement strand
CCTGTAGAATCGAGAATCGATCTTACTACTGCATGCTTTGATCAAACGTAATGAACACGGATGTAAATAAGAGAAATCTTATTGATCACTTGAAGATACAATGAAGTTCTCTCTAGTTTCTCTCTCTAGAAACACACACAGAAAGGTGTAGAATGACTGAACTGGTTCAACTCGTTACTTGCACATTCTAACACGAACCTATTTATACTAAGTGACTAATCACCCAGCGTATCAAACTGATACGCCGGACCACATGGTCCGCCGGACCATGTGGTACGCTCATAACCAAATAGTCACTACAACTATCACTTAGACACGCTCACATAGATACAATACACGAGACACTCATAGCATAGGAATATGCTCTAACAAACTCCCCCTTAACGTGTAGTGTATCTATTCTCTAACTAAACTTCAGTCTTCAATCTTCAACATTGCTGCATCCGATCTTTGACTTGAAATCTTGTCAGAAATAGAGCTTGCATGGCTGGATCACACTTTAATTATCTTTGCACTTCAAGATCCACTTGTGAAAGATACTTCATACTCCCCCTCTCACCATGCTTGAGTCTTGACAACACAAACCTGCAATTTCAGAAGACAGAAACGCGGTTTCCTTTTCTTTTGAAAAATTAAATTTAATCTTGGCGCAAAACTTCTCTTCGAGAATCCAAGATATAGATTTGAAAATTTTGATTTCGTATCACATGTCGATTGGTCGAAAACAAATAAGAAACAAAATCTTTTTGGCTTTTTGAAACTTTATATCAAAACACACCAAAAATCTTTTTGAACTTTTCAGATATGAAACATAAATGCAATACTGAATCAGACACTATTTTTGTCTTTTGCAAGAAAGATCACAACTTGGGATCATATTGAACACAACATGCTGAACTACATTTCAATTTCAATTACTTTAGCACATAAGTCATGTTGATTACTGGTATAATTTGTCCATCTTAAACTCAGGCACAATCATACTCATAACATCTGGATATGTTATTGATTGATTTAGTTTGCTTTGACCAGTGTACCCCACACTATCAGACATACTCAGATATGATTTTGCTTTTATATCACACTTTGTGATTTCATTTGTGATTTAATCACATAATGATTGTATTCATGATTTAGTCAACTGTGTTCCATGCAAAAAGAAATAAGAACGTTAAATCGTCTACCTTAAGGTCGATCTTTCGATACGCAGATAAGGCCTCGGATTTAACAAAATAAGAAAATAAAACAAGTTGAAATTGTATAACCCAACAACAATCAGGTCGGTACTTCCGTACACGCAGAGAAAGTCCGATGAGTTATACGAAACACCAAAGAAAATAAAGCAGAACGTCAAACGAACAACAATCAGGTCGGTCTTTCGACACGCAGAGAAAGTCCGATCGTTTGACAAAATAAAGAAAATCAAACAAGTTTAAATCTTTGCAAAATGAACACATGTATACACAGTGACTTCTCATTTTCTTTTTCACATATCTTTTCTTTGATATCATGAGATATGCATCAAGATGTTGTCCACTTGGTCAAGCATTAATATTTAATGTGTTTATCACATCTGAATACTTTCTGATTCAATGCCGAGCCTACCAAGTACATCAAACAATGATCTTATGGCTTTTTCATCTGATTTATCCACGAGTCAGACACGTAAGCCAATGTACCATCATTTCCCAATCATGTTGGATACAATTTCTCATTTTTCAATGTTTTTGTATTTTTCTATTTTTCAATGTTTTTGTATTTTCTGTTTTTCTCCCCCTTAAAATGAAAACTCTATTTTTGGATTTTCATTTTAATACAAACAAAACACAAAGACGCTATTTTTTTTATTTTCAATTTTCTCCCCCTAAACTACATACGGAATGTAAAACGAAAGAAAATTGACCTTTCGACATGGATACCTTTCAGGTTTAGCTTTCAGAAAAATTTCAGTTTTGAAATTTGATATCACATGTAATTTAAGTTAAAACAGCAGAATACTTCTCCATCAGCAACGTTTCAATCACCGATAGGTCTTCTAAAAGTACCTGCACACTGGTCAAACACATCAGTGTATAAATGACCCGAAGCGAATAGCTTCTGGTCGACCAGTATCTTGATTTCCCTTTGAAACCACTTTAGGTTTCCAGATTTGTTGTTTTGGGGAATCAGTATCTGATGAACCAGTCACACTTGATTGTGACGAACAACCTACATATGGAACACTTTGAAAACGAGGAATAAATCTTCCTTGAGTTTTAAAAAATGTAGGTTGTGGGTATTCATCAAATACTCTGCCATTTTCATCAATGAATCGTTGTTTGGCAGCTTTACCTAGGGGTGAGCAAAGTCAGGAAACCGAGAATCCCGACCCGATTCCCGACCCGACCCGATTCCCGAAATCTGAAAAAAGCATACCGTATCCCGAGGCCGAAACCAAATTCGGGTTTTCGGTTCTTGTGTGCTCGGTTTCGGTCGGGATTTAGCTATTTCCCGAGACCGAATTCGAAGCTGTTTCGAGCCCACAAACTGCTTATTTTCAAGTCTGGTTTACGACGGATTGTTATAGAAACCTCAAGCTAAACAAAGAAAATGCATATTGTGCATGTTGAAGTCGGTTTTAAAAGTCCTCTAAGTAGCATACTGGTGGACTAGAAAAATCAAGGAGAAATAAATGAAGATTTGAGATTGAAGAAGCAACAGCAAAATCAAAAAACAGATATAAAAAGAATTAAAATTGAAACTGAGTAGCAGCAGTAGTAGCAAACGATGATTGACAATACTCAATACACTAAAAATCTGTGAGTACTTAGGAGGATGATGAAGGATTCGATTTCTAGCTCCCAGGAAGAAGATGTAGTCAACGTTTTAATTTCTTTTCTTGATTTAGTTGTCGTCATGTAAAAAATTGATTTGTGGGGCAAAATATGGACCATCGGCCCAAGAACATAGCTTGGTATTTGGGGCTAATTCCGATATGAGCCTGCAATCCGCCTGAAATTGGGCCAAATTCGGTCTTTTTCGGGTTTCCCGATCCCGAGTATTAATACCCGACCCGAGACCGATTCCCGATTTGTGCTGAATATGAAGACCGATCATCGTACACGGGCATTTAATCTCGGTTCGGTCCATGCCTTTTTTCGGGTCGGGATTCGGGAAAAGTCGGGAATCCTGGCTTTCTGCTCACCCCTAGCTTTACCAACAAATGGAACCTTTCCGTTCCTTGAACTAGAAGCAGCAGAAACTGGACAATCTTGTGCCAGATGCCCTTTTTGTCGGCAATTGTAACACAAGCGATTGTGTACATTTCTTCGTTTTGGAACCTGCATAGCTTCACAAACATATTCATCTCCAAAATGATCATAAAAATTATCATATACCTGAAATCGATGATCATGAACACATTTGGATGTCGGGCTCTTTGGAGTAGAATTGGATCCTCCAGAAGAATATTTAGCACCTTGTTGCTTCTTGGTCTTTGAATCAACATTCGTCACAAAAACGTCAGCAACTTTCCGAGCATCTACACAATGTAGCAGAAATTCTTTATCAGAAAATATTTGTTCCGAACCCTTGAGTTTGTAGAACCTCTCGGGTTGAACTTTGTCAGCTTTAAAAACTTCTTTCTTTACTTGCTTCAGATTAACTTTCTTCAAATGCTGTTGCTGTTGAACCTTTGAAACATTCACATCAACCTGTTTCTTTTGAAATCCCAAACCTGTATATTTTCCAGAAACTTTCTCTTCTGAATCAGATGATTTATGCCCGTTCTTTACAAGACGAGAAAATTCAGCTTTAACTTTCTTGATATCTTTTGGAGCATTGATAATTGTTTCATCAATGTCAGCTTTTGAAGACGAAGACCCAGACACAACCTTTTGAGCTTCAGAAGCTTCAGTACTTTTGCCTTTTTCCTTTTGCTTTTCTTCAACAGATTTGGAACCAGCAAACTCAGAATAATCACCAATCTCAGCCTTGTCTTTCAAATCATGAACGCCTTCTTTGAGACTTCCTGGTGGCGAGACTGTCTTGTTAAACATCTTCTCAAAATTTTCATCTTTGGCCAGAAAACTTGTAAAAGATTGTGAGTTAGTAACATTGTTCAAAAGACGTTTTGAATCAATGACTTCAATCTTTAATTCAGAAATTCTTTGATGAGCTTCAGCCAACTCTTTTTCTGTTGCAATGAGCTTCTTTGCCACTTTGTTAGTTTCATACTTTTGCAATCTTAACTCATCTAATCCGGCCACCAATTCCTTCTCGAGTTTATCTTCATTTCTTTTCTGAATATCCAAATTTGCATTTTGCAACTTGTTCACTCTAACCAACTCCCTCTTCTCATCAAGTAACTTTTCCATATCAGTCTGATAAGATTGAATCTTAGTAGCTTGATCACCAGAAAGTTGAGTAAGAGTATCAAGTCTGGACTTTGATTTATCAAAAAGATTCTGAAAATATTTTGCAGCATCCTCAGCTTCATCTTTCCATTTCTTCACTTCTTGAACCAATTCATCCTTTTCTGCAGATAATTTTGTAAATTTCTTTTCAAATTCCTGCTCAACACCTTGAAACTGCAACTCTTTTTCAATTAACTCTGTCTGAAAAACTGAAAACTTTTCTTTTTGAGATTCTAACTCTTGGATCATACCTTCCAACTTTTCTCTATCAGCAACCAAATCTTCTTTTTCCTTAACTAAACCTTGAATCATTTTATCTTTTTGAGAACAAAACTCACAGACAGATTCATAACCACTATTTCCATAACTACTAACATCTGAATCAGAATCTGTTATCTCTTCTTCGTCATCACTGTGAACAATCTGAGCAACAAAATAAGACTCATCAGGAGAATCAGCAAGAGTTAAAAAGTTTGAAAACAAATAGAGACATAAAAAGTACTATCAACTCACCCCATGCAGGGCCGGCCATTTTTTAACAATAACTTGCATTGACTCAAGCGTTATAACTCATCGTTTTGACCCGAATTCATTTGACCTTTAGAAAAGCATTTTATAAACACCTGATTTAAAAAGATGGGAATAATAATTAAGACTCAAAATAGATACAATAAAACCATTATTAATCAATATACACTTAAATTAAAGTTTGGAAAATGCCTAAATTTGGCCTTAATAAGCACAAGATCCATGATTAAAGAACAAATGCAGTCATGTTCAGGTGTGATATTGATGGTTTCTGTGGCTACTTGCGGTTTCTTCATCACGAATCCTCCTTCTGTTCATCTCTAAGTACATTTCCTCGATCATCGGCTTCCATAAACGAACTCTCGCGTTTATAAACCAATTAGATACCTGTAATCATACATGACACAAGTTATTTATAGAACAAGTAACAAAAGCTGGTTAAAAAGTGTTTTGAGTGTTTCAGGTGATTCTTTTTTATCCAAACAGTAAAAAGATGTTACCCCACATTTGTGACCTCTAAAAAGGAGCTAAAATGCACTTGGTAGGGCTCTTCAAAAAACTCATGGCTTGTAGCTCGTTCGAAGCTCGCTCGTAAAAAGGTTTGAAATTAGCTCGCTTGAAATCGGCTCGATTATAAATGAGCCGAGCCCGAGCCAAGGTTAGCTCAGCTCGTGGCTCGCTCGTTATGTACATATATATAACCCAAAAATTATAAGTTTGTTATTTAAAATATTATTTTTAGTTAATACTACGTTTCCTATAGTATTTTCTTAAAAAGTATATTAAATTAGAATAAGATATAAAATTGATATGATACTTTTCAATAAGAAATATATATTTTTATTGAAAAATAAATAAAGAAACATCGAATTTGAAAGTTTTTATTACGAGTATGTTAAAATATCATGTTTTTCTCATGTTATATATCAGTAAATGTAAATAATATAAATTTAAAAAAAAATAAACTAGCTGGTTCGACTCGGCTCGACTTTTAACGAGCTGAGCTCGAGCTCAATATTTTAGCTTGTTAAAATAAACGATCTGGCTCGGCTCGGTTTGGTTTCTAAATAAGCCTAGCCAGGGTGAGCCTGAGCTCATCCTGACTCGACTCGACTCAACTCGTTTAGAGTCCTACCTGGCTCCTTGTCAATCCACTTTTTACAGCCAACAATTGTTTCTCTGCATCCTTAGGATATCTGCAAGCAAATTCAAGATTATAAGTCATACATATATTCTAACATTTGAAAAATGAAATGGCAAGATTCCTAAATAGCTTACGGATGAAGAAAGTTTTGAAACATCCATGCACGCAACACAGAAACCGATTTTTCGGGCAGCCCTCTTTGGGGCCTCCAAAGTTGTTGATCCTTTCTTCTTAGCTGTTGAAGAGCCCATTGTTTTGGTAGAAAAGATGGAAGTTCTTCTTCCTTAGGATCCGAGGTGATAAAATTGGATCCCATTGAAACTATATGATTACATATTTTTTCTCTTAAATTCTTGTAAAAGAAGGTAACTGTATGAAGAGCAAAACAAGCATGAATTTGAGGATCTAGTTCTGTTACTGAATGGAAAGCCGATATCACGGTATGGATCTCATCTACGCACTGGTTATATCGTTCATCGACCTGAGTTACAAAAAGGTTCACAAATTGAACTCTGATTAGATGCATAATTTGATAAAAGGAGTAATATCAAGAAAATCTTGATTTTGGGTTATGAAGTTATGAACAAATGACATTTATTTTGGCTTTTCGGGTGATAATTGATTAAAGATCAATAAAATTGTGATTCTTGGTCACTAAAAGCTGTGAATTTTATGTCTTTTTGGATGAATGATTGGTTAGAAATCAAAATCAAGAAAATCTTGAATCTTGGTCACAAAGAAGTTGAAAATTCTAAGTATTTTTGAATAAATAACTTGATAAAAATCAAAATCAACAAAAGTGAGGCTCTTGGTCACAAAAAGTTTCAGATTTTATGTCTTTTGGTCAAAAATTAAACTCAAGAAAACTGTGACTCTTGATCATAAAAAAGCCATAAGTCTTGAGTCTTTTTGGATAGAATTTAAAATCATGAAAATTGTAAATTTGTAACTCTTGGTGACATACCATTTCTAGTAAGGTCAGCAAATTCTTCTTTTTCTCTTCAATACCATATGATCTCAAAACCGGATTGAATCGGTTTCCATCTGAAAGTTCATCAAAACTTGTTTGCTTATAAGTCATCTGGTCAGGACTCCCATTGGAATAGCTTGCAATTTCTGTAAGGATTTCTTGCATCACATGAAGGTACCCATTTGATCCAGATGAACATTGCAAAACACGAATCGGCCTATTGTTGTTTGAATCAGATCCTAAAGTGAGATTTTTACTGTTGCAAGAACTTGCTTGTTCTACACACCCCAATTGACTTCCATGTAAAGAAAGATTGCTCACCCCGGAACACGTGGCAAGACCCAAAGATAGCTCATTACCATCTGAACCTGAACTCACACTTGGGTTATGATCACCCGGAATCCACCCGTTTGGATCCGTATTAAATCCAATTCGCTCATTTGTAGGCGTTAAGAACTTGTTAAGTTCCCATTTCCTGCTCATATCATCAAGTGTTCCATCATACCCAAAAATATCAGGGAAATAGTTGTTTGGAACAACAGTTTTTGGAACTTCAAGAGATTGACCAAAAGGAGGGCAGTTTAAGCTTTCGTGTTGACCGTGTTGACCGAGTCTGGAAGCAAGAAGTGATGCTAGGGATGTAGCAGAAATGGGAACATCCATATGATCATTTGAAGGAAAACTAGTTCCAAGATATTCAGTTGGATTTGTAACTCCTGTAACATTTATGGGTTCATTTGGGACCATAGAAAGCATAGGAAATTCAGGCGGAATTTGGTGGTTTTGATCAAGATATGATTTTTGATTAAAAGAAACCATGGATGCATACTGAAAATTTTCATCTGGAATGATGAAATTCTCACCCATTGGGATATTGAATCCATTGTTCTCCATGATGAAATTGGAATGAAATCAATTCAAATTCCAACAGATTTGCCTAGAAGAAAAACAAAAGCAAAAGCATAATAAGTACATGATCTTGAAAGTAAATTTGAAAAAAAAAAAAAAAACAAAGTTGAGATAATCAGCAGCCACTCAAACTTAATAATGTATGTAAGGAATTCCTGTTTAGAAACAGTAGCCAACAAAGGAAGAAACAAAAATGGTGCACCAAAAAGATAAACAGGAAGATACATTCCCGGATGGAATGTAAGTTTTTCTTTGCTAAGAAGTGACTTCTCAAAGCTAACTCTCACTATCATATCCCTGTGGAAACAGTTCCAATAACTAATAAAAATCTTGGTATATCATATTGACTATCACAATTGTCAAATCTTTCATCTTAAATTTCAAGATTTCTTTATTAATTACAAAAAAAAAAAAAAAAAAAAACCATACAAACTTAACACTCCAAAATTTTAAGATTTCTTTACTTTTTGCATGTATTAAGGACCTTAGTTAAACCTTCCAAAATTCTACAACTAAAAATCATAGTTTTGTTTTTAGTAGGATCGGTTTTGCTATTCAAAAAGGGGTTGTGGCGCAGTTTTTTGCCCGTTTACCTGCCACTTTATTTTATTGTAATTTAATGCTTCATATAAAAAAATACTTGAGAAAAAAAAATGTCAAATATTCCCAACAACCATCACTAGAAATGCAAGAATAATCCTTTTCTACAACTAGATTTCATTCATTCATTACATGGGTTTAATTAATATAGATTATAGACAACATTCAATAAGCAGCTACCCCAAGAAATAAAAAGATAAGGTTTTTCATACCCTGTGTTTGAGGGAGATTTTGTTGGGTGTTTGTTTGTATATATAAACAACATTTCTTCTAAATTCTGTAACTAAAGATAGACTAAAAGTCAAAAATCAACTAGATTTTATTAATGACATGGGTTTAATTTATATTATTTGCCAAGAGATAAAGGTAAGGTTTGTAGGGTCTCATACTTTTCATACCCTTCTAATTAGAGTGAGATTTTGTTGGGTGAACATTTCTTTTCAATTCTGTGTGACTAACAATATACTAAAAGTCAAAATCAAGAAGATACAAACATAGATGAGGTAAAAAACCAACCTTGCAAACATTTGATGATACAGTAGCCTACCCTCCACCTGAAGAAAAAAAAGAGGGGGGAAAAATGTTCTTTTTTTCTTTTTCTTTTTAAGTTTGAAAGTGAAGATAAGATGGAGATGGAGATGTGAATGGGATCTAGTTTCTTGACATTTGACCCCTGCAAAGTGTAAACTAGCACAAGTAGCTTCTCTCAGAGACCAAAAATCAAGCAGTTGGTGTGCAAAGTTAGACCAATTTGAAATCAATCTGGGTTTGAGGGTAGAATGTGAAAAGGGATGATAAATAAGGAGACATGTGGCCTACGGTTACTGTTGGTTGGGATCTTACTATTTAGCCTCCATAGAAGACGACAAGAAAAAGGAAGAAATAATTAAAAGAAAGTAGATTTTATGCGTTGTTGCATGGACAAGAAAAAGATGTGAAATTTACTGGAATGGATTTTACGGAACCCAAGAACAGATAAAGTTGAGTAAAGAATCATTCATCATCACGATAACTGTTATACCCCAGTTGAAAGAAGTAAACACGCAAACACAAGAAACAAGACCCACAGTTTTTTTTTATATAACCAAACTAGACAAATTGGTCATCACAATATTAATCATTGGATTTGCCTGCAATATTTTTTAAAACTTTTTTTTTCATTTTTTTTGAAACGGCAATTGTAATAAAAACGGCCAAACCTCAAGCAAGATGCTAGAGGCAGCTAAAACAACTTATAACGGAAAAGAAAATCATTCCGACCACAAAAAGTGCCGGTCTTTAAAACGATTCGAATGTCAAAGAAAGCTCCAAGTCTTGGTCTCCATAATCACTCTTTGGATTGACGGTCTCGAATTTTTGAATATGACGTTGTTCCTTTCTCTCCAAATACACCAACAAGCCGAAAGGAAAATCGATTCCACCGCTTTGTGTTTCCAGGACAGTTTTGAAATCCCTTTAAAAATTCGAAGGATGTCCAAAACAGAAAAGGCATACACCGGAGGAAGACGACACCATTGCGCCACCAAATTCCAAATAGAGTCCGCGAATTCACATCCCGAGAACAAATGCATCACAGACTCCGCCTCCTTCTCGCAGAAAACACACAACTCCGATTGGACTTGAATATTACGCCGTAAAAGAGCTTCCTTCGTCGGAAGCCGGTTCAGAACAGCCCTCCAAGCGAGGATGTTAACTTTCGCAGGCACAATTTTACACCATTGAAAGGAAGCCAAATGATCTAACCCCAAAAATGAACTGAGCGACCTCCTCAAATTTTGGACAGAAAAGGTAGTTCCCAATTCACCAAACCAACTCCAACCTCCATTTACCCGCACAATCCTATCTTCCAAATTAAAACTTTGGGATGCCAAAATGGAGATGTTTTTAACGATAGCCCGCCAAATACCCGTAGCCGCCGGTTGTATCGGAATGAAACATTCTGAATTGTTTCTTTGATAGAATACTAAAAATCACATGTCGCCATAGCCTATTCTCCTCATTCTTGAAACGCCAAGCCCATTTAGCGAGTAAACATTTGTTCGATACATCAAAAGGAACCAACCCAAGACCCCCTTCCCGCTTGGATTTGCAAACCGCATCCCTCGCCACCCAATGAATTTTGTTTTTATCCGAATTACCACCCCACAGAAAATTAAATCGAATCCTTTCTAAGGAGTTTAAAACTTTTTTTGGCGCTCAAAATAAAGAAAAATAATATGTCGGAAGACACTCGAGCACCGCCTTAACAAGCACCAAACGACCCCCCCATTGAAAGATGTTTTGCTTTCCAACTCGAAAGACGATTATGAAAAGTGTCGACCACTTTGGACCTATTCATTTTGAGATTCATATTGGCTCCCACCATCAAACCCAAATATTCAAAAGGAAAGTCATTAACTTTACATCCCAAAATATCCGCCTTCCGTTGAATCTCGACGGCCTCAACATTAATGCCAGTTAAACCACATTTCTTAAGGTTTACTTCTAAGCCCGAAACAAGAAAAAAAAAACTCACAAAAGCCTTCTAAGGTTAACACAATTGCTCATAGACCAATCGCTTAAAATCGTCACATCATCTGCGAACAATAAATGAGAAAGAATGGGGCCATTATGAGGAAGACGAACCCCGTGAAAAATCCCCATGTCCGAAGCGTTAGACATAAGCCAATGAAAAGCCTCCATAGCAATAATGAAAAGAAACGGGGATAAAGGTCACCTTGTCGAACGCCTTCATCCAACGAACTCCGGAGAAGGAGAACCGTTAACAAGGACGGAAGACCTCGAAGCTTTAACAACACCCCGCACCCATTTTTGCCAAAGCAAGGGAAAATTCATTTGCTCCGGAATGGAGTCAAAAAAATCCCAATTAAGAGAGTCATAGGCTTTATTGAAGTCTATCTTGAAAAATAACGCTTGAAGCTTAGCCTTTTTCATCCAAGAAAGAACTTCGTTGATAATAAGTGGGCCATCCACAATATTTCTCCCGGCAACAAATGCCATTTGGGTTTCGGAAACGATGGATTTCATAACTTTCTTCACCCGATTAGCTAGAACTTTGAACACCACTTTAGGGATACAACCGAGGAGGGTAATAGGGTGATAATCTTCAAAATGTAGCGGGTCTTTCAATTTAGGAATCAAGCAAATGAAAGGAGCAATACAACTCCTGTTTAACTCTCCTTCCGTATAAAATTGATCCAACACATCCTTGAAGTCTTTACCTAATAAGTCCCAAAAGTGCTTTAAAAAAGCAAAATTAAAGCCATCGGGTCCGGGGGCTTTGTCCGACCCGCACTCCCAAACCGCTTCTTTATTTTCCTCTACCGAGAACGGAACAATAAGGTTCTGAGCATCCTCCCACGACAATTTGTTAATACCTTGACACATGATCACATCATCTTTGGCTTAATCCGCGGACTGGAACTGAATTTGTTTTGGAAAAAGTTACACGCCATATTTTTTTGTTGGAACGGCTCCGAGACCCAACTGTCGTTCGCGTCAATGCCATTTATGAGACCGGACGCATATTTCGCCTTTAAAATCCCATGAAAAAAGGAAGAGTTTTCGGCTGCCTGTATCGCCCATCGAATTCTAGCTTTCTGAGCCATGTCGGATCGGTTCTTATACTCCACCATTTCCAACTCTTTTTTAGCCTCACTCCATTCCAATAATTCACTGTTAGAGAGGGTAGCAATTTCGGACATTGCATCCCATTTATTACAACAGGATATGAGTTCCATTTTCGTTTTCTCCTTGTCCAAATCCACAAGACGAATCCAAATTTTTATTGCTTCTTTAATTCTCTTTAGTTTGCCATGAAGAATCATTTCCGGTTTCCCATGGAACACGTTACTCCCTAAAGCATCTTCAACGACCGTACAAAGGAGAGGATGAGATAACCATGATGAGAAGAATCAGAACGGCGGAGGCCCAAAATCCACCGAAGAAGGTTTTAGTAACAATGGCGAATGATCTGACCAGAGTCGAGGTAAGGCCGTCAATGTGGCATTAAGGGTTTTGAATCATTTACCACATGAAAAGGGCTAAATCTTAGGTCAAGAGGTATATCATCATGATTGGCACCATGAGTCTCATTCACTCGCAATGTGAAACACCAACCTGGAGTGCCATGAGTGGGTAAAGATATCTAAAGTTTTTATTTTTAGATCTTTTTTCAGACCTATTGCCGATACTAAGTAGCAGCCAAAAATTTGTATCCATTTTTCATGATATTATGCATGGATCAGATATATCATGGTGAATTCTTCAGAAAAAATTTTCTCTTCCATAATGAAATCTGATAAGTGGATTTCGAGTAAGTGTTTCCATAATCTTCTTCTGTCCGAAGAAATGATTCATCGAAATAATGAGTCACCATTGATATCGACACATCTGACAAATGTTCGGGAGTTCCTCTATGCAATCCTTTTCCTTCTTCTTGTTGCTGCATATCTCGTTTGTACACATCTTCTCTTTGTTATCAGCCTATCAGGGCCTCTAGTGAGTTACAGACAGAGTTTGAAAAGAAAAGGTCAAATCTTTGACGATTCCATCATCTATGATTGAGTTGCAAAAAATTCTGGATAGGTATCCTACATCTTAACCAAATTCTTTCTGGTTAAAGAATCTCTTTCTAGTTGCTCTGAAACAATTAGGAGATTCTCTAGGTGGCAACATGCTATTGGGTGATGGTCCCGCTTATGGGGTCAAGTCAATACGCTCTAAAAAGAAATATTTGAATATCAATCTTATCGATATCATTGATCTCATAAGTATCATACCAAATCCCATCAATCGAATCACTTTTCCGAGAAACACGAGACATCTAAGTCATACAAGTAAAGAGATCTATTCATTGATAAGAAAAAGAGATAACGTGAACGGGGACTGGATTGATGATAAAATAGATGTTGGGATTTGGCAGTGGTATTCGGGTCGCCCGGTGACATATTTAAAATTTACGTGACCGATAGATTAAGAGTTTATAAAAGAGTTTACCGAATTAATTTATAATTAATTCTGTAACGCAGCGGAATAAAGTATATATATATAACAAATTATATATATATATATTAAAACTAATTAATCAATTAACACAAATACCAGTACGCAACAGGATCCGATTACCGAACACGCAAACACAGAAATGAACCACTTTCGGTCTCAGACGGTTGTCGCGTATCGCGATGATTCTCGTAGTCCGGTGTCGCGTACCTCTACGGGACGGAGTTTATGACCTGTGGTCATTACACATCGCAAGATTACGTCTTGACAGACGTCCCGTCTCGCGAGACTACGAGATCAATCAGATTCAGATCTTATTGCAACCGGAGACGGCGCACGACGAAAAGCGTCAGACTCACGTCGACGGGCGACGGTCATGCGACGGCATGCGATCCGCGGTGTTGGCGACAGGTGACGGCGGTGACGACGGCGAACGGCAGCGGCGGCGGCGAGTTTCAGGGTGGTGATCGGCAGTTTTGCGGCGGCGATCTCTAGACCGTAAGGCGGTCTACGGGCGTTGACTGACAGAACGCCCTAACTAGCACGAGCACCAAGATACGGTGGCTCGAAGATGACCACCGGAGCAAAGCGGTGGCGACGATCGGCGCGGAAACGGCATCGCCGTTTTTCTTCTGGGGTTTCGGTTGACGGAAATCAAAAGAGACGAAGTCTCTTTTTTTTTCTCCCATTTTTCTAAGCCGTCGAGAGTTATGGGTTATTAGGGTTAATCCCTAATCATCTAATATTTATTAGATGTCTGACCCGTCTCGAATATAAAGCCCATTTTTTTTATACGCGAGCTCACGAGCCAACGTTAGCAAAGATTTCACTAACGAATAACTCGACCGTGAATTTAAATAAACCACTTTTATTTAAATATTTTTCACCCATTATTATTAAGCCGGTTAATAATAATATTATTGATTATTAATTATTTATAACTATAATAAATAATATATATAATCAAACGTTTCCGTTTCTTTTACCGGTTAACGAGTAAGCGGGTTTAGAGTTCGTTGCACCCGGTGTAACTCTTACGGGTCGTAACCGGGTCGGGTTCAAGATTTGTCGGGTCAGGACACATAATATCAAACAATAGAATTCTGGGGTACACGAGTTATCCCCTTGAGAATTGCAATGGCGCAGGAATGGTTGTGGAGTGGGAATTTAACTATTAAACGCACTGAAATATGACCGTTGACGTCATTAACTTTAAAAAACAACGTTTTACCTACTTTTATCTAATTTTTTACACCTTCTTCTACTCCGTCTTCTATTATATCTTCTACTCCATTTTCTATTCATTTTTTTAGCAAACATCATGAACCTAACAACCAAAACATAAATATGTGGAATATGCCTACTTACGTGGGTCAACCGAACCCCTTGTATACGGGTCAAGTTCCACCATCTCAAATTCCACCAGCCACAATCAATTTACGCACCCGCTTATCCACCTAACTATACCAAATAGGGTCATGTTCCACTATCTCAATTTCCACCACATGTGCTCCCACAAACCGAAAGCCATACTCAACCCGCAGATGATAACGACGATTTCAAAATCATACCAGAAACACAAGAACCGGTTAAAAAAGGAAGACGTAAGAGAAAGAAATTCGTTGAAGGGTCTTCGTCTGGGGAGGCAAACAACAAAAGTGGAATACGGGGGAAGAAAATACGCTGGTCAACGCGTATGTTTAGGTCTCCGAAGACCTATCGTTGGTAAATATTTTTTATTATTTAAAAACTTTTTTTTGTATTATTAATATTTTATTTTTTGTGTCGTTAATAATTAACTTTTTTAAATTGTTTTTTATAGGAAACTCTCAAGCAAGAGGTCTGTTTAGAGCTCAAATTAGTCAGAGATTCCACTCGTACATGGAACTAGAAAAAAATCGTACCCTCGATCAACTTGACGACAAGTGAAGGGACATCAAAAAGAAGGTTGCCAAACTTAATGGCAATAATGGCGGGTGTCGAGCGAAACCGTCAAAGTGGTGCAAACGACATGGACCTTTTGAGTATAGCTATCACTCGATACAAAAACGACCATAACGACATCGCACCTCCCGTCGATCATTGGAAAGTTTTGAGACGATCGCCAAACTTTCAAGAAATATCAGAGGGGGGGGGGGGTCCAAGATCCAAAAAATAATCGTCGACCCGAGGATGAGGAGGTGGAGGAGTTACCAAGGGCGGTGGGAAAAAAAGGTCAAGGCGTTGGCGAAGAAGAAGGAACAAGACGACTTGTTCTTGGAAAAAGTCAAAGATTTGACGACGATCAAGAGAAAAAAAATTGAACTCAAGTTGCTTGAGACATCGTCTAAATGAGCTGCAGCTACTCGCCGTGGACATCTCCAACCTTGATCCCGAGAAACAAGAATTCATCGAGATGGAGAAGATGACGTTCAAGCAAAAATTAAAGAAAATTAGTTCTTTTAAAATTTTTCTTAATTTTTTTGGTCTTCTAATGTTTTAGTTAGGTTTTAATGAATTTGTCTTTTAATTATAGTATTATGTTTGCATTTTATTTTTAAAAATATATTTAAATAATAATAATAAAATAATATATCTCTCTTGTATGAGTTAAGTCATTGTCTACGTGTCAACCAAAGACAACCAAACTCACATGGATATATCTCATGATCTAATTTAACAGTATGATACCACGAAGACAAAAACTCTTTGATAATTGGTATAACATAGTCACAACTAAAAAGGTTTTACTTATACCCCAGGATTTATAAGGGTGGGGGGTATGTCTCGGCATACCCCTCGGCAACCATTCGGCGACCTCGCGGCGACCATACCCCCCTCCCACTCGGCATCCCCCTCACCCATTTTCGGCATATTGTTGCCGAGAAATCTTACCCCCTTTTCGACCGTTCAACGGTCAAAAACTCGACCGTTATCCTTTTTTTTAATCAATTCAAATACTATATAAACCCCACTATATCTCATAATTTTTATACCTCTTCTTCTTCTTCAATTTAATCACAAAAAAAAACCTCTATATTTTTCCCTCAACATGGTTCGTCCTCGCCCAAAGTATAGAATCCCACCCGAATTTTGACTTCATCTAGTAGTTCGAGTCGTTCGGACGAGGATGCGATGGAGTTCATGAGGAGTTGTTATCACGTTGTCTTAGACGAAGAAGCTCGAGAGACGAATACAAGGACGAGTATTTATTGGAATCGTAGGGCAAGTCATAATCGCTTGATTGAGCTATATTTCGCGACGAGCCACGTTTTCACGAAGGTATTTTTAAAGATAGATGTCGAATGTCTAAGAATTTATTTAATCGTATTTTGAATGATGTTGAAAGTAACTTCGAGTGGTTTACTTTTCGTTTCGACGCGAGGGGGCATCCAAGTTTCACGGCTTTACAGAAATGTACGGTAGCTATTCGTCAACTGGCAACCAGTAACGTGCCTGACGAATATGATGAATTTCTAGAAATGTCCGAAAGAACATCACGTGAATGTTTACACTACTTTTGTGATGCTATAATTAAGCTTTATAAAGATGAATTTTTGCGTTCACCGACTAGCCATGATCTTGCTCTTTTATATGAGGCCCATTTAGAAAGACATGGCCTTCCTGGCATGATTGGTAGCATCGATTGTATGCACTGGGAATGGAGAAACCGCCCAACAAAATATAGAGGACAGTATCATCGTGGTGATCATCCAAAACCAACAATAATATTAGAGGCAGTTGCGTCACAAGAAATGTGGTTTTGGCATGCTTTCTTTGGTGTCGTAGGTTCGAACAATGACATAAACGTGCTAAATCAGTCAACATTGTTCACGAACGAGTTGAAAGGTATTGCTCCGAACGATTAATGGTCGGGAATACAAACAGGGCTACTACCTTGGCGATGGTATATAACCCACTTGGTCTACTTTTGTAAAAGCGTATACACATCCATATGCAATCAAGGAGAAGAAAATAAAGAATGTGCAAGAGGGTGCAAGAAAAGACGTCGAAAGAGCGTTTTGTAGGTTAAAAGCTAAGTGGGCCATAATCGATCGAAAAGCACGGCCAACAGACACATATTTGATAGAGAATATCATGTACGCTTCCATGATACTTCACAACATGACACTGAAAGACAAGGGCGCGACTATATCACCGGTACACATTCGTGATCCTCCAGTCCAGCCGACCGACAATGAGGATGTTTATATGAAGATACGGGATAGCGAGACACACTTTCAACTACGATTCGACATTACGGAGCACATCGCCGCAAACTTGGAAGTCGAGCTAACGGAAGAATAGCTAAACGCAAATCCTCCAACCTAGATTTGTATGTTTTTTTTTAATTTGAAGAATAAATGGTGGTTATTTATTTTATTTTTAAGAATTTGGTAATTTGTTATTTTATTTTAGGACTTTGTAATTTTTATTTTTAAATTAATGAATTTTATGTTTTTATATTATTTTATGTAATTGTTTTTGTTTAAAAAAGGTAAAAAAAAGTATGCCTAAAACATGATTTTGGCAACCATACCCCTATCAAAACATTAATTCTACATCAATTTTCTCTCTCATGTTGGCAGCCCATGATTGTAAAGTTTCATGATTCAAATGGTTGGACAGTTTCATGATTCAAATGGTTGCTTTACGCAACTATACCCCCACCCTAACATAGTTTTTGTTCGTAAGTAGTTAATAATTCTTATCTCATGGTAAACGCCAATGTAAATTTAATAGTAGTTATAGACAGAATGTGAGCTAGCTGATTTAAATAATAAAAACTAATTTTTTAGGCTAAACTATTATATTAAAAGGGTGGAATGCACGTTTATGTGGAATCCGCACATGATAAATGTGTAGGTCCCATAGGACGCGTCACTATAGTTAAGGCTTAAGGGGCGTGATTACCAACATTAACTACTTCGGTAGTTAATTAACTACTAACAAGAATAATCGTTTTGCTTTTTTCAGCTAAAAAATCTGGTTTTATATGTTAAACGTTTTACTATTATCTATAAATAAGACAATCATAAGTTGTGAATAGTAAATTAGTGATAGATTCATAAATTTCTGAGGGGAATGGATTATGGGTCACATAAATGAACCGGTTAAAGAAAAACTAAAAGTGATAATTAGAAAAACCATTTCCTACATGTGATATGAATGCATCAAAGTGATATAAGTTTAGTTTAATAAGAAGTGAAAATGAAAATATTGTAGTTATCATGATATAGGTTATCAAATTTCTAAAACTCTTCTTGTTGTCCACACTTTAATACATTTAATCCTATAAAACATGAAAAAAATGAAAAATAAAAAGTGAAAAACTATAGTTTTTTTTTAAGCTTACTACATTTGACTCGTAGTCAATCATATTAACATCCCTTGCTTGACAAACTTTTTTGAAATAGTCAATCATGTCTTCACTTGACTTTAAATCATAAAAAATACATACATCTTATTAAAGTCAGACTACACATATAACGCGATCCGCCCCTATCACAAAGAGGTGGGAGTTATCCCACCGTCCCTCTTCTTCAACGGCCAAAATATTCCACGTCTCACCACCCATGCTTTCTCTTTCCTCTCACCCAATCCGTCAACTTCCTTCGTGATCCACCCCGAGCGACCTTGTGTGGCACGATGTTCCCCAACGGTAAAACCGGCCATGTAGACTTCCCGATCATCCCACTACGCTCCCAAGTCCCAACCCATCAACCCTCCCACCTAAGTGTTTTTGGTCTCATTTTCTTGCCTAAAATTGAAAGTGAATATATGGATTACTTCAAGTAGAGTTCTTGATGGTCCCAATTGAAAGTCAATCAAAGTAGATTATCTTTTAATAATTCATTCTCCATCCACTCTCTTTCTAATACATTTTGATATGAAAAAAAACAAAAGAGGAAGGAGTGGTAGAATTACATGACATGAGTTATGAGACAATAATAATAATGGAACAAGAAATGGACCCGTGAAGTTTTAAGCCAGAGAGTAGTCACAAACACACACATTTTTTATAGTTCGAATCTTAGATACAGATGATGAATAAATACAGAATGAGAGAGAAACCCTCTCCCCTTAAATGGTGCAGTGCCACTCATTCTTGATGCAGGCTTTACCATCAAACAAAACAAAAGGGACCCATTTCAATTCCCTCTCTCTCTCTCATATTCAATCATCACCAAATAAACCTTGATTCTTCAAGATCCCAATAGAAAGCAGAATTAATGGTGGTAGTAGAAAACTAGAAATAGGATTGTGATTATGATGATGATGATGATGATCCAAAAATCAAGAAACAAGAAAAGGGTGTTGGTTTTCTTTAACAATTTTGGGAGAATGTGGATTGAGTAAGGCAAGGAAAGAAAGTTGGTTGCTTTTGTATTTTTTTGTTTGTGTGAAGAGTAAGGGAGTGGGTTCTGGATGACCATACCTTTACAATGGTTACTGTTTGTTGCAGTGAGTAGGGTTTGTCTCTAGTGCTATTTTGTTCTTGGGTGTGAAATGATGATGTAATCTAAAATGGTATGTTTTGTAGGCATGAAGATTAAAAATCTTGTATGTTTCAAAGGCCTTCTTCCTCACTACACCACCTTATCACTATTAATTATGCGTCGTATCATTATTCTTTTTCACACATGATGTTTATGTCGTTACGTCTTGTCGTTCTGTCCCGTCCCATCCCATCTTATTGTCATGTCTTGAAATGACCGATGGAGTTATCGCTCTCCTATAACCTCAGTTTTCTTTATTGCTTCCTCTATGAACTGGTAGTGTGATTTCATCGCTCCCTCATCTTGATTTTGTATTCATGCGTCAGGCCAGCCTAACTGCCTAATATTTAACAATGTTTATCTCGCCTCGTTTACTCCCACTCCCACTCTGTCCGACCTTGGTATATCCACACGCTTGTTATTACATTGGGTTCATGTAGTCAAAGTGAGAATCGGTTAATATCATCTTATATCTTGTATATAAACCATATATATGTATAATTGTAAATTGACAATACGCTTTTTGTGATTATACTATATACGTTTTACAACTTAGTGTGCAAAATTTTATTGTAAGTTATACTATCCTCTAAAGCATTTTTTACAACTTAGGATGATGTAAGTTCTTAATGTATAATGTATTATATTATTTATCGCATTTTGTTATACAATTCTTTTTACATAATGTATCATCCTTTATTGCATGTTTTGATAATTTTATTTTTCTATTCTTTTTTTTTAATTTTGTGTAGAAGTTTATTCTTTTTATATATTTTTAAATCGTTTTTAAAGTGTTCTATAAATTTTAGTTTCAGTTTCACGTTATTGCCTTTACATATATAACTTTGTGTAATGTTTCATCAAACTAATTAATGTGATGTAGACTTATATCAAGTCAAGAATACAAACTAATGTTTTCATATTTAACTTCTTAGCTTTATAGTTTGATGTATTCGAAACAACGGTTCTTATCTTTATAGTTTGATATATTCGAAACAACGGGTGTTCATCTAGTTCAATATATATTATAATTGACTTGCAGAAAACTGATATTCAAATAATACAAGTATAATATGCATGATCATATTAAATACAAATGCACGTGATAGTATCTAATATATTTCTAGTTTAAGTCATTTCAAGTCATTTCATAAGATAACACAATCGACAGGTGACATTCAGTAACTTTAAACCGCAAGTCACGAAGAATAGATTGAGATGACTTCTATTAATCTTCATCCATTCATCCCACAAAATGTCATGAAAGTCAAGGGCGGAGCTTTTAAGGGGCCAGACGGGCCCCGGCCCGGTCTATTTTTTCCAGTTCTATCCGTGTTTAGTCCAGTCTCATACTCATTTCGGCCCAAGCTTCGCCTCTGATGAAAATCATCTTTCCTGGATATTTCAGTTAATAATATCTCATGTGAGATTATTGTTAGCCATGAACTCATGATGTTTGAAATGAAATGTTATGTAAATATGACCGTCAACGAATCTTAAAAATAAGATTTTGTGGAAATATAAA
Organism: Deinandra increscens subsp. villosa; assembly: GCA_039602395.1. Taxonomy (NCBI): domain Eukaryota; kingdom Viridiplantae; phylum Streptophyta; class Magnoliopsida; order Asterales; family Asteraceae; genus Deinandra; species Deinandra increscens. Next base: position 102,200,500 of record JBCNJP010000007.1, on the reverse strand, counting down.
ATTTTACTGGTTAAAAGTGATATTTCATGATGATTACGATTATATCATGTGCTTGCTTATGTGTAACAATACGTGGTAGTGATATGCTAAAAAAACAAGGTTACTTTCTCTATGAATATATTTATTAGATATATATAGCTATTTGTGTTAACTGAACGATCATAAATCACCAACGGTCCAACTTTAATAAACGTTTTTCTCAAGTATAAGAATATCCTAATCGAATCATACGAGTTGGATGAACAACTTGCATGATAGTCATATCACATATAGAACCTAGGTGTCTTAAATCTTTATAGGACGTGTTTAGGCCATCTACTCTGTTAGCTCGAGTACCACTCACTGATGAGTCACACAACCCATTTTTCACTATTTTGAAATATTTGGGGGAAGAACATGTTTTGCAGTTTATTTACGAGTATTTACGATTATATCATTATATTTTGTCACTCTCTCCGTGTGTTCATGAGTTGTTACGGTTATCTCATGCGCACTCAGTAAAGGTCTCCACATGTCTCTCCATTATAATCATTAGCTATGGATTATATCCATGGAATTACACGAATTGTAGTATTGGGTTAACACCCCCACTCTTGGTTACTAGCGCTAACGTGCTAAAGACAAAGAGTGCATGTCCTTCCGAAAAACATTATCATTATCTTAGATAAACAATGGGCGATGCATTCTCTCATATCAAGGTTTGATTATAGACTCATGGTATACACATAAGCCATTGCCCTAGCTAGGCAATGAAGTTTACAAACATATTTTTACCATACAGTTTCTTAAATGATTAAATTCATTGTTTTAAAATCTATGAACTCACTCAACTTTATGTGGACAACATTTAGCGTATTCTTTCAGAAAATTGATTAGTCAGGGAGGTCTTATAGGCACACATCTGGGATATCCCTTTTACCGGGGTTTTCCTTTTATTTCCCATAGATAGTGGGATATAGTTTTAAAACCCTAGATGTCTAGCAATGTATTTTGAAACGATGTACTTTATACTCCGATATTCTTGATTTTATAAAATCATTTAGAAGTCTGCCATACCGTGTGCTTGAAAACTTTTGATGTCGCATCTTGATATTCTGCCTTGATCGGGGTGTGACACTTAATTAGCCACCCTATATGGCTCCCAATGTCGCCTCATCTGCCAACTCGAACACCCGTGGTATTTGCAATCCAAAATTTTACAAATATTGCAACATCCCTTGCCACGAAGTGTATTGATTTTAGACTACTTTTTTTTTGTGTTAGCTTACCTTTATCCAAGCAAACACATTTTAAGATAGAACAATATGTAAATCAGGTATAGATCTACTATATAGGACATTTTTTACAGAGTCTTAAGATTTTTGAGCTTGGGCCCCTTGGATTTTAAACTTACTTGAAAAGATAAATCTATACATGTTGCTTTTAATAAAATAAAATGAAAACAAAAAAGATAAATATTAAATGTGGTTAAGTTGATTTATTATTTCTAAATGGTTATTGAAGAATGTATAATCTTTTTGTGGTTATGTTACCTTAAAAACTTTACTGTAGCTTTTAGTTTCACTATTGAAACACAAGTTATCGTTATTTATATCACCCCACTTAAACCACACAAATTTTTTTGAAACGTCCATCTCCAAGCATCAAAAACTTTAAAACTGGACGGAAATCAAAAGTTTGTTTACAAGTAAAAGTTTTTTATTTTTGCAAATTGAAGCAGCAATATGAGATCCCATATTCTTTCTGCTTGCCAAAAAAAAACCCTTAAAAACATTCAAATATAAAATTAATGTTTTTTAAAATCTGGTGTGATCTTCTGTGATTTACGCAGGAAAAGGTAAGTAAAGTACATGACCTATACTTGTCAACCAGAAGGACAATTAATATACTGTGATCTGATTTTTGTACATATGCCTACAAATAAAATAAGATGTTGTTTGATTTGACAATTCCTGCCAACTGCTTCAAAAGTTACAGATCTGTTAAAAACATATTAACCTAAAGAAAGATGGCTTAGGTGCATGCTTAAAGTGAGTTAAAAAAGCTTCTCATAGTTGCAAAGGAGGCTGCATATCTCAGTAAAATTAAAAGCCTAAAGTAGGTGAAAACTGGGAAGTGTTAATTTTATCAGTATAGGGTCAGTATTGTAACTAGTTGTACTTAAGTTGTTAGTTTAGTTGTTAAGTAGTTAGGAGGTCGGAATGCGTTCATAAAGGGCGATACAACTTAAGTGGACTCACGCAGACTATACTTACCGGTAAGCTCTCTGAATGACGTACCAATAAACGCACCAAATGTCGCACTGGTAAATCATTCAGATGGCACACCAATAAACTGTCAAAGTGATGAACGGTAAACCCTTCGAATGACATACTGCTTATAATTATTCTAAACAAACTCCATTTCTGAGGCACAACAATAATTTTGATTCCCTTCCCTAGTAATGTCAAAGGTTTCTTCAACCATTATGGAAATTCCATACTTGGTACTATATAATCTTTGGAGGTAGAATACTGACTCCTGAGGATGCTATGTCTTTGAGATTCATATCTTCCCTAGAAAGGAAAGGGTAGTTCAATCCGATAATTTACGATCAATTTATTTAATATTATCTTTTTTAGAAAACAACTTTTCACATTGAATGACGTACCGGTTGACGATTATGATGATGATTTTGACAAGGCTTTAAATGAGCATCTCAATCGTAGTTCTTATTTCAATCAATTCGAGGACGATTTGACCGAAAATGGTTTTTTTTGGAACGACGATTTCATTGAAAAACACTCAACACCTAGCAAGACGCTAGGAGAGAGCCAAAACAACACAAGACGAAATTACATAGGCAAATTATAATTACACCAAGAATCCCAATCTAACACCCCATCTCTATATTTAAAGGAAACCCACAAAAAACTAAGAGATTGGATCTCCATAAAGATTTTCTGCGCCCTGCTCTTTTTATTTTGAAAAACAGTCTCGTTCCTTACTTTCCATAAAACCCAACAGGCAGTGTGAAAAATGGACTGAACCACCTGAGCCTTATTTTTGCCGCCATTGACCTGGGCTTGAAAACAGGCTAAATCAGAAACGGAGAAGCAGAAGATTTGTGGGATACGACACCAGCGAGAAACTCCAGCCCAAATTTCAGCAGCCATACGACAACCAGAAAAAATATGGTCTGAGGATTCATCAGCCTCGTTGGAGTCCTTACGCTGTGTTCCCGAGTTTACTTAAAGAAGGAAAAGAAGAGAAGAGAAAGAAAGGAAGAGAAAGGAAAAGAAGAGAAAGGAATAGGAGAGTGATTACTTTCCTTCCAAATCCTTCCGATTTGGAAGGAAAGAAAAAAAATAGAAAATGAACTAACTTTCCCCCTCTTTCACTACCTTTCTCTCCTTTAATGAAACTCGGGAACACAATTTTTTTTTGTTTTTTTTCTCTTTCCCTCCTTAAGTGAAACTCAGGAACACGAAATTTTTATACTTCCTTCCCTTTCCTTTCCTTTTCCTCTTAAAATGAACTCGGAAACACAGTATTAACGTTTTATTTATATTAGTGTTTTTAATGAATTATTGTTCATTTTACCAACCAAACATTACTTTCATTTCCCATCTTTCATAATCATGATTGAAATCACCAAAACCAAACAATAAGCTACAATTAATTCGAATTCTGTTGCTCTGGTTCAACACTCAGAATGTCAATCTGAAGGTCTCCTCAACCCGAATTTTTCTAAACTAACTTTAGCACATTTCTATGGTCAACTCACCGAACCATATCTACCATCTCTTGGTCAGAAACCGAGTTACCAACATCAGTTTTACCACAAAAACCGTCATCTCCCAGATTCTCATGACAGCACTTTATAACCTTAATCTGCTTTTGTGCCTCCCAAAACCCTGTGTTGCTACGTTTTCTTCCCCCGTTGATCTTTACAGGTGCATCTTCGACCATAGTTTGACCATCTTTGACTCCATTGTCTATGCCCATGGAGTTGTACTTCAAAGCTTTCTCATGTAATTCTGAGATGTTATGATCACATACTTTGAGTCCATGTTGTTCCAGTACCAAAAGCCAGCCTGCATTTTTAATTTTTTTTTTTAAATAATCAAATGTATTAACAAGTTATTAACTATTATAAAAAGGAGAGTACCAAAATACCAATAATGTCCTTCGGGGAGGAAACATCAGGCGCAGTTGGCTTCATACTTGTCACACCCGTGACCCATGAAATTATCTGGCGTGGCAGCTGAGACGCTGAAAAGGCGTTGAGATAACGATCGACTCCAACATGGTCACCATTTTCACTATAACCCAAAAAATTCACAAGTCATAAGACAAGTTACATAATCCAAACCGAAGGATACTTTTGCGGTCATGATGACATCAACTATGACTTACCTTGCAAACTGCACGGCTGAATTTGCGACAAACAACCATAGAATCACAATCTCTTTGTACTGGACATCAGCGAAGGTATCACAATGAAGAAACAGGCTGAAATCCAATGCAACATCATAAAGCAGTCGCCTGAGAATAAGTTCATGTGGTGTAGCCTGTAGATATAAGCATATATTTCTTTTATACAGGAATCCAGTGAAGTGTGGCTAGATAATAAGTCGATTGGTATAGAAAAACTCACCAAAAGCTCTCCAACAGGCAAACTTGGTTCCAGCAGCAGTTTCAAAAGCATAACTTGGAATCAGTAGAAAAAAGAAAACGAGATTATTACTAAGAGAATGAATTTCTGATTACTTGAAAATTAACAAGGTTGTTTTTATTTTGCCCGAACAAATTTCGACATGTAGAAAATGCTAGTAAGTTTAATGTAGTTTTAGAATCTGAAAACTTCATGTAGTTTCTCTCAGGGGTGTTTATAGTTCGGTTTGGTATGTTTTAACAAAATTTCTGGGTCAAACCCTAACAGCGGTTTTCCTAAATGACAAACCAAACCGTCCAGGGGTGGGTGGGTCACCCCGGCAGGTTTTAGCATTTTGATAGTTCGGTTTTCGTGGTTTGTAACCGATTTTTTATTTCCGAATCTTTAGTTTCTACTATATTTCTAAACGATAAAGATGCTCCATGAATATAATACTATACATAACTTCCTATTCCAAGATCCAAACCGACAAAACAAACCATATAGATCTCAAACCAGGCGACTTCCTTTCGTTTAGGCGGTTTGGTTGGTTTCAACAGTTTATGAACATCTCTAGTTTCTCTGACCCATAAAATCAAACTGTCATCTTTCTACTCAAGTAAGGACGGTTTGAAACGACTAATAATGGCATACCTAAAGAAACAAGTTTGGAATGCATGTCTTGCAGACCTAATGCCATGATTTAACTACAAAAAGATTACGATACTGACAACGGTGTTTTCTCAAATCTCTTCTAAGAGATGTTAATCATGCACATTTGGATCAAATTAGCAGTGTTAAATCATCTCAAAACTATTCAAGAGGAAACACACCAGATCTGAATAAACCTTTAAGGCGCGTTTAGTTGTGGAAAACACCCCTTGTTTTCCAAAGATGTTTTCCAAGAAAACGTGGAAACAGAAAACTTGATCAAATTACAATTTTCCAGAAAAGTTTTCCAAGAAAATGGAAAACGCTGTTTTCTACCTTTAAAATTGAAATCAGACAACTACATTTGATTGTTTTCTAGTTTTCTAATATGGAAAATGGAAAATCCATCTTTCAATTTTGAACACGTTTTTAAAAAATTTCATGTGTTTTCTAGAGATGGATACCCCTTCCGTATTCCAAAAAATTAGAAATGGAAAAGTTGAAAACATTTTCCACAACTAATCACGCCCTTACCTAGTTTTTTTTAAACCTTATTGTGGTAGCTATAATTAATAAGAAAATCTACTCTTACAACATGTAATAATTAGGTAACAATGGTTCCAAGTTTCTGCATATGGTAAACTCATAAATCATAAAGGATCATATAAATTTCTCACCTAAAAAGGAAGAATTCCTCTTGAATCCATGGATAATCTGAGCAGCATAATTCTTCACATCCTTATGCAAATCACTCTCAGAAGCCCCTGAATCAAACATCAAACACAACCTAAACAAAAACGTCTCGATCATAACAACCGCCCCAAGGTAGTTCATCCCACAATCCCCATGGATTCCCCTCCGAATATCTTCGGTCAACAAAGGAAAAAACAACCGAAATCCATCCACGCAACCTCGATTCTCCCCGACCTGATCAGCAATCCAAACTGGCACTAAACCTACCCAACTAACCGTTGATTTACCCGCCACAATCTCCTGTTCTGCCAAATCATTATCACTACACATAATTATGTGACGGATTATCTCATCCGCTAAACCCTCGATCTCCGTTTTTAAACTGGAAATTGCAGATTTGAAGTTAACTAAATGGTATAAAACTGGGGCGATTAGAGACACCTGCTTCAAGTAGCTGCTACCAGAGGGATTACGAAACGAAATTAACGAGTGAAACAAGTCCTTCACGGACACCAAATAGTTTTGAGAATCTGTTGAGACGGATGATGATTTAGAAGTTTGGAATGTGATTGCGGAGTAAAACCAGATGAATTCAAGCGGCGGTTCCGTCATCGTCTGGATCAATCGGAAGAAAATCGAGCTGAGTTCTGAGAAATCGGTTCTGCCTTTCTGAAACTCGGCTAGAAAGTGGTAAATTGATTCGTTTAACATGGGGTCTAAGTTTTCAACGAATGATGAACTGAGGGTTTGCAGTTTCATGCTGTGAATAGAGCGATCGGAGAGCGATTTGAAGCAGAATCTGAGAGAATTTGATTCCAAATGCTGGTAAATTGCGAATAAAGGGAGAATTTGGAGGTGTGGGAAAAGGAGTTGCTAGAACCCTAAAAGGAACGAGGGAAGTTTTGGGGCTTTTCGTCCAACGGGCAGATTTTGAATTCTTTAAAGATGCTAAATAAATAAAAAGTAATAGAGATTTATTACATTTTTTTTAAACAATTATTTATCAACTATAAATTTATATAAAAAAAGTACTTCATAAAGGTGCAAGAGTCTTCAACGAAAGACATCTAGTGTTGTTTCGGTTCTCTTAAGAAGAAATGATATTTTATGATCCTTGTCGATTATAGACAAGTGATAAAATGAAGGATTGTATGCGTGTTATTATTATCATATGTAATATGTTAAAGGAAGATAAAGAGGCAAAGCGATTTGTTCAAATCATCATCCCGAACACGTACAGGAAATGACATATGCAACCATAACTCGGCGATCATGCGTTCTAGAGAAATACATAAAGTTCTCAATGCCGATTTGGTCGAACATATATGGGCGGGTCGTCCACTTGACATTGTAGGTCAAAATGCCGAAAATGACAACGACGACTATGACAACAATGGTGATGACGATGATGAGGATTATGACGACGTTCAAGACGAGGATTAGTATTTTTATTTTTAATTATGTAATTTTCTTTATTTTTAATGTATGGTTTAATCTCATTAGAAGTTGTTTTTTAATTAGTTCATTTTAATTAAAAAAAAAATAATTGGGTAATGATTGCAAGGGGTTATGGGGGCTTTACGACTACATTGTCATAACCTCCTTGATGACTAGACTGTCTCATGGCGGAGTTTGCGTAAGGGTCGGGGGTTATGACTACACATAGCCTTGGTAGCATAAAAAAACAAAAAGAGAAATGGCGAAATCACATGTTCAGGTAAAAGACGATGGTGAAGTAACGTGGATGGAAAGGAGTGTCCAAGCTGGGTTCAGACCATCATAAATTAAAGCCTCGTGGTAGTGGGGAAGACCAGGGACGGATATACTGACTACTGAGACACGTCTTGGCGTCCTGCTTCACTATGAAGTGAGTGTTAACAGACGTTCAAGTATGAATCTAACCCATTATAACAAAATAACCTTGTTCACATCGTTTATGAAGAAGATAGATCCGAGTTCAATATGTTGATCCTTCCTTCAACTGATGATGTCACTAAAGAGGGTCATAAAGGTTCACACGGATCACTTTTGGAACCACAGACTAATCACGTCAGCGGGGACCATCAGTCTGTTATGCCACATGGCACAAATGGACATGATATCAATCCCTTGGCTAATCTCAGTTGCCCTGATATATATTTGATTCTAGAAGAACCACGCAAGCCTCACACGCGGGGGAAAATATCTATATGCATGCAAAACATATATAAATACTCCATAGTGACAGAGGTGCATTCATGCTCACACTTTCTTCTTCACTTTACACATAATTTACCTTCTTCGATCACTGGATACTTATTCTCACGTCGGAGGGTCGTCGCAAGGCATCCTTCCCTACCCTACATTGGCCCTGACGCATTAAAGAACGACGAAGGAGACCAACGTTATTCGAAGACTAAAGAATCTTGCTCTTGCCCACTATTTGGTATCACAAAATTTGACATCTTGTGCAAACATACCAGGGATATCAAATTGGTACACATTATTGACAACGAGTTGGGTTGTTGAACTAATCGAGTATTCTATTCGATCAGGATCTTCACATCTAACCACAATACCAACTATGTGTATAGTAATCATTTTTCATCACATGAAGCAAGACACTTGAAGCATAAAAAATACACTCACATTGATACCAAACGTCCCGTTAAAATTTTCTTTATAGTTTAAATCATAGCAAACATTATACTAGTATTTTCAAAAGAAATATTTACACTGAAAATTCTATAAAGTGTTAGATCTTCGATTGCTTGGATATTCCAGAAAGCGTGTTATCACTTTCGGATTGAATATTTCGAGGGTTCACTCGTAAATATCAATCGGATACGATCTGGAAACGACCCATGAATATTTCGAATTTTTAATGAGAAATCGAACCAGAGAATATTTAGAAGATGAAGTGATCGATCAGTTTCAACAACAGGAGCGTATATGCAGTTTTTCGATAACTGCATATACCCAATTTACACTACGAGTCCCTCGAGTTTTAATAAAGAGATTTTTCGGCCGAAAATAATTTTTGACACATTTTTACTAAAGGACTTTTAGTGTAAATAATTTTCGGGCGCCCCCTAGCCAGGGGCTCTGCCCCTTGGACCCCGCTATCGGGGGCTGCCGCCCCCCAACCCCCGCTAACTCCATCGATACGAGTGTGCACTACCCCGCACCACCGAACCCGATCAATATAAGCTAGAGGACAAATCGATCCATAGTTAACCCAATTACACTAAAATACTAACATAAAGATTCAGTCTTGATTTCTATTTCTCTATATTTTCAAACTAATTATTGAAATCATTCATTGTCATTATTGTCAGAACCTAATTGGGACGAGTGACCGACCCAAAATTTTATTCTAAGGGTAACGTTTAGCGAAAAAATCGTTTCAAAAGTAACGAAATACATATTTTTTTTCACCTAGGCGGTTACAAGTTTTTCCTCTACGCAGTGAAAGTTCAGGAGTAGCGGGTATTACCCCTACTCCTATGCTAGGTCCACCCCTGATCGAGGCCAACAGTTTGGTTCGTTACGAAACTCACACATAGAAAAATAAAACATATTAACAATATTTACATATACTTACTTAGGGTTAGGTTCAAATGAGAACTTTTTCTTTTGAGAACTTTTGAGAACTAAATCTCAACCACAAATTTCAGGGGGACCACTACAATTCATTGGAGGGGGGATACACGTAAATTAACTTGTGGCTCAAATTAGTTCTTTTTAGTTCTCTAATCAAATTGGTTCTCAAATGATCTTCTCCCTACTTACTTATATACATAGAAAAGTAAAACATATTAACAAAATTTACATATATTTAAATATCCAAAGTTGGTTAAAAACCATTTTCCTAAGTTAATGAGAAAACACGTTTTCACACTTTTTCTTCCAATATTTCCAACCCAACACAATTGACTATCCAATTAGAGCATTCAGAGCCCATTCCCTATAATAGTTGTGAGGATAAACTTTAAAATTTAAGGTGTAGTTTTGAGTGGGTGTGAGTAGAGGAGAGAGAAATATTTAAGGAAAAATCTGGGGAATCCTTATATTTGAGGAAAAATGAGGAAAAATATGGTAAATCTTTAAAATTTAAGGTTTGAAGAGAGAGAAAAGATAATAATAAATGTATAAAAAGTATTATTTAATTGTGATTGTGAGAGGAAAAGAGAGAAAAAATAATGATAAATATATAAATTATAGGGATAAGAAAGTTAATATTTTTATTCATATAAAACAGCACCGAAACACGTTCGGCCATAGTTCCTAAAAGAAAGGCAAGGAAAATAAAGATGTTTTCTCAATCAGAAGACATTAGAAGGATATTGTCGTTGTTCTTTAATAAGCGGGTCAATGATTTTTCTCCATCCATCGTAGTCGATTGTGTCATCAGAAACGGGTATCAAAAAGCCGTTAACGAAGAAAAACGGTGTACCATACACCCCTCTCGAACAACCATACTGCAAAACCAAAACAAAAGTATATTTTAGTAAGAATTCTATGATATCAAGAAATAACTCTCAAAGTTAACCCACATCTCCAAACAACCCTTAGAACCAATGGACATAACTCATAAGTAGTTTTAGTTCATGGTACTACTTTTAAACTACAATGCATGCAAAAGATATATAACAAAACTGATGGATGCAGAGTTGACAACTTGCATGGCAAGGAAAGCAAAAGTATAACAGCAATAAGCATTTAAATTCTCTAGTCCCTCCTATTCTTACACCATCAAATCGAATCTCACATTACCCTTATGGTTAAATCATACTCCAACAACATTTTGAATCATATCAAATGAAAAAATTAGCAATGGTATCTATAGAACAATTGATAGTGTTTGTTTTGTTCCATTATGGGATCGAAACATCTTGAGTTTAGAACAATGAATCTATTAAGGATTTGAAGTTACGGAAATATCAATTGATGATAAGAAATTGGAAGACGAGTATTTCGATGCTGTAGATTGCAAGGAAAGAAGAGAACGCAACCCTCAAGGAAGAAAACGCAGTAAAAAGGAAGAGGGTTAAAGTCATTCGAGATTGGTCACCAGGGTGTGGTCCGGTCAAGTAAAGAATGAAAGATCTCAAGATTTGATGTCAAGCTAGAGGGGAAGATGTTGGAAATAAGCTAGTCTTCAAATCATGCATTATCCTATGTATTTGTAACTATTGTGACAATATATTACTAACATAAGTATGTAAATAAGGTGGTTAGGGAAGTTAAGTTGGTTGTTTGCAAGTTAACCGCAAAAAATGTAGAGCTAATGAAGCAAGGTTGGTTGAATTTACCTTGAATGAAACTCTAGTTTTGGTACCAGTTTTAGTGTCATTGAATCCAGACCTAATGGCCGATTGCATGGAGTTCCCGAGAGTGCTTGATGCGAACCCAATAACTAGATCAAGAACGCCTTCTCGAGACATGTTCAAGGTCTGTGCATTGTAAAACCGCTCCTATTACACCATCAATGTAGATAAGTAGAGTGATAAACCATGACTACAGAACATATAGATTTAATGAAATCAAATTAAAATAACAGAAATTAAATATCGCGTAATACTAAAGAATGACGAGTTGTAATTAACCTGATGTTTAAAAAAGGCGTTCAACAAATGGTACGTCGCTGAAGCATTCAACTCGTTGACAATATGCAGAGCTCGAGATGTGACGAAAGCGTTGTCGTGGTAGCTGCAACACAAAACTCACTGTAACTTGTTGAACAAGAGATACCAAACTCAAAACTAGATGATAAAGGCTAAAGCTATAAACAGGTAGATAATGTTACATTTATCTTAACATTAGTAGAGTTGAGATTTGTTGTCTTACTTTGTAATTTGTAATGGTGTTTTTAAATTCTTTTATATTTAAAATGGATTAGAAAAACGATACAAGGCTTCCAAATTTGGTTATGAGTGTAAACCAACTTTTAGTATGGAGTAAATTACAAAAAAGCCGTTAAATTCGTGATCAAGAAAACCACTTTATAATTCCACCAATAACCAATTCCATTTGCTTTACAAAGTTTCAATAAATATTGTAATATAAGCTTCAATAGTTGTATTATTATACTAGCTAGCTGTTACACGTGCCAACTTATTCACTAATTTGTTATAGTGCTTTCCCTGCACTTTTTTTTCTTCTAAGAAACATATTACTTGTTACATTTGACATATTCATCACACATAAATAAATAGCATTTTCATATTCATGTTTAACCTTTATTCATTACGTACCACTCTAGTTTTTTCTTTTTTTTACAAACATGAAGTAGCAAGTGGGCTTTATATCGTTTTATCAATTGAGCTTCTTGATGGACTTTCATTTAAACATCTTTCGGATCAAAGTAAAAATAATTAGCTACGTAATAAATTTGTGGTGTAACAAGTGCAGTCATGTAACATAACTTTTAAGTCATAGACTTAACATTTTGAGCATTTGGTCGCCATGGTAACACAAGAGTTGGAAAATTTTCTTGAGATAAAGTGACAGCCAACTTTGTTGTGTACTTTAAGGCTTTCCAAAAGTATTTTCCTAAAAGAAAGCAAGCAATTTGGTCCTCTGGAAGTGCAAGATGAGGTAAACCCACGTTGTATCTGCTACTTCTTGATCAAAACATGTACTCTATGCATTATACGTTGCTTTTTCCGATGAAGATGAGGTAAACCCACTTCGGTCGTATGTAATACTTTAATTAATTATGTCTAAATAAATAATACAGGAATAGCCTCATGATAAATAACGTGCCTTTAATTAAAAGAATTTGAATTTAAAATTTAAACCATATGATATATAGATATAGGTGAATTTCACCTAAAAAATATCGGTGTCGTTCTTGTTCAAAAAAAATTTAGCCATATTCTTCGGATACCGTTTTTTCCCCCAGATGTTCCGTTTAGGCCTAACTGTGACATATAAGGGACTATATATCACGGTTAGGCATAAATGGGATGTTAGAGTACGGTATGGTGTCAGTTATTATTAAATCACAACCCCGCATATGTCAGGGTTAGATCTAAACGAAATGTCAGGGTCCCTATTGGTCTCAAAATATAACCAATAAGACAACTTGGGTAGAACAAACTTATATCTACAATAAATAAGAACATAGTAACGCATTAAATGAACATAGTAATCTATCTACGATAAAATAAATAAGAAGCTATTATTTTGTTTCATGATATATTTAAAATAAAAATAAAAGAGAAATATTGGGGAGGTGAAATCGGAATATACAGTTAGAGAGAGAGAGAGGGAGAGATGGAAGAGGAGTACTGACGGTAAAGGGAAGGTGTGAATGATGAGAGAGAGTCGGGAGGGGCCGTAGTGATCGACGGCTTGTTTGAGGGGAGGCCATGAATCCCTGCTATCCGGGCACACAGGATCGTAGAAAGCCTCGATCAACACGGTGGCCGTCGACGCCGCCCGTCGCCTGTACACGAATCCGTCGTATCTCGATGGGATTATCGGCTGCGACGGAACTAAAACCGCCCAGTTTATTAGAATCAGCAGAAGAAGCACGAGGAACGGAATCTTGATGCTTGACATGGCGGAGTTTCTGAACTGGTGCGATTTCTGCCTTCTGGAGAGAGAAGAATTGGGGAGGAGTATATATATATATATAGTATATAGAACTATAGAATTATAGATCGATTAACAAACGTTTTCTATAGTAGTGTTTTGCGTCATGGTTTTTGTCTTCTTTTGCTACCCGGTTCTATGTTAATTACAGGATATTGTGAAATGGTTGAGGTGTACAAAATAACCGGTTATCCGATCCCCGAACCGAATCGGTTTTTAAATTGAAAATCGAACCGGTTTTTAACCGGTATTTTTAACCGGTATAAAAGAAACCAATTTCTAACTCATAGAAACCGTTGGCTATAGACCGGTTTGGGTATTTGACAATAAACCAATTAGGAATTTTTTAACATGTGAAAAACCAGTTAACTGGTTTTTAACATTATTAAAGGTTTTCAACAATTTTATAACGGCCGTGTATTTATTATTATTAATATACAAATTATCAAAGTGAAATGTTTAAACCGTGAAAATTGTTTCAAGGCTTTGATCCTTTTACAATTTTTTCCATTTACAACTTTTATTATACGATGATATAAAATTTTGAAATTATCGTTGCTACGTGTTTATTTGTATTAACATTTTGAAGTATTTTCTTTTCTAAAGTGAGTTATTAATGTATGTTTAAGTAAATCGTCAAAACTATATCTTAAAATTTTTAACACTTCATCATAGCGTGAAAACCAAATTTATTCCAACGATAAAGACACACTAATCTAAAACTAATTTTAAGTCTACATGAGTAAATTCATAATTCATTTTTTGAATGACCAACAAATGTCCATGAAATTCCAGGAGTATTTACCGAGTTAAGTCCATTTCAAGAAAAATCCATCTCTGTTAACGGTTAGATGGTAAAACCTGAAAACTCAAAGATCGAACTTATAATCTCTCAGTCGTAAATTTCCCCTCGTCACCAATTGGACAAGTCCTCATTGTTCATGACTCATAATCATGATGAAGATACAGTCATTCAATATCACTTATTTGTTTTTCTTTTTTTTGAACGACATTTGAAACTACCCCCACATCTCTAGTATTTGAGTGAGTTTCCTGAGACGAAATTACAATTATTCATACTGGATTTTACACTCTAAACTTGAATCACCCATGAACACTATTAAGAAGGAAATCTACCACTTAATTTTTTTTCTTTTATGAAGTCAGATTTAAACTTAAGATCTCAAGATTCTCAAGCTCTAACCACAAACGGCTTTTTACAAAGTGACATTTGGTTAAATTATTTGTTATATGAATATTTTAGTGGATTGAATTTAGAAACACGATCGGGCCGAAAGTGCGTCTCGTGGGGAAGGGTGAGATTCCATATTTGCCCGATAACAACAAGAAAACGAAAAAAAGAAAAAGGATTCTGAAATTGGGTGAAAATTCTTTTTTCCTTCCTCTCCTCGTCGAATCGATTCCGAATTTACAAATTTATTTACTTCCTTCTTGGGGTTTCACTTTCACACACACCCCCACTCATCAGCTCTCCAAATTTCTCCTCGATTCATTCATCTAAAACGCCGATTACTCCGTACAAATCGTTCCCGCTGTTCCATGAACGAATTCACTCGATACATTGCGTTTTTGATTCAGTTTCATCGACAATCCGGTTGATTTTGACCACCGGTCAATTGAAGTTTGCGAAAATGGACGGGGAGGGTGACGTGGCGATGACTCCAGAGGGTTTAGAGTGGAAATTCTCTCAGGTTTTTGGCGAACGTGCTGCCGGAGAAGAGGTTCAAGAAGGTACAAACAGTTTTTAATCGATTCGAGTTTATTCTGTTTCTAATTATCGTTCTCTAATCTCGAGATAATACCTGATTGTTGCTGAAAAACTGCCATTTTGATTATAAGGTTTGAATGTGTGGTTTTGCAATTGAAAATTGTTTGATAATGGAACTGGTTGCATATATGTGCTTAACTAGGCTTTTTTATTTGCAATTGAAAATTGATTAAGGGCATTTGGCCTCCATAGTAAAATCATGTGTTTAAAAGAAATTCAGGTGAGTAAAATGAACTGCAGACTTTTTGAGTTCTAAATGTTGAAAAGGTTGTGATAATTTTGGCCAAAACATAGAGAGGAAGTTTTTTAGATTTGATCATCATGAATAACAACAAGAAGGTGTTTATATTTTGATGTTCATTTTTACTAGTGTCTACACATAAAACACGTACTAAAATCAGTAGGTTTTAGCTGGTGAGCCTATGATTTAAAGCTTTCAAAGCATCTTTATCAAAGTAAAGATTTATATTTCACACTTGTATAAACATCTATTATGGATAACGACTTTCGCACTAGTCTTGAAACAATAGCATACCACATGACTTACAATACATGCAACTTATCACAGAATGATACTTGTCAATTGTCATTTTACCTCCTTTACAAAAACTGTTCATTTGTCAAAACTTTCTTTTGTAATTTATTACCAACTCTGGTAAATTTTATGTTAACAAACAAGTCCATACCCACATTATTCTATGTTGACTATACACGGGAATTGAGCTTCCTTGTGCTTGAATCTTTGTCAATATGAAGCCTACACTTCTGCCACCCTTTACAAAAACTGTTCATTTTTCAAAACTTTCTTTTGTAATTTATTACCAACTCTGGTAAAGTTTATGTTAACAAACAAGTCCTTACCCACATTATTCTATGTTGACTATACACGGGAATTGAGCTTCCTTGTGCTTGAATCTTTGTCAATATGAAGCCTACACTTCTGCCACCTTGCATGGACTTCAGTTGTGCAACACGTGACCTCACCCGCGACAACATTTTTTCTCAAAACCCTCATCTCAACACTTCATCCAAAAGCTCATTTAAAAAAAAAATATTAAAATTAGCTTTTAACAAAATACTTAGTGATTGATCAAATCCATTAACCACCCTTCACAGATGGAAAACGTATGATCTTCTCTTAACCCATATGATCATCACTTAGCTCAATATACCTCATCCTCTTGGCAATCATTCATATCACCCGAGTAAACTTATATATATCAATATAGTTATATAATTCTGTTCATGTGAACTTACTTACATAGACTTGTTTATACAAGACGAATTTTCTTATAAACTCATCCACATAAACTCGTTCACATCAACCCACTCATATAACATACGTACATAAACACATCTATACATCACATGAATACAAATCATCCCAAATCACACAAGCTCAATCACAAATGGAATTACATCACCGTCAATTCACATGCATCTTTTCACATACCACACACCAACACATGGATATACAATCACACATGTAATTACGTTGCATGCATAATAATCCAACACTTTAGTAATTAACCCTAACCATTAAACTGGTTGATTATGTATTTAAACCTTCTTTACTTTCCTTTCAATCAAAACAGACCAGAAGGTCCCAAAACAACACATTATGTTTTCGACCCAATCAAGACACGTTGAACGTGCGTTACCCATTTTAAGCAAAATACCTAACTTGCACGTGTATCAGCCCAAAAATCTTCAAAAAATATTTAATATTGGGCAGATAGAACTCACCTTGAACGTATAAACAGGTTACTAGCTTTCATTTGCTTGTTTGGGTCATAATTTCCGAGCCTCGCCCCTGTATGCTGCCACAGTTTCTCTGCTGCCTTTCTTTTGCTGTTTCGGCAGCCCTTAAACACGGCCGCTCCCAAGGATCCGAGATTAATCCACACCAGCCCAAACTGCTGCTGTCCTGTCACGGAACCACTGAAGAACTGCCGTCCATGGCCTGATTGCAGTCTTCTGTCGACTGCTGCTGCCGCCGTGAGTGAACCACCACTACATCCACCCCTTACCCTGACACAATCAGCCACACTCCCATCGTGCGACTACTGTAAACGGCTGTATGCCACTACCGGTAACCGGTTCCTCCTCAGTTTTGCTTAGGATTGGCCGAACACAAATGGATAGGAGAGATAAGGAAAGACAAAATTTGGTTTTTATAAACTAATGGTGAGGGGAATTGGTTTCAAACTCAACTTAATCTCCTTACTAATCAATTCCAATTAAAACCAAAATCTTATCCCCTAGTCTCCGCATCACTATGTTTGGTGACTTTTCACTCTACAACCTATCGCACTTAAATTAATTAAACTAATTTATTAAATATATTTTAATTAAAACTCTTAACTACTTAGGATTTAAATAAAATTCATTTATAAAATCCTCAAAATAATAACCCCTCTAAAACCAGGTCTTGCAATATGATCCGCCTTAGTTATGGAAAAACTGAAAGAACTGAAAATGACAGTAAAATGGTGTAATTAAACATGTCATGAGTTATCTGTACCTACAATTCGGATAGCAATCTATAATGGCGTTCACAGTTTTGAAACTGTTGCAATACGATTTCTGACAATCACTGCTAACATGATAATAGCAGTATGGTCATATCTTTCTTTTATAGTCTCACACTCTCACATTTATCTTAACCATTATCAAAATATTTTATTATAAAACGTACAGCCACTAAAAGTTCTTACTTTATTAGTTGATAATATAACCTGCTGATTACAGTTTGAATGGTTTACTTGCAGTTGATATTATTACAGCAATAGAATTTGATAAAACTGGGGACCATCTTGCAACTGGAGATCGTGGGGGCCGTGTAGTTTTGTTTGAAAGAACTGACAGAATAGACGTATGCTGCTTTATTATCTTCTATTAAATTTCTTCTTCCTGGTTTTTCATAATTTAAATCTTTAAACCTTTCACTAACATCCATATCATAACACTAACATGTGTACATTAGGAAGGCGTTCATCGAGGAGTTGTAGAGGCAATGGATTGTTCCAGCAGCCAGCATCCTGAATTTCACTATAAAACTGAGTTTCAAAGTCACGAGCCAGAGGTATTCACCATCTCCATATTTAAAAAAAAATGCCCGGTCCTTTTCTTTCTTGTTTTGGTCTTTTTGCATCAAAATTTTATAGATCATGGTTTTAAAATTTTCCATTGGTGCATGTGAGATCAGTTTGACTATCTAAAGAGCCTGGAAATTGAGGAGAAAATCAACAAGATCAGATGGTGTCAGACATCTAACAATGCCATGTTTTTGCTATCCACTAATGATAAAACCATTAAATTCTGGAAGGTAGAATTCTAAGAAGTTTGATAGTACTTTTTTACCATTTCTCTATGGTATGCTAATTTCTAGAGGTGGCATAATGGGTGGGTTGGATAATGGATCAAAACATGCCATTTTCTTGGTACGTGTCAAAACTGATGGGTCTGGTTGACTTGAACCGCTTTTTCCCCTTTTCTTTAATGTTTATATATAAATAGTTAAATTTTTCAATAATAAAAGAGATAAGTATATACATGACTCAAGTCACCATACAAGGAAGGTGGGCAACAAGCTGCGCCGCCAACCGTTTCTGAATAGCATATATTGTTTCAATATTAATATTGTTTTTTTGGATAAAATGGTTTATGGGGCTTATGAATAATCGTATATTTTTTCATTTTATGATGCTTCTTTTAATCGTACTAGTTGAACCCTTCAGAGAAAAAAGTCAAATTATAACCGGAGGAGTCGACACATTTATAAGTAAATGGGTCAAGTTGGCTACCTCTACTAATCTTTTCTATTTTGACCAGGTCCAAGAAAAGAAGGTCAAGAAGATGTGCAACTTTAATCTTGACCCTCCAAAATCGACAATCAATGGCTTTATTAGTAGCTCAAATGTGCCGGCATCATCTAAAACATTTGTTACAAATGGAGGATGCATCGATAATCCCCTGAATTTCAGGAGCAACAGTCTTCCGTTCAGGGGAATTACATCTCTACATTTACCTACGGTAGTTATATACAGCCTGATTATTTGTTATTTTCATTAATTAATTATTATCATTTTTATATTAACTTCTGACTGTCAAGTTCAGGTAACCAGTCATGAAACCAGCCTTTTAGCTAAATGTCGAAGAACATATGCTCATGCCCATGACTATCATATTAATTCGATCTCAAATAACAGGTGTGCTCCAATGTTATTTTACTAAAACAATGGATTGAGGATTGAATGGAATAACTGTCTTTTCTAAAGTTACATATGATGTAAGTTTGTCTTACTTTTTTATTTTGTAGTGATGGTGAAACATTTATATCAGCTGATGATCTCCGTATAAACCTTTGGAATTTGGAAATTAGCAGTCAGAGTTTTAATATTGTTGACATGAAGCCTGCAAACATGGAGGATTTAACTGGTAGATCTGAATTATAATGATTATTTTTTTATATTAAAAAATTACTTGCACAGATTTTTAATTGTTAATACTTAATTATATCTGTTGGTGCAGAGGTGATAACTTCAGCAGAGTTTCATCCTTCACACTGTAATATGTTGGCATATAGTAGCTCAAAAGGTTCAGTTAGGCTTATTGATTTGCGACAATCAGCTTTATGCGACACTCATAGTAAATTGTTAGTGTATAAAGTTATTTTCTTTATTACAAAAAAAAAATATACGTTTTCGTTAGTTGTGTTTGAAGTTATCAGTTTTCTGCTACAGGTTTGAAGAACATGAAGCTCCTGGCTCGAAATCTTTTTTTACAGATATTATATCCTCAATTTCTGATATTAAGTTTGCAAAGGGGGGTAGGTACATACTTAGCCGTGATTACATGACCCTTAAGGTACACATTTTTAAGGATACATATTTCTAGGCTAACCGCGTAACTAATTATTCCAGTTCTCATAGTTTCTTTTCATACATATATGTCAGATGTGGGATATAAATATGGATTCTGGCCCAGTTGCAACTTTTCAGGTGCATGAACATTTGAGACCTAAGGTAATAGTAACAAACCCTTCAAATTATTTTCTCGTTTGTTCTAATGATAAATACCACAAATAAGTCAAATTTATGAATCGATCTCTTGTTCTTTGGTACTTCCTTCAGCTGTGTGATCTATATGAAAATGATGCAATCTTTGATAAATTCGAATGTTGTCTGAGTGGAGATGGAGAGCGGGTCGCAACTGGTTCATACAGGTCCGACTTGGGTTTTTTTTTTTTTTTTTTTTTTTTTTATAATTTATAAAAGAGCGGTCACTCTGGTCTTAACTAATTGGTGTTTAGTGTTGTACTAACTGTTTTTTATATATCAGCCATCTGTTTCGTGTTTTTGGTTGTTCTGAGGGCAGCACAGAAGCAACAACTTTAGAGGCAACCAAGAATCCCACAAGGTAACAATCGGCAAATGTGAATAATCCCTTTATTTCTGCTAATCTTCCATACTTATAACTATATTGCATTTGACTTTCTATTAGGAGACAAGTTCAAACACCTCCAAGATTCTTAAGATCCCCTGGAAACAGTTCCCATGGAGGTATGCACCTCGTTTCTCGCTCATAATTGTCATTGATTTCATATGTAAAGTGTGTATGTGGGTCCCGCGATTCTCTATTTAAACTTGGCTTTTTATTTTAAGCACACCCTATTTACACACATTCACTAATTATTTACAATCATAGGATTGGATGACATAAATGGAAATGGTTTTGATTCAACAACAAAGTTGCTCCACCTTGCATGGCACCCAAGTGAAAACTCGATTGCTTGTGCCGCATCAAACAGTTTGTATATGTATTATGCATGAAAGGAGAATGGTGTAAGTGTAAATTTTTGGATTAAATGAATACAAGTGTGCGCTCTCCTACAACCAAAAAGCCGAGGTAATTTGGTAGTTGGACCGAGGTTTGTGTTTGGATTGGAAGGAAGTAGCTGTGTTGTGAATCAGTTATGGATTTAAACTAAATGGGAGATGTTGTTTTATCTCATGTTGGATAATTCTTTGCATTTGTATCCCCTATTTCATATTTATGGTTAAAATGACATCATGACTATTAAGGTATGTTGGCTTGAAACAGATTAAGGCATGCAAAATAGAAGGGTATTTTTCTTGGGTGCAAACTTATCCCTCTTGTATTGATTTGATGCTGCATTTTTCTTTTTATTTTCTATCGCTATTTAGAGCTCTAAAAAAAGTGGAATAGTCATAAACGGTGGATAGCGGTAAGGTATCGCTACCCATGTGTTCATTTTCTTTTATCAAATCTTGTTTTATTGCGTTGAAGTTGTGATTTTGTGACTGTAAAACAACGCAGTTTAATCATGCCATCTATATTGATACTAGGTTAGTAACTCGTGTATTACGCAGGCTGAATATAGATTTATAATATTAGATATATACAAAGAAAAAGATAATGATTAAGAAATTTGAAAATTAAGATTGATATAAAATTCTTATAATATATTAAATAATTATTTAATACATTTAAGAAATTTATTATGTTTGATAAATTGTTGATTACTTAAAAAAAAGACTAAAACTATTGAGGAAATTAATCAAATTTATATAAATTTTATCAAATTTTAAAATAAAAATTAAGTTTTGACAAAATTGATAGTTAATGTTAATTGATGATTTACTAAATTAGTAATTCTATGTGAGTTTGACATGTGGCGATGGTGATATAGACCATTTATTAATGACATGTGACACAAATTTAATTGCCTTTATTAGGATTAAGAATTAAGATTTACATGAACATACTGTACAAAATATGTGAGAAAAAAAAAGCATTTTGAAATGATGCAAACTATTATACAAAACTTAAAAGTAAAATCATGCATTTTAAGCCTGTGTTTGACGCACTAGCTGATAAGCTAGCTACTAGCTGATAAACTATAAGCTAGCTGATAAAAAATAACGTTTTATAAAAACTAACTGATAAACTAGCTGAAAATATAAAATAACATAAAAGTAGATGTATACAAATAAATTAAAATTTAAAAACAAAATATTAGGGAAAGATAAAACTGGAAATATTATAAACTAGTTGAAAGTTAAAACGCTACTCCAACTAGCTTTTCAAAAGATAGCTTATAATCTAGCTTTTTGACATTACCAAACATGCATTTTTATAAAAAAAAACTAGCTTTTTTAAAAAACTATGTTTGGTAACGTTAAAACCTAGCTTATAAGTTAACTTATAAGCTAGCTTATGGCACACCAAACACGGCCTAAACTGAATTTTGAAAAACGTTGCTTTTTTGAGTTTTTTCTAGCAATATCATACTTAAACTAAAGATCATATAATACTTGAACTTCTGATATGCGCTAAAAAAAGTAATAAATTATATAAAAGTTGGTAATAAAAAATAGACAAATTATTTCGGTTTATAAACAGTGGAGGTACTACATAAGGCCTTTTCTTCTTTTACCCTTTCAACCAATTCTCATTTTATTGTTTATGATCATGCCACCTTGTCTATCTCAACGATTAAAAAACTGATAAAAAACATCCCAAGGGATAAAAAAGTCGGTGAATTTAAATCCAACGAAATATAAATTGTGGTGATTTAGTTGTTAATTTTTTTTTCAAACATTACACGCTTGAGTGTTCACTTGAAAAATATATATTTGTATTTGATGAGTTCATTTGTGACATAAAGGATGTTACGAGTAATAAGGATATATTTCTATTTTATTTTTACATTAATTCTTTCTAAAATAAAATGAACTTAAACATAAACATGTATGTACAACTATGTATTTTAGACATTATAAACCATAAACAAAATACAATGGCTAAATAGAATAAAAGAGATTATTATATTCATAATGCATGATATACAAGTTATATATGCATCTTTTTAGGCTATATAGAATAGAAGATGTTATTATATTCATAATGCATGATGTACAAGTCATATATGCATCTTTTTATGTACATAATTTTATCCTGCTTTAGAATGTTGTTGCTTTAACCCCATCGACACTCCACCGGTCATACCATTCTTTAACCCCCCCTCTCTCTCTCTATTCATCTGCTTTCTTTATCCACAACTCTCCATTCTTGCCTCTCTCTGTTGGTGCAAAATAGGTGTGTCATGTGCGTATCAGTTAGTCATGATTAGCTTTGTTAGTGATGTTGAGTTAGAATAGTTAAATTTTGTATAGGGTAGAAAGTGTCAAGTTGAAACATTTGAGGGACTTGAATGATAAATAAATATTTTTCATATAAGAATAGGAAATCTTGGACAGAAATCACAATTTGAAGGGATCCGAACTGGAGGTTCGGTTATTGCCGAACTGGAACCGAAGTCCAGCCGAACTGGACTTCCTATATAAGTGGGTTTTTGGTGTTCGGAGGAAAGAGACTTCAAAAATAACCGTTTCTCTGAGTTCATCTTTTAGAGGAGGAGTTTTTGATCTTGAATTTCTGAAAGAACTGAGTGTAGATCTTTGATTAGGTGTTGTAATCGAGTCTATTTCATGTAATCATCGATCAATTTGAGCTATAAACGAGTGATTATTTACGCTTTCTTGTTCTTCACTTTCGATCATCTTTCGGTCCAATTTCGGTGTACAAAATCACTAGATCGGGACGATTCGTGTTTTCAATTGGTATCAGAGCAATCTAGGCGTGATTCTACATGGTTTTTGGAGCGAAATCTTAATCAAATTGGTGAAATTGGACAGTGTTTGACTTTTTCGAAGTCAAACTGTGATGTTTGATGCAGAAATTGAACGTGATTTTGTGTTTGTTTACAAGTTTGATTGATTGGAGAAGTTTCAACACTTCATTGCGGATCTACAGCAAGTTATAGAATTCATTTTGGTTAAGATTTGGTGAAATTGCAGTACCACAGTGAAGGTTTACGTGTTCTTCAACTTCATTCATGGTGATTTCTGCAATTCTCGATCATTCTTCGTAATTTTAGTTGCTATAGACTCGGGTTGATCATAGGAAGCTATTGCAACAATCCTTTTCCGTTTTGGTGTCAATTTGATAAGATCACAAATTCTCAAATTTCGTCATTCATCGGAGCTAGTCGTTCGAGGCTTAAACGCGATCAAAACCTAGCAACAATGTTGCTCTTTTGATTACTCTCGATCTCACGAATCCGTAGCAACTTTCGGATTCGATTTTCGTTAAGATTTGAGCAAGATACGGAATTTTGAAGTTCTTGGTTGTTTTGGGGTTTACTTGCCGGAAAATATAGCCGGCGGTGGTGTCTTTCGCCGAAAGAAAAGAATTCGGGGGAGAAGGGGATGAGATATTAGATTATTTTGTCTTTTTGTAAAAATTTACATCTAAACCTCTCTAGTTTTAAAGTTTGTTTCAATAGGTTACTAAGTTTTTTTTCTAAAAACAAAATAAAAATATTTTTTTAAAAAAAAATTCACTAGTTTTAAATAACATTTAAAAAAAAATTTATTACAAGTTTTTGTGTTTGTTGAATTGATTCGTGAACACAAAATATTTTTGCGTTTGTCGAATCAGTCAACAAACATAAAATTCGTTCGTTTTTGGTTTGTTTTTTACCGGGTTATTTTTCTGTTGCTTGTTTCTTTTCTTAAATCCAAACAAAAATTAAAAACATTTTGTCTTTCAAAGTTTTTTTTTTCCTTTTCTTATAAAAAATACTAAAATTTTTACAAAAATATAAAATCAAACATCAAAAACAAATTTTCAAGTGAAATCATTTCAAGGTGCATATTCAAGTGACATTTTGGAAGGCTTGGGATTGTTCATCAAGTATTTTTGAGATTTACAGGAAGCGGGTTCACAATTCAAAGTGTTTCTTTGGTGTGATTACAAGAAGATGGCAGGTTATTACCGGTATTCATTTTCTGATACTTTGATGATTTTCAAAAGGATTGACAGTGAAGTTCCAATGCTACTTCAGTTTGATGATTATCGCAAATGGAAAGGTCAATTTAAAGTGTTCTTGGTTGGTATACACAAATATCTTTGGAATCCAATTCAAGATGGATATGAGTTCCCAGTTATTAAAAATATAACAAAGGGAGGTCTAAGAATATCACCACCAAAGATACTATCAGAGTTGATTGAATATGAGGTTATAGATCATGATAGAGAAAAGATAGCTTATTATGCTTTGATGATGGCATTATCTAAAGAGATCCTCTGTCAGTTCAAACAGTTTAAGACTTCGAAAGAGTTATGGGATGCTCTTGCTCAGAAATATGCTGAAATGAATGAATCCGGAAAGAAGATTGACATCCAGAAATCTAAACCCTGTGCAAATTGTGAAATTCTGACAAAAACGTGTACTGAATATACTACCAAACTTGACAGTTATCAAGAACAAAACACAAACGGTATTATTCTGGAAGAAACAACGATGTTTCCAATTCAAATGTTATCTTCTGACATATCATTGACATTCTCTGAAAGGATTGCATTGAAAGAGAACAAAATTCTTCAAAAAATAGATAGACTTGTCAATGGTATTCAAAATGACAAGGAAAAGATCAAGATAGAAAAAGTGTTTGTGGATGTCCAGGTTCACAAAAACAAAGACGTTCCAATTGAAGAAGTTCAAAAAGATGGTTCTTCAAAATGTAAAGCTGCTGAGAATGAATTGAAGCTTAAGCATGAGAATGCGGAGTTGATTGCAAAAGTTTCAAAGTTGACTGAAACAAATGATGATTTCATAAAGGAAGTTGAGAATTGGAAGAAAGAAGCAAATGATATGGCTGCAGTTTTTAATGATTTGTTTGCAAAATCAAAGATCAAACTTGAAGGTCTAGAAAACGATGTTGCTGATCTTACTGCTAAAGAATTAAGTCATCAAGAGGATAACACGAAGTTGTTAGATGCTAAAGCTGAATTGCTTCGTGAAAACAAGCTTTTGAAGCAGAATGTTGAGATCTATAAACAAAGATGGAAAAAGGTTGTTCAAGAAACATATGATGCTCATGATCAGTTGAGGAGAGAAAAGTTTACTCTGAATAGAACAACAAAAGAACTTATTGCAACACAAAAAGAGTTGGCTGAAGCGCAAAAGAAAATTGCAGACATGAAGATTGAGGTTCGTGATTTTAAAAGACAGCTGCATAATCTCAATAATTCATCGTCTTTCACAAATTTTTTGTGCAAAAAGGAGAATTTTCAACAGATTTTTGGCGATGCTATTCTGAAAAATGTTCCACCTCCTGTGGTTATTGAAAATTCTATCAATACTTTGAAAGCAACGGAAGAAGTTCATGATTATTCAAAGTTTGCTGATAATTCTTCTGAGAAGAAGAAGTCAAAGTCGCAGAAGAAAAACGAAGAGAATTTTGATGCTAACAAGCGAACTAAATTTGTTTCAAGTTCCATATTGCTTGATAAGGAAAAGGTTTTTGACGACAATCCAGGAAAAGTGAAAGTTAACAAATTTTCGGAGATTGTGATTGATGAATCTTTGCTTTCCAATAAAAATGATTTAAATGCCATCAAGGATGAGTTTTCTCGACTTGCTTCACAAGGTCATGAGAAGCCTAAGTCGGTACCAGATAAATCTAAAAAGAATGGTGGTCTGGCATATGAAAGCAAAGACGAGAATATGAATATTGGAAATGATCTCCAAGATGTGCTTGAGATAGAAGAAATTGTGGAGGATATCACGGTTCACAAAGAAAAGGAGATTCCACTTGAAAATCATATTTTGTGTGAACCTGAAGCTGATTTTCTGTCAACGAATTCTAAGTTAGAGCGTCTAGAGAGTGATTCTTCTCAACATTCTATAATGTCAACAGAATCCATGTCATCTCCTAAGTCGGTTGATAGGAGAGCTTGCTTTTACTGCAACAAGACGGGACATGTGATTCGTGATTGTGCTACTCGAAAAAGGTTTTCACGTGGTTCATATCGATCGTCATCATCTGATTCAATGATTTTCAATGAGGTACCTCTTAGACAAATTCAGCAAAACCAACGAAAACCAGCTCATAAGAAGCCGGTTGTTGGTAGAACCTCAAATTATGATGATTGGTCACCACAGTTTTCAAAACCAAAACATTTAAAAAAAAAACAATTTTTCAATAATGATTTTGAAATACCTTACTCAAATGAGTTTTCATATTATGGGCATCGACAACATCACTAAAAACCTGAGAAAATGTTGGTCGAAGAGTTGTTGAATATGGTTTTCAACAAGTCAAAGTTTTTTAATGGTTGTGATTCGCATCGGGCGAGATCGTCTAAACCATTTCGTTCTTGGAAACAGAAAATGGCAACCTCGGCGGGAAACGATTTTGTTGAGGATACGGGACGACCCAAGCCGGTTTGGGTTCCCGTATTTAACTAAAAATTGTTTGAGGTTGTGTGCAGGTACTTCAAGAAGATCTATTAGTGATTGCAAAGTTGCTGATAGTGGAGTATTTTGCTTAAGTTAGTGCTTCACGGAGTTGACATTTCACAAACATTTTTGAGAAAAATGTTTTTTCAAAATCTAAAAACCGAGGTATCCGTGTTGGTCGATCACTTTTATTTTCTTTCATATCTTTAGGGGGAGAAATTTTGGAAAATTCAAAAATAGAGTTTGTTGAATTTTAGGGGGAGAATATTTGAAAAACACAAAAATAGTGTGATGTTTGTTTCCTAAAAAAAATGAAAAATGTTTGTCTCCTAAAAAAAATGAAAAATTAAAAAAATGAAAAATATTAAAAAGAGAAAGTGATCCAACCATATGAGAAATGATGGTACATCAGCATACGTTATCTGCCATGAATAAAGTAGAAAGAAAGGCTGTAGGTACTACAACCATATGAGAAATGATGGTACATCAGCATACGTTATCTGCCATGAATAAAGTAGAAAGAAAGGCTGTAGGTACTTGCTTGACTTGACTGAATGTGCTGAGTAGTCTGATATATGCGAGTATGATATAAAGATAATGGTTGCTTGATAATTGTGGTTACAAATCATGATGGGTACCGTGCATATCTGGCAAAATAAAATGAAAAAAATACAAAAAACAGAATAAAGAGATGTTCTGGTGTATGCTTGCTTTATTTTGAAAAATTTCAACTTGTTTGATTTTCTTTATTTTGTCAAACGATCGGACTTTCTCTGCGTATCGAAAGATCGACCTGATCGTTGTTCGTTTGACGTTCTGCTTTATTTCTTTGGTGTTTCGTATAATCCATCGGACTCTCTCTGCGTGTACGTGAGTACCGACCTGATTGTTGTTGGATTATACAACTTCTGCTTTATTTTACATTTCTTATTTTCCTAAACAATCGGACTTTCTCTGCGTGCCTACCAGCCGACCTGATTGTTGTTTGTTTAGGGTTCTCCTTTCTTTTTGCAAGAAACACCATGAACTTGATATCTCTGTGGCATTTGATTCTCTATAAGCAAGTTTACAATATCAGTATGAGAAATCTGCTGCAAGTAACTTGGCTTGAATAAAAGAAAAATTCAAAAATATGAAATAAGCGGATTGCCAGTATTCCTGATTGTGTGGGTACCATGTTATCTATGCTCGATAAATACACTTAATTTCATATCAGAAAGCTATAGACAATGACCTGCTTTAGCTGAAATAAACCGAATGGTTGTATTCTCAGTCAGCTTGGCTTGCATGCTTAGTATTTTTGAAATTGCAGTGTGTACGATGCGTTATGTCTGATATGATCTCATGTTGTGATCTTTCTCTCCAAAAACAAAAATAAAGTTTAATTCTATATTGCATTTATGTTTCAATTTATGAAAATCAAAAAGATTTTCAGTGTGTTTTGATATAAACTTTGTAAAATCCAAAAAGATTTTATTTCTTCTTTGTTTTTGATCTAATCGACACGGGATACAACAAATTTTCAAAACTAAATGTCTTGGTTTCTCCAAAGGAGGAGTTTTTCTTTCAAGATTAAAGTTATGTTTGAAAACGAAAAATCGCACTTTTGTCTTCTAAAGGTTGCAGGTTGAAATCATCAAAGTCTCTCAGATACAAATCTCAGAATGGATCTCATGCATGATTGCAAAGCTTTCAAAGAGTTTATCACTTTCAGAAATGGTTCAGTTGACTTAGTCCTGTTCCAGCCATGCATACCCTACATCAACTAACAACAGATTCAAAGAGTTTGAAGATCTGATACAGCACACGTCAAGGGGGAGTTTGTTGATGCAAAATAGGTGTGTCGTGTGTGTATCAGTTAGTCATGATTAGCTTTGTTAGTGATGTTGAGTTAGAATAGTTAAATTTTGTATAGGGTAGAAAGTGTCAAGTTGAAAGATTTGAGGGACTTGAATGACAAATAAATATTTGTCATATAAGAATAGGAAATCTTGGACAGAAATCACAATTTGAAGGGATCCGAACTGGAGGTTCGGTTATTGCCGAACTAGAACCGAAGTCCAGCCGAACTGGACTTCCTATATAAGTGGGTTTTTGGTGTTCGGAGGAAAGAGACTTCAAAAATAACCGTTTCTCTGAGTTCATCTTCTAGAGGAGGAGTTTTTGATCTTAAATTTCTGAAAGAACTGAGTGTAGATCTTTGATTAGGTGTTGTAATCGAGTCTATTTCATGTAATCATCGATCAATTTGAGCTATAAACGAGTGATTATTTACGCTTTCTTGTTCTTCACTTTCGATCATCTTTCGGTCCAATTTCGGTGTACAAAATCACTAGATCGGGACGATTCGTGTTTTCACTCTCATATCTCTCTACACAAACCCTCTGGTTCTCCATCATAGATTTTCAGTCCTCCATTGAACTGGCGATTTGTTGTGTTGTGAAGGCAAGGTTACACACGGCTTGAAGCTTTTTGTTAATGGAGATGGTGGCTGTGCGAGGATCAGTGAGCGTTGAAGGTGCTGGATTAAGGTTAGGGTTTTCCGATTTTTTCAGGTGGAATGTTGTTTTGCGACATGGAATTTAGGGTTAGGGATTCAATCAGTCTTCATCTTCAACCAGCCTTCATCTCCATCATCAGCCTCCATCGCGATCATCAGACGCCATCACCATCATCTCTTCATACTCCTTATCCAGGTAACAACAGTTTCTTTTAACAGGTACTATCATCATCATCATCGGTGTTTTAGGGTTTTTTTGTTGATAATCCCCGTTTCTTGATTTTTCGTTATACCATCAAAGTTAGGTATTTTGATCGGATTCAAATGATAAATTCTTCTCGAAATTTCTCCCAGATTTGTTTTTCTGGTCATCATACAACGAGAAAAGGAGTTACAGAGCATTAGATTCATTAAATTTGTTCAAGTTAGATTTAAATTTTAGCTTAATTTCTCATTTTGATTCATATCAGATCTGGGTATTTTCATATGCTTTTAACTATTATGTGTTCTTTAGGGAAATCCTCTTAATTATAGTAAAAGGTGAGGAACCCACGACTTGAAACCATGGCTTTTGTAAGGTTTCAATCTAATTTACTTTGTACTAATGATCTCATTGAATTGAATCCTATATTTTACATTGGAAATTCCAACCTCCTCCTGTTCCGGTATTAGAAATCAGGTGTATGTTTTGCTTATTATTACATTGGAAATTCTACCTAGAATACTAATTAATAAAAAGCGACCCGTAAACCGACCTGTCAAGTTTAAACATATTCATTGGTTTTTCGAGGTTAATTGTGGTGTTCATGTTTGTAGGTGATAAGGGTATAGTTGTGAAGGCGTTGGTTGTTCAAAATGTGAAATTCGAATTCGATGAAAGGGTGCTATAATTTACTAATGAAGTTTGAATCATTTATTTTATTGAACTTAATATATTTGTATTTTTATACATATAGTCAGGAGAGGCATATATATGCATTGTTTTGATAATATATTTGTTCATTGAATTTTTTGTGTTGGAATTGGATGCTTGAAAAAAAAAAATTCAATTTGAGACAAACTGGAATTAAGAATTGGAGTTTGGTTTTTTAATGGGCTGTTAACCGATTTGAATTTAGTTGAAATTTTTTTAATTTTTAAAACTTATCGACCTTTACTATACTAATTCACTAATGTCACAAGTAAGAAATGTAAAGTAGATAGAGGGTATAAATTCTTTCAGATAAATTCACTTTTGGTTCTATATAGTTTGTAAAATGCACATTATTTTCTGTTTGAAACCGTTTAATTACTTATTACTTATTTGTTAACAATGAATATTTTATCATATAATGGCAGGTGCTTTTCTGTAGCATAGAGAATGGAATAATGTCTTTTGCTCGGCAGCTGGAGCCCGATTGACATATAGACTCGAATCCGGAAATTACTTCTTAGTTGGCGGTATGTATACCCTCCTATCTTATGGTCATGTAGCGGAGAGCCTAAAAGAGCCTATTATATGTATAAATATAATCTTTATTTAATGTAATTAAACATGATTATATATGTGTATAATTATGATAAAATGACTTAGGTTTATCATGTATATGAATACTTACTGCTGTTGATGTTCGTCTTTTGTATTTCCATGATCATAGAGGTTTATCAGGCACCAACTTCACATTTTAACAAAAACAGAATAGATTGCTTCAAATGTTCACAGTTTTTCATCATTGGAACATATTTGTGGTTATTGTGTGTTATTTGAGGTTAGTTTGTTGTCTTACTTTCGTTTATGTAGTTTTTTTTTGGTGTATCACATCCGCATGAGGATATAATTTTGGGATCTTATTTTTTTAGTCAATGACAGCCTCATAGGAGCATATTTTTTGGTTTTTTTTTAATTTATGGTTGGGTTGTTTAATTGTGCAGCTATCCAACATGTATCATTCTATAACTATGTTGGCTTACATTTTAGGATGGCCGTCAATCAAATAGGCTTGAGTCAAGAATTTATTTATTCTACACCATGTGTACAACCATAAGGTGCATACCGACGTTTATTGCTCTCTTTGTTTTTTCATTCAAATTTTCTTGGCTGATTGTTGATTTGGTTCGGTCTAAACCTAAAAGGCTGGCTAACAGCGCTACACCTAATAAGAAAAACTTTATTACTGTGTGCCACATACTGAGTTTATTTAGGCATCAACACATTCAAACATGGTATTTCTCATTGTTTCAGGTCTTACAACTTGCAAAAAAAATCAGCCATTGTCAAGCCACAAAATGGGTTTCCAATGAAAACCAAAGAGGTGAAACATTGTCTTTATTACATGATTCTTTAGAGTATCAATAATGGGATTGCAAGCCCTATGTATAAAGCCATCTCATTCTACATACAATGTAGAAAGTGGAGAGGGCAATTGAAAGCGGAAATATATGACTTCGCTTTCGCGAAATGTTACTTTATACACTTTACTCATCTCATACATTGAAGAATACTTTCATTACATATAATCATTTTGGTGTTTAATGCTAGATAGAGAAATGATGGAGCATCGGTAAGAGTATATAGCATTACAAAATATTTCAGGGTCTATTGTTGTGTTAAGACAAAAGGCAAAAAAAAGGACTTCTATAAAATACCGTCAAAAAAGTCCGCCGCGAAGCGCGGATCGCAACATCTAGTTAAGCATAAAATGTTACAAAAAAAAAATAGATTCCTTATAACTCTTACAGTATATTAAAAATTTATGTATTTAATGATTATTCAGATTATTTAAATCGAATTTATAAGATTAGATTAAATAATAAACCTATCTATCTACCTATACATTAAACAAAACATATTGAGTTGAGTTGGCACATAATAAGTGTGTCCACATCATCAATTGGTGATGTGGCACCCTTTAATGACACTAAAATCCTAGGTGTAATTTTGTTAGTTTTTTAGATTGTTTTTAAAATCTAAAGTATTAAACTTAAAATACAGGGAATGATCTTCGGAGCAATGAATACCTACTTTTTTTAAGAAGGTCAAATTAATTCTCCATTTAAGATTGAAATTTAAATTTACGTAAATATGGTTGAGTAAATTTTAATCCAATACTTGCTTTTAATACTAAGTTTTCTACAAAATTGTTTCTTACTGGCTTGGAAAGTAAGTAATTCTACATCTTAAATCAATTTTCTTAAGTTTGTACATATTAAAGGATCTTTTGATTTGCATGAATATTGTTTTCTTTAGATAAACAATTTTTGAATTCTTGGGTCATAACTCATAAGTAAAGATTTAATGCTAGATTTTGTATCCGTTCATGGTGTCTTCATTTAGGTTTTTGTAGATGAAAAAAAATATGACAATCATTTTGTTCTAAACCTATGATTTTCCTTTAAGACATTAGAAATTATCATCTATGTTAATGTCATGTTCAAGTATTTCATCCATTGATTATACTGTCATTGAGTCTTAAACAAGTATTTTTAAAAAGGGATATCATATTTTCAGGTGCTTCTATTAAGGACAATGCTCCAACTTCTAGATATGTATATAGAAGGATTGGACAGTAGGTTAAGTTATGTAAAATTATGTACGATTTGGTTGTGCGGGTCGTTTTCATGCAGAGACAACCCCGGGCGCTTTAATTTTCTTCTTCCATATTCAATGAATATGCAAAATATTTGTTTCTTTGTGTTCGAGAAATTGAAAATTTACTTCATTCATTATTGTTGTTGGTGACTAAATTAACATTTTATGTTGGTTTTGTTTTATTCTCTTTAGATTAAGATGAGCAAAGATGGTAATTTCATGAAATTCACATCTTAAATGCAGAGCTACATGTGTGTAATTTATTTTCCCTTTCAAAACATCTGTATAACAATATCTATTGTTAAATTCACTTTGTGATCTTTAAAAAAATAAATTTATTAAGTTGGGCATTATATATATTACATTTAGTTGGGGGTTCTTTGTTGTTAATATATTTATTTCCAGTCAGTATTTGCGTACATCATTAGCACTACATCAAAAGCTCTATCTCTTTATTCAACTTAGAATCTGATTGTTGCTTCTTTTATCGGATAACGTTCACATTGACATTTGCTGTGAGTACTCATATTCGGTTTCTTTCCTTTGCTCAATTCATATTTCATTTCCAGGATTGGTTAACACGCTAGCTAGGGGATCTAAGAGGGGCTTTTGTTGCTACAGAGAGAATTATTCCATCTTATCGGGGTCAGAAATTGATCAAGCATTAGCTTATGGCTTGGAAAAAGACATCAGGCAAGAATTACAAGTAGATGATAACTTAAAAATGTTTTTCATCAATGACTCAAATGACAAAAGGCGGTCTAAGAACACGAGGTACATATCATCTTTAACAGCAGCCAGCAGTGTTTGTAGTCTTGCAGGTTATGCTGATGTGGATGTAGACAAGTTGCATTCTTCATTCACATGTAGTTTCAATTTCTGGATGGATGGTATGTCGATTTTAGTAGGCGTACTAGTGGTTCAGTTTTATTATTATTTAGATTCAACTAATTAATTATTAAGGAAAATTGGATTTTAATAATACAAGTTTTACCTTGTTGGCGGATAATAATACGAGTTTTGAAATTTCCCCCTAATAATACGAGTTTTCAAGGTGTTGGATTATAATGATATACCGTTATTTTTTTAGTAACGGTGTTAATCCCTTACTGATGTGGCATCTATTGAGGGACTGTTTTTGTAATTTCTAAAAATGGAGGGACCTATTTATAATTTTTATAAAATAATTTTGACCACCAAGCTCCCTCGGGCGACCACCACCCGGCAGCTCTCTCTCTTTTCTTTTCTTCATTCAGTTAACAATAACGACGAGCTACAGAGGGGGTTACGGTCTAAACGTCAACTCTACATCAACTGCTACATCGCCGGTACCGTTGACTTCATCTTCGGCAACGCCGCCGTTGTATTCCAGGACTACGACATCCATTGCTGCCGACCAAACCCTAACAAGAAAAACATGATCACTTGAATGAGGGTTTGGTCGATTCACAACACCGCCTCACCAATCTGGCAATTTTCTCTTGAATGTCTCTGTGTTTTGCTCAAAAGGTGGAGGTGGTCGTGTACTAGGAGTCAATTGACACCATTATTTTGTTCGAAATCCTTTCTGAACAGATTATCGATTAAGTTTTGAACAAATTTGAAATTTAGTGGGTTAAACCTTGATTTTTTGTTGAACGAAAGTGTGATTTGAGGGTTTTTTTTTATTATTATTATTTATTTATTTTTGCCAAGAACAGTCAACTACCACCGTCGGCTAACTGAGGCATATGAGATTGTTGCCGACTTGATTGAGGCAATCGCGAATTCCAGTTTCCTTCTCTTTATTTGATTTAGTTAGTGCCAATTCGAGCTCGGTAAGATATCTGAGCTTGGACTTCGGTTCGTATAGTTAATATTATATCGGAAATAGTCATGAGATTTTCTACAATTGAGAAGGGTCAGGTGGTGAAAGCCGCCGGAGGGATTCAGATGACTCTCGGAGAACACAGTCGCCGGAGGAAGTTCGGTCGCCCAAGAAATGTAGAAGGGGACTGTGTTTTCTTTTTTTCTTTTTTTTTTCAAAATTATTTTATAATAATTACAAATAACTCCCTCTATTTTTAAAAATTACAAAAACAGTCACTCAACAGATGCCGACTAACACCGTTAGTAAAAAACTAACGGTGTATCATTAGAATCCAACACCTTAAAAACTCGTATTATTAGAGGGAAATTTCAAAACTCGTATTATTATCCGCCAATAAGCCAAAACTTGTATTATTAAAATCCAATTTTCCAATTATTAATTATTGATGATTTAAATTAGTACACACATCAATCTCCATAGTTATAGCTTGAGGTTTTTAAGACTTAATGGTTTGATCTAAATCACAACTTTGTTATGCCATAACATGTTGTATAATTGCAATGATTTTTGGAGAGTGGTATGCTATTGATTATTAAAAATGTAACGTAAGTATAGAGCTAATTTATAAATGTTTTTACTTTTTGCTTTAGTTGTAG
Organism: Deinandra increscens subsp. villosa; assembly: GCA_039602395.1. Classification (NCBI taxonomy): domain Eukaryota; kingdom Viridiplantae; phylum Streptophyta; class Magnoliopsida; order Asterales; family Asteraceae; genus Deinandra; species Deinandra increscens. The sequence continues at coordinate 102,164,282 of JBCNJP010000007.1, read as the reverse complement.
CTGAATATATTGAACCGACTCTAGCAGGCGATATGAACATATGGTTGTTTTATATTTTCTTCAGCTGTGTCACTGTGTGTCAAAATGCTTAATTAGGTACAATTTGTTCATAAATGTTGCTGCCAAATAATGGTTAAATATGTAGATTTAGTTCTTAAATGGTGTACCTAATCGTTTCTTCTATTTATTTCTTTGTAGGTTCTTCATTTGCTGCATAATATAAATGACACTCTCTTCTCAGTTGTACAATATCATGTGGGCATGGTGATGTATTAGATCAATCTCCATTTTGGTTTTGGTTTCCAGGATCATTTAGATGACATCTAAAATATTGTTTTGGTCTTTGGAATGAATTTAGGTCCACTTTCATATTGAATTTAGTTTTCGAAAATTTTGTTTTGGTTTTTGGAATGATAACCAAATTACGTGTTAATTTTGGTTGCAATCTATTTTACCTTCAAAATTTACTATAATAGATTATAATAATTGTTATTGTTTAAAAACCCCAACCATACGATGCACGTGTATTCAAAACTAACATATGTAACAAAGAACATTTTTAAAAATCTCTTTTTTCAAACTACCAAGTTAACTTTTACTTAATATTTGTTTCGTTTTTTGTCTTATTTATCTTATTTTCTGTTTTATTTCATATGTAGTTAAATGCAATCTTTTACTTTGTATTCAATTTTATATTATAACATCGGGTATTTACCCAGGTGTTGTTCATCCCCATGGTCCATGGCGCAATTGTAAGTCTGTAAACTAGATATTAAGAGGTGTTTGTCAGATCAAATTAAGATCATAAAAGGTCACCAATCACCCAAAATTAAATTATTATTGTAACAACATAGGTCCTTTGGTAGTGTTAGCATACTCTTAATATGTTTCTTTAGTAATATTAACATATTGATTGCAGCAGATAAGTAAATTGCTTTTAAGTTTCAAAGAAGTCAGTTTGCAATTTCAGTTTGTTTTGTAATGACTATAAACAAAAGCAATGTAAATCTCTTTCAAAGTTTGATTGTTTTTCAAAGAACCCAGTATTCTCGCATGAATAGTTATACGTTGCTTTATCAAGAGTGAAGAACAAAAAGATGTATTAAATCTTTATTTTAGATGAAAACGATCGACAAACAAATGCAATAAAAAACATTTAAGTTTATTTTTTCAAATTTGTAAGTTACTCTTATTTAATATTTCTTATATTTTTAGTTTTATGTATTATTCCTTTTAGTTTTTATTTCGAATTTAGTTCTATGTTATATTTCATTTCATGTTTTCGATGGAAATTTCAGACAGATTCTTCCCGTCCTTCAAGGCGCTTCAAATTAAGATATTGTTACTTGATGCCTTACTTCGTCTTACATTTGGAGAGAGTGTAAGGTTTTAATGTTAACAAAAAACATGCGTCTTCTTCAAGGTAACGATCCATCAGAGATACAAGAAACAACTGATTTTGCTCGATGGCTTTTGGTTATTGGAGAAGGAAACGTCGGTGGAGATAATGATGGTGAGTCAAATATAGATATTCCTCCTGATCTTCTTATTCATGATTCATCGGATCCAGTCAGTGATCTTATTGAGTTTGTTTACCCTTCACTTCTTGACCACTTCGGTCATCGAGATTTTGGGTCAGAAAGAGTTGTTCTCGCACCAACTAATGAAGTTGTCGATGATATCAACAATCGTCTACTTTCTTTGGTTCCCGGTGAAGAGCATGAGTATTTAAGCTCATACTCTGTATGTTAAGATGAGATGGTAGGTGACAGCTTTGATCGTAACATATACTCACCAGACGTCCTGAATTCTTTACATATATCTGGCATTCCAAATCATCGACTTGTGTTGAGAGTCGGTGTTCCTGTTATGTTACTTATTGATCAGAGTAATGGCCTATGTAATGGAACACGCCTTCATATCGTATTGTTGGGTTATATAACTTTTATCAAAACACGAGTACGCAGCGGAAAGAATCCTATGAATTAATCTAATTAACCGGTATTAGAACGTGTACCTTTTTAGCTCGGCAAGACTTGATCTCTTGGAGGATTTGAAGTAAATCCCTCTACGATCGCACACACGACACACCAATGCTATGTGCTAGCAATGATCACGAACACCTCTTGATGTAGGCTTGGTCGAACCACACAAGAACCGAAACCCCCTTGGGTTTTTCTTGTTGCCGTAAACCGAGAGAGAAGAGAGAGAGTTTTAGGGTTTGGACTTTTTTTCAAATCAATCCAGCAACTAAACCTTAAACCCCTGAGGATCTATTTATAGGTTTAAAAGACTTGATAACCAAGTTAGGGATTGTGATAATCCCCTAACCGAATTCGGCCTAAAGGGCTTATCACAAAGCCTATCCCAATTGTAATCCAATTACAACTCTTTCTAATTACAACTAACACCCCTGTTAACAATTAACTTGTCAGTTTTTAACGAAACCTCGTTAAATGTTCGTGATAAATATTAATTAACCATTAATTAATATTAATACATTTGGTGTCGAGACGTGTGACCCCGTAGGCTTAAATAATATCCGGACATACGCTTACTATTACATGATCATATCCCTACAGCTCCCACTTGAGCTTGCAATAGTAAAGGTAATAACATTGGTTAGCGTCTAGCAACACGCCAATGCTCCCAGAAATATTTAAGTACAGTTTCTCAAAGTGTATTTAAATGGTACAGTCATTTACTATCCCTTTGTTACCGATACCGTGTTAAATATGAATATGGATCAAGTCATTTCATACTTTAACGATTCTGTTTCTCATTCTCACAACTAACTTAAGATTACCAAATTGCAAATCGAGACATCTCTAGATTTCATTTGGGCACGGCCATGCAAACATCTTAATTAGTCCAATGAGGGGCCCAGTGGTATCTACTTCAGCACAAAGCTGAAGGAACAAATCCTCTTGACTACACGTGTCAAGTCACATACTTCACTACACTTACTGAAAATAGCCCTTTTGTACTACCTTATTCAGGATAGTTAGACCTATATCAAGTAAGTGCAATCCATACATGCATGACCTGCTTGTATCTCAAGTCTAAGGATAAGTAAAGCAACCATTTACGAATTTCACTTAATGACGCCGATCCATAAAGTGATAATTCGTTAGTGGGTCTGTCCAGTATGCATCCAATGAATACCATGTGAGTTTGGTGGGACCATCCTAACCAATCACTCAGATTTTGTCTTAGTTTAACTATACTCCCATATAGTTAATCGACAATGGACAATTTAGAATACTTGACAAGTACTCAAGGATTAAACATGCAAATATAGGACACAACTTAACCATTAAATGAAATCAAACATATCAAATACTTTATTTCATTATATAAACAGAAATTGTTTAACATCCCTTATCCAAATACCGAACATCAGACATACATGATTTAACCAGCCAATTTAAGTCCCATGCCCTCGGCATGCCTTTCAAGCTTCGGCCTCGACAAAGCTTTCGTGAAAGGATCAGCTAAGTTACTATCTGTGTGAACTTTGAGTAATTTGATTTCACCTAGTTCGATCTGCTCACGAACATAGTGATATCTCCTGGCATAGTGTCTGGCGCCCTTCTGAACTCCAGGTTCTTTGGCGATGACTAATGCACCCGAGTTATCGCAGTACATGTCGATCGGCAAGTTACTTGTGGGGACAATGTCTAGCCCACTAATAAACTTCCTTATCCAGACAGCCTCCATTGCAGCTTCCGAAGCAGCAATGTACTCTGACTCTGTTGCAGACATAGCAACTGTGGTTTGTTTCTTGCTTTTCCAATCCACAGCGCCTCCATTCATAACGAAGACGTACCCAGACTGAGACTTCGTGTCATCTCTATCAGTCTGAAATCCAGCATCACAGTATCCGGTCACTTTGAGCTCTTGATCTGGATTTCCCCCATATACCAAAAACAAATCTCTAGTAGCCCGTAGGTACTTGAGAATGGTCTTAACAGCAGTCCAGTGACTTTCACCTGGATTCTGTTGATAACGGCTAACGATATTCTGCGCGAACGCTATATCGGGTCTAGTGCATCTCACCGCATACATTATAGAGCCTACAGCCGAAGCATAAGGGACTCTTTGCATACGCTTCACCTCATCAGGTGTAGAAGCACCTTGTTTGACCGACAGACCAAGTCCTTCCTGCATTGGTACTATACCACGCTTGGAATTCTCCATCTTGAATCGCTTCAAGATCTTATCAATATAAGCACTTTGACTTAGTCCAATCAACCGCTTAGTTCTATCTCTATAGATCTTGATTCCAAGAATGAATGCTGCTTCTCCCAAGTCTTTCATAGCAAAACACTTTCCAAGATGGGATTTTACATCTTGCAACATTGGAATGTGTTTTCCTATTATCAATATGTCATCTACATATAAGACAAGGAAAGTAACATTACTCCCACTAGCTTTGCGATATACACATGGCTCATCGGGATTCTGAACGAAACCAAACTTTTTGATTTCTTCATCAAACCGTTTATTCCAACTCCTCGATGCTTGCTTTAGTCCATAAATGGACCTTTGAAGCTTGCATACTTGGTTGGGATGTTTTGGATCAATGAACCCTTCAGGTTGATCCATATAGACTTCTTCATCCAAGTAACCATTTAAGAAGGCAGTCTTAACATCCATTTGCCATATCTCAAAGTCATAGTACGCTGCTATGGCTAAGAGAATCCTAATAGCTCTAATGTCTGCTACTGGTGAAAAGGTCTCATCATAGTCAACGCCAAAACGTTGAGTATAACCTTTCGCCACGAGACGAGCTTTATAGGTGTGTACATTTCCATCCATGTCGGTCTTCTTCTTGAAGAGCCATTTACTCCCAACGGTTCTTGCGTTAGGAGGAAGATCAACCAGGGTCCAAACGTGGTTATCTTGCATGGATTTCATTTCCACATTCGCAGCTTCAAGCCATTTGTCAGATTCCGGATCTGATAATGCAGCTTTGAAGTTCGGAGGCTCATTGAGATCTCCTGATACGTTATCCTCGGATTCGACTAGACCAATCCATCTATCCGATTCACGTACGACCCTTTCGGATCTACGAAGTGGAATCGCAACATCATCGACTTGAGGTTCATCTCTTTGAACATTTTCCCCCCCAAGTTGATGATTGCTAGTTGTTTCAGAAGGTGACACATCTTCTAGTAGTTCTACAATTCTCCCACTGTTCTCTTGAGCTATAAAATTCTTTTCAAAGAATTCAGCATATCGAGCAACACGAACAGTGTTTTCGGAGGGATTATAGAAGTAGTAACCCATTGTTTCCTTTGGGTATCCCACGAAGATGCACTTAGTAGTCCTGGGTTGTAATTTGTCAGGCGTATCACGCTTCACAAGTGCCTCACAGCCCCAGACTCTTAAGTAAGACAACACAGGGACTTCTCCATGCCATAATTGATATGGTGTCTTTTCAACCTTCTTGGTTGGAACCATATTTAGAACGCGTACAGCGGTTTCTAGAGCAAAATCCCAAAATGATAATGGGAGAGTTGTAAGGTTCATCATCGACCTCACCATCTCTAGTAAGGTTCGATTCCTCCTCTCAGACACTCCATTATGCTGAGGAGTATAAGGAGGAGTAAGCTGTTGGACAATTCCACACGCTTTAAGATAATCCTTAAACTCTTGGCTTAGGTATTCTCCACCACGATCCGATCTAAGGATCTTGATGGTCTTACCGAGTTGATTTTCAACTTCGTTCTTGAACTCTTTGAATGTTTCAAATACCTCATGTTTATGTTTAAGCAAGTAAACATAACCATAACGGCTGAAATCATCCGTGAAAGTCACGAAGTAGCTAGCACCTTTTCTTGACACATGTCTAAATGGGCCACATACATCGGTATGGATGAGTCCAAGTAGCTCTTTTGCCCTTTGCGGCTTGTTCGGAAAGGGTTTTCTCGTCATCTTTCCTGAGATACAGGAAACGCATTGATCAAATGATTCATCATTTGATTGTAAGATCCCTTCACGTTGAAGTCTTTCAATGCGATTTTTGCCAACATGGGCAAGACGACAGTGCCATAGATAGGTAGAGTCCAAACTAGTTTTGGCTCATTTGCTAATAGTGAACATTGAATTATTTGAAACACAACCACGCATATCAATTTCATAAATGCCATCACAAGGAATAGCATCAAAATAATGAACATTATTTTTAGAAACTGAAATACTGATATCATTAAAAACATTAATGTATCCTTGGTTTTTCAACAAAGAAACTGAAATAACACCTCTAGTGATAGAAGGTGCATAATGGCAATTGTCTAATACAATACATAACCCAGAAGGCAGAATAAAATGAAATTCTCCTATAGCTTCCACAGCTGCTGGCAAACCATTTCCAACGAACAGCTGCAAAGCTCCAGGCTTCAGTTTCCTCCTCTTTCTAAGACCCTGTAACGAATTACAGATGTGAGTTCCACAGCCGGTGTCATACACCCATGAATCACTCTTAGAAAAGGAAAATAATTCAATTGTGAAGATACCTGAAGTACTAGTCCCACTAGTATTCTTTCTCTTCTTCATCAACTCAGCTAGGTAGGTAGGACAGTTCCTCTTCCAGTGTCCGACTTCACCACAATGGTGACAGATCTGGTCCTTAGCCTGATGCTCTTTAGGGGCCGGAGGGGTTTGCTTGGCTTTAGGGATATGGGCAACAACCTTGCCTTTACCCTTGCCATCAATCTTGCCCTTCCCCTTTTGCGGTCGTTTAGCCTTTTGGATCTTACCCCCTTTGATCATAAGAACTTGGGGTGTTTCAGTGGCCTTTTTAGGAATCGTTTTTTCATACTCGACAAGCATAGCATGAAGCTCAGGTATAGTCTTAGTCATACTATGCATGTTATAGTTGCGCACAAAACCCTCAAAATCCTTCGTAAGCGATTTGAGGATCATGCCAACTGCAACAGCACGATTATACCCATAATTGAGCGATTCCAATTTGTCAAAGTAGCTCTTCATCTTGAGCACATGACTACTGACCGATTTACCAGTTTCAAGCTTCAAGTCGTGGAGTTCCACAACTAGGTCGAACAATTCGACACCAGCTTGTTTTTCATACATCTTTTTCAGCTCTTTGATCATATCACAAGGTGTATGAAATTCGTATTGCTTCTGAAGATCAGGAGTCATACTCGAGATCATCATACAATCAACCTCATCGTATCTGCTGTACTCTGAGTTGTAGAACGCTTTCTCTTGCTCAGAAGCATCAGCAGCTGGCTCGGTCGGCCAATGATGTTCAAGGACATCGGTCCTCCGTTCAACTCTAAGGACAATCCTCAGTTGACGGTACCAGTCATTGAAGTTAGATCCGTTCAGCTTTTCTCTTTCAAACATTTGACGAAAAGCATGACCAACATTGTTTTAAGGAGGGTTTGTTGCCATCTACAAAACAGATTAAGTTCAAAAATCAGTATTTTTGATAATCTTTTCCTTAATAAATTTAATTACCCAATGTTTAAACGTTTTAAACAATTAAGCTTTATTAAGGCTAGGATCCAATTGACATGCCATCATTTCATCAGTTGATCTGCTAGAAATGATGCATTCAAATGGTAAGTGACGATCACTAATTGTATTCCAAATACAATTCCTAGATTTTATAGGACCTACAACTTGCACCAAGTGATTTGTAGTCATGTTTCATCCCATCTTTTGCCACGGGCTAAGGGTCTCACCACCTAGCTCGTTTTAAGTCGTCCAGCCAAGAACGCACAAATTTTCCACCATTGTGTACCAATGAGTGGGAATTCGCCATGCAAATGCCATTTTACCATTGTGTACCAATGAGTAAGATGACATCCACAAGTGTCCTTTACTAGGTGGATGGCAAAGACTTAAGTTTTGTTTGGGTCAAAACAATTTTGATGCGTGATCAAAAAAGTTATGTGTGAAGGCTCATGCACACCTTTACCACATAATGTGTTTATAAAATTCTTAGTTTGTCTTCCAAATCAAAAGAGCTCGGTAGCTCCATTTGCAACACACAAAGAAGCGTAGGGGTGAGGTTTGCAACTTTTGCAATTAAAAACCTACCCACTTTAGGGAAGCAGAGCGACCCGACTTATACCTCTCTTAGAGTGTGTTCAAATGGGTGAGCCGGTGTTTCTTTTGACTTTTAGGACACAAATTTTATTTTATAAACAAAATCATATTTCAATAGTTCTTTTAGCAAATTTCGATTTTCATAAAACAAATTTGCAATAAACCTTTTATTATGTCACAATTATCATATAATCACATAATCTTAGGGTTTCTAATTATCACATATAATTTTAATTAAATCCTCTTTGATTTAAGTAATAACCATGAACGATTTGCATGAAACATCATGGTTTTTACTTCTTTTTAACACTTTAAAGTTTAAAGGTACAACATGTTGTTCATAACAATTATCTAATAATGATAAAACTTGGATTTATAATTTTAGATCACAAAATCAAATTTTTAGAGCTAAAATTAGGGTTTCCGATTCGTCAAGAGGTTTTCGATCCATAAATAGAGTTTACGATCGGAAAGCAGGGGTTTCCGATCGAAACAGGGTTTTCGAGTGGGTCGGAAAAGCCTTTCCGATCGGAACCTTTCCGATCGGACACTTTTCGATCGGGTCGAACAGCCTTTCCGATCGGAACCTTTCCGATCTGACACTTTTCGATCGGGTCGAACAGCCTTTCCGATCGGAACCTTTTCGATCTGACACTTTTCGATCGGGTCGAAAAGCCTTTCCGATCGGAACCTTTCCGATCGGGCACTTTTCGAATGGGTACTTTTCGATCAGTTCGTAAACCCTTTACGATTTGGATCGAGAAGTAGGGTTTCCGGTCGGAAAACAAGGGTTTCCGATCCGGAATAAGGCTTTCCGATCGGAAAACAAGGGTTTTCGATCGGGTCGAGAAGTGGTTTTTCGATCAGGGACTTTTCGATCGGGTCGAAAAGTCCTATTCCATCGAATTTTTTCCGTTTTTACCAATTGCGAAACCTTTTCCAATTGTAAAACACGATTTTTAAATGAATCGAAAAGCTAGAATCTTGTTTTGGTTACCCCCCTTCCAAGTTTTATTCCCGGTAATTAATTAAAATCATAGGTGGCTCGTGATACCACTGTTGGGTTATATAACTTTTATCAAAACACGAGTACGCAGCGGAAAGAATCCTATGAATTAATCTAATTAACTGGTATTAGAACGTGTACCTTTTTAGCTCGGCAAGACTTGATCTCTTGGAGGATTTGAAGTAAATCCCTCTACGATCGCACACACGACACACCAATGCTATGTGCTAGCAATGATCATGAACACCTCTTGATGTAGGCTTGGTCGAACCACACAAGAACCGAAACCCCCTTGGGTTTTTCTTGTTGCCGTAAACCGAGAGAGAAGAGAGAGAGTTTTAGGGTTTGGACTTTTTTCAAATCAATCCAGCAACTAAACCTTAAACCCCTGAGGATCTATTTATAGGTTTAAAAGACTTGATAACCAAGTTAGGGATTGTGATAATCCCCTAACCGAATTCGGCCTAAAGGGCTTATCACAAAGCCTATCCCAATTGTAATCCAATTACAACTCTTTCTAATTACAACTAACACCCCTGTTAACAATTAACTTGTCAGTTTTTAACGAAACCTCGTTAAATGTTCGTGATAAATATTAATTAACCATTAATTAATATTAATACATTTGGTGTCGAGACGTGTGACCCCGTAGGCTTAAATAATATCCGGACATACGCTTACTATTACATGATCATATCCCTACACGTATCTCTAGGAAAGCACGTGATTAAAGCGGTTATTATCTCTGGAAGCAACATTGGATTCAGGACTTTTATTCCTAGACTTTCCTTGGTTGTAGCAGATAAAAGAAATGCTTTTCGGTTTCAGAGAAGGTAGTTTCCGATCTTTGTTTGTTTGCAATGACGATAAACAACTATATAGGTCAATCTCGTTCGAGAGTTGGATTGTACTTGAAAGATCCCGACTTCTCTCATGGTCAATTATATGTTGATTTATCAAGGGTGAAGAGCAAGAAGGGTCTGAAGATCTTAATTTTGGATGAAGACGGTCGTCCAACAAATGTAACAAGAAATATAGTGTATAAATCTATCTTCTCAAATTTGTAATTGTTATTGAATTTTTTTTTTATTATTATTGAATATTGTTTTACCGATAAGAATATTTTGGATAGTATATATATCTATATATTTTTTTTACGTTTTAGACCCGGGTATTTACCCGGGTAAGTGGCTAGTTTATACATTATAAGAAGTTTAAAAATAACTAAGAAATCAATATAAGTACTCCGGGTTAAATCGTCATAAGGGTTGTGTTTCAGTTTTACAAACATTACCCCTGTTATTTTAGGGTCCGACTATATCCACACACACTTCATATGGTCGTTTTGGGCAAAATGGTCGTATGGAGATGTCGTTTTGCCCAAAACGGTTGTTTGGATCTAAAAAAATAAGGAAAATTGCCCCTATTAATCCCAGTTATCACATATTGGCCGATAATAATCCCAGTTTTGATTTTTCCTTACAATAATCCCAATTATCAAACCATTGGCCTATATTAAATCGTCGTTACCTATAGACTAACCCAGTTAGTATGAGGGACTGTTTTTGTAATTTTTTAAAATGAAAGGACTAATTTTTATTATTTCTTAAAAAATCGGTAAGTCCTTGATCAAACAATCTGCACTACCATTGTCCGGTTTCGGTTTAGGGAAATACGAATCCCATTCGCAAGCGCCTTCATCGTCACCTTGTTCCAATAACGCGTATTTCCAACTATATTCTTCGACTAGATCATCATTCGTTCCCCATCGATAATGTCTTGTCGCAATCTAGTCACCTTGTGGATAACTGCTTTCAAAGATACATCAAATGCATCGTCTAAAGTCTCCAATTTGGAATCAGGATCAACATAAATCAATCTAGGAATCAGTGGCGAACCTAGAATTTTTTTTTCATGGGGGTGGGAATTTTTTAAGAATACATTATTTATCGGTAAATATTAATTTTTTTGACGGATACAAGTCTAGTCGGGTCGGGTCGGGTCACATGAGAAAACAATAAAACAAAATTTATAAAAAATAGATTGCTCTACAGTTATCATTTCTTGAGAACGAATTAAATTATTGTGTGTCGAGTTGTTGACTGTTATAGAAACTTACGTTGAGTTATGATTTTGGGTTTTATTATAAGCAATCGGTAGCGAAATCAGATTTTTTTCCCATGGTCGTAATAGAATAGTTTTACATTCACCGGGTATATCAAATTAACTTGTTCTGAAACTCTTTTTTATCATTTATATTTATTAATATTTTAAACTTATAATTATAACATAACATGTGTATTAATCGAATATAAATCACTTTATATACATATATATTTATATATAATTGAGCTTTAGTGTCTTCAAAAGATGCATTTAAAAAACTAAAAATAAACCTAAACCTCATTATGTTTATATATCACAAAATGCCTCATTTTTATAACCGGTGGATTTTAAATTGGTTATAATATTTATAAATGTTTAACCAAAATTGAATTGTGACTTCCTTCAATTGTCCCTTTCTCTTTTCCTGACACATTGAAAAAGTTAAAAAGTAATTCATTTATTATAACAATTTTTTCATCTATCTCTAAAGACTCGTTATCCTCTTCTTCCGCTTTCTTCTTTCTTTCTTCTTCCTCTTTCTTATCTGTATCTTCTTTCTTTTCTACCTCTTCCATTAAACATCATAACAATCATCTTCTTTCATTTCTTCAAAGTAAATCCAACTTGCCTGGTCATTATCAAGATTTCATGGGGTTCGGTGGTCAAATTTCTTGGGGTTCGGTTCAGAAAAAATCAGATATATACTACATCGCAAAAAAAATTCATGGGTGTCGGGCGAACCCCAAGCCTAAGCCCTAGGTCCGCCACTGCTAGGAATCAAATTAATCACCTCCTCCCTCATCCTCTTGACTGTTTGAGGATCAATTCGATTGAGTCGTTGTTCGATACTTACATTCCTACGAATATCATCGTTCGGAATGAAAACCGAATATTTCGTGTAGTTTTTCGGGAGATGTCAGGTGTATTGCGTGTAAAACGAAGCCAGATGAAAGAACACCGGGATGCAACCCGCCAAGATCGAATCAAAAGCCGATCTTCGCGTGTACGAATCGCCTTCCGGTTGTAAGCAAAAAACCGAGCTTTGAATCATGTTGGTTATTAATCTTGACATGGGTTGAGATATGGGTCATGGGTCAAAATAAGTTAGTTTGGATTTAGTTTACATTTCTGCACATTGGAATAAAAAAGATTGGGTTGTTGAGGTTTGACTGAGTTTTAGGAAGAAATACGTTGGAAGCAAGAAAGTTAAAAGAGTGGGTCATCTTTAGCTCCTAGTCTTTAGGTAGGATAGCATTTTAATTGGTCATTGTGGGTCCACGTTTTTCTTATGTAAGGCTATTTATAGCCTGTGAAAGTTGAATAATAAAGCAAGCTCTTTCCTTTCTACATCTCTATTTTCTTTTCTTTGCAACCACATTTTCAATTGCATCATATTTGTGAGTTTATTTTGAGTGATAATTTAGGGACTGATCCAACATTTGGTATCAGAGCCCTGTTCGTGGGTTCGGGAGAAGAAGAAGGGTTGTTCGAGCTCATGTGAAGAAGGCTTCAAATAGTAACCAAGTTTCAGTGTGAAACTAAGTAGACCGATCTGTGTGATCGTAAGGAAGGAGACCTGTGTGGTTCAGTGAGTTCAAGTGAAGAAGAACGATATTTGTAACTGTGTGTTACAGCCGTGAAAAAAGAAAAGAAGCAGATCTGTGTGATCAGAAGTGATAAAACAAGGAAGCTGTGTGAAGAAACCAACCTGTGTGGTTCATCGATTAGATTGAGGAAGAAGCAATTGAGCAGTAGAAGCAATATTTTCAGAACCGGTTCGGTCGTACGACCGGTCGCCTTCGGAATAAAGGTCGGACCGGAACCGATTGGTCGGACCGAAAGGTTCAACCGGTGCACGTCATATATAATATTAAAAATATATACCATACAAAAAATGCAAAATATATCAATCTTACCAATTGCATATCATATGAAACAACCAATAGACCAAATAACTAGAAAATATCAAGTTAAGTTTTAACAAAACAAGTCAACATGTTCAAACAAAAGATCGCAAGCTAAGTTTAAAAATCAACATAAATATAATAGGAATAGAAACATATCATCCAAGATCTTCGGTGGCTTCCAAAGGATCATCCGGTAGTATAACCACCTCATCATCTTCTTCATCTACTAGACGACCTATGTTATTTGGTGGCTCCTCGTTTAGCATATTTTCTAACTCATCATAGTCGAGTTCTCCTTCCGCTTCTTCATCAACCACCCAAAATTCGGTTTTATCAATACTTTCGTAATCAACCGGATCATAAGTTCTTTTGTTGTCTTTAAGCCTAATAAATTTGCATAGTATTAATATTTCCAGTTGTTATTTAAAAAAACTAACAAACATGTTAATTATGTAAATCATACATGTTTTGAAGACGCAAGTTGTAATGGACATATACCAAGTCACTTAGCCTTTGATGCTCTAATCGGTTTCTTCGTTTTGTATGGATTCTTTCAAAGACACTCCAATTACGTTCGCACCCCGAAGATGATGCGGTCTGACTCAGAATTCTTATTGCAAAAGATTGCAACTCAGGGTAATCTCCACCAAACATTTGCCACCATTCATCTAAAAATTAAAAACTAATTATTATAACTAACAGCACCAACACCAATTATAAAACTAATCTAACAAACTAATATACAAACTAATTATCCAAATATGAATGAAAATATTCTTACCGGGACGAGCTCGCTTACAAGTAGCCACAGCCAGTGCTCGACCAAAACTACCCTCTCGTTTACGAAAATTCATTAACTGTGGGGAAATTTCATAAGATGCTTCAGGCCCCATTTTTTCAAGCATATCAAGAACTCCTGACCATGTTTTCTCATCCGCATTATCTTCATCGTATTGAAATGCCGGATTCAACCAATAAGCAGTAGCATGAAGACTTTTCTTTAACATCTTATCCCATCGAGCATCAATTATATCAGTATACGGCTTATAAAGATTAGCTTTATTTTTAAACAACTCTATGATTCCTTTCCTTGCCATGCTCATCCCTTCATACACATAACCTAAAGTTGGTTTTTCATCAGAGTCACAAATACGAAGAAGCCTCAAAACTGGACCCATCACCTTCACTGCTATTAAACAACCCTGCCAAAACTTATCTTCTAAGATTGTACTTCTTACATCCCTTGCTTTTGGTGTTTTTAACATCTTCTTGAAATCATTGGAAGTTACCATAGCTTGCAAATCTGACTTGTGGTCATACAAGCTTTTCAATGCAATAAACGAGGTACCAAATCGAGTGGCACCCGGTCGAATTATTTCTGTCCAGCCCTCTCTTTTCCTCAACCAATTCAAAGGCCATTTATGGTTATATATGAAAACGGTGACCCGTGATGCGAGAGTAATTAAATCAGCAACAGACGGCATCTCTGAAATATCTTTCATTATCAAATTAATACAATGAGCAACACAAGGCGACCAACAAATAGGTGGATATCTTTCACTTTATAGCTTCCCGGCAGCCTTGTAATTAGCAGCATTATCCGTGACTAACTGAACTACGTTTTTTACTCCAACAATTTCAACAATTTCTCCAAATAAGTTGCACAAGCTTTCAACATTGCTCTCAATATCCGATGCATCAACAGATTTAAGAAATACAATCCCTTTCGGACTATACACTAAGAAATTAATGAGTGGTCTAAGTCTCGCATCCCGCCATCCGTCACTCATAATTGTGCAACCTGTTTCTGCCCAAGTGGTTCTATACGAATCAACAACTAGTTATACTGAAGTCTTAGCATCTTGCAACAGATTCACACTGATGTGTCGGATTTGGATATATAAAATGTGGTCAAGTTTTAAAAGGTAATCACCAAGTACCAAACTACACACCAGGGCAGTGCACCCGTTGTATGCAGTACAGTATTGGTAAGAACCGGATATCAATCCGTGGACGCTCAACAGTCTCCCGATACCGAATCGTTGCTAATATTTAACCGAAGAAAGTGATTTGGTGAACTATAAAATGAAAACTAATCTATATAACTAAAACCGACAAAAACAGCTAAAAACCGGATAACACGCTGGAAAAACAGAGGAAGGAATGCATCACCTAGACTAGACTCCTCTAGACTCGCTCAGACCCTCGGATGACTATTACCATGCACACTATCATCTAATGTGGAAAACCGGACCACCTAGGACTATAGACACATCCCGAATAATCCGAAAATCCTAAATGAAGCACGGATAGCAAAACTGTGAAAACTGCCTAAGTGACTAGCTACTTCGGTCAAAGTAAACTAATCTTACATGAAATAGGAAACTACGCGAGATGTCTCTTTATATAGTACCTATACCATGCAATGATGATGATTCCAAACACTTATGACCTAGAAACCGCTAAACATGAATAAATAGCATCGAAACTTATGTTCACAAGCAATCCATCCTATTAAACGAAGTAAAACAAGCTTCAAGCTTATGAAATGATTCGGTCAAACCTATCTCATAAGGATATTAACTAAATCAGCCCCTAATTATCAATAAATCATCAAGAAGGAGGTCTCCTAGCAAGCATCAACCGTTGACTAATAAAAGTCAAACGGGTCAACAATAGATAAAGCAATTAACTTGGGTAGTTCTACCAAGCACGACAATTAACCACATGATTTAATGATAAACAAAACCAAATCAGCAAATAATAATCATCATAAGCAATTCAAAATCATCATCCAAGCAATTTTCACATATTCATAGTAAAAAGCCACCCAAACGGGTCAAACGGGTCCAAATTTGTCTAATCTAAGTGATACAAGAATGAATCAGCCAAGATACATGTTTAAAAACAATAAAAATCGAATCTTGGGACTGACCATGATGAAGAACTAGATGAAAAAGCTAAACGATGAAGAACCGAATTAAAGATCCGACCCGCGAGAGCTAAAATCTTCAAATTTCTTCTCAAAAAGCCTTGATCTTGACCCCAAATCCTTCAAAGATGTTTCAAGATATGTTATGGGGTTTTTCTAGGGTTTATGGAGGCTTCTCCCCTGCAAAATGACGGCTGGAAATGATTTTATATTGGAAAAATAGGGCAAAAGTCGCGTCAGGTCGGTGCTGTTGTAAAACTGGGCGCGACAGGAAAGAGATAAAATAATTGCAGACTGCACTTGAACCAACATGGCCTGCTTTCCTGGTGGCAAGCTACTCCCACAGTTGACCTGGAGGTCACAGGTTCGATTCCTGTGGCCTCCAGTTTTTTTCTTTTTCTCGCTGGGCTAGAAGAGGGCTGTTGGGCCTGGTTCACTGGGCTTCTGCTCTTGCATTATTATTCCTATTTGTTTTCTTTAATCAAGCATAACTTTTATATACGAACTCCGATTTCGCTCTCGTTTTTTTCATAATTCTTCTAAATTCACCACGGACCATCCAACCACATAAAATTCACATATAAAAACAATTAAGTACCATGTCTTTTATAATTCTCAATTAAAAAATCTCATTTGCATAAATTTCTCAATTAGAAACAAAATCAATTGTGAATTTTAAATATTTATCATTTAATAACCAACTATCCTCCAAATCATCTAATATTTAAATATAAAGCATTTAAGCACCAATTCTCTTAATTTTCAATTAAAAACATAATTAAATGTGGGAATTTATTTATTTAATTATACGTATTAGATGCTACGCATCACACACGCACCGCATGATAAGTAGGTCCAACATATCCATGACCCATAGAAGCTATTTTGGACATTGCAATTGGAAAAAGAGGAGAATTGACATCGTTCATGGGTATACACGCATCATATAACCACATTGCAAAAGCTAGATCGGTATCATGCAACCTTTCTTTAGTATGAAGCGCCGATTTAATTGATCGTTGAGTAAGATCGTTCGTACCTAGTTTAAAGTATGCTTGTAGGTTGTCGGGTTGTGAGGAAGCTTTCCTTTTCGTAGTAGTGGTTTGTTGCGTTTGCGGCGGATCCTCTTCAAGGTCAAGATCATCTTCAATTACACTTTTACCTTTAGCTTTTGATTCATGCCAAGCTTTGTTCATGAGAAACTTAACTTCCGCATCAACCTTTTTACACGATATAACTTGACCAGTTATGTGTCCAAGATGTTGCTTCATCCTATTAATCCCTCCTCCTTTAAAACCCTTTTGGCAAAACATACAAATAACCGATTTTTTTCCCCGTTTCATCAGACGATTCATATGCGTACTTCCATGCCAAGTCTGTTTTTAAACGAACATTAGAAGTAGGTTGTGGCTCTTGTGATCCTACTGTTGAATTATCCACCATACTCTACATACAAAAAAAAAAAAAAAAAACAAAGTATCAAACATTGTTGAACATTAGAAGTCTGTTCATCGAGGGGCAATTAATCCAAACATTGAAAACATGGTTAGATAAAGCGATCAAACATGTTGCAATTATGTGCAATTCATCGATGGTTTTCCAAAAGTAAAACCAAAATACAAACAAACATAAAAAAACAACGTTCATCAATGTTGAAAATCTAAAAGTAAAAAAAAACTACAAAACCCTAAAACGAAAGTGAAGAACAACAGTCAGCATACCTTCGATTATGAATTTCCGATTTCCAGTGATGTTGCCTTGCCCTTGATAGTTGATCGACGTCTGTTTTCTAAGGCTGAGGGTTTTCAGTTTTTGAGTTTTCTAGGGCTGAGGGTTTTCAGTTTTTGAGTTTACCACTTTGACGCACGTTTGAAAATTAAAATCAAATCCCTGGCCCAATTTTTTGTCAACCGATCGATCCACCGGTCCAACCTGTATGCTTTCGGCCGATCCAACCGGTCTGAATACGAACCGGCCGAACTTTTAAGGCTCCGGTTCAATGTAGGCATTCGGTGCGGAAAGAGACAGAATCCCGGTCGGACCCGGTTCGACCGGCCGGTCCGATCCGGTTCAAAAACCATTGAGTAGAAGTCATCACAAATCTTTAAAGAAGTAAAAGGATTTGTTAGGTTGACTTTTTCAACTTTGGTGGGTTGTCATTTAATACTGTACGAGAAAGTTGGTACTATACTTGTTGCTTTCTTTAATATATTGAGTAAAGAAACAAAATGGCAGATGGTGGTTCAGGAGGAGCATTGGTTACAACAGGTAACCAAAGTAACAACATATCCCTGCAGTGTCCAAAATTGACAACCACAAATTACACTTCGTGGTCTATTATGGTTGAAACAATTCTAAGGGCATATGGCTTGTGGGGAGCAATAGATCCGGTGACCGGAGCAGCAGTGGATGAAAAGAAGAACTACCAAACGAAAGCGATAATCTTTCAATCATTCCCCGAAGATGTGTTGCTTCAAGTTGCAAAACACAAGAATGCCAAAGATGTGTGGGAAGCCATTCGTGTTCGTTATTTAGGGGCTGATAGAGTTCAGATAGCTAGATTGCAGACTTTAAGAAGTGAACTTGAGATGCTAAGGATGAAAGAAAATGAGACGGTGGATGAGTTTGCTGGAAAGATAAGTGGAATAGAGGCAAAGTTCAAGAATCTGGGTTCAACTCTTGAAGAGGTGGTACTGGTAAGAAAATTACTTAATTCTGTCCCTAAGAAATATTTGCAGATAGTGGCATCTATTGAACAATATTCGGACATTGAGACGATGCTATTCGAAGAGGCTGTTGGGCGACTTAAAGCGTTTGAAGAACGAGTTAGGATGCAAGATGCTAATGATGATGAAGGTCAAGGAAAGCTGCTGCTATCAAGAGATGATGGACCAGAAAAATCAAGGCATGGTGACACTAACCGTAATCAGTTTGGAAGAGGACTCGGTGGTGATAATCGTGGACGAGGTCAAGGCTATGGAAGGGGTAGAGGTGGTTGGTTCCAAACAAATGATCGAAAGGAACAAGGGGTTAATCGAGACAAAAGGCATATCAAGTGCTACAATTGTCAAGAGTATGGGCATTATGCTTATGAATATCCTAAGCAAGATCCAAAAGAAGAAATGGCTAACCTAACGGTAGAGGATGATGAGCCAACACTACTTTGATGAAGAGTGATGTCAAGATTAAGGGGGTGTGTTGGTTATTAATCTTGACATGGGTTGAGATATGGGTCATGGGTCAAAATAAGTTAGTTTGGATTTAGTTTACATTTCTACACGTTGGAATAAAAAAGATTGGGTTGTTGAGGTTTGACTGAGTTTTAGGAAGAAATACGTTGGAAGCAAGAAAGTTAAAAGAGTGAGTCATCTTTAGCTCCTAGTCTTTAGGTAGGATAGCATTTTTAATTGGTCATTGTGGGTCCACGTTTTTCTTATGTAAGGCTATTTATAGCCTGTGAAAGTTGAATAATAAAACAAGCTCTTTCCTTTCTACCTCTCTATTTTCTTTTCTTTGCAACCACATTTTCAATTGCATCATATTTGTGAGTTTATTTTGAGTGATAAATTAGGGACTGATCCAACATTTGAAACATGTTCATTACATTACTCGGCGAATGACACTTACTTTCATCGACACCGAACTCCAAAAGCTTCCAGACGCTAGAATTCGCGCACTGACCGATCAAAAGATTCCTAATCGAGTTCGGGTAGTTTGGGCGTGGAGCACCCGCAAAGCAAAACAGCCATTTCCGCTCCGTTCTCGTCATCCGGTCGTTTGGACGTAGAGCACTGTGCAGAATGTTTCTCCAGAAGAATGTATCTTCGAGAACTCCATTATTGAAGAAAAATAAGCATAACCATAAGTCCATAAGAAAGCACAAATTAAACCTGCTACACATACATGAGATTGCTTGAAAACGTATCTTCTCTTATCCATCGTCGATGAACAAAGAGTAAATCAAATTAAGCAATCACTCAAAAAGTAATGAAAAATTTGATGGATTGACGCTGCAAACTTTTCCAACTTGTCTTGTAGTCAATTTAATTATATAAGAAGGTTTGATCCGGTGAAGATTAGGGTTTTATATGCAGGTAAATATAATTGCTTGCTTTATGGTTTGTTCATTGTTTTGTTGAAGTAGGATGCAATTCTCTATAGTTTTGGCCTAAAATATGTTCTTTTTCTTAGGTTTTCTATTGTAGTTGTGACAGTTGGTCTCTATATGTGTCTCGTAATTTGAATGATTTGCTTTCCACCCCGAAGAATGTAACAAACGATTGTCGGTGTGCGAGTTCAGGAATCGGGATCCGAATCTCAGTGTCACCCCAATATGTATGGATATAATAAGGTTTGATCCGGTGAAGATTCAACAGATACTATTAGGGTCGGAGATGGTGACCGACTCACCGGTTTTTTAAGAAATAATAATAAAAATTAGTCCCTTCATTTTAAGATATTACAAAACAGTCACTCACACTAACTGGATTAGTCTATAATTAATGACGGTTTAATATAGGTCAATGGTTTAATAATTGAGATTATTGTAGGGAAAAATCAAAACTGAAATTATTATCAGCCAGTATGTGATAACTGTTATTAATAGGGGCCGATTTCATTTTATTATATAAATACCCCCTGAATTTTATACGGTCGTCGTCGATCCATTTTGGGTCGTTTAGCTCCAAATGATCGTATGGAGTGAGTGTAGATATCAAATGTATGTGTGGATATATAATGACCCTTTAGGAATATGACTTTTCACTAGTATTTAATACATTAATTACTTAAAAAACCATACAAAAAACGGGACCATAAACACGAGCTGTTACGCAACCTGATAGACCCACTTGTCCATTTTGCCAATGCTACCAACCTTATCTATTTCGGTTTAGGTATTTAGCAGAACAAAACGAACAATATTCCTCAATAGTAGGGTATGGAAGGGTTAGATGAGAGCACAACTTATCTTTTAACACAACTTATCTTTTAACACAAGTATTTAACATAAATAATATTAAAAAAGGAAGAGAAGAATTGAATTTCTTAATAGCATTCATGATTACAAGTCTATTTGTTACCATATTCAAATCAACAATTTACAAGAATGACATTATTAGCATATATGCTATTTGCTTATAGCCCTGATCAACCAGATTTGAAAAGCAACACTGCTTTTGAATCCAAGTAAAAGTAGACAAAGTGGTTTGTCTCATGAGTCACATAAGAACCTACACAAACCAAACAAACCATAAACTTTAGCTTTCATCTTAGACTGTGTTTGGCGCACTAGCTGTAAAGCTAGCAGCTAGCTTATCTAAAGCTAGCTGCTAGCTGATAAGCTAGCTGCTAGGTGATAAGCTAGCTGATAAATTATAAGCTAGCTGATAAATTATAAACTAGCTAATAAAAAATAGCGTTTGGTAAAAACTAGCTGATAAACTAGCTGAAAAATATAAAATGACATAAAAGTACATGTCATAAATGTAAATAAAGATATTTATTTATAAGTTAGGGAAGGGTAAAACTGGAAATATTATAAAAGCTAGTTGAAACGCTACTCCAACTAGCTTTTCAAAAGCTAGCTTATAAGCTAGCTTTTTGACGTTACCAAACGAGGCTTTTAAAAAAAGCTAGCTTACTAAAAAAAGCTCCGTTTGGTAACATTAAAAAGCTAGCTGATAAGCTAGCTTATGGCGCGCCAAACACGGCCTTAATCAGATTACTTAAAACACATCAATATTACTTTGCAAAGTTTCCTTAACAAATTTTCAGTTACAAATAAAAAGTTTACATCCCATATGTGATATAGGATGTGGGTCATGACAAAATTAGAGTTTCAACTTTCAAGAAAGTCAGCCTAAATAACCAACGATAAGGGCATCTGAGGTGAAGAAATAAGACCATATGGCAATTGAGACAGTGAGTTTTGGTAGTCTCAAACAATAGGAACTAGGCAATCCTTGTTAAATGAATATAATTCACATTCTAAGCAATGATAAACAAAAAATCTACATGGAAACATTGATGACTATTTGTGTATCCCTACCATCTTAAGCCATTCCCTATTACAATACTTTCTTAAATTTCATGCTAATTGCTAATCAGCTCTATAATGCAGTAAGACAATATGCCACAAAAATGCATCTTCATAGATTAGTAAAACATGTAACGAGGGAAAAGATCGCTTCAGTAGAGAACCACATTCACATTTGCACGCGATGCTAACCAGATACAGTGGGATAGAGAAAGAGAGCGGTTATGCGGTTACATAACCGCCTTATGTATCACATGTAAATAAACAGGGCAATAAGGAAATGAAAACTTCCTAAATCATTTGATAAGCTATTGGGTTGTGGCATAGGTTTAAGAGTTGCAATACCTACTTGACAAAGAGCAACATTATACAGATGCACATAGTAAAGCTAATATACTTGAATGACAAAAGGAACATATAGAAAACCAGTACCGAAATCATATTCTAATAAATCATGGTAACCAGAATGAAAAAACACACTTAAATTTCCTAATGTTCATCAATCAAATAAACATCCAGCATGATTAAAGGGAAGCTGAATGAAGATCAATTTCCTAGGTAATGATTTCGAAATCACTAGATCTGAGTCACAAATCGAACAATTATAACATGATCTGATAGGGATTTAAGTTCTTCAGGATCAATATAAACACATTACCGAAATTTTTTCCGACGATACAATGCCATGTAGGACCGTGATTCTTATCGAACTCTTTCTTAATCTGTTCCGCAACATCCTTTTCGACGCTAAGATTCTCAAAAGCCTGTGCGTGTAATCAACGCTTCGATCAGAAATGGCGATTACGTAACAATTGAAGTAAATTGAAGCTATCGGAAGCGTAATTAGCGTGATTTTTTGTCGAATCGAAAGAGAAAAGGGGGAGAAATTACGGAAATGGCGATATTGACGGCTTCGGTTTGCATTTCTTCTTTCATATCGGCGCTCTTGATGATGACTTTTCTGGTGGCGGAAGCGGAAGAGATCGACGGCCGCGATACGTTGGTGTTCCGATCATCGTCGGGCTTCGCCGGCGGGTTGACGCCGGCGAAGGATCTCGTCCGATCTTCACTCATCTCGTTTCTGTTGGAGTAGAAAACGAAGACACCATATCAGACGCCATTTGTGATTTTTGTTTTTATAGAAAAGAAAAAAAATATGTCAAAACTTTATGTTTTTTTGTTTGGAGTATTAGATTTTAATAATCTCGTTTACTTATTTATTGTGTATTAGTCGATATTAATTCGTATTTCATTTATTTCTTATCTAACATGTTTTTTTATGACTGGACTCAAACACAAAGATTTTTATAAGATTTTTATATGTTTTGATGGTATGAAAAAGTATTTTTTTTAGGATTTTGTAGTTTTTTGCTTCCACTGAGAAAAATTCCTAGATTTGCCACTGACTAACCTAGTAAAATAGTATAGATTTAATGTGTTTGATTTTTGATGTTTAAAAGAAAAAGAATGACCATCGGTCTTCTGAATGGTATTTCGAGACCATCGTAACTGGAAGCTCTCTGGTTCGAGTTCTAACACCTAAACTATGGAAAATATTACCTGGTTTTGGGGTTTCTTCCTGAGATGTTGAAGTAGGTCTAAGCTATAAGTCCTGGCTAGAAGCAATGTTTTAAAAACCGGTTTTTTAGTTGAACCGGAAAACCTTTCCGGACCAGTTCGACCGATCGGACATGTTAGAACGGCCGGTTGAACCGGTTAGAGGATATATATATATATATATATATATATATATATATATTTTTATAAAAATGTCAATAAACTTGTACACCTCAACAAAAATAGTTAAAATACAATTATAATCTACTCAAAAATAATACCAAATAAGTATTTCACAAGAAAATATATGTTTTAAACATTAAAAAATAATAAAAAATAACAATAAAGTTAAAAAAAGTCAGAAAACCGGTTCAACCGAAAAAAACCGGAAAACCACCCGTTTGAAATGGCTCGGTTATATCCAAAAAACCGGTGATTAAAAAACCGGTATGAGCACCGGTTAGCGGTTGAACCGGACCGGTTGAACCGGTTTTTAAAACATTGGCTAGAAGTGATCCGGAGGTTGCCTTTAAAGAAAAAAAAGAAAGAAAAGAATGCGCCTGGAGAGTTTTGAAAATGGGCTTGCCTAACTAAACACGGGCCAGTCGAAAAGCAAGTGGAGCTTTGACTACTTGCTCCTAGAGTCCTAGTCCTAACCGTCGAAGAAGTCGCCGTGTATCGATTCGCCATCTCCGTCGCCGGGAAGTGCAGACAACCATGGACAAGCTGCTAAGCGTCGGGACTAAGATCGTCGCCGTCGGCCGGAACTACGCCGCTCATGCTAAAGAACTCGGCAACGCCGTACCCAAGGTTCGCTTACTCCGATCTTACTTCTCCTGTCAAATCAAAGCTCATATTCAATCTGATCGATTATGTGAAACGCGTAGATCATGACTTATTGTTCGATGATGAATTTAGGAGCCGGTGTTGTTTATGAAGCCGACATCGTCCTACTTGCCAAACGGCGGAACGATCGAAGTGCCGCATCCGTGGGAATCGCTCGATCATGAGGTGGAATTGGCGGTTGTTATTAGCAAAAAGGCTCGCGATGTTCCTGAAGCAGCTGCGATGGATTACATCGGAGGTAATGCGATGTTAATATGACATTTCAAGCCGCTATAATTCATCGTCAATTTTCTAGAATTTGATATTTGGATATTAGGTTTCCAATTGTTCTTTTTGCCTCTTGTGCAGATCATTGTATTCTGTAGTTAGATGTAAAACTCTCAGTCAATCTATGCTGTTGTTTAAACAAACTCACAATTCATATGAAAGTTAAATGAATTTATCAATTAATTACTAGTACTTACCGTTTCTAGAAGAAGTAAGTGTTACACATGCCCTAATCTGAAGTTATGAACTGTAAGAACTATTTTCTATAAGGTCAAGCAAAAATCTGGTAGGCTCTGTAGTCTGTACAAGGAGATGGCTTAAAGGGACTAACTTTGAATTATTGATTCTGGGTTGTATCCTGCAGTTTGATAACTAACTTTGATTGTTGAGGGTTTACTAAAGCATTTCAAGTAATGGAAACCTACGTACATTATTTTTTTTTATCTTAAGTTAATCCACTTTTAGTTTAATAGTAAGAAACGGAAAGGGGATTCTTTATAGAACATTGGCATGATTTGAAAGTTGGATATTTGTTTCATTTCAGGCTATGCACTCGCACTTGATATGACTGCAAGGGAAATCCAGGCTTCTGCTAAGGTATTCAAGCTTTCTTGATATCTAGAATCTTATGTAAAACAATGACTTATCACTTATGTTTTTGAAATACAGTAATAAACATGTCACACAACATTGGAAGCTTTAGTTTAAATGTAGGGAAAGGTATATGTTCCATGCGGCAGTTAGAAAATTTTGCAGGCTTACAATCTAAATTCTAAACAAAGGGTTTGAAACTCTCACTATTTGGTGGATAGTTATCAAACAATTTGATTCATTTATTGTGTAGTCATGAGATCCATTCGTGCCTCAGTTAATGTAACGTTTAACATGATTTATTTATGTGAACACTTCATTTTCACTCATTCTAGAACTTTAGTTGGCAGAGACGATCATGTTTATAAAATTTTCTTGCTAATGAATATTTTGGTCGGGAGGTGTTCTGTACATGAATAAAATTACTTGGTATAGCACCAAGTGCTAGCACTGATACCAAGCTCATGTGCCCAACATATAATGCCACATTGGGTTCCACTCTAAAACCAATTGGCAATAGAGGGAGTAACCCATAGGCTTATATGTAGGGATTTACTTTCTCCTTTCAGTTTGCATCTAACACCAAGTAAAATATTAATAATATAGGAACATGTTCTTTGACATATTTTACATGTCAGTCTGCAGGTCTCCCATGGACCGTTGCTAAAGGACAGGACACTTTCACACCAATCAGCTCCATTGTAAGAATTATAAAGTTTTCATACTTTTTATCTATTAGGATTCTGTTATGCTATGTTAATTGATGGAAATAAATATATTTGTTGCAGCTATCCTTATCAAGGGTGCCTGATCCTCATAGCTTGGAATTGTGGTTAAAGGTACAATATGTTAAGGGTTACACCATCCTTTAATAATCCACTTCTGTTTTTGGATGTCAAGCCTTGGGATCTCCTAATTCAGAATTAATATGTACATGTAGCCCAATGGCATATTGGTATGTTAAATGGTGCCCCTCCCCCCCTATGGGTCGAGGGTTCGAGTCCCGCTATGGACTGTGAAGTAGAATTAGGAGTATATTAGATGAGTATGTGAGTTGCTGTTTAAAAATATATAAATCTTGAAATTGAAAAGCAGTCTTTTTACTTTTGGCATCCATATTGACGTTTTCCTCCTCAGGTAGATGGAGAAATACGACAAAAAGGATCAACCGAGGATATGATTTTCAAGATCCCATTTTTGATCAGTCATATTAGTAGCATTATGACACTTCTAGAAGGCGATGTCATACTAACAGGTATCTTTATATACTCTTGATTCTCAAAGCTAACATTTATACCATTAAAGAGAACATGAAGTGAAGGATCAGTATAGTTTTTTCAGTAATTGGAAAAGGTCATTTGCCAAAGATACAAACGAGATGCAAAAATTGACTTTTTTTATTTAGCATTGTTTATTCTAATGTGTAGGAACCCCGAAAGGTGTTGGCCCAGTCAAAGTCGGTCAAAAGATTGAAGCTGGCATAACAGGCCTCTTGGATATGCACTTTGATGTTGGAAGGCGTCAAAAATCCTTATAGAAGTCTTATCAAAGTTGGAAGTAGAAACACGTTTTCAAGTTTATTTTGATTGTCGGAATTTGGCTAATTCTGCACGATTTGAACAACAAAAATTCCACAAATACATCTGCTTGTAGCATTCTAAATTTGAATGATAATAAACCCTGCAAAAATTGAGAATAAGCCTTTAGTTGCTTCAACCTGGTCAATGCTGATGCCACTAGTTGCCATAAAAACAAATATAGCGGGTTGACATGCCACTAGTTGGA
This sequence comes from Deinandra increscens subsp. villosa, assembly GCA_039602395.1. Lineage (NCBI taxonomy): Eukaryota > Viridiplantae > Streptophyta > Magnoliopsida > Asterales > Asteraceae > Deinandra > Deinandra increscens. The sequence continues at coordinate 102,137,166 of JBCNJP010000007.1, read as the reverse complement.
AAACAAGGGCATTACATGCCCTACTATAGTCCAATTTTTGCTGTTAGGTAAAGAAAGTTTGTTCCATGACAGGGAGACAGAGACCTGGCCAAGCCAGTGGCCGTAGGTCGTAAGCCTGAAGGTGTTTTAGTCTTTTAGACGGCGGTCAAGGAAGTTGATGCCGTTACAGGTAGCCATTTGAACCTTTTTTCTAAAGTTCTCGTTTTGTTACTTATCCATTTTGACCCGTTATGGCCTCCAGTCACTCTTTCTCTTATATCTAGTGAATTAAACACTAATAAATTAAAAATCCAAGAACACACTCTCTCCTCAGATATTTAGAGAATTTAATAAAAACATTATATTACATGAGATTATACAAACATGATTAAAGTAACGGGTTACATGATGAGCTAATAACACACGTAGGGAATTGAAGTTAAATAAACGGATTTTATTAGGATTAGGATTAGAAAATAAAGATGGATATATAAAATATTTAAAATTTGTTGAGGAACTGAATGATGTGTTGGTTGATTTCATCAGGCTTCTCCTGATTGATGAAATGGGCTGCACCAGGTACCACAACAACGTCTTCCAACAGCGGAACATCGTTCTTGAACTCGTCACCTAATATGTACTCCCTGTTGAACATTTCCAGGCACCAGTCCTCGTCTCCGATGATAAACTTCGTAGGCACCGTCACTTTAACGCCCCGATATGCTGCACTTATTTCCCAATCCCTACAGTACCCGCATGCGCGTTCAAAAAATCCAAACATTAGTAGCAGTCATGTGTACGTTTCTAC
>JBCNJP010000007.1:102096970-102135879 GCA_039602395.1 Deinandra increscens subsp. villosa | reverse complement strand
ATTATTTTGCAACGAATAGTCCCTCCGTTAAAAAACACTAACGGCGTTAAATACTGTGTACTCCGGCGACCTGTGATTTTTCCGACGACCTGCGATTTTTCCGGCGAACTAAACCCAAAACAACCAACCAACTTCAATCAAGCATATCTTGATAAAAAATTGACGAAAATCAAATCCGAGAAATGCGTTGAACTCGTATCCACTAGACGAACAAATCTAGCACCATACTTGATATGTTCCGTTAAGCTTTGAAGGCCGAATAACTTGCTCTTCCAAGTTCTTCAATGGTGATTTGAGAAATACTCAACCATATCGTATAAATTTGGTACCAATAGACTCGTTTTTATCACACAAATCTGTTGCAACAATCAGAACGTGTTTTGGTGTTGATTTGAGAGGATTTTAATTTCACAAAAAACTTAGTTCGTCAGAGATACTCGTTCGATGCTCAAACCTCATCAAAACATATCAACTATGGTACTAGTTTGAATCCACTCGTCGTCACGAATTTGTAGCAATTTACGGAATCGATTTTCGTCAAGATTTGAAGAAGATATGTTAGTTTGAAGGTGGTTGGTTAATTGGGTTTTTGTTGGTGGCTGGTGGCCGGAGAAGACGACCGGAGATGGTGGTGGCTGGTGGCCGGAGAAGACGAACGGAGATGGTGGTGGCTGGTGGCCGGAGAAGACGACCGGAGATGGTGGTGGCTGGTGGCCGGAGAAGATCGAAGGTCGCCGGAGAAGACGACCGGTGGTGGCTGCTGGTGGTGGGGGTGGTGGCTGTTGGTGGTGGGGTGGTGGCTGTTGGTGGTGGGGTGGTGCCACGTCAGCAAGATTTAACGCCGTTAGTGTTTTTTAACGGCGGGACTGTTCGTTGCAAAATAATAACAAGGTGGGACTGCCCCTTGCAATTTCGAAAGGTGGGATTATTATTTGCGAACGAGGAAAACTTGAGATTATTTCATGCAATTTATCCTATGAAAAATAGCCCTTAGCATGACTAAATTCAGATAATCTATGACCCAATCAATTTCATAAATATCTACTGTGACTGCTAATGAAAATGAAATGGCCCCTTGTAACAGTTTAAATTCCTTTGTGAGGTTTCTATGTTCGGTCTTTTTCTTACTAAAGTGTGATATGTATTTGAGTTTCTTCTTATCATTGTACTTTCTATATCAAAGATTCACAATCACTACATATAAATACGCACACAACACTTACTGATGAAAATTAAATTATATCTTGCAATAGTTGCTAATGAAAATTAGTTAAAGCCTACAGCTAGTCATTATTTTGCTAACTGTATGAGAATCTCATCTTTAGAGGAGCTTGTTTTATAATCATGAACCTTTTTTAATAAATCAACCAAACTCTAATGATAAATATCAAAAATAAGTGGACCATATGACAGCAAATATATACTACAAAACTACTTGTAAACAATTTCATTAATATCTTATAGTAGTGTGGTAAAATATACCTCATACAGCCTCTTTTTGTTATTTCCATCCCAAACATTGATAAAAGTGTCACCATCGCCTATTGAAAATGTCCCATACCTGCAAGTAATGAGTTGGATTACCTGTGAATTCACTATAACTATGTGAATTAAGTAACCATAAAATTAAGCTACACAGGGTGAAATGTAATGGTGTTTACAGGGTAGACATTGTCGTCCCTTCCAGCTTATGATTTCCTGTGACACTTGAATGCATAATTGAAAGGGAAAAAGAGGCTAAATCACAACCTTAAACATGAATAAATAAAGCGATGGAGTTGTACAATGTGATCATACTATATGATAATTATTCATTTACCATTTAAATTAAGGATGCATACTTTTTGGATTGACAAAAATATAGTTGAGTTTAAAGTTCAATTCTTGTGGTTAAAGGTAACCTGTACATGTTCCTAGTATGAGGCCCATCTCTGTCTCATAAAATATCTACAAAATAAAAATAAAAATAAAAATAAAAATCAGTTACTAATCCAGGCATTACAGACATACAACAAAAATCAATTTAATTCAGCTTCAGACCAATGGATAATTTATCAACCAGCAAGAAACAATAGGAAACAATTAGGAATGGTAGATTTGAATGCAACCTGCGATTCAGCAAAGTGGGAACCCTGAGGCCAAGAATGGCAGGGAACACTACCTGAAACAATGAAATCGAAAAGCGTAAATGATATATTAGCAAACTTACAAACCTTAATCATTTATACACCTCACAACAGCAGGGGTGTTACGGCGTGCTATAAAGATATGCTTCCATACAGATTGGTCACTTCAAACAAATTAGAAATCAATAGTAAAGAATAGTCAATGGACAAAAGCCAAGAATACTTGCTTAGTCAAACAAATCAAATTAAAAAAATACCAGAAGTTGAGCCCAATTTCAAGTTTTCAAAGATTCATCATGAGATGTATATATTGAATGCGTATCCAGAGTTCACCTTTGATTTCACGAAATCCCTCTCGTCTCTGAATAGCGTTTGGATGAAGGGAATCAAGATTAACATAATTCACGTGTTTGAAGATGGTCTTGGACTTTCGACTGATGAAGCGGTGATGAGTAATTAGGGTAAACACTTGTACAATTGCAGCGATGGCCAATTTAACAGCGGCGGCGGCCGATTGGATGGCTGTGACGATCGATTGCAACGATCAATTAAGCCGACCTCCGATCTAGATCTAGAGAGAGACGTGAGAGACGTACTTAACCTCCGACAGAGAGAGATTTATCGAATTGGATTTCAGGGGAGGAGTTATCGGCGACGACGTGGGGAATTACTGAGACTGAACCGTAATGCGGTTGATAATGACGTCATTGCTGACGAAAATTAGTCAAAATAACCGTATTATGGTTTTAAAACCATCTCCCTTCAACGGTTGAGATTAAAAATTGGCCCCTTTCAATGGCTGAGATTAAAAGAACATGGGGATAACCGTCAAATAACTTTCATTGACTCTTACGGTGTCAATGTTAAGTATAATGTTAAGTATAATGAATAGCAATCCATCGGGTTCTCTCTAATCTAATTCGGATTCTATGTTCTTTGTTTATTCATCCCATTCAGATACATATCCATTTTGACCCGTTACAAAACCCAACATGCCATTTTCACAACTTATAGCCTTCGGTCACTCTTTCTCTTATCTAGTGAAGTAATTAAAAATCCAAGAACACACTCTCTCCTCAGATATTTAGAGAATTTAATAAAAACATTATATTACATGAGATTATACAAACATGATTAAAGTAACGGGTTACATGATGAGCTAATAACACACGTAGGGAATTGAAGTTAAATAAACGGATTTTATTAGGATTAGGATTAGAAAATAAAGATGGATATATAACATATTTAAAATTTGTTGAGGAACTGGATGATGTGTTGGTTGATTTCATCAGGCTTCTCCTGATTGATGAAATGGGCTGCACCAGGTACCACAACAACGTCTTCCAACAGCGGAACATCGTTCTTGAACTCGTCACCTAATATGTACTCCCTGTTGAACATTTCCAGGCACCAGTCCTCGTCTCCGATGATAAACTTCGTAGGCACCGCCACTTTAACTCCCCGATATGCCGCACTTATTTCCCAATCCCTACACCCACGCCCGCGTTTAAAAAGTCTAAACTTTAATTCTCTTATAAAATAAAGGGAAAATCACCGATTCGACCATAACTTTATCAAAATGTACGTCATATCCATCTTTGTGCCTTCTCCAAATGACCAATGACCAGATCAGACCAACCAATAAGAATCAGTCATGTAAACACCGCCGCTTAAGCAAACTCACCATGTGTCAGAAATGTGCCACTAACAACCTGCACGTAGGCGTTTGAACCCTCAAGCCTTAAGACAAGGCTTGAGCATTTAATTAACCCATAATTGGAGATTCATTGGGGTCCACAAACAAACATATTCGATGACACATGTCAGCATCTCATAGGCTTGTTTGCGGACCTCACTGAATATGCTGAAGGCCCAAGCTTTGCCTTAAGGCTCGAGACGCCTACGTGGCGGGTTGTTAATGGTTCATTTCTGACACGTGACGAGTTCGCTGAGCCGGCAGTGCTTACGTGACTTGTGCTTGTTGATTGGTCTAGTCAATGGTCGTTTGGAGAACACAAAAAGACAATGTTTATTTTGATAAAATTGTGGATCAAATTCAAATGGGTCAGATTATTGATTTAATTTCCTTAAAATAAATGCCCTTAATTTGATTAGTAAGTCATGTGTTATTCGTAAAGTGAAAAGTACTTACACAGGAAGAGCTCGATAGTAGTTGACTCCACCGGTTATAGTGGTCTTTTCAAGTTGGGTGGAATAGTAGTCGACATCAGCTTCCGACAACCACGGTGGCAAGGTCATCGTCACGGGGACATCGTTCGGGGAATGTAGAAAACCTTTACCTTTAGTTATATACAAGGGTTCGAGGCCTCTATATGTCAACAACTTCTTCAGAAAAGTTGGAAGGCTCATATTAGCAACCTCAGCTTCAATCTCTCCAGGTTCCTTCGCATATCACCCATGCATGCATGCATGCATTAATTAAACTTAGAGTTCTTCACCAAAATAGTCAAATTACTCAAAATTTTACATAAAATGACCAAGATTATTTTGCATTCTCACCATAGCAATTGATCAAATTGGACCAGTCAGAGTCAGACGACACAACGTAGGCATCGGTTGACTCAAAAGGCAAGCCCAGATTCATCCGCTCGTCCACCTTCTACAATCAATGGATATCATGGTTCCACATGTCAACGAATCAGTACAAGTCATGTGTCCTCGAAGGTCTCCGCCTTGCCGCCTAGACCCTTCTAGCAAGCTTTTAGCCGCCGGCTAACTGTGTCGTCGGCTCAGACGTTGCCAGAAGGGTCTACACGGCAAGGCGGAGACCTTTTGAGACACATAGCTTGTGCAGATTCATTACATGATATGAAATCATGAAATATCCAATGATTGTCGGTGGACACGTGGCCAGTTCTGGGCTTGCCATCTGAGCCGGCGAAGGCATGATAATCTTGGTCATATTTTAATAAAATTTAAGATCAACTTGATTATTTTGAAAATGTTAAATAGTGTAAATAATTATATGTAGTCCATTAGTGTTTGGCCCATTAGCCCAATATCTAGACTCTTCTTGTATCTAGACTCTTCTTGTATCTAGATAGTTCTTGTACCTTGTATATATATGTGTTTACCTCATTTGCAATATAATATACAATTTTATCCAGCTATCCAGTCTGATTACATGGTATCAGAGCCACACTAGCTTCTGGTACAAGATTAAAATCAGTTCAGTCCCTCCTAAAATCCAGATAAGTTCACTGTGCCTGTCTGCTCTTCTTCGAAGCCCTCCTTTCCCGACGAAATCACAGTACACCGCCACCACCACTCTACTCGCCAGCCCCTGAATCGAATTCCCACAGAAGACCGCCGCCATCCACCGCCGCACGCGCCGCCACGCGCCACCGCCGCTCCGCCCGCCACCATCACGCGCCGGCGCGTGAGACCACGTGCCGCCTCCTCTGGTCGCCGGATTTTTTCTGGTTGGTCGGAATTTCATTCCTGATTGTTCTGTGTGATCAATTTCTGATTTGGTGGAACTTTTCTGGTCATCATCGTGAATCCAGGTACTACCGTTCACTGTTCTCTATTAAATCTGCTCATATAGTTAAAATCTGCTGCTGCTACTTGTCTATTTTGAAATGGGTGATGAGAAACAAAAAGAAACTCAGCCTAGCTCTAACGTAATTGCTCCGGGCATTATCAATTACCCTTCGGTTCTTCGCATACCAATGAAACTCAATTCCAACAATTGGAATTCATGGAGTCTCTTTGTCCAAAAAGGCCTTACAAGTTTGGACAAAGATGGCCATCTAACAGATGACCCTCCTGATCCTATGTCTAAGGAATGGCGGATTGATGATAGTGGCATTCAAATGGCTCTATGGAATGCAATGGAACCACAAGTGCTTGCTATTGCACAAAACTTTGCCACTGTGAAAACTATGTGGAATCACCTCTCTTCATCCTTTTCTGCAAAAGAATCATTGTCCCATGCCTATTCAGTGGTCCAGGCATACACAAGGATTGAACAAGGTGACTCATCATTCACAGATTACTTCACTCGGTTCTCCAAACTGCAGGATGAGTTGCATGCCCTGTTTCCACCTACTACTGACTTGAAGGTTCAGGAGGAGCGCAACACCAAAATGGCGGTTATGATGTTCATTGCTGGCTTATCCCCTAAATACTCTAGCGCTCGACCCTTGTTGTTAAGCAACTCCAGTGCTATCAAATCCGTGGCATCCACATATCATCTCCTACGTGAGATGTATGGATCAGACAATGCGGCTCCCGACTCTATCGACACTTCAGCCATGCAAACCATTGCTAAAGGCATTGGTCGGGGTTCTCACATTACTCAACGAAAAGGTATTGGACGTGGAAATAGTACCACATGTCACTATTGCAAACAGGATGGGCACACAAAATACAATTGCCCAAACCGTCCCCCTGGATCTCAGCCACCTAACCGTCCTCGAGCTAGATTGGCTAATACTGATGAACCAAGTGACCAGACCACTCCGACTTACACACTCAGTCAGGAGGAATATACTCGGTTCCAGCAACTACTATCCACCCAGGCAGTCAGTCCACAGGCCAACTCTGCTCACTCAGGTACATTCTCTAGCCTTGATTCATCTTGGGTTATTGATTCTGGAGCTACTCATCACATGACTGGGAACGAAGGTATAATCTCTAGCCTCCACAACATCTCTCACCCACCAGTTCGCATTGCGGATGGATCTTCATGCCCAGTTCGTGGCATTGGATCCGTTCGTAGTTCGACAAAACTAAATCTTTCCTCTGTTTTGTTGGTTCCTAAATTTCCTGATAACCTTTGTTCCGTAAGTCAACTCACCAAACAAAACAATTGTTCTGTAACGTTTTATCCCTCTTATTGTGTTTTTCAGGAACTAGGGACGAACCGGCTGATTGGCACCGGTTTTGAATCAAGAGGTCTTTACCATCTATCCTTACCGTCACCTCCTAAAGCAAACATATGTGATTCCACGATCAGGGAGACTCACTGCCGACTTGGTCATCCCTCTGTAGCAGCCTTGAGGAAGATGAGACCGGAATTGTCCATTTCTTCTGATTTTCATTGTGAGTCGTGTCAACTAGGTAAACATACTAGGCGTCCTTATCCCCCAAAAGTGTCTAGTCGAGTCGGTACTTTGTTTGAACTCTTGCATTCAGATATATGGGGTCCTTGTCCTACTAAAACTGTTTTGGGTTTTCAGTATTTTATAACGTTTATTGATGACTATTCTCGTGCCACTTGGGTTTATTTAATGAAGTCTCGTAATGAGATTAATTCCATTTTTCGTGAGTTTCATGCTTATGTACAAAACCAATTTAATACATCGATCAAAACTCTACGCACTGATAATGCCAAAGAATATTTGTCTAACGAGTTTTCTACATATTTGAAACTACATGGCATTGTTCATGAGTCCTCTTGTGTGTATACACCTCAACAAAACGGTATTGCTGAACGCAAGAACCGTCATTTGTTGGATGTTGCACGTACTATCATGTTTCATTCTCATGTTCCTCACCGTTTCTGGGGAGATGCCGTTCTTACTGCTGCATATTTGATTAACCGCATGCCTTCTTCTGTTTTGAAAGGCCAAACCCCGTTTTCCATCTTATTCCCCAAAGGCACCCCCTTTCCCCTCGCACCTAAAATTTTCGGATGTGTTGCCTATGTTCATGATCACCGTCCAGCTACCACTAAACTTGAGCCTCGAGCTATTCGTTGCATCTTTCTTGGTTATTCTCGTGTTCAGAAAGGTTATCGATGTTACAGTCCTTCCCTTCATCGGTACTTTACTAGTGCTGATGTTACCTTTTATGAGTCGTGTCCTTTCTTTTCCAAATGTCCTACCCCAGCGTCTGATCTGTTTCCTGATCCTGACCCCGAACCTGAATCCCCTTTCATCCCTACCATTCCTTTGCCTTCGGTTCCGTCCACATCCTCATCTCCGGTCTCTGATTCCTCACATGCTGATGATGCAGCAACTGGCCTACCGAAAGTGGTTCCTCCTGTGGTTCTCACGTATGCTCGACGAAATAAGGATAAGACGTCACAACCTCTTGATACACAACCGGACCATGATGCCGGTCCCCCCTTAGTGTCATCATCTTTACCTGCATCTCCTACCACACCTAATCCACCTCCACCAACTGATATACCTATTTATGATCCACCTGGTGCACCGTTTCCTGATATACCCATTGCTTTCCGCAAAGAGCCTAGACAACGCTCCACCCGTTACCCTATCCAGGATCATGTTTCCTATGCCCATCTCTCCATTGAGTCTCGTGCCTACACCTCTGCTATTGACTCTTACCCAGTTCCCAAAGATGTGATGACAGCTCTTAATCATCCCGGATGGAGAAAGGCTATGGAAGAGGAGATAGGGGCCCTTCGAGCGAATCATACATGGGATCTTGAGCCACTTCCTCCAGGGAAGCGTATTATTGGTTGTCGTTGGGTGTTCACTGTTAAGCTCAATCCCGATGGCTCCCTACACCGATTGAAGGCCCGACTGGTTGCTAAGGGTTATTCTCAGGCTTATGGCATTGATTATGACGAGACGTTCTCTCCGGTTGCCAAAATGCCATCTGTTCGTATATGTATCTCTCTGGCGGCTATTCATCATTGGCCACTCCATCAGCTTGATGTCAAGAACGCCTTTCTTCATGGTGTTCTTGAGGAGGAGGTTTATATGGAGCAGCCACCCGGATTTGTGATTAAGGAGGAGGCCTCAAAGGTATGCAGGTTACGACGATCATTATATGGTCTTAAGCAGTCTCCTAGAGCATGGTTTGGCAGATTCTCTGGTGTTATGGAAGAATTTGGAATGGTTCGAAGTGCCTATGATCACTCTGTATTCTTCAGACACCGTCAAGGCCAAAGGATCATTTTGGTTGTGTATGTGGATGATATCATAATCACAGGGGATGACGAGACCGGTATTACTGAACTTAAACGATTCCTCCAGTCTCAGTTCCAAATTAGCGACTTAGGTCGACTCAGGTACTTTCTTGGCATTGAGGTATCACGCTCTCCACAAGGAATACTTCTATCTCAGCGAAAGTATGTCCTTGACATGTTATCCGAGTGTGGCTTATTGGGCTGTAAGCCTGTTGATAGCCCAATGCTTCCTACCGGGAAGCTTCTCCCAGAGGACGGAAGCCCAATGAAAGATCCGGAACGATATAGACGATTGGTTGGGAAACTTAATTACTTGACTGTCACCCGTCCAGATATCTCATTCGCAGTTAGTGTCTTGAGTCAGTTCATGGCCACACCATATACTGGACATTGGAATGCTGCCCTTCGAGTTTTGAGGTATCTCAAGTCCGCACCAGGTCTGGGGATATTGTACTCTGATCAGGGTCACTGTCGTGTAGGTGCATTTACAGAAGAAGGAGACGGACGGATATCTGGATTCTCAGATGCAGATTGGGCAGGATGTCCAATTTCACGACGATCAACGACTGGGTATTGTGTGTTTGTTGGAGGAAATCTTGTGTCTTGGAAGAGTAAGAAGCAACACACGGTATCTAGATCCAGTGCTGAGTCCGAGTACAGAGCCATGGCAGATGTCACTTCAGAAATGATATGGGTTCGTCGTCTCCTTAAGGAACTCGGGGTTATTTCTGATGGTTTGATGCGACTATATTGTGACAATCAGTCAGCTATACATATAGCTAAGAATCAAGTATTTCATGAAAGGACGAAACACATTGAGGTTGATTGTCATCTAATCAGAGACCGTGTTGTAGGAACAAAAGTTGATCCTCCATCGATTCAACCGATACATATTAAGACAGAGTTCCAACTTGCAGACATTCTTACCAAACCTCTTCGGAAGACCCAGATTGATTTTATTTGCAACAAGTTGGGCATGATTAACATCTATGCTCCAACTTGAGGAGGAGTGTTAAATAGTGTAAATAATTATATGTAGTCCATTAGTGTTTGGCCCATTAGCCCAATATCTAGACTCTTCTTGTATCTAGACTCTTCTTGTATCTAGATAGTTCTTGTACCTTGTATATATATGTGTTTACCTCATTTGCAATATAATATACAATTTTATCCAGCTATCCAGTCTGATTACAGAAAATTAAATTTCTTTTAAACTTAACTCCATATATGAGCTTCAATTCACTTCAAAATGAAAACGAATAATAAAAATAACTTACCTGAAATTCAACTAAATAATGATCCTCTCCATATCCATTTCTAACGAGCTGCACCACATTTCCATCTGGGTTCCATCGAACAAAAGGCACACTCATGTTAACCAAAGCTTTGACCCTATCGGGCCTAAACGTGCACAAGTTCCACGCCACGATCGCTCCCCAGTCATGACCCACAACAAACACCTTTTCGCCTTCGTCTTTTGTGATGGCGTCAAGAAGCCCAATCATGTCCCCGACCAGATGAATGATGCTGAACTTGGTATGGTCGTTCACCGGTGCACCCGTCGTGTCACCATACCCGCGGAGGTCTGGTGCCACGGCGCGGTAACCGTGGTCAGCCAGATACGTTATCTGGTGACGCCAGGAGTACCAGAGCTCGGGGAAACCGTGGATGAGCAAGACCAATGGACCGCAGGGGCGGACCCACATAGGGCCCAGGGGTAGCGCCCGCTACCCCTGAACTTTTACCCCGACGTGCAAATTTTTTTTTTTTATAGGTGTTCGGTTTTTCGCGACCCCTGAAACGAATTTTTCGCGACCCCTGGAAGAAATTTTATGGCTTTTACTTAAAATTATGATCAAAAGTCTCTTAAAAATATGATTAAAAGCCCGTTAACTACCTAAAAAAATTTTTCGGGGGCGCTGCCCCCGAACCCCCGTTAGTCCCCGCTACCCCTGATATTCTTTCCTGGATCCGCCACTGATGGACCGTCACCCTTTTCGGCTATGTGGATGTTCATGCCGTTGGCGATCGTAACCGTCTTGTGTTGAATCCCCTCCATATCTTGTTTTGTGAATGTGTAAAGATTGAAGTAGTGTTTGTAGGGAGATATGGTAAGATATATGTTCATTTAGGGTCTGTGTGCACTATTTATAGTAGTGTTCAAGAGGGTACGTACGTAAATTATGAAATGTCAACGAAAACAAGTTGGGCGTTAATCTTTTTTTTTTTTTAATTACTTCATAGAAGAGCAGCGAAAATCGCCTAACTTCTGGGATTCCATAAATCATTTAGTCAACTTTCTGAGAGACCGAAGGATATTTTTACAGGCTTGTTTTTTCTTTTTTTAACAGCGATTTTATAGAGTTTTCTAGGATAAATAAACACAATATTTAAATCGACAACCTTAATTGGAATTTGGAAACATATCAGTACTTAGGCAGAATGTTCACATGCTAGCATGTTTACCTATATATGGTACACTAGGTTAGTAACCCGTAACATACGGGTTGAATTTAGATTCATAAAATGAGATAAATGGAAGAAAAAAAATGATGAGAGATTCGAAAAATATGAATGACATAATTTTTTAAATCAATTTTGGCTTTGTTAAACATGAGTTGAATTTGTTCAAATTTAATAGCCATATAAATATGAATTTCCTTTATCATGTAATATATTCAATAATTACACTAATCATGTTTGACCGATCTAATGTTTTATTTCGATGTTGTAGTTTAAGTTAGATAGTCGACCATTTACTATCCATATTGCGATAATCATGATTTGTTGGCCGTAAAACAGTAGGACCACCACCATTGTCATTTTAATTGTTGCAGTATAGTAATAAGTTATGTTACAATAGTTAATAAAAATATAAGGATTTGTTGAACATTACAATAACTATTTAATTAGAAATTTAAAATTCACTAAATGTATTTAATTAGAAATTGGATGATAAATTTAGAAGTTTTAAAGATCTCACAATTACATTATATTAATAATAAATTTAATATTTATTAAATGTAATATTGAATTTAATATGTGGAAAGTTAAAAAATAATTTTTTTTGAACTTGAATTTTTCAAAATTTAATTTTATAAATTTTAAAAGATTTGAAGTTTTCATTATATTTAATTAGAAATTTAAAATTTATTATAAGTAAGGTTCAATTATATTTGTAAAGTTGAAATAATACATGGAATTTTTTGATATTGAATAAGGGATTGACAAGTGGATTGTTGAGGTGGAGGATGACATGGACACCCTAGTAAAATGACATGTGAACACCATTTTATTGCTTTATTAGGTTGAAAGATTGGATGTGTTGAAATATTTAATGATCTTTTAAAATTTACAAAGACTTAATTAGGGTAATACCTTAGACAAATCACATATCGTCCATGAACATGAGTATTTCTTGGTTCATAAGAAATGTTATGACTATCATAAACGTGTTTTGGGCGTATTGATTGAGGATGAGAGGAGAACTCCACAGTTAAAAGTGTGTTCTCGAGAGGCAGCAATCCAGAGATGAGTGACCTACTTGAAATTTTTTTACTTAAGCAACGAAAAACAAATTCATAAGCTTCTCGTGAACAAAACGAACAATATTAATTGTATTAGAGGTCGGATGTCACATAATAATTTTAGTCAAATAAAACTCATATTCAAATTCGGTAGTTTGAAAATAGATGGAAACCCCCGTGTATCAATGATCTAATGGCGACACAAATCAAATCACCCTTGTGTTCCATTTAACTATATATTAAACCGTGTTTCCGGAAACAAGGGTCTTTTTAATCTAACACTTCCAGACTTTGACGTCACATGTAGCATTCAAAATGGATAGGGGTGTAAATGAGTCGAGCCACTCATGAGCTACTACACATCGACTCGATAAAAAGTTTGAAATGAGCCGAGCTTTGATGGGCTCAAGCTTTGAAATAGGGTTCGTTTAATAAATGAGCTCGAGCCCGAGCTTTATATATCGAGTTCAAGCCGGTTCGCGATCTTTAACGAACCTTTTATTTATATAATTTTTATTTAATCTTTTAAATATATTTAAAGAAATAACATCTATTGTATATATAAAATTATGATAAAATAAGTAAATATTATGTATTATTCTATATATATAAAAATATAATTTTAAATATATACAAATTTAACTATAATAATATACAAATAAATAAAGTTTAATAATAAACGAGCCGAGCCCGAATCCAAGCTCGAGCTTCAATAATTATTCATGAGCCGAGCTCGAGCTTCAGAAATAAAGCTCGAATTGAGCCGAGCTCGAGCTTCAGAAATAAAGCTCGAATTGAGCCGAGCTCGAGCTTGGGCTCGGCTCGTATACACCCCTACAAATGGATAGAGTTGTCCAAAAAAGCTCAAAACTCGAGGCTCGTTCAAACTCGTTAGAAAAATATTCGAAAAATGCTCGTTCGATTGTCGCTCGCTTTAAAAATAAACCGAGCGACTTGGTTTGATTTGTAAAACGAACCGAGTATGAGCATAGCTGTGCTCGGTCGTTTTGCTCGAATTATGTAAAATTATGTTTATATATATATACATTTAATTATTTATATTATATATTTTTATTACTTATTTTATCAATTTAGTAGGATTGGAATTAGGATTAGGGTTTTCATTCTTCCAAAACTTCTTTCCGGCTTCAAGTCCTATTATTATTTGATTTTGGATATAAGTTTAATATGTTAGTTTATTATATTTGTAGCCTCCATTCTCTTCAGCCTCGTCCATTATCCTTGTTTTTATTAATATTAGTATAATTCTTTATTATAAAGAATGTCTTCTCACAAAGAATTCAACGGAATCGAGACTTCTTATGTTGAATTAAGATGAAAGTTAAAATAATTTCATCATCTTTCATCTTTTGATTTCATCATTTCATTTCCTACGGGTGAATCTTGAAGCTTCTTTGTGAGAAGGTGTTATGTCAGATCACCATCAACATTTAGGTGATTTTGTAAAAAAAAATGCCAACAAGACTAGTTTGTTAGTTATTGGACAAAATGTGTTAAAGTTGAAAATATGGATAAAGGTGTTATGTCAGATCACCACCCATCGTCACTTTCCTTTTTGTTCTGCGACACTCAGAATTCGCTCGACGATCGCTTGAAAAATACTCGGATCGAAAGTCGCTCGTTCGATTTTGAATCGTTTAAAAAAATGCTTTGTTCGACTCGGTTCGGTTTGTAAACGAACCAAGCATGAGCAAAGGTCTGTTCGGTTCAAATCGTGAACAACCCTGCAAATGGATGTCATGTAATCATCTGCAATCTCAAATGACTATTGGAAAATGATATGAAATTATATTACAAGTGGTGTAGGTATGGTCGTTTTGACACTTGTAGACGTTAATCCTTTGATCTACAATCATGTAGGGTTTGGAGTTCTTAACATAAATTTGTTGAAATTTCATGTAGTTAGGTTTGAAATTAAGGTATTGTATATAGGTTACCATTTATATACATGTAATATTTTAATTACTATTTGATTCATTTTGTAGTGTACTCACTACTAGAAACTGGGCCTTCCTTGACGCGCGAACGATGACACTCAGTAATTTATGACGCGCAAAAACGTCTGTCATAAAAAAAGTGTCGTATTTTTAAAAATTCTATGGTTAGATGACGCGCATTTTTGCGCGTCATAAACGTTGTGTCATTTAATAAAAAAACACGGAGGACATAAAAATGGTGCGCGTCAAGAATAAAAAAAATGTGTCGCTTTTTAATTTTTTTCCCGCCAAAAAATTTTGTTCCAAAATTCAAACCCCCGCTCATAATTTAGGGTTTTTTTTCACACCCCCGCTCATAACTTAGGTTTTTTTTTTGTTTTCCCCAAAATCACACCCCTCGCTCACCTGTTGCCCAAAATCACGGCGCTGAACCGTGTGCAGAATCGACGGGTCCGACGACCTAGCTCCGGCGACCGTGTCCAGAATCGTCTTCTCCGACGCTTCCATTCGAGACCTAGCTCTGGCGACGTGTGCAGTCACTAACCACCATCTTCTAAAGGTTCTATATCTCTCTCTCTCTCTCTCTCTCTCTCTCTCTCTCTCTCTCTCTCCTTCAAACCCAACTGCAATGGTTTATGATGACGAAGAACTCTTGTTGCTGCTTGCAGATAGACACGGGCTCTCATACGGTTTTCAGAAATCGGTTTGGTGTCTCCGCACGTTCTTTGCTGAAGGTTCTTTGGTAAAGGTGAGTGATCTTTCTATCTTCGATTTGCCTCTGGTTTGTGTCAATTTCGTTTAAATTTGAATGGCTCTTCTCTGTTCTCTACTCAACGTTTCACATGTCTTCCCTCATTAGTGAATTTCTATGTGTTGGTTAGTGAATTCGCAGTCCCTCTCTTCTGATTTTGTTCCAGCCTGTTTCTATTGTTGTTGATGGTGGATGATAAAATTTGTATCTGCTGTTTTCGTGGTTTATTCTGTATGCATATATAGTTTTTGTGGAAATGTCTTATCCTAACTCAAGAAATTTGATGATACATGATGGTATGAAATTGACTACTACCTGGTGTACAGTTGAAGATACAGAAAATGTTGTTTTTTGTTTTTATGATATATTGTTCATCAAAATCTGTAAATGATCATAGTTTTCAGAAATTGACTACTACCTGCCGCCATAGCAGAAGCAGAAGAAGTAGCAAGGGAGGCTGAGGCGCCATAGCAGAAGCATACGGTTTTCAGAAATCGCTTTTGACCATCCTTTTACCTTTTTGTAGATGGCTTGATAATGCAAGTATGGAGATGGAAGAAGCTAAGGTTACATGTAGTTAGATCTATATATGAAATGTATTATTTTGCTACAAGTGTATTGTATTTTGATTAGGAGGTTGATTGTCATTAATGTGGAAATTAGTGAATCTACAAAAATATTTTTTTTTAAATTTTGTTATAATTCATGACGCGCATTTATGCGTGTCATAAGCATATTTATGACGGGGGCTTCCTTGACACGCTTTTTATGGCACGCTTTGCGCGTCATAAAATGTGCGTCATTGTTCGCGCGTCAAGAAGCAGATGACGCGCATTTTGCGCGTCAAGAGGATTCTTGACCCTACCTTCCTTGACGCTTTTTTGCGCGTCATCTGGGCCCTTTCTTGACGCGCAAAAAGCGTCAAGAAAGGCCATTTTTGTAGTAGTGACTTGGAGTAAATTAGAAACCTTTTCCATATGGTGTCGGCCAATTTGCAGGTTTAGTTAATTAGATTATTTTTCTCTTTTTGGTATATATATAAGAGTCGTAAATCACAAATTTTGCCCGAGTCTTATTGCTCAATTACTCGGAGGTTTCACTCTCACAATTAATTATGAATGCTAGTTTTTGACCCTGTCAACATAAAACTGAAACCGTAATGTCACATAACTTGCAACGATCACTTTACTCATTCTACACATTCAAATTGGCCTACTTTACTTTGGTTTTTTTTTAATCCTATACACCCCGTATAAAGTTATACGAGGTATATAAGGGTGTAAAAATAGATGGTGGGTTGTAGCAAAAGTAGTAGGACCTGGATATTTAACTACCAATGATGTATAATGACTAAATTGCCACGGATATATGAGAGGAGTAAACTATTCTTCAGGGTATAATAATGACTTTTTCTTATGCTAATGTTAAACTCCTCTTTCACCTCCTTAACACCAAGGGACCTAAACATATTTAAAGAAAATCTAATCAGAAAACAGTGAATCAAAACAGTGGAGAGGGAGAGCATGTTTGTAACCTGGATAATCTCGAAAGCGTGAAGTGAATCACTTTCAGATAGAATATTTTCATGGTTCACTCGAGAAAATAAAGCGGATACGATCGAGGAACATATGAATTTTTTAATTTTGTAGATGATAGAATTTTTGAACCGTCCGTACCAAATTGATATGATCGTATATTTAGGAACATGAGCGTTGTAGATAATTGCTTTGTAGTTATCTACATTTTCAAATTTGAATCAAAATTTCCCAAATTACACTTTCAGTCCCTATGAAATTTTATTAAGCAATTTCTGGACAAACGAAAAATTCTATTGCAATTTTAATAAGCAATTTCTAGACAAACGAAAATTCTAGAGCAATTTTATTAAGCAATTTCTAGAGAAACGAAATTTTATTAAGCAATTTGGCTCCGCCCTTGGACCCCGCTCTCTCGGGGGCGCTGCCCCCGAACCTTTACCAAGGGGGCAACAAACCTTATCGATACGAGCGTACATTACCCCGCACCACCGAACCCGACTAATATAAGTTAAAAGTCCGATCAGTCAATAACCAATCCCTAATTACACTAAAATAGCAACAGAGCATGGGTGGTAAGTAATGCGGCTCTAATACTTTAGTCGCACGTGGTGGTGTTGCGGTTGTGACCTGGGATCTGACCTTATGTTACCACTAATTGTTTTTTTAGGAGATGGATTTAGTCGCTTTGATTTTGGCTGGCCGGTTGTGGCGGTTACCGGTTGGGCTAGTAGGCCGGTAGCCGTGGTCAGACCGGGGGAGAAGAAGAAACTATGTTTCGGTGTTGCTGAGAAACAACGATAGGTCTAAAAGAGAAAAAGGGAGATGGTCAGATCTTATCAAGAATCAAAATAAAACTGAGATTAAGCCCCAAACCAAATACTATAAACCCAAAATTTGTTACAGTCTCAAAGAACGTGGAACAACTATATATTTTGACACTGCATCTTAACTTTTAATCAGAAGAAATAGAGGAAGGCCCAGGAAGAAAAGTGATCTTTAAGGGTGTAGCGGCTAAGTGTAGAAAGAGAAACCTTGCGTCTAGCAATATTTAGTGGTTTGTGGAACTTAAGCCCAACTATCATCCAATAGATATTTCTAACTTGTGTTTTGCTTTGGATAATTATATATTTATCTAAGGGATTATATCTAGTGTTTGAAATTAAAAATGGTGATGTTTATTTTTATGAAATAGCATATGTTCGTTTGCATTCGTCTCGTTGACCGTTCATGGGCAAATTCAGTTCCTTAATAAACGAAAATGATCACAAATTTTCGTTCATTATGTGTTCATGAACTGTGTTTAAACACATTTAATGCTTAATGTCTAACAATCAAAGATGAACAAATCTTCGTTTGATTTTGTTCGTTTATAGGCCTAGATGTGAGAGTATGTTTTCAATCTATGTGGTAAAATGGACTTGCCATCAAGTAGAAAATGAATATAATAAATATCAATTGACCATTTAACAAGGCAATGTATACAAACACTCATATGCCTTACTTTCACACTTAGCATCCAAATCGTATCGTATAATACGGGTCATATATACAACACAGGTTATATTCAGAGTTTATATTTTTTGGTTGCCTAATGAGCCGTATTGTATCTTACGACCCATATTATGTTTGACATATACCCATATTATGTTTGACATATACGACCCATAACGAGTTGTATTGCATTTACGACCCGTATTAACTTTACTGGGAATGTGTAGCAAAGAATAAGAATAAAATACTATGTAAATTTGTAGAAAAATAAATTTTCATCAGAAAATATATATATATTTTTTATTTCTTTTTAAAGAGAAATAGAGAATCTCATACTCTCATAGAATCCATGGCAAAACGCCTAACAAAATTCACCCCATAAAAACAGAGGGACCAAAACCATAACAAAGTATTAAGAGCACACTATGCTCAAACAAAATAAATCATAAAAAACAGATAGTAATCAGCCAACACCACCATCAAATTTAGTCGACCACCTCGATCTTGGGACAAAATACATCCAAAACCACTCCAAAAGTTAGCCCAAAAGAACAAGCAGCAATACAACAACTCTAGATTAGATTGTCATAAAACATCTCAACATTAATTCACATTTATTAATACCGGTGATGCGCGTGGGGCCCGTAAGAGAGTTTTTAACATCTCTGGATCTTGAGCCCGATCAATTTGAGTGCGTATTCTCACCATCTTTAGCTTGGGTGACCTAGCCAGAATAAACTTCACAAAGTCCATCTCTGGTTTCAAGTTGCTGAACCATTCAATCTCCAATTCGATCAGATGATCCAACCAAACATCTGAGTATTCTTCCCAAACAACGAAGCATTCCTCATCACCATTATCATCGAAGCTATCCACACAATAAACCTCATCAATCTACATGAAGTTTCGTTATTTTTGTCAGTATACTTTGGTATGAGAATCAAAACAAACAGGATACACAATATACAACAATATTTACCTCTAGCTTAATTTTCTCCAAGTTCGGTGAACATTTGATCACAACAAGAAGAAAAGGTAATCCAAAGCTGTCAATAAAAGACATGAGGTCGAAACAAAAGTATTTGAGGTGGCATAGTCGTGGAAGCTCTTGTGGAACCGCCGAAAACTTTAACCATAGGAAAAACCAAGATTAACAACCAAGATTAACAACCAAAATATTATTTTTTTTTTATTTTAATTATAAATAATGTGAATAAATATTACCCGTAAATCTTGACCGTAAATAGTCAGATGTTCAATCACAGGTAAACACTTGAATAGCTCAATAATGGTGCAATATTCATCAAAAAGCGTGTTACATGCACACTGCAGCAACTTACAATATTCAAATAAGATAAGAAAGCCCAAGGAAATGGATAATCAAGTGATAACTTACCAGATGGAAGCTCTTAAGTGAAGGACAATTAGATAAAAGATGTAGAAGACTTTTTGTAGAGATTTCTACTAGATCTAAGACTAAGCTTCTAAGGCTACCAAATTCATTAAACACTGGTTCGTGCTCAAGATCAATAGTAACACATGAGAGATGTAGGTCTGTTAAGTGATGCAACGAGAAGATAGATATGGGTAAGTCAAACCGAAATCTGTCATCCCATCCATCAATTGCTAATTTCTTGACTGTATGATTCTTTGCCAAATGAAGTATTATTCGGTCAAAGTCAAAACATTCGCAATGTATACATGGGTGAATGGTGAGCTCGTGTATTGGACCCTGGTGCAGTAAGAGAACTTGGTGTATCTTATATAACGTTTTACACCTCATGTCCATGCTTTCCCGTGTAGTACTCCTGTACCAGTTCTCGGAATGTGGATCGTGATGAAAGTTTAGTTTTGGAATTTTGACCCACTTGTATCTCCATTCCCTTGAGAGAATGCTTGTCCTTGCTGCCTCTTCGGTTGGTAAAAGACAAAGGATGATTTCTAGTATGGTTTGAGGAAGTGTGCTGATTATATCCATTGACAATCGTTTAGCTGCCAAAAAAAAACTAGTTATTTTTAGATAAAGTATAATAATCCAAGAATCCAAAGAAAGAAGCCCATGTATCATTGCAGCTATGCTTCTTATTGGGTTGGAGTCAACTGTAAAGATTAAACCATTTTCTTATACTCATTCAAACTTATGGTTGGCCTTGTTTGAAGTTTGAATACAATATCAGATGACCATTAAGTTATAAAGGGTCATAAACAAGTTTAATACCACATACTATACTGACTCTTAAAACCAACATCAATTTACACATTCAATTTAAACCTAATTTTAAAACCAATTTTATTCTCTCTAAAGCCCTATTGAAAATAAAATTGAAAGATATATGAAGCTTTTTTTTCTTTACCAGAGGTAAAAGATTCATCATTCAAGATTTCAAGCTAATAACACAAAATTAAATTAGTTTGAATCAAACGAGAAACAGTTACAACTCACAAGTGAAGCCAAAATGTGTCAAAATCCCATTAACAGCAACAAACATGTGGGAGATTAAACAGACAGATCGACTATCACATATTCATGTGTGAAAGAGATTAAACTAATGGTTACATTTTGATGTAAAGTACGGAAGAACGATGGGCAAAGAAGAACTGACCTACAATCGGGTAAATTTCAGATGAAAAATAAGACGAAATCGTTGCTGTTGAGGACCATCGTCGATTGATTGCCGTCGAGAGTTCCAATCGTCCAAAATCGTATCTCCAAACTCGAAATTCGTTGCTCACTTGTTGAGTTGCTATAAACTGGGGTTGTCCGTTCACTACCCCCTCATGACCCGCAGCAAATACTTTTTTAGATAGGAAAAAAAAACAATTTAAGTTAAGGGCCTGTTTGTTTTTCCATAAAACCTCTTATTAACCTCTTAAGTCTGATCGAGTCAGACGTTTTAAGAACTTAGGTTGTTTGTTTTTTAAATATTAATAAGGGGTTAGGTTCCACACAAAACCAAACATTATGTAAAAACTAAAAAACTTAAGGCTAAGGGACTGAAATTGAAAATATATCTAATATTCATTAAAAACACAGAGGGGCATAAATGGAAAATTGAAAAAAAAATCACAAATCAAGCAAACAACTCTACACACCCCCGTCAGCCTTGGTCAGCAGCATTCTCTAGCTCGCCGGTGAAGAACACAAGCTTAAGTTCAGTCAGGTATTATTACGACAATGTTGCATGATGCAACATTACGACATTGTTGCATGATGCAACATTACCACAATGTTGCTTAAATGTCAGTTAATTTTTTCTCACATTGTTGCGCAACATTACGATAAATGTTGCATGTTGCAACATTACGACATTGTTGCATGATGCAACATTACGACAATATTGCTTAAATGTCAGAGCATGATCTGAAACAGATTTGGAGAACCATCAGAGCTTTTGGCTGTGATTCCACACCATTTTTTATCGAAATCAATGGCTTAATCGAGCTAATTCACGTCGTTTGACTTTTACGGGTCAAAGTTCATACGTTTTGACCATAAAAAATTAGAGATTTGTGTTGATATTTGGAGGTTCTCACTGGTCTGGTTGGTTTCAGCATCCAAATACGCATCCAACGAGCAAAAAATCATCGAGTTTTGTTCAGTTTGTGAATTTCCGATCATCTTCTTCATTAAGCTAGTCGCCGGAATTTTTTTAACCTCAACGAAACGTTACAACAATGGTGCTAGTTTGATAGAGGTCGTTGAGACGAATCCAACGCAAGTTTCAGATTCCATTTTTGTTGGGTATATCTCGAGATATGGTGTTTTGAAGTTCGTTCAAGGCCACCGGAAAAATTTGTTGAGTCGCCGGAATCTGAATCGGAAATACGGGGGCTGGGCATCCCTGAAATATTTCATTGAGTTTTGTTGCGCAAAATGTCTAAAATACCCCCACTTAATTAGGTTTTTTGGTTTTTTCACTTTTATTAAGTTTTCCCCTGATCCTAACCCTATTAATAAGAGGTATTATCTCTTAAAAACATCTAAATCATAAAGAGGTAAAAGATCCTCTTATTCCCTCAAAATCTCGGTCAGATGTTCAGCCCCTCCAAAAAACGATGCGCGCTGCTCCCTTGTTCTAAACCCTAAAACGCAAACATGTCACACCCCCAAAAATCTCACGCGCGATCACGCGCCGCAGGGAGCGTGACAAACCAGGATCGTTGTCCATTAGTTACACCAAACGACCAATAATTAATAAAAGGTTGTATATTTTATTAAAATATAAATACAGAGTTTTACAAATGCGGAAGCGTAATATGCTGAAAGTATTTATTGTAAAAAAACACCGCCACCCAAGGTGACGTGGCTTGTTCAAAGACAATAAAAGGGTTTCGAAGTCTCATGCATGCGTACTCGTGATACTCGAACATCTGCAACCTGAGAATAACATGCTAAAACGTGTCAACACAAAGGTTGGTGAGTTCACAGGTTTATCAATTCCAAAAACAGTTCAAGTTAATGTAAA
The DNA here is from genome assembly GCA_039602395.1 of Deinandra increscens subsp. villosa. NCBI lineage: Eukaryota > Viridiplantae > Streptophyta > Magnoliopsida > Asterales > Asteraceae > Deinandra > Deinandra increscens. Next base: position 102,113,118 of record JBCNJP010000007.1, on the reverse strand, counting down.
TTGACTGCTCAACAACAGTCCCAGTTCAATGTAAATCAACTGTTCCTCGACAGTTCAAGTTCAGTTTAAGATCGATTGTTCAACAACAATCAAGTTGAGTTTATGATTGACTATTCAACAATAGTCAAGTTAAGTTTAATATTGACGGTTCAATAACAGTCAAGTTGTAAGAGCATAATCACTAATATATATCAGATAGCTAGCTAGGCTATATACATGAAACTTCGCACGTTGATGGTCACCGAAGCTAACAGTTGTTTACAGTGTGCGCAGTTTGCCTTGTTGGGTTTAGGACGAATATAACACCCGTTCGATATCCAATCGAGTCAGCGCGACTGACCCGGGTGGGGTTTGTCAGACCCAGTAGTACTACATTATATTTCCCGCTATCGTCATTAATACTAACGGTACCATAGGAAGGACTTTGTTGTATAGTGTGCTACAAGTACTTCAAGTGATATATAAAAGTCTAATTATCTCAGTTGTGTAAATCATGCATGTTAATCTCCCCCAAAAGGATTAAAACGGTAAAATGGGGCCGTGAAACTCACCTTAGGTTGCTCAGCAAAGTTTCCAGATAAACAGTTAATTCAAGTAGCAAGAACGAGTCTTGTGCAAGCAATCAATCACCTAACGAGCATTCAAGTATAAGTGTGTGTTCTATAAACTATCAAGTCTAACGTAAACGATAAAAACGAAGGATCGTGAAGTCCGGAATAAATCGAGGATAACACGTGTGCCAAATCCGAGCGATTATCGAAATAACGCTAGAAAATTCAATATATAACTTATATATATTTTCTAAGTTTGAGGATATCAAAAATAAATATATATAATATATATATTTAACTAAATGTTCAAGTGACGCTAATAATAAAGTTTCAACAAGTTATAAATATATATATATACATAAACATGTTAAATCCAAGGATTCGAGTATTTATTTTGAAAGAAACAACAATTAATAGTGAATTATAATTCAAACCGAGTATTTTGTGTTTCTAGCCAAAACGACGCTTTTATATATATATTTATGATCATTTACACAATATATATATATATATACAAGTGGGGCGACCCGCGCTTCGCCGCGGAGCCGACCCATTTTTTTAGCTAAATAAACGAAGATAATTAAGAAGCTAACCCAAATAAACGAAGACAATTAAGAAGCTAACCCATATTTGTTTTGTGATGTAGTAGCAGATATAAAAAATGCTTTGGCAGATTGAGGCAGGGGTTGGAGAGCAAAAGAAAGTTAAAAACGAAATTACCACTGAATTGGATTTGTTCTTATATAGTTTTAGAAGAACTTGCACTGTAACAATTTAATGGCATGTATGTTTATATAGGTGGCTATGTAAAGCCGAAGGCGAGAAATTGTATCCTCTAATGCAAATCCATGATAGTCAAAAGCATTGTATGATCATAAGTAAAAGCCTTGATTTTAAATCTATAAATATAAACTTGAGTTCTAGAAACATTTCTCGCCTGCTTCTTTTTCAGTGCATAATGGCTTCTTTTTCACCCTTTCTCCATAAAGTCCACCTGAAAGTATACAACATGAAACAAAGTAGCTGACCTTTTAAAGTCAAACAGACTCAAACCCATAAACATAAACCTATGAGAAACCTATATAAAGTACCTTTAATCCAAAGGCATAACCAATCTGGATATGGTCTTAATGTGCAACTCCACCTGTAAGATCACAACCTAAAATATATATTCAACCCCAATAAAAAAAATGACATTTAATTCTTACAATGAAACCAACAACCTGCTTCTTATCTCCATCTCATGGTACAGCTGACTTTGAAAAGTCTAAATGTCCAAAAATAGTGTCAGCCTGAAATTGTAAAAAATGTTTAACCATAATATATATAGAACATGCACTTAATATTCAACCCACCCATTCCTAACTTAAAATTGTGAGAGATAGGAGCTAGCCGTTGACTAAAATAGTCAACAAACACCTACTTTCCACAACTGTGCATGCACCAATAGCCTTAAAATCAAATAAAATACTACAATGCATTCCATCGAGAAAAACTGTTCACCTAGCCTTTGAGAAGCTAATCAAATGCAACCAATTACTAATAACACAAAATTCATTTAACAATAACAGAAAGGTCAAAACATTATATACCCATTGAGACTAATACATATCTGCTATGTAAGCTTCATATGACCACCAGAACAGGCGTGTAACAATAACATAATTCCAATAGCATGAAAGGCAAGAGCAACATCCGACCCTAAAGAGCCAACGGGCGCTACAGATCCACCAATTTCAGCACGTGAAGATGAAGTCGACGATGAGGAATCCAAGCCCGTGTTTGCAGGCACGCGCGAGCGTTGCTACGGAGTTGACATGTGTTCAACTATTATAGATTTTAATACTTAACGCGTGGGCCGACCCGCGCTTCGTAACGGAGCAGAACTGTTTTAAAATGTCGGTTAGCGAAACCATAAGATACGGGCCGTGCAAAACTCATGCCATCAATGCATATAAATTTACTTTTAACAATTAATGGCAATTGTTTAAATTGAAAATCAGTCAAAATATGCATATATGTAGAAAACTCCATGTTCCATGATGAGCAAAAGAGCCATAAGATTGTTTATTCAAAGAAAACTAAAAAAATAAAACATACATAACCCTTAACAATTCATAGGTAAAACTGCATTTAAACCCATTTTGTTATCTACTACACAGGAAAAATAGCAAACTTAGTGATATACCATGTGACTTTAAAGCTGAGGTATGGTGTGCAGAATCTGCAAATAGAGCTCAAATACTAAAAAATTTATCAGTTGTATTAAACCTACTATTTTAGGGCTTCTTTCCCTTCAAAAGCTGATAAAAGTCACCACATTCATATCAACAGAAATACACATAGTAGTATTTATAGTGAAGTACCTCTTCCCTTTTCTTCAGATCAGCTTCCCTAGCTTGCAACTCTTTCTCTTTCTTCTTCATATCCTTCAAAAACATCCACAGAAAGCAAGAGTTATTAGCAACAGGAAGTACCACAGTACCAGCTATTCAAAAAAATTAAGCAGTGTTCTATATATCCCTAGTCAGAATTTCTTAATTGGCCACTTAGGCATGAATCATCTATCCAAGCCTCGGATTAGTAGCCAACTTATTATCCAATTTATTCAGTTGACTACTAATCTTCAAATTAAAAGTTTCAAGAAACTAAGATTTAAGATGTCTCCTCTAACTTATGTTCATTAACTGAATCTCTTATCATGATCGTCCTCCAAGTAAATTGTAATGATGGAACAATGAAATTAGTTATTCAGAAGAGTAGTCATGTCTAAATACTGTGTCAATAATTCAATATTCACTTGTAAAAGTAATCTAAAAGAACTCTATTCCATATGTTACGATGAACAGCTTACAAAGCCAGTCAACCACCCAGCTTTTTTTAAATTTCTTTAAACACTACTACACCAGAAAAACAAATAGTCAAATACAATAAAATCCAACAGTTAAGCTATGTATAAGCTGCTGATGCAACTAAAGCATTTCCTCCTCTTGATCATCTTAAAATAATATTTTCATTTGGTCATCTATCTACAATCAATTTAGTTTGTCATAAAAAATAGAAGCAAAAGTCATCACAACTTAACATAATCACGACGCAATTAAAGAGAAGTTAAATGAAGTAAACTTACAAAAGGCACACGACAACAAAAACGAACAGAAACAAAGTTTAAACCTGCATACAAAGAGCATACAATATACATCAGCCCATAATACACATGGACAAAGGAGTATTAGCATCTAAAAAGCGATATTTCCACATGTATAGACCAAAAAACGACGGGCTCTAATAGGTAAGATTTCCTTTTAATTGCAGCAAAATTAAGCAAACATGTTCTAAGAATAGGTAACAATTGATGTTCTGTTCACCCTCACTGAGATACAGATTTATATTGTCTCAAAAGTTTATCAATAAACAGGAAATATGAATGCTAACATTCTTTAAATATGGGCATTTAAAGCAACAGGAAGTAGGAAAAAACGAAATCTATTAAGAACACACTGTAACAAACTATGGTACCTCAAAAGACGCTGGAGCCTTCCAAACACCTTCAACTACACAACATCAAAAAAACATAAACAGTCATTAGGTCTAGAAATCATATAATTTACAAAAAAAATACACCCGAATTCCTTTGAGATCGTAAAGTCAAAAAGGTTTTTTTTACAAACCCTAATTCGTTACGGCGGCGCGAGATTAGATGATTCGTCGCAGCAGAAGAGGCGAGCACGAAGGCTAAGACGGGAAGGACAGAGAGTTCTTCAGCCATGGTTGAAAGCTAGGTTATGAGAGAGACGATGAGTCGGTGTTAAGGGATGTATGCGAGGCTGGAAATGAGAGAAACGTAGAGAGATAGAAACCAATCGTGTGCCAGAAGTTGTGACGGTGGTCACAGAGAGGAAGGGTTGAAGACGATTGCTCCTTTGGATGTGTTCCATCGCCTCTCTCTTTCTCCTGCAACTGATAGGATTGAGTGTTGAGAGAGATGGGGGGACGGTTGCGTGTAAGAAGAAAAGTTTGATTGAAGATTTTCCTGTAGAAGATGTCCATCGGAGATGTCTTGAGGAGAGCAGGTGAACTACTCGACATCACTTCAAAGGATGGCGATGTGTGCAAAAGAGGCGCACATGTGCCCTAATCTCAGCAATAAACCTTTATATATGATCCATATCCATATGGATATGGATGACCCGACCCGCGAGTTTTACAGGTAAAGAAACCACCTTGAGCATGCTTCATGGAGTTGTAAACTTGGCTTTAAAGGCTATACAATGTGTGCATCATGGAGTTGTAAATTATGCTTTAAAATTTGTACTATAAGTTATATTATGTTAATATAGGGTAATATATATATATATATATATATGTATATATATATATTCTCTTTTATGAGGAACCCAATCTCTAGCTCAACATTTGTATACAAATTTGTATTAATAAAACTCTATCTTAGATTTATTACGTCAAAGTTTACGGGTTTAGTAATGAATATGCATTTTTATGGGTTTAAACATTTGTAGGAAATTGTTTCAAAGAAGTTTTGATTTACTAGAAAGCCTAAAATCGCAGTATATAAAAAAAATAGGCAAGGTGAGGCCGCCTGGGGTCGAACCCGCGACCTCCCCTTCGCTAAATCAGTGTCTTAACCATTGAGGTAGTGCTGCGATTGTGTCAAGGTTCAGCCAGGAATCTTTTTATGCGATATGGGGGCTGGAAACGAGTTAAGAGAAATAAAAAGGAGAATTATGCAGAGGACGGGGGTTGAACCCGCGACCTTAAGGACATCAAGCGGAGGTTTACCAACTAGGCTACCCGGCCCTGTGTGTTATAACCCGAGATTTTATCTTAATAACCCATGCCAGCCGCGAGTCATCTTCTTCATTGAAGAACTCCGGTGGCCGGATTTTTATTCCGGTCACCGGAAAATCGCGAAAACACAGAAAACACAAAAAAAGTGTGCGATTAACACAGGAGATGAGTTACCTTGAGTCGGAGATGAGATACAACAAGGTTTAGACACCGAAATCGAGCCCGAAAGTTCCGACAACAACCCCGCTTGTTACTCCAATTCCGAAATTGAAAGCTCCTGTTCGATCAGCGTCGAGAGGCGATTCCAGTGGATGCAAAATGGGGGTGGATGGTGCAACGATTGGTCGGAATTTTGTAAATTTCGGTGACGTTTTGGTGGGTTTTCTTCGCGACGACGGGGAGAGAACGAGAGACGAGAGCAGAGGCTTGTATGATTGCAATGATATTCTCTTATCATTGACTCCAATTGATAACCAAGAAAAGAAACGGTCGATTGTGAATTGAATCGGTCGAAACCGATGTACAGTCGCGAATTCGGTTACAAACTTGAATTGATTTCACGTAAATGTTCCTTGATTGACAATTGACTATTGACACATTTAGTCCCTCCTTAACTTTTAAAAATGACACCAGGTTTAAGATAATTACAACAATAATCCTTACTAGTTTCGTAAAGGAAAAGAGATTTAAGAATTGGCGGAAAGGGTCCCTCAAGGTTATAAACCTCTAACGAACTCTAACGGAGTTAACGGGAAATGTTTCTAACAACGAATATACGAGGAGTGTCAAAATATACCAAACGTATAATGTTTATAAAATGTATAAACCTCATTTTATTCATATGAAATCATAGAATTATAATTCCACCATTATTTTTCTAAAATCATATAAAATCACAACTTAACTATATATAATAATTTATATTTACTCATCTTAAATTCTCATAAAATCATGGACTTTAAACTTATAACTTATGTATATTTAAGTCACATAAAGCCATGAATAATAGCTTGTAATTAAATCATTAGGTTACATATAAATATGATTGAGATCTATATAAATATATCTCACAAAAGTAAATGTTTAATTATTACATAAAATGACATAACGTCACATGAAATCATAATTTATGATTTACATAAAATCGAGAATATCAAGCGTCTAGACTTAAGTGCATGCCCGTTTAGTGATTACTACACAAAACCCTAATTGCTAATGTCAACGCAGATAAGCACATAAATGTTCACACAATATTTAATACGTTTTACGTTCAATTAATGTCAGAAAATGACCTGAAAAGTCGGATTGTCACAAAACAGCTCCTGGTTCGTCCATCGCAAGTTCGCAACAGCGGCCTCTCTCGATCTCTATCTCTCTGGTTCGATCTGGGTTACAGATCTCCATCTTTCTGGTTCGTCCTCTCGATCTCCATCTCTGGTTCTGTGAGATCTCGTTTTTATGTACGCTCAGAGTGCACTCCAGGTCTGTTTAGATTTTATTAATTTTATAGCTGATTTGATATGCTATAGAGATGGCTGTTTTTCTAATTTGAAGCTATGGTTATAAGTTCTTGATTGTGATTACGGATTAGTTCTTATAGTTTCTGTTTTGGACTCTAGATTTCAAGCAATTAGGCTTTACAAAGGCTTGATTTTTATTGAAAGTTTGTATCTTTGATTAGAGCTTTCAAGCAATTGGGTCGGGTCTGGTTAACTAACTGGTGTTCTAGTTTGAGTTGTTAGTAGTTTAGTGCTGTTGTTAGGTTTCATCAACTCTCTTATCTGCAGCCACACTGGTCTTTTTTTTGCATCTTCTGTTGGTAGTTACATTTAATGGATCTTGTATTTCATATGTCAAAGTGTCATGTAACTAGAAGTTTCATTCATGAATTTCAAAATAAAGGGTTTGATTCAAGGAGTTGACAAGGGTTAGCATCCTGTGGGTTGTTAGCCGACCTGAGAAAATTGACGGACTGAACGGGATGGGTCTGAGACGAACCACGAGACACAAGATTGGTTTGGTGCTTCGTCTTTGTCTTCCACATATGATGAATTTGAGAGAAGAAATTGCGGCACGTACAATTAATGCAAAATTAAGTTTGAATCCTCGGATGTACCGGAAACATTGTATTTGTTCTTGTACTTTTTTTTTTAATATTTTATGTTAAGACAAATTTATTTTTAAATTAACTGCATAAGTTTAACATTTAAAATGGTGATACAGACGTTTATTAATATTCAGATGTTATACAAAAAACAAACAGCCTTAATGATTCAGATTTCAGACAGTTGAACCACCTCTTAACATTCAGATGTGGTATTCAGATTCAGACATAAATCTCTGACAGAAAACAAATGGGGCCTAACTAAATTAATGAACCCAAATATCCACAATCACGAACACTCTTTTAAGTTAAAACTAGAGTCACCACTAGGACTTGTCCTAGTGGTACAGGCGATTAGGAGATGACTCATGACTGAAAGGTCATGAGTTCGAGTCTTTAAGCCACCAAGTTTTCCACCCGGCCGTTCGCGGAGGTGGTTTTCCCTGGAACGGTTTGACTGATGGTTTTGGACGCCTGTGGGCCCCTTTGCCCGTGGACGATCCCAGCTCAAGACTCGTTTAGTTGGCCGTTAAAAAAAAAAGTTAAAACTAGAGTCAAAGTACAGCGTGTTAAAACCGGATGTGTTGTACTTTTTTGAACGTTGTATAATTAAATAACCATAAGATAGTTGGAAAAAATGTGTATGAATGAGATGTTAATCTCAAAGAACGAATGTAAAAAAGTTAAAAGTTTCGTGGCCAAAGTAGAAGACAACAAAACTTAGACAAAAAAAAACTTTAAAAGTTAAAGGATACAAAACGTAAGAGTATGAAACATATGTGACTAAACTATAAAAACCAAAAGTATACTATATCGTAAAAAAAAGTGTTTAAAAGTTTAAGGGGTAGAAACTGCCAAAATCCTAAAGTATTATGACCAATTTAAAAGAAGCAAAAACTATACTATTCATCACCAACTTTTATTGTATATAACGAGATGTTTACCCACCCCGCGCGTTGCTGCGGGGTTTGAATTTGTATACTGAACGAAAGTAAAAAAGGTTAAGTGATATAAAATGTAAAAGTTTAAAATTCTCGTGGACAAAGTATAAAACTATAGAAGTATATTAAAAACGAAAATAGAAAAGTTAAAAGTTTCGTGCCCAAAGTAGAAGATAAAAAAAAAAACTTAAAACAAAAAAAAAACTTTAGAAGGTAGAGGATTAAAAAGTTAAAGAGAATAAAACGTAAAAGTCTAAAAGTCTTGTGGTGAAAGTATAAAACTATAAAAATATACTAAGTTAAGTGGTATAAAACGTAAAAGTCTAAAAGTCTTGTGGTGAAAGTATAAAACTATAAAAGTATACTAAAAACGAAAGTATAAAAGTTAAAAGTTTCGTGGCCAAAGTAAAAGATAACAAAACTTAAAACAAAAAAAAAGTTTAAAAGTTAGAGGGTAAAAAAGTTAAGGGGTATAAAACGTAAAAGTCTAATCTTGTAGTGAAAGTATAAAACTATAAAAATATACTAAAAATGAAAATAGAAAAGTTAAAAGTTTCGTGGCTAAAATAGAAGACAACAAAACTTAAAATAACAAAAACTCTAAAAGTTAAACGGTACAAAACATAAGAGTATGAAACAATGTGGTCAAACTATGAAAACTAAAAGTTTACTATTTCGTTAGAAAGAAAAAAACAAATCGTAAAAGTTTAGGGGTAGAAAGCGTCAAAACACCAAAGTCACGTGGCCAAAGTTTGAAAAACTAAAAGTATACTATTCATCATGAAATAAAATAACAAAATCTCTAAAAGTTAAACGGTACAAAACGTAAGAGTATGAAACAATGTGGCCAAAACTATGAAAACTAAAAGTTTACTATTTCGTTAGAAAGAAAAAAAACAAATCGTAAAAGTTTAGGGGTAGAAAACGTCAAAAAACCAAATTCACGTGGCCAAAGTTTGAAAACCTAAAAGTATACTATTCATCATGAAATTTGAAAAAAAAACAAATTGTAAAAGCTTAGGGGTAGAAAACGTCAAAAAACCAAATTCACGTGGCCAAAGTTTGAAAACCTAAAAGTATACTATTCATCATGAATTTTGATTGTATATTATATAAATTAAATATGTTAGTTTATTATATTTGTAGCCTCCATTCTCTTCAGCCTCGTCCATTGTCCTTGTTTTTATTAATATTAGTATAATTCTTTCTTGTATAGAATGTCTTCTCACAAAGAATTCAATAGAATCGAGACTTCTCATGTTGAATTAAGACGAAAGTTAAAATAATTTCATCATCTTTCATTTTTTGATTTCATCATTTCATTTCCTACGGGTGAATCTTGAAGCTTCTTGTTTATGCATGTATATGATTGGTAGAGAGATAAATAAGTGATATGAAGGTGTTATGTCAGATCACCATCAACATTTAGGTCATTTTGTAAAAAAAATTCCAACAAGACTAGTTTGTTAGTTATTGGACAAAATGTGGTAAAATTGAAAATATGAATAAAGGTGTTATGTCAGATCACCACCCATCATTACTTTCTTTTTTGTTTTGCGACGCTCAGAATTCGCTCGACGATCGCTCGAAAAATACTCGGATCGAAAGTCGCTCGTTCGATTTTGAACCGTTTAAAAAAATGCTCCGTTCGACTCGGTTCGGTTTGTAAACGAACCAAGCACGAGCAAAGGGCCGTTCGGTTCGAATCATCAACAACCCTACAAATGGATGTCATGTACTCATGTGCAATCTCAAATGACTATTGGAAAATGATATGAAATTATATTGCAAGTGGTGTAGGTATGGTCGTTTTGACACTTGTAGACGTTAATCCTTTGATCTACAATCATGTAGGGTTTGGAGTTCTTAACATAAATTTGTTGAAATTTCATGTAGTTAGGTTTAAAAGGTATTGTATATAGGTTACCATTTATATACATGTAATATTTTAATTACTATTTGATTCATTTTGTAGTGTACTTGGAGTAAATTAGAAACCTTTTCCATATGGTGTCGGCCAATTTGCAGGTTTAGTTAATTAGATTATTTTTCTCTATTTGGTATATATATAAGAGTCGTAAATCACAAATTTTGCCCGAGTCGTATTGCTCAATTGCTTGGAGGTTTCACTCTCACAATTAATTATGAATGCTAATTTTTTGACCCTATCAACATAAAAACTGAAACCGTTATGTCACATAACTTGCAACGATCACTTTACTCATTCTACACATTTAAATTGGCCTACTTTACTTTGTTTTTTTAATCTTATACACTCCGTACAAAGTTATATACGAGGCATATAAGGGTGTAAAAATAGATGGTGGACTATAGCAAAGTAGGCCCCTGGATATTTAACTACCAATGATGTATAATGACTAAATTGCCACGGATATATCAGAGAAGTAAACTATTCATCAGGGTATAATGACTTTTTCTTATGCTAATGTTAAACTCCTCTTTCAACTCCTTAACACCAAGGGACCTAAACAGATTTAAAGAAAATCTAATCAGAAAACAGTGAATCAAAACAGTGGAGAGGGAGAGCATGTTTGTAACCTGGATAATCTCGAAAGCGTGAAGTGAATCACTTTCAGATTGAATATTTTCGTGGTTCACTTGAGAAAATCAAGCGGATACGATCGAGGAACATATGAATTTTTGAATTTTGTAGATGATAGAATTTTTGAACCGTCTATACCAAATTGATATGATCGTATATTTAGGAACATGAGCGTTGTAGATAACTGCTTTGTAGTTATCTACATTTTCAAATTTGAATCAAAATTCCTCAAATTACACTTTCAGTCCCTATGAAATTTTATTAAGCAATTTCTGGACAAACGAAAATTATATTCCAGTTTTAATAAGCAATTTCTAGACAAACGAAAATTCTAGAGCAATTTTATTAAGCAATTTCTGGAGAAACGAAATTTTATTAAGCAATTTGGCTCCGCGTCTTGGACCCCGCTCTCTCGGGGGCGCTCCCCCCGAACCTTTACCAAGGGGGCAACAAACCTTATCGATACGAGTGTGTACTACCCCGCACCACCGAACCAGACTAATATAAGTTAAAAGTCCGATCAGTCAATAGCCAATCCCTAATTACACTAAAATAGCAACAGAGCATGGGTGGTAAGTAATGCGGCTCTAATACTTTAGTCGCACGTGGTGGTGTTGTGGTTGTGACCTGGGATCTGACCTTATGTTACCACTAATTGTTTTTTAGGAGATGGATTTAGTCGCTTTGATTTTGGTTGGCCGGTTGTGGCGGTTACCGGTTGGGCTAGTAGGCCGGTAGCCGTGGTCAGACCGGGGGAGAAGAAGAAACTATGTTTCGGTGTTGCTGAGAAACAACGATAGGTCTAAAAGAGAAAAAGGGAGATGGTTAGATCTTGTCAAGAATCAAAATAAAACTGAGATTAAGCCCCAAATCAAATATTATAAACCCAAAATTTGTTACAGCCTCAAAGAACGTGGAACAACTATATACACAAAATATTAAGTTGTAGGATACAACTTTCGTCTTTCGATCCTCAGACCCGAAATATAATGTCAAAGACACATTATATACGATGGACAAGAGAATGTGGCATCGTTGTGATGAAACTCTAGAAAGTTTCAACGAAACAGAACAACATGTATAGAGGAACACCCTGGAAGAAAAGTGATCTTTAACTAGTAGGGGTGAGAAAAAACCGAAAAAACCAAATCGAAACCGAAAAAACCGATGAAACTGAACCGAAAAAAAAAACCGAACCGGAAGAAAAACCCAAAAAAAACCGAACCGAAAAAAACCGAACCGGAGATAATGGTTCGGTTTCGGTTTCATGTCTATTAAAAACCGAACCGAAAAAACTAAACCATTAGAAAACCAAACCGAACCGAGGGGCAAATAAGTGAATTAGCATTTTTAGGATGGCACGTTGTAAATCCTTAAATCTTACTTTATATTTTAAGTTAACACTTAACACTTAACTTTAAAAATCTTTAAACCTTAATTTATATTTTAAGTTTACACTTAATTTTAAGATTTTTAGTAACTCTTTTTCCCTTAATTTATATTTTTAAGTTAACATTTAATAGTTTACGTCAAGTTTTTTAGCGTTAAAAACTTTTAAATATAACGTCACTTCGTATTTTGTATGGTCACACACTTCATGTAACTACTTTTTTTTCTTTTTCTTTTCTAATATAATAGTTATGACGGTACTTGGTTTTTACTATTATTTATTTATTTTTTAAGATTAGACATTATTTAAAATTATATTAACAACATAGTACAAAATAAAGAAACCGAAACCGGAAAAAAATCAAAAAAGCCGAACCGAAAAAAACCAAAACCGAACAGTTTTTTTTTCTTAGGAACCGAAAACTTCGGTTTCGGTTCGGTTAGAGCCAAAAACCGAACCGAACCATCTCACCCCTATCTTTAAGGGTGTAGCGGCTAAGTGTAGAAAGGGAAACCTTGCGTCTAGCAATATTTAGTGGTTTGTGGGACTTAAGCCCAACTATCATCCGATAGATATTTCTAACTTGTGTTTTGCTTTGGATAATTATATATTTATCTAGGGGATTATATTAGTGTTTGAAATTAATTAAGAATGGTGATGTTTATTTTTATGAAATAGCATATGTTCGTTTGCATTCGTCTCGTTGACCGTTCATGGGCAAATTGAATTCCTTAATAAATGAAAACGATCACAAATTTTCGTTCATTATGTGTTCATGAACTGTGTTTAAACACATTTAATGCTTAATGTTTAACAATCAAAGATGAACAAATCTTTGTTTGGTTCTGTTCGTTTATAGGCCTAGATGTGAGATTTGATGCGATAGTATGTTTCCAATCTATGTGGTAAATGGACTTGCCATCAAGTAGAAAATGAATATAGTAAATATCAACTGACCATTTAACAAGGCAATGTATACAAACACTCAAATGCCTTACTTTCACACTTAGCATCCAAATCGTATCGTACAATACGGGTCATATATACAACACGGGTCATATTCAGAGTTTATGTTTTTTGGTTGCCTAACGAGTCGTATTGTATCTTACGACTCATATTATGTTTGACATATACGACCCGTATAGGGTTATACGACCCATAACGAGTTGTATTACATTTACGACCCATATTAACTTTACTGGAAATGTGTAGCAAAGAATAAAAATAAAGTACTATGTAAATTTGTAGAAAAATAAATTTTCATTTTAATTTTTTTTATTTCCTTTTAAAGAGAAATAGAGAAACTCATAGAATCCATGGCAAAGCGCCTAACAAAATTCACCCCATAAAAACAGAGGGACCAAAACCATAACAAAGTATTAAGAGCACACTATGCTCAAACAAAATAAACCATAAAAAAACAGATAGTAATCAGCCAACACCACCATCAAATTTAGTCGACCTCCTCGATCTTGGGACAAAATACATCCAAAACCACTCCAAAAGTTAGACCAAAAGAACAAGCAGCAATACAACAACTCTAGATTAGATTGTCATAAAACATCTCAACATTAATTCACATTTATTATTACCGGTGATGCGCGTGGGGCCCGTAAGAGAGTTTTTAACATCTCTGGATCTTGAGCCCGATCAATTTGAGTGCGTATTCTCACCATCTTTAGCTTGGGTGACCTAGCCAGAATAAACTTCACAAAGTCCATCTCTGGTTTCAAGTTGCTGAACCATTCAATCTCCAATTCGATCAGATGATCCAACCAAACATCTGAGTATTCTTCCCAAACAACGAAGCATTCCTCATCACCATTATCATCGAAGCTATCCACACAATAAACCTCATCAATCTACATGAAGTTTCGTTATTTTTGTCAGTATACTTTGGTATGAGAATCAAAACAAACAGGATACACAATATACAACAATATTTACCTCTAGCTTAATTTTCTCCAAGTTCGGTGAACATTTGATCACAACAAGAAGAAAAGGTAATCCAAAGCTGTCAATAAAAGACATGAGGTCGAAACAAAAGTATTTGAGGTGGCATAGTCGTGGAAGCTCTTGTGGAACCGCCGAAAACTTTAACCATAGGAAAAACCAAGATTAACAACCAAGATTAACAACCAAAATATTAAATTTTTTTATTTTAATTATAAATAATGTGAATAAATATTACCCGTAAATCTTGACCGTAAATAGTCAGATGTTCAATCACAGGTAAACACTTGAATAGCTCAATAATGGTGCAACGTTCATCAAAAAGCGTGTTACATGCACACTGCAGCAACTTACAATATTCAAATAAGCTAAGAAAGCCCAAGGAAATGGATAATCAAGTGAGAACTTACCAGTTGGAAGCTCTTAAGTGAAGGACAATTAGATAAAAGATGTAGAAGACTTTTTGTAGAGATTTCTACTAGATCCAAGACTAAGCTTCTAAGGCTACCAAATTCATTAAACACTGGTTCGTGCTCAAAATCAATAGTAACACATGAGAGATGTAGGTCTGTTAAGTGATGCAACGAGAAGATAGATATGGGTAAGTCAAACCGAAATTTGTCATCCCATCCATCAATTGCTAATTTCTTGACTGTATGATTCTTTGCCAAATGAAGTATTATTCGGTCAAAGTCAAAACATTCGCAATGTATACATGGGTGAATGGTGAGCTCGTGTATTGGACCCTGGTGCAGTAAGAGAACTTGGTGTATCTTATATAACGTTGTACACCTCATGTCCATGCTTTCCCGTGTAGTACTCCTGTACCAGTTCTCGGAATGTGGATCGTGATGAAAGTTTAGTTTTGGAATTTTGACCCACTTGTATCTCCATTCCCTTGAGAGAATGCTTGTCCTTGCTGCCTCTTCGGTTGGTAAAAGACAAAGGATGATTTCTAGTATGGTTTGAGGAAGTGTGCTGATTATATCCATTGACAATCGTTTAACTGCCAAAAAAAAAACTAGTTATTTTTAGATAAAGTATAATAATCCAAGAATCCAAAGAAAGAAGCCCATGTATCATTGCAGCTATGCTTCTTATTGGGTTGGAGTCAACTGTAAAGATTAAACCATTTTCTTATACTCATTCAAACTTATGGTTGGCCTTGTTTGAAGTTTGAATACAATATCAGATGACCATTAAGTTATAAAGGGTCATAAATAAGTTTAATACCATCAATTTACACATTTAATTTAAACCTAATTTTAAAACCAATTTTATTCTCTCTAAAGCCCTATTGAAAATAAAATTGAAAGATATATGAAGCTTTTTTTTTCTTTACCAGAGGTAAAAGATTCATCATTCAAGATTTCAAGCTAATAACACAAAATTAAATTAGTTTGAATCAAACGAGAAACAGTTACAAGTCACAAGTGAAGCCAAAATGTGTCAAAATCCCATTAACAGCAACAAACATGTGGGAGATTAAACAGACAAATCGACTATCACATATTCATGTGTGAAAGAGATTAAACTAATGGTTACATTTTGATGTAAAGTACGGAAGAACGATGGGCAAAGAAGAACTGACCTACAATCGGGTAAATTTCAGATGAAAAATAAGACGAAATCGTTGCTGTTGAGGACCATCGTCGATTGATTGCCGTCGAGAGTTCCAATCGTCCAAAATCGTATCTCCAAACTCGAAATTCGTTGCTCACTTGTGAGTTGCTATAAACTGGGGTTGTCCGTTCACTACCCCCTCATGACCCGCAGCAAATACCTTTTTAGAAAGAAAAAAAAATTAAGTTAATTAAATTAATGAACCCAAATATCG
>JBCNJP010000007.1:102077032-102096470 GCA_039602395.1 Deinandra increscens subsp. villosa | reverse complement strand
GCAGGAAAGGTGGGCATAGAGCAGAAGATTGCAGGAACAACATAAAGGGGAGTCAATTGGGATGCTTCAGGTGTGGCCAAAATAGGACACCTCAAGAGGGATTGCTCAAGACTGAAGATAGGCATCAATACCGGGATGGAAATGGTGGAACAAGCTTAAAGGACTTAATCAAGGTCAAGGTGGAAGAAGCCTGAAGCAAGACGAAGCACCAGTGGTAAGTATTTTTCCCTAATATGTGTCTTGTTTTGCTATTATCGTTCAACGCCAATGAAGTTAAACCCATGTTGTCGATTGAGTTGCGAATAGTTCGTTAGGACTTGAGTATGCTGTAGAATTTATGCGTGGTAGGCAAGTGGTGTGAGCTATTCCATCGGAGGTATGGCGTTAAGACCATTGGGTCGTTATGTGAGCGTGAAGTTGCTACTGCTACCTTTATGGAACTTTCACGAGGTCATCGGCAGCAGCCAGCCAAAGAAACTAGAAGAGGATCGTATGATAGTGAATCGTATCTAGTCAGATTCGGTGTGAGGAATGGATACTCAAAAGTTTTGTCGAGAAGAACCTTGATCGTTTAAAACTCGTTGAGTGTGTACCGTGAGGTCTGTTAGGATCCCTTTATTTCTGTAGTCGAAGATTTGATCCGATGTGGCACATAGAGCAACGCCGAATGCTCAAGCGCCCTATCGACTCTTATCAAGTAAGCCTCAGAAAGGGTGAAATTGAATCGACTGGATTATAAGGAAGAAGATTTATCCGTCATTCGCTGAGAAGAAAGTTGAGATTCTTCAAGCGCGCACCAGTTGAGAGGGAATTTCGGGGACGTGATTACTAGGAATCAGTGTCTTCTGTTGCGACATGATTGTCTGATAGCAGCATAAAGATTAACCTGCTAGTCGGGGACTGACTCGAGAACTAACCTTCATGGATTGGGGGTCCAAGAGGGATGAACGCCGATGTTTTCCAAAATTCAGTCCGTGTATGGTGAGTAATCACGAGTTTTATGAATCGAGAGTGCATGCAGTAATGCGATCGGGCAGTCATGTTGCCAAAAGAACGACTTCTGAGCTGAGATACTGCGTAATGTGAGAAATTTTCGAGTCGGGTCTTTTATAAGATAAGCAATCAAGCGGGCTGTCAAAGTAAGTGAGGCAATTAAGAAATTAGCCTGTATCAGAATGCTGACCGGAGTACGTCAACTCGTCAGTTTAGCATGCAATCACAGGTTAATTGTAGAGAATTCCTTTCTCCAAATTGCTCAAACTTAGATCGTCTTAACTAGTGAGGAAGCAGCATATCCACATGACGAGAACTGGAACAAGGAATTGGAGGTCTGGTCTTCAGCTTAGAAGGTAAAAGCCTTGCATCATGCTCATCTGATTTTCATTAAGAAAATGCTAGTATTCCATGGTAGATTACGATGACTCCACTTGGGAAGGGGATGAATGTCGCGATGCGCGATAGAGACGTCGCTTACTCCTCCAAAATATAGTACTTTGTGTTGAAGATCTGGAGATATTCCTTGAACGATACCGAATGCGAGATTTAGACCGATTACAAGGATCTTCAACGTATCTTTTACCAGGTAAGAGCTATTCGTAAAATACCGTCAACAAGAGGAACTGTTCGGTAGATTGGGAACGTACCATGAGACGATATCCAAGGAGGACTAGTGTGTTAGTCGATGTCCGGATTAGGAAAGACCAAGGCAAGTTTGTGTTTGGCAACAGACGAGTCATTTCAAGTTGCCAAATCGGAACCTGGTTATTCAGGCAAGGCACTGAAAAGGAGAAACCTTGAGACAGAAACTCAAGGTTTTGTGATACTTAGACCGTCAGCATAAGAGCCGTTCGAATTAGAATCGATGTTCGTTGGCGAAATGAGAAAGTCTAAATGTGAAACACCATAGAGTAGTTAACCACGAACGAAGCTCATATGTTTAAGTACTCCGTACGACTAAGTTAGGAGGAATAGCACCGTCATTTGGAAGTGGTCTACTCATTTCCAGGAAAGGAAATTGATGCAAAAATGACTGTTTAGCTAGGTCGAAAACCGAGAATCAGAAGCCATCGGGTTTGGTCAAGCAACTTGTGATTGCGAAGAAAGAGGTAATGGGAATTAGACATCATGATGAGAATTGTCTGAGATTTAGTAGCAACGTGATATAGTCCAGGAGATTGTCAACCAGGTTTGTGAAATCTATATTCTTAGTTTATACGAGAACGGATGGATCGAAATAGTTCGTTCATCTACGCTTGAGAGAGGTTATCTTGTCATGATGCTTTTATTCGATTTCTTTGGTTCAAGAAACCGAGATTTACCCAGAACCTCGGAGTGTTCTTGTACAAAGCATCAGGACTCAAGTTCAGGACATGTGAAATTGATTCGGTAAGGGTTACGAGATCTAACCTACTTAGGATGAAGAGATTCCTGAAACAACTATTGTCGCGACAGCAAGGAGGCAGCGTCATTTGAAACACGATGTGGGCATAACTATGAATCACCGACCTACGAGGCAGAGGCAGGCAACGTCTAACTCATAATGAGAAGGAAAAAGAGTTTTCCGAAGTTAGCAGGAAGCTACGTGCGTGAGCACGAGAAAATTTATTCTTAGAAAAGAGAATCATTCGTTTGAGGAGAACGAGGGTAGCTAAACTCATTAAGCGAAGGAATCCTTCAAAACCGTAGAGTGTATTGGTCTTATCGACAATAGAACGTGCTTATCGAAAGACATG
This sequence comes from Deinandra increscens subsp. villosa, assembly GCA_039602395.1. Taxonomy (NCBI): domain Eukaryota; kingdom Viridiplantae; phylum Streptophyta; class Magnoliopsida; order Asterales; family Asteraceae; genus Deinandra; species Deinandra increscens. The sequence continues at coordinate 102,093,738 of JBCNJP010000007.1, read as the reverse complement.
AGTTGAACTCATAACGTATTTCATGCATCTGAGCCTATCTGAGAAAGTGTCTACCAAGCGAATTGCTCATAGTTCCACTTGGTAAGTTGGGGATTAACAAAGGATGAAGCTTGTAGAGTATCAGGTAGGGATAACGAAACGGGAATTAGAAATCCCAAGAAAAGTAGGATTCCAATGATGGAAAGCACTTAGAATTCGTCGAGGAGTGCGAGAACTTACTCATTCAAGCTGTTAGTGCTGTGAACTGAGTCTACTTGTTAAATTTCGGGACGAAATTTCCTAAAAGGAGAGGATGATGTGATAATCGAGAAAAACATGTGATAATCGAGAAAAACATGTAATAATCGAGAAAAACATGTGATAATAGAGAAAAACATGTGATAATCGAGAAAAACATGCGATGATTGAGAAAAAACTGATACGAAAACCTAAAGCGATTCAAGTGTGAATCAGTAGTAACTGATATGAGAGAACGGAAATCTTTTGTGAGAACCTAAAACTTTTTCTCTTACTAGTAAGTAAACTATTAAACTGACCTTTACTATTGAGTAAAACGTATAAACGATTATTTTACCATTGGAGTAAAATGCTAAATTTTTATTTCTCGCAAACGACAAGGAGGTTACAACTATTAAACTATGCGATGAAACTTATTAAGACTCATACTGTTGGCAACGGGGTTCAGATCTTAATTTTCGGGACGAAAATTCTCTAACAAGGGGAGGATATGACAATCCGGCCCTTTGGGTGGGACCCGATCCTCAGAAACGGATAAAACTAATGAAACCGGCAAAACCAAGTGTCGCGCATATAGGCGTAGTATGTCAATTAAGGTATTAGAAGAGTCTAGTAGCCTTAAATCACTTCACAAACATCACACACAAGTCGATGTTTTGAAATATTGGTGATTAATTGAAAATCGATGAATATTGTGAATTATGTGGAAAACGGAATATTAATTTAATTACTTAATTGAAAATTGTTATATGGCAAGTTGATACTTGATTCTATTGGTTTCGATGCATTAAAAACAATAAAAAACATTAGAAAAGCCAATTCCTTAAGAAACGTGACGATACATCAAAAAACATGAAAAGTCAACAAAAGTCAAAAGGGCTGCCGGACGAAGGCTCTAGGCGTATCGCCTAGAGCATCCAGGGTCCCCAAGCGATACGCCTGAAACTGCTTTTCCGGCAGAAACCGTAATGCTCCCTATTTAAGCACTAATAACCCCATTCCCTCAATTGTGCACCCAAAAACGTCTCATCAGCTTTGTCTCTCCTCATATCCTACTCATATTTCATCAAGATCAAAACTTTTCTTCAAGATCTAAGCCCAAATATCATCCTCTTTCATCTAATATCTTTCGGTATGTGATTTCTTGTGTTTTTGCTTGTGTTTAAGTTGTCAAGATTCATGCTTTATGTTAGGTTTAGATCTGATCTATGTTGGTTTGATAATATCAAGTGTAGATCTAGTGTTTAGCATGATAAAGATTGCATCTCTTGATAAAAAATAAGACTTTTATGCATGATGATGTGTTATGAGCTAGATCTAGGGTTTTTGATGGAAAATCATGCATGCATGTGAATAAAGGTTGATGATTTGTGCTAGATCTATGTTGTAATGTCTAGATAATGATAGATCTAGGGTTGATGATGCATAAAGATGATGACTTTGCGTGAGATCTATGATGAAAACATGATTTCGGTTGCCATGCATGCAATATTTTGAATAAATACATATGATTGTTGTTAGATCTACTATGTGAGTATGCAATCTCGGTTATTTGATGCATGATGAAGTATAAAGTTGTAAACTTGATGATCAATAGCATGCGGTTAATTTTATAAAAATTATTTACGTGAAAATACGATGAAAATAGCCTATTAGGTCAAGGTAGCATTCATCTATGTGGTTGGAAGTTTATGACCTAATTTGAAACATGCTAAGTGATAATCTATGTGGCTTGCATAAGTTGATAATGGTGTATGATCATGGAATTGACCCGTAGGAAGTAAATATATATTTATCGATAAATAAATAAATTGGGAAAATGCATGATTATTAGCATGAAGTTACTTAGCTATGTTTTTACATGTGTTAAGTCAAATTGGTTATGAGTTATACGTGTATACAAGTCCTAAGTCTCCTACCTCGGTTGGAATGGCAATACTTTGTGCGGTTTCCCCGTTGATCGTACATCGTATATGCGGAATAATGTCATAAGTAATTGTGACGCATTATGTTTAACAAGGTACAATGTATTGTGTATGTGAAACATGTTAGGTTATGTGTAAAAAACCTAAATTCAATCACCAATGTGTAATCAAGTCCACTTATTGGTTGTCCGCGCGTGGTCGGACGGTTGGTCAAAGTTAGTCAACACTCACACGGTTATGTGTAATAGGTGAAGTCTAGGAGGTCTTCACTACTTTTCGGTGGTTGGTTGGCTTGGAATAGCTTACTTGCACCATAAGGTGAGTTCATACCCATCTTTTTATTGTTTTTAACGCTTTTGGGGGGAGAAGACTTACGGTAACTTTACTTTTACGATTCGATTGGATGTTGTATACCAAATTATTTTATAAACCATGGAGGAAACGTTTGCATTAAGTCCTTCTACAAAGTGAACCATGAATAATTTATTAAGGGGAATTATAAGGTAGATCTACTGGGCTTGACAAACCCCACTCGGCTACTTGGAGCAGGGCGGGTGTTATATTGTCTCTAGCGCGGTCAAACTTGCAAACAGTTTTGCTGGAAGGCATGCGTTGTTGTCAGTAATGGTGTCACGAATCCTATGGGGTTATTAAAAGTCTTCTGGGTTCGCTACCCACGGGTATATAAATCTGCTGCTTTTCAGGGTGGTCCCTGCTTAGGTTATGCTCTTCGGGGATAACTTACTATTTTATTGTTTTCTGATAAATGTTATTTATCTGCTCAAACTTATGGACTCACCAACCTAGCGTTGACACTATTTATTTTGTTCCACTCAGGTTCTTAGGAGGTCAGCTAAGGACGCACGTTAACATCATCATTTTATGGTCTGCATGGGTTGTAAACATTTTAATTACATTTCTCGCCACGGCGAAGGGATTTACTTAAACTGTTTTTATGTTTTTCACTTTCGCAAACGTTAAGTTAATCTTTTGAAAATGCTTCCGCACTATTTTAGAAATAAGTTAACTCTAATAAACTGTTTTGGAAAAACCTGAAATGGTCTTGTGTCAAGCATATAGAATGCTTGATGTGTCTGATGACTCAGATCCTGGTTTGGTTCGCGCGCCCGTCCTGGGCACCCGCGGCGGTTGGCGCTGGTGGCCTCGGGGCGGGGTGTGACATAGCGGCAAACTAAAATTGGAAACCCCTCCTTCCTTTCGGCAAAATCCTTTGGCGCCCCCCCCCCCCCCCCCGGCATCTTTAAATCGGCAAAGCCCCATCCCCCTTTTCGGTAATTTTTTTCCGAGTCTTGCCGATGAGAATTGATCCGTTAAGTGGACCGTTGGAACCAAACGGCTAGTAGCCAACGACTACTAGCTTTTTTATTTTTTAAATTGATCATCTCACCTATATAAACCAAACAATCCTTCTTATTTTTACCACATTCCTCTCTTATATATACTACCTTTTCTATTTCACATCACATTAGAATATGGGTGGGAGTTAATTTTTTAGATGGTGGTTTCTTCATAAATTGTATGGTCTTTGGTTTATTTTTCTTAGGAGTTTGTAATTTGTTTTACCTTATTTTATATATTTTTTTAGGAACTTGTAATTTTTTTAATTTAATGAATGTTTTATTTTATGTTGTACTGAATGTTTTATTTTTAATGTTGTAGTTTAATTAAATGTTAGTTTAAAAAAAAGTTAAATAATAAAAAAAATATTTTAAAAAGTTTGCCTAAACCATACCCTCCATAAAACACCTTAAAGCTTAAACTTCTTTCTCTCTCCTAATGCCACCACCTCATTGATTAAAAAGTTTGCCTAAATCATACCCCGCTCTTACTGAAAATTGTTTATACTTTCTTCATTAGTAATTGTGCTATCAAACTATTTTCATGCATATTGGTTCAATCGTATTACCATCTTTTTTGGAACAACATATTATATAAATAAAGACGGACCGACCGACTCGTAAGAAACAAGAAGGTACAAATAAAAATAAAAGATTACAATGACATAATCTGAGGCGAAACTATAACTTTTTAAGGAGAAATGCAATTTTTCTTTTTACGGAGGTTCGGTTGCAATGCCCTCCCGAGAGAGCCGGATCCAAGTGGCGACAACCCCTGGCGGGGTCCTAGGGATAGAGCCTTAGGCTGCGGTCGAGCCATCTTAATGTGAGTCACATCTTAAGGGGCAGTGCCTGGTTGAGGCTGTTCAAATTGCTTGATAGAAAATGCATCAGAAATTAATTTGGCTGAAAATTGACCTACGATCTTCTTCATATTTGTGCCAAATAAAACACTATACTGAAAATTAGCTTTTCAGCTAGTGCGCCAAACAGAGCTTTAGGTCGTGTTTGACGCGCCATAAGCTAGCTTATCAGCTAGCTTTTTGACGTTACGAAACGGGGCTTTTTAAAATAGCTAGTTTTTTTTTTAAAAAAAAAAACCCCGTTTGGTAATGTCAAAAAGCTAGCTTTTGAAAAGCTAGCTTATAAGCTAGCTTTTGAAAAGCTAGTTTGGAGTAGCGTTTCAACTAGCTTTTATACTATTTCCAGTTTTACCCTTTCCTAACTAGTTATTTATATTTTGGTTTTAAATTTAATTTATTTATATACGTGTACTTTTATGTCATTTTATATATTTCAGCTATTTATCAGCTACTTTTACCAAACGTTATTTTTTTTATCAGCTAGCTTATAGTTTATCAGCTAGCAGTTAGTTTATCAGCTAGCTTATTGGCTACCAGGTAGCTTCTTAGCTAACAGCTAGCTTTTCAGCTAGTGCGCCAAATAGCTTAAGCTCTGTTTGGCGCATTAGCTGAAAAGCTAGTTGCTAGCTGATAAGCTAGCTGCTAGCTGATAAACTATAAGCTAGCTGATAAACTAGCTGAAAACGTAAAATGACATAAAAGTACATGTCATAAATGTAAATAAAGGCATTTATTTATAAGTTAGGGAAGGATAAAACTGAAAATACTATAAAAGCTAGTTGAAACGCTACTCCAACTAGCTTTTCAAAAGCTACCTTATAAGCTAGCTTTTTGACATTATCAAACGAGGTTTTTTTTTAAATAGTTTTTTTTAAAAAGCCTCGTTTGATAACGTCAAAAAACTAGCTTATGGCGCGCCAAATACGACCTAAAACATCTTGTTCAAAATTCGCACCTTAAAATATATATATATATATATATATATATATATATATATATATATATATATATAGGGGAAGGATCAAATAAAAACAAGATGTTATTGCGAAAACAAATATTAAAAAACCTCTATAACTTCCTCATACGATAATATTTTTTAAAAAAATTTGCACCAAAAGTCTTAAAATTATGTCACCTTTAATTCTGGGAAAAAAATTAAAAATATAAAATTTCGTGATTTTTTTTATTATTGCACATGTGCAATAATACGTATTAATTATATTACACATGTGCAATATTAACAAAAAAACGTTAATTTTTTTTATTTTTTTCCAGAATTAAAGATAACAGAATTATAAGATCTATGGTACAATTTTTTATCAAAAATATTAACGTATGAAAAAGTTATAGAGGTTTTAATATTATTACACATGTGCAATAATAAATTTTTATTGCACATGTGCAATAATAAAAAAATAAAAAAAAACGTTGAATTTTTTTTTAATTTTCTCCAGAATTAAAGATAACAGAATTATAAGATTTATGGTACAATTTTTTATAAAAAATTTTAACATATGAAAAAAGTTATAAAGGTTTTAATATTATTGCATATGTGCAATAATAATAATAATAAAAATTATTGCACCTGTGCAATAATAATTTTTTAAAAAATTTGATTATTTTTTAAAATTTTTCCCATAACTAAAGATAACATAATTTTAAGGATTTTGGTGCAAAATTTTTATAAAAATATTAACGTATGAAAAAGTTATAGAGGTTTTAATATTTGTTTTCGTGTTTTCGCAATAAAAGTTGTTTTCACATGATCTTTACCCTATATATATATATATATATATATATATATATATATATATATATATATATATATATATATATATAGGGAAGGGTTTCGTGTAGACCCCTTAAATTTTGTAGACCCCGTAGAACCCTATAAAAAATAAGGGGTCTACACGGATCTTTTACCTATATATATATATATATATATATATATATATATATATATATATATATAGGAATGGGAATATATAATAACACTCTCTTAGTGTCATAACCAACTAACTAAATCTCAACCCTTCATATAATATAAAGTAAACAGATTTGAATGAATGGTGGAGATGGAGTGAGGGGTAACTTGGTACTTTTACACCACCATAAAATATCTTTCAAGATCCTTTCTTTTTAATAACACGTCTGTATGAAAATTAAAGAGAATTCTGGATCTCTCTTTCTTCTCCAAAAACCCTAGATGCCTTACCTTCACTTCTTCCCCCACCCCCACCGGAGATATGCAGCGCCGCCACCCTTACAATCGCCCCTCCAACCTCGAATTCACCGTCCACCTCACCCCACCCACTGCCTCCCCCTCGCAATCGACCTCTTCGAATCCTTTTCCATGGGGATCCCGTCGTCATTTCACCCGCTCCGCCTGCTACATGTATGAGACGCCCTCGCTTCGTCCGCTCCGCCAGTCGTCATCTTCACGTGACATCGATGGCTTCCCTTACGGCCTTACCTCACCTCCGGAGACGTGCTTGCTCCGGTGGGTTTCATCGGCGGAGCTTCGGTAGGCGGGTTAGAGAACCTGTTGGCACTCCATTTGAGGGTTCAAAATCTGATTTTGTTTTTTTTTTCCAGATTTGATAATGGAGAAGGTAATGTTTCCATTCCCCTGGTACCATTTTTTCGTTGGTTTGTTTTTGGTTTACTTTTTTAAGTTTATTGTTTTTTCAAATGTAAATAAGGTAATGGAAATTCTATATAAAAGGGATTTCAGTTTGTATTGGTCTTGGATGAAATTCATTTTGTATTGGTGATGTTGCCTCATTTTCAAATCTCTTGTTTTTTTTTTTTGTTTGAGTTTTAGATGATGTTGATGACAACGATGATGGTTTGATGTTGATGACACTCAATTATTTTTAGGATATGACAAATTTGGAAAGGGTATGAACGATGTTAATTGTTAATACATTTGATTAATTAATGATGACTTGAATCTTGATGGTAGCGGTGCTACCGATTATCACAATGCTATTAATTGTTATAGCATTAATGTTTATATGTATATTGATGCATTTATAGGTTGTAATATATGCATATGCATTTCTACTTAAGTAGAAACATTGATGCTACTGGTTATCACGCTGCTGTTAATTGTTATAGCATCAGTGTTTATATGCATATTAATGCATTTGTAGGTTGTAATATATGCATATGTAGTTGTACTTAAGTAGAAACATCGATGCTACAGGTTATGAGTGTATGGATGTAATTTTTTTCAATGTTAATAGTTATAACAATGATGTTAGTCGTTGTAACACTAGTGCCACATCGTACGTCTGAGAAAACGATAATAAAAAGCGTCGAGACTATACTAAAATTAAAGAGAAAAATGCGACGAGTTTAATGGTGCAATTTTTATAAAAATCCGACAAAGTATAAATAAGTTATAGGCTTTTTAAAATGAAGGGGGTGTTTTATGTGATTATGTGCATTGACAGATTTGCCCTTTTCTATTAAAAAAAAGAAATGACAAATGGCAAGATCTAATGAAATCTGAATTTTTCCAACCATTAGATGGTGGTTAATGGGTTATTCCCTTAAGCATTGGTTAATATATATATATATATATATATATATATATATATATATATATAGTGAAAAGTTCATTGTAGACACTCTCATAAGTGTAGACATGTAGACACCCTATTTCACCATTAGATCTCTTGATCTAGTGGTTGTGATAATTTCATTTTTTCCTTTTTTTCCTTTTTCTAATTGTTCAGAGCATTTCACATGTGAAAAAGAGCTATTTCAGATGTGAAAGTGTCTACAATGAACCTCACCCTATATATATATATATATATATATATATATATAGGCAAAGGGTAAAATGGAAACCCCCATGAGTTGAGAAAACTATGGAAACTACTTGTGGACCCTTGATCTTCATTATCTAGTGGCTTAGATTAAATCTTGTTTTTTTCCTTTATTTATAATACTATAATTCATTAGTAAAAGATGCAAAAGGGTAGTTTCGGTAGTTGACTTTTTGTTTCCTTTTTCAAGACTGTGTAGTGTCATATCATCTATACTCCTACTTTACAAACCTCCATTCCTTTTCTTTGTATTTCATTATTCAAAAAATCTATCAAACCTTCATCCTCAATCCCAACGCATATCTCCTCAAAATTTTGAATTTGCCATTCATCTCCATCCACAATCTACCACCTCGACCACCATCTCCATCCACCACCACCGCCCTTCACGGCCACCATCTCCCTTCACCACCGTCGCCCTTCACGACCACCATTTCCGATGGGGTCGCACGTGCGGGAACCTAGATCCATGTGTTCTTAGTTAGATCAATATCTGGTTTGTTATGTACTCCCCATCTCTCTTTCTCTCTCTCTCTCACCCTGTTCGTAACTCCGTTGGAGCTCGCCAGAACTCCGACTAGCTTCAACATCAACATCGTCGAATAGGGTTATAGTTGTACAAGAAGAAGACGTCCCAGATCTGAATACGATTTTGACTTCAAGTTTTGACTCCTAATTTGAAGGTAATTTTGATTATAAATTTCTTATACGTAAACAATCTTATTTTTTTTACATATCCCAGATCTGAATAGATTTATTATATTTTTTATTTATGTAAATAATTATATTTAATTATTTTCTTATAAGTAACTAAAATTTGAAGATAATTTTGATTATATATTTCTTATACGTAAACAATCTTATTTTTTTACACATCCCAGATCTGAATAGATTTATTATATTTTTAATTTATGTAAATAATTATGTTATAAGTTGTATAGTTACATATGTAGATAAAACTATTTTAGAATAATATGTTTTTTTTCTAATCAGGTTGCATATGTAAATTCGTATATATAGAATGCTATATATACATGTAACATCTTATGTTATATAAAACTATTATGTGTTTTTTTGTTTGAGTGGATTGATTTATTTTTTATGATTCATGATGATTTTTTGGTAACTTTTAACAACATATATGAAAGATTTTTTAATTAGAAACCTCTAGGTTAAAGAATGTTGTATTCATACGTCTAGGGTTTGCCATTCAAAAAGGGTTGGCGGCGCAGCTTGTTGCTCGCCTTCCCTGCGTGGTTACTTGAGTCTTGTATGTTATCATTGGTTGCTTTTTAATGAAATTAGAAACGTGTTTGGGTTTTAATTTGTCTTTTCAATTTGACGAATTAAAAAAAAACCATTATGACATAACATTTTACATATGTTTACAAGTTGTTACATATTCGGTATTCAACCTCCGTCATACAGTTGTTTTTGTTTAGTCGCCCACCTTTGATGTGTTTTTTTTTTAATTACAAAGGTGGCGGTTGGATGTGTCTTAAATTAAATGAGACGTTGAATGTAGAAGAAGTTAAATGGGGTGTTTGGATGTTAGATATGTAACTTTGTTTGATGTTACATATGTAACTTTTTGATGTTACATATGTAACTTTTCTAATTCATTCGACTCATAATAATGATGTTACATACGTAAACTATGTAGTTGTTTTAATGAATTTTACTTATGTTAGGTTGTCATTTTTTTTGTTAGAATGTTAAATATGTTTTTATATGTGTAACATGTGTAACTTTGTTTGATCGTATGTAACTTTGTTTGATGTTATGACTAGTAAAAAAGATGTTACATACGTAAACTATGTAATTGTTTTATTAATATTCACTTATTTATTTATCTGATTTTTGTCTGTATAAGAAATAAAATGTTACAAGTTGTTACATGCGTATGTAACCTGTTTGATGTTACATATGTAACTCTTTTTATGTTTTTTTTATTTGTCTATATACAAGTTGTTACATGTGTGATTCAAATAAACTTGCTTCTTGATTGATTTCTGTCTATATTACATGTGTAAAGTTATATATGTTACATGCCTACCTCAAATAAACTTATTTCAGTATTTTTATCTATATAACACATGTATTGCTACATATTTTACAATTTGTTACATATGTTACAAGATGTTACGTATGTTACAAGATGTTACATGCGTAGCTCAAATAAACTTGTTTCTTGATTTTTGTATATATAACTCATGTAACGTTACATATGTTACAAACTGTTACATTCTAGGCACAAATAAACTTGCTTTTTGATTTTTTTTCTATATAACATGTGTAACGTTACATATGAAACAAGTTGTTACATGTTTGACTTAAATAAACTTGCTTCTTGATTTTTGTCTATATTACATTTGTAAAGTTATATATGTTACATGCCTACCTCAAATAAACTTATTTCATGATTTCTATCTATATAACACATGTATTGTTATATATTTTACAATTTGTTACATGCGTAGCTCAAATATATGTATTTCTTGATTTTTGTCTGTATAACAAATATAATGTTACATATGTTACATATGTTACACATGTTACATACGTTACAAGATGTTACATGCGTAACTCAAATAAACTTGTTTCTTGATTTTTGTATATAACTCATGTAACATTACATATGTTACAAACTGTTACATTTTAGGCTCAAATAAACTTGCTTCTTGATTTTTTTCTATATAACATGTGTAACGTTACATATGAAACAAGTTGCTACATATGCTACAAGTTTTTACATGCGTAACTCAAATAAACTTGTTTTTCTGATTTTTGTCTATATAACATTTGTAACGTTACGTATGTTAAGAGTTGTTACATATGTTACAAGTTGTTAAATGCATAACTCAAATAAACATGTTTCTTGTTTTTTGTCAATATAACATATGTAACATTTTACATATATGACCTGATGAATTTATTTTTTTCGTAGGTGAATGGATTTTTGCATCAAAAATGAAAATGATTACCAAGAATGGAAGCTTAAATAGTTTTTATATGTTTTTTGTTAGGTTGTTATATTTTTTAAAATTTTAGTTCGTATGAAATATTTTGTTACATTTAGTATTCAATGTAATGTTTTCTTATAAATTAATGAAATATATTTTGTCAATTTCTTGTTTACACCAGACCTAGAAAAGTTACGTATGTAACATTTCATATCTGATAATTAAAAAACCAAAAAAGGAAACTAAAAAATAGTTGAGAAAAAATAAAAGTAAAAACAAATCTCTACTGATTTTTATTAAAGTATAAAAATGAAAAAACAAATGTATTAAAATATTAATAAACTAAGTGAGAGAAACTATTAATTATATATAAAGTACTAGAGGAGAGAGGAGAGAGAAAAGCATTAAGTCTCTTTCTTAAGGGTAGAATCATGTCATGTCAGAATTTTTATATTGTGTAAGACAAAAAAGATGATACAATGACTATTATACCCTTATTTGGTATAAGACAAAAAAAGGTAGAAAATGCTAATGTGGAGCAAGGAGGTCCATTCTTTTAGGGTTCTTTGGTTTCCTTCACTAAAGAGGGTTTCTATTTTAACCCTCCCCTATATATATATATATATATATATATATATATATATATATATATATATAGGGTAAGGTTCCTTGGAAAACTAATTTTAAATGGAAAACTGGAAAACCATTTTAATTTTGGTAACTAAAACCACAAGTCACCGTCCTTTTCTTTTTCTTTGAAAGAACACCAAGTCGATCGACATAAAACCACAGAGCAAAGAAGAACCCTAATCCTAAATCACGAACTCAAGAACACGCATCGGACGGAGTTCTGTTCAATCGCCGGAGTCGTCGTCGGAGATATGTTCCCGTTCGGCGTTTTCAATTGGTTAGGGTTCGAATTTTGGACGGAGAAAGGAGTTATGTTCCCGCTCGCCGTCTTCAGTTGGATGGAGTTCGTCATCGGAGTTCTGTTCTAGGTATTCATTCATTCCTACATTCATTAATTAATTCATATTCTTCAAAAAAATTGGCCCCATCAGTTTACACGATTTGTATACACAATTGGTTAGGGTCCACAATTTATTCTTATTCTCCAAAAAAAATTAGCTCCATCAATTTACACGAGTTATATACACAAATTGGTTATGGTTCACAATTTGGTTGTTTATGTTAAGATTTAAAGGAATTGGATTATGCAAATGGTTATAGGTTTTATTGTTTGCAAAACAGTTCGTAATGATTTATGCTTCTGAAACCTTAAACATACAGGATGCAATGGCAATAATATGCTAGTAGTAGATGTTATACTAACCAGAAAAGCAACTTCACAAGAAAATCTTGTGTTTCACACGTTTAGTTTACAAATTGGTCTCTTATTGTTAGTCCAAAGTTTGTTTGAAATTAGATAATAAGTCCAAAGTTTGTTTGAAATTAGTGTATGCGCATATGACTATACTTGAAACTTTGGTTCCTATTTGTAATACATTTGCTAAAAAAGTGTACTAAATATCTGTGCATAGTAGTAAAAAAAAACTTCCATTCCTATTTGTAATAAATTGGACTTCTATAGATTAATAGTTATGAAATGTGTACCTATTTGTAATACATAACTGTGAGTATTAAAAAAAACTTGTGAGTTTAAAAAAAAACTTTCTACGCTTAACTGTAAGTCATTTTTTGTAGTTTTCTTGGACTGCTTCTAAATCTGTGATTTCTTTCTTAAATATTCCTATTGATGTACATTGAACAAGTTATTGTAGAATTTATTTTACCTCTGAATATGGTGGTTTTGATAGTTCATTAAACTGTCAACACAATATGCAAATGAGTTACAAGCTTGGAAAAACTAGAATTTCTATATACACTTCAATTTGAAATAGTCGTTTTGTGAAAATGTACTTTAGATTTGATATAGCGATGAATGTTGTTAAATACACTATTATGCTAGTCATGTTGCATATATGCAACAACAGTTATGTTGCATATATGCAACACAATCATGTTGCATATACACAACACACTTTATGTTGCATATACACAACACACTCTATCTTTGATATAGGGATGAATGTTGTTAAATACACTATTATGTTAGTCATGTTGCATATATGCAACAACAGTTATGTTGCATATATGCAACACAATCATGTTGCATATACACAACACATTTTATGTTGCATATACACAACACACTCTATCTTGCATATATGCAACATTAATACATCTTTAATTTAAAATTAAATATATGCATCGCTGATTTAGATGCTAACACTAAACTATCACATATAAAAGGAGGCACGTAGGAGAAAAGCCCAAGAACAAGAAGCCATACATAGAGAAGTTGGACAACCACAATTGTTTGATTCAACCAAATCCGAAGGAGAAGAAATGTCAAATTCAAGTCACCCTATTGTTGAAAACAATATAAATAGGCATGTTGCATATATATGCAACACATTCATGTTGCATACATGCAATATAAATCTATAATAGCATATGGTTGAAAGGTGTATACAATGTAATGTTGCATATATATATTCAACACAGCCATGGTGCATATAGGCAACACAACCATGCCATATATATACAATATAAAATTAAAACATTAGACGGTTGAAAACTATATAAACTGTAATGTTGCACATATGCAACACAATCATGTTGCATATATGCAATACAATCATGTTGTATATATGCATCATAATTATAAACACAATTATTTCAAAGTTTTAGATAGTATTAGTCTCATTAAATATTATTTTAATATGCAGGGAGAAAAAAGCAGCGTCGGAATGGAGGTGCCCTACAAAATTAAAAGTGATTGAAAAAAGGGAGGAGAGGGGCTTGATGATAAAAGACTACCGAGATTAAGGCCACGAGCCGTCCAAAATATATACATATAGAAGAGTGTATTGAACATATGCAATTTAGAATATAATGTCTTTTTGGCCTTACTTAACTGCTTCATCTCAAATTTTATTGTATAGAATAATTGTGATTCGTTTCCTACATATAATGTAATTTGAGTTTTGATGATTGATTGAACGAGTTGGTGTGAAACAAAGGCTTATTCTCAATCGAAGTCACGTTTCGAAGCTATTTGGAAAAATCTCATTACAGAATAGGCAACGATTTGGTCGATTTTTACAAAACACATAGTAGTTGAATAAAATGAATATGAAACTATGTTGTAAGCGAAAACTTTCATGTATATCAATGATTATAAAACGGAAATTAAAAAGAACAAAACATTACATGTACGTGTAAGGATAGTTGTGCAAGATAACCATTTAAAATAAATGAATTATGTGTAAGGATTATGACCGTTGTTAAGAACATGTTAAAAGTAAAAGTATATGTAACATGGAGTGTTATATATATGCAACATACATTGTTGTATATAGGCAATATAGTACATAAAAAACATACAAGGGTGGTGAATGTATTAATACAAAAAAATAAATAAAATAAATCTAAAAATATGTTGTAGGTAAAAACTTTGAAGTATATTATTAATGATCACAAAATGAAGTTGCATACATGTAACATGGAGTGTTACATACATGCAACATGAAATGTTGCATAGCAACATAGCACATAAAAAACATACAAGATGATAAATGTATTGATACAAAATTTAAATAAAGCAATCATAAAAATAAGTTGTAGGTAAAAAAAATTCAAGTATATTAATGATCGCAAAATGAAGTTGCATATATGAAAGTGGAGAGTTGCATATATTCAATATAACATAGAAAAAAATATACAAGACTAGATTGTACTTCAACCAAAATAATTAGATTAAAAATAGTTCTTGTTTATATCCCAGCCTATTTGGTTTAACTGCCCGGCTTAAAACAAAAGGCCAAACTGCAAAATCTGCTTTTAAACAATAAAAACAGAGCGTGTTACTAATAATCCTACAACCCAGCAAAGCCGCCGCTGGACAAGGCACTTACAACGGTTTTTAAACAACCCAACTCGCTACTGGAGTAAAAAGTTGCAAATGGCATCAAAATCAAATTATCACATGAAATATACAACAAAAGGTAATAGGTACACATAAAACAAAATGTAAACCCTACAATCATGATAATAAGTAGCAAATATCAAAAAATCACCCTGCAGATTTCAAGAAAACAACAGATTTTACCAAATCAATCTTTCATCATCAATAATTTGGTGCCAAGATTCTTTAACCCTTCGGCTGGTATTTCAGCAACGGTAAAAAGAAATTAAAGTTGTTCCGTTGCATCTTCATTGTCACTTCTTTTGCGCGCAATTCGAACTCTGACTCTTGTTGCTAATCTCGCGACTCCAAATCTGTTTGTTTAGTTTGACACTTTGACATCCACTCTCACACCAATCGTTCCCATTGATTTTTGTGCAATCTTCCTGAGTTCCTTGATGGATTTTGGTGCCTTCTTCCTAAAGGTGTTGTTAAAAACAAACACAAAAAATACGAGTCATACTAGATACATTGAATATATAAGGGTTAGATGTGATACGCTCTGTTGCATCCTCTACCGTCTCGAGTGTGCCTAACCATATTCTCGTCTTCCTGTTAGTTACCTGTAATCGGTTTTGAATTGTTACCCGGTCTTTCATGATGCATAACTTCAACAAATTCTCCAAATCATCTATAATAAGTGACCTAACAATACAATGCAAAAAAAATTGACTTATCAGCAATACAGTGCAATTGATATACCAACTGAACAATATATGCTCACATGACTATAAGCATACCTACTTCTAGATACAATACAGCTCTTATAGTAGCAATTGGAAGTTATATGTGCATAAAAAATCGATACCAACATCTATAGCAAGAATCAAGTTTAGAACTAATAGATTTTATAGAAAAGAAAAAAAAAATCCCCAGGAAAACATGAAAACAATCGAGCAAAATTAAGCATCATAAAATACTCAAAAAAGCGACATAATTAAAAAATAAAATTACTTTGTTTTCAAGGGTAAGATTTCTGTAACGTGGCACTTACACCGTGTCCTCCAAACTTCTTCGGCTCGAACGTCTCGTGACGGAGGATCCCCGGCTGAACGAGCTCGATTGGGACGTCGTTTATCTTGATAAGGCCATGACCGACCTTGGGTGCGTCACGGCTACGGTCATCTTCTTCCGACCAAAACATTGAACATGATTCGTTGGAGGTCGTCATGTTGTAACAAACCCTAGTTTTCGGGTGATCTCACAGAGAAACTAAAGGATATTATCGATCAAGTTTTTGGAGGAATTTGAGGATTAAAGCCATAAGTTTAACTCTGGTGAAGAATGAACGGAGGATTGGGAGGCGGAGGAAGGCGACGATGCGGCAATGGTGGAGGATGAAGATTAAGGGGACGGGGAAGAGTATATGCGAGAGGCATTCCAAATTGTTAAATTACAATCCTAACCCTCATTTAAGTTAGTTTTCGAGTTTTCCAATTAAAACTTAGTTTTCCAGTTTTCCAATTAAAACTTAGTTTTCCATTGAACTTTACC
>JBCNJP010000007.1:102050313-102076532 GCA_039602395.1 Deinandra increscens subsp. villosa | reverse complement strand
ATGTTAAATTAATTTAAGAGAATTGAGATCTGAGAAATACAGAAAAGAGAGATATTGGTTTCTTACATTAGATAAATATTAGACTCATGTATCATCTCTCGGCTCTCATTATTATCTGCTCATAATTAGTTTTAGTCCAAGTTCTTAATATGTTTTGGGGCTTAATTTCTTCAACTCTTTACTTTAAGACTTGAATTAATCTAAGAAATGTCTGCTGATTATGAAGTTTTGACTCCTTTTTTCTGTAAAGGATATTATGTATTTTAATAGTATCATAGATTGTAACCTTTTTATGAGGTTATTATGAAATACACCAGGAAAGAGGGCTTTGCATTCTTTATTAATTGTGGATTGGGATTAATCAACTCCTGATTTGGGCCAAGAGGCAAAGGAAAAATTAGGAATGGGATGTCGGTAAGAGATATTGGTTTCTTACAATGTACTAGATCAATATTAGGCTCATGTATCACCTCTCGGTTCTCATTCTTATCTGCTCATAATTAATTTTAGTCTTTGAATTCTTAGTATGTTTCGGGGCATAATTTCTTCAACTCTTTACTTTGAGACTTGAATTAATCTAAGACATGTTTGCTGATTATGAAGTTTTGACTCCTTTTTCTATAATATATACAAAAGGCATTGACGTTCCCCACACTCATTGTTAATTGTTCATAAGATTCCTCCAATCTCATTTTTACACGATGTATCTCTTATAAAAGTTACTGGATTTGTATTAGAAATCGAAAGTCTTTTTTGGTTTGGTGGATGTATATTTAAGATATTACTCGATATGTTTTCATTGTAACAATCTTGGACGTCAGTTTACTTATTTATACGGTGGCATGTCGCAACGCGCGTGTGGGTTACTAACTCGTTTCTATATAAAGAGAGAGATAGTTGAGTTCTAGTAAAAAGCCTTTTTTCATTAGGAAACGTAGGAAACGTAGGAAACAATCATAAAACTCAACATGTATAATAATTAAAACAAGATGGTGACCCGCTTGCGTTTCGCGGCGGGTCACCCATCTACTTGTCAGTTTAAGTAATCATGATGTTGATTATCCCTATAATAAATATATTTTATTTTTTTCCATTGAAATACAAATAATTGATTAATTAGGGTGGTGATTATCCATAAAATAAGTATCATTTATTTATTGTCATGAAAATATATTATTATATATTTAATTTAGCAATTAAATAATTGGTTATTAAATAATTTAAAAGAAAATAAATAAAAAGTTGGATATAGATATCCAAAACTTTTCTTTTAATAGAAATACGAATTTTTTTCATATAATTAACAAGATGGTGACCCGCCCGCGCTTCGCGGCGGGCCACCATTTTCCGAAACGCCGTGGCCAAAGTCGAAAACTCTAAAAGTGATTTAAAAGTTGACCACCTGTGCTTAAGCTTGAAAAAAATACCACATGTAAATGACACGGTGGCCTAACACCCATTTTTCAGAACGTTGTGACCAAAGTCAAAAACTCTAAAAGTGGTCTAAAAGTTGACCACATGCGCTTAAGCTTGAAAAAAAGACCACATGTACATGACACGGTGGCCTAACACCCATTTTTCAGAACGTTGTGACCAAAGTCAAAAACTCTAAAAGTGTTCTAAAAGTTGACCACCTGCGCTTAAGTCTTAAAAAATACCACATGTACATAACACGTGGCCTAACACGTGACCACGTGGCCTAACACGTGACCACGTGTTACAAAAGCATTGGCATACATATGACACGTGGCCTAACACGTGTCCACGTGTCACCACATGGCATAACACGTGGTCACGTGTCAGGCCACGTGTCATAAAATTAGTGGCCTAGCACCAATCTATTATTGATTGAACATGACACGTGTCATGTTATTAGTGGTGGAACATGACACATGTCATGTTCCTATTAGTGAAGATAGGAATAGTGTTTTATGAGTCTATGACCACCATTTGTTAATGTATATATATAATTAATTATGATGTTGATTATCCTTATAATAAATTTATTTTCTTTTTTGTCATTAATTACAAATAATTGATTAATTAAAAAGATGCTTATAAGCTAGCTTATGACGCACCAAACACAACCATAGTTTATTAAATATTTGAAGGCTTTAGATCGAAAAGGAATCGTTTGTAGTTTACTCACCTGTTTTTATAATATACTAAACCAATTAATTAATCCGTTCAAATTTTCATATATAACCACTTAATTAATCCGTCCAAATTTTCATAATTTATATATATATATAATCGATCTAAATCCACCACTTCTACCATCTTCCCCTTCGATCTTCACCTTCTCTCCTTATTCTGTCCTACCTAGTGCAGCTGTAGTCATCTAGCAGATCGTTTGCTTAATCTTCACATTTCAACTTAGTCAACACAGCAGTCTTGCTATTCAATCAAGTTCTCCTTATCTACAAGATTACGTATGATCGATTTGGTTGCTGTTTCACAAAGGTGCTTTTCACATTTACCCATTAAATATCTCTATATATTGCCTCAGATTTCATGCATGTATGAAATATTATACTATTGTAGGGTGTAAATGAGCATCTAGACTGATCGAGCTCATCTAAATTTGAACTCCTGAGTTTAGTTTAGTGGAGCTTTCAACTTGTTTGTTATCCGTAGAAGATTGTTTTTTTTTTATTAAGAGTATTTGTACGTAATAGGGTTACGAGAGGCTATGACTCATATATATTGCGCCTCATACATCACCCACATGGGCGATATATATGAAAAAAAACAAGGGGCGTCTTCCGGTCCACATAGCGCCTCCCCCCATATAATTCTGAAATATGATTGAACCAAGTAATTTCTTGAGATTTATAAAAGCAATTAATAGTGAATGGAAGGTTATGAGGGGTTATGACTACGTACTTTTCGATCAAATCTCCCCCTCGATGATTTGGTTGTCATATGACACATAATATCTCTCTTAAGAGAGGTTATGACTACACATAACATAACATCTAAAATTTAAAGAGATACAATTGATGTTTTATATGTTATGTGATTAATTAGAGTAAAAATACCAGAATACATATTTAATAACAAATTTCCTTAAAAAGTCTAATTATATAAACAAATTTCCTTTTAACTAAATAATCATCATTTTTATAGTTTCATCATTTTTATATCTTACTTCATTTTAGAAACTTTTATTAAAACTTCAAAAACATATGATACATCACCAATTAATTACTCAAATGTTTATTAATATTTGTGTTAGTGTGTTGAGTTTCTGGTTGCATCACGCAGACACCCCTTTAATTAGTTTAATAGTTGTAGACTACTTGTAGTAGGTTAGAAACTCATGTAATATATGGATTGAATAAATATAACAATTGTTGCAAATAATATTTTCTATGAATATTTGTATCTTATATGTCATTAGCGGTTGGTGACATAAAAAATAATGAAGTAAGATATAATTGAAATACTTTTTTATGATTTATTAAAGTTTAATAAATTATTAAAATAAAAATATATATTTATAATTTTGATATTTAAAATCATTCTGGTCGGTCGAGAACATCCCTGGCATATGATCCATTCAAATGACCCATTCGCCGTTCCAAGTGTTTGGTCTTTAGCATTAGGGTGGGGGTATGGGGGGTTAAAATTTTCGGCAAAAGGATTTTCAGCAAGGGAGGAATTTCGGCAATTTTCGGCAACCATATATACCCACCTTTCGGCAACCATGCATAAAAATCGGCAAAGAATTTGAAAAAAAACGGCATGTAATTGCCGAGTATTGCCGAGACGTTGGGGGGGGGGGGGGGGTTCGACCGTTTTTTTGAACGTTGGCTAGTAGCATTTAATTTTTTTTTTTTTGTTTTTTTTACAAGTTTTCCTCTTATATAACCCCAAAAAACTCATAACTTTTAACCCACATTTCATTATTTCTCTTCTATTCTCTCTAAAAAAAATAATGGATCCTCAAAAAAACTATCCAACTTATCTCACCCATACCATTCAAAAAACACAAAAGACATATATTTTTTTCTCTCTTCTGGTGTCACTCTCCTATTGACCAAAAAACTTATACCATTTTACTCATCCTAGAAAATTTATCCCCACATCGCCAACGCTAAGGCGACCCTTAGCGTATCATGTTAAACATATACATGTGCATGAAAGTTTTAAAATTAACAAAATATCTTTCAAGGTCAATTTGCTCACTTATCAAGATATAATTTAATCATACTATAGCAACTTCCTCTTTCATTCGGACGTGTCTTAATCAGGTTAGGTTAAGGTGTACCAAGTTACAAAATTATAATGCTTTTTCGCGTTTATGTAGTAACTATTTTATCGTTATTTTAACTAAGGGAATTTTTTAACATATTTTATATTCATAAGACCTAGGGATGTAAACGAGTAAAGTGGGCTTGTGAGATAGCTACTTGGGATCAAATAGGTAAAAAGTTTAAACAAGCTGATCCTAAACGAACTTACATTCGTTAAGGCTCCGCTCGTTCGAGCTTTTTACTGATCATACCGAGTAGCTTACGAGTCTGTTTGGCTCATTTACAAAACAATTTCTTATAAAAGATAAATATATAAAAATATCTCAGTAGAAATACGAATAAAATGGTCATTTAATAAATTTAATAAGTTAATTTAGAAAAATATAAATAGGAAGGAGAAATATGGTCTGGGGATATATTTAATTAATGAGAAAAAGACGAAAATAGCCACTTTGACCAAGTTTTGGACGAAAATAGCCTCATGAATTTTTTTATTCAACTTTTAGCACTACCTTAACGGTCGCTAACGACCTCCGTTTAAACCCAAAACGACCGTTCCCATGACCAACCACGGTGCGACATGTGTCATCCACGGTCGTTAATACCTGAACAAGGTCGTCGGCGACCGTCGTTTTCCGTCAAACGACCGCCGACAATTTTCGTCTCCAAGATTCCTGGAATGGTCGTCTGACACCGTTGTCGGGTGCGTCGACGACCATTACTTTAAAAAAATAATAAAAAATCATCTGGTTTTCTTATCCGAGGTCGTAACGACCGTGGTCGACGGTTTGACAATTTCGCTGTGAGAACCGGTTTATAACTCGGGTCGCGTTGAAACCATTTTGAATCCAGTTAGACTTTTATGACCATCAGCTCTAATTAGGCGCATTTAATTATTGTTAGGTGGAATTAATTGCTATTCGATGACATTTAATTGCTTTTAGACGGGCACTTAATCGCTATTGGGTGGCATTTAATTGCTGTTCGGTGGAACCGGGGAACGTAATTGGTGTTAGGAGCATGTTAGAAACCGAAGGAACTTAATTGGCTTCTTTTGTACAAAATACATGGTAGGACCTCGGACGACTGGAACGATCGTTTCAGGAATCTTGGAGACGAAAATTGTCTGCGGTCGTTTGACGGAAAACGACGGTCGCCGACGATCTTGTTCAGGTATTAACGACCGTGGATGACACATGTCGCACCGTGGTTGGTCATGGGAACGGTCGTTTTGGGTTTAAACGGAGGTCGTTAGCGACCGTTAAGGTAGGGCTAAAAGCTGGATAAAAAAATTCATGGGGCTATTTTCGTCTCAAACTTGGTCAAAGTGGCTATTTTCGTCTTTTTCTTTTAATTAATTTGAAAGAAGAAATATGTAAATTTCCCTTTTGATAGTGGATAAAAATAGAGAGTTTGAATGAGGAGAGTTAATTAGGGATTAATGACTACTCCCCGTGACTATGTGATTTCATTAGCTAGAATTATTGACGGACTAATTAATTTACGAACATCCAATATTTTTCTCATATGTTTTAGGTCATGTTATTTTAACCGCATCACCTAGAATTATTTATTTATGAAAAATTCATTACATCAAGATTCGAATTAACAACCTCTTGTTTAAGTTACACTATTATACCATCATAATGTCAAATATCGTCTTGAGTACATGTTATTTAATTTTCTAACGCATAACTATATGTGACTGTTAGTAACTAAGTTTAACAGTTAATCATCCTTAACATTCAATTTTTACATGGCAAACAGAGACAGAATGTCTTCATACGAGGAGGTTGCTCACTTAAAATTCCAACTTCAGGACATAGTTGAGGCCACTGATAACTTTGCTGAAGAAAATCTCATCGGCCAAGGTGGATTTGGCAAAATTTATAAAGGAAACTTTTTGGCACTCGGAAAACCAACCGCCATCGCTGCAAGGAGGTTGCACTATGATTACGGCCAAGGCCACCTTGAGTTTTGGAACCAGATTTCTGTGCTTGCGAGTCAGAAACTCAGACATGACAATCTGGTTTCTTTTATTGGCTTCTGTGACGAAGGAGACGAGAAAATCATCATAAACCTGCATGAGGTCAACGGAAGCCTTGACAAATATCTGAGTAGCCCAGATCTTACATGGATGCAACGATTGCAGATATGTGCTGGTGTTGCGCGTGCTTTGAATTACATCCATTATGATGACGGGCATGATTCTAGTGTGATACATCGGAACATTAAAAGTTCCAAAATTTTGTTAGACAAAAACTGGAAACCTAAGTTATCTGGTTTTGAACATTCAGCGAGAAATACTACATCTCGAAGGCATCGTTTTGTGCTTGCTGAAGTTACTGGCACGATAGGTTATGCGGATCCGACATATGTAAATACTGGATTTGTGACGCACAAGTCGGATGTTTACTCGTTTGGAGTTGTGTTGTTTGAAGTCCTTTGTGGTAGGAAAGCATTTGTTCCTGACGAGAGAGAGCCTCGGTATTTTGCTGAAAAAGTTCACAGAGACGCAAATCTGAATGTCACGGGGAAACTAGTTGATGAGATCTCTGATACACATCAAGACACGGAGGGAAAGCTGAAAGAATACTTAGTACAGTCAAGGCCCTCTTTTGAAAATCATCAGCCAGTTGTTGCACAGACCTCTCTCGGGCTCCTTAATCACTCTTTTGAGAGTCCCTATAATAAGCCATCGTCATCATCGAGCGTTAACAGACAACCGTTGTCGTTGTCTAGTGACGGACAGCCATTGCCGTTTGCTTCTGATTATGGGCAGCCGTCTTTGTTTTGTGCTGACATACAGCCGCACGCTAATGAACCGGTACAAGCTGACGCATCCCCAATAAATTCTTACTACGTGAAGGAACATCGTTTCATATTACAACCTGGATTTACCATGAAAAGAAGTAATAGGTACTTGCATAGTCCAAACGAACAGTTATTAGCCGAAGTCGCGAAAGCCCATTATGATGAGGAAACCCTGGATGATATAATCGATCCTGCTTTACGAAAGCAAATGGACACAAAATCACTCAAAATCTTCTCAGAAATGGCATATAACTGCTTGAACGAAAAACGGGTCGAACGTCCCAACGTAGATCAGATTCTAGGAAGTCTACAAATAGCCTTGGAATTTCAATTCCACTATGAAAATCTCGTAAGATCAGCAGTCTAATCTTTGTCTTTTTCATTATTTTTCTTTATAGTCTCTATCGTTTACATGAAAATCCAAGTTAGAGTGCGTTATGAAAAACACCCTCTGTTTTTCTAAAAATGTTTTTCAAAAAAATATGAAAAACAGAAAACGTGATTAAATTATAATTTTCCAGAAAAGTTTTCCAAGTAAATGAAAAACACCGTATTCTATTTTTTAAATTGAAATTAAAAAAACTACATTTTATTGTTTTTTAAATTTTCTATTTTCAATTTTCCGTTATATATATATGGGTAAAGTTCATGTAAGAACCATTATCTATTGTAAGAAATTAAGAACCAACTTAAATGAGGGATAATTAAGTAATTTTGTCATTTCTTTTTTAATTCCCACTACATTCTATTGTACAAACTTGTAAGAACTAAGGAAAAATTATTTCAAATAAAGTTTTTTGGGTAATTCGATATTTTTTTTAATTTAATTTCACATATATCCACCCATATCCGACCCGATGACTTAAAAAAAAGTTTTTTTTTTGTTTTTTTTTGTCTGTCCGACTATGTTGCATATATGCAACATATGAAACATAAAATGTTGTTGCATATATGCAACATGGTATGTTTCATATGTTGCATATATGCAACATACGATGTTGCATAAATACAACATTATATGCTTCATATGTGCAACATGGTATGTTTCATATATGTTGCATATATGCAACATTATATGTTTCATATGTTGCATATATGCAACATAGTCGGACTTGCAAAAAAAAAACGATTTTTGTTTAGTTTTTTGTTTTTTAGGTCGTTAAGTTGCCATTATGTGTATAGAAATGAAGGAAAAAAAATATGAGGAAGCATAAAAAATATCTAAATAACCTTCATTCAATTGAAATTTAATGGTTCTTACATTAATTCTTAAGTTCTTACAATAATATTGGTTTGTACTAGAACTTTACCCATATATATATATATATATATATAGTGAAAAGTTCATTGTAGACACCCCATAAGTGTAGACAGGTAGACACCCTTTTTCACCATTAGATCTCTTGATCTAATGGTTGTGATTAATTTTCTTTTTTCTTTTTTTCTTTTTCTCATTAATTAGAAACTTTCACATGTGAAAAAGAGCTATTCACATGCGAAAGTGTCTACAATAAACCTCACCCTATATATATATATATATATATATATATATATATATATATATATATATATATAGGGAGAGGATCGTTTGAGAACCAATTAGGTTTGAGAACTTTTAGAACCATTTTGAACCACAAGTTGTATATAAGGAAATCTCCCCATGAATATGAATGCTCCACCCCTGAAAATTAGTGGCTCAGAATGGTTCTCAAAAGTTCTCAAAAGAAAAAGTTCTCATTTGAACCCAACCTTATATATATATATATATATATATATATATATATATATATATATATATATATATATAGGGTTGGGCATATTTAATAACTATCTCTAAGAGCAATAACCAATTAACCAACAATGAATGGGTTGATCAAATCATGTTATTGATCTAAAGGCTATAATTGAAAGCTGACTTATTAATTTATATTTTGTTTTTTATTAAATTGAAAAGGGTATATCTGTCATTTAACAAACCCACAAAAAACCCCCTTCATTTAAAAAAGTCCATAACTTTTTTATACATTGTCGGATTTTTATAAAAATTACACCATTAAACTCGTCACATTTTTATCTTTAATTCGATTATAGTGTTGACGTTTTTTATTACCGTTTTATAAGACATACGATTTAGCACTAGTGTTACACATATAAACACGGATGCTAGTGTTATAGACATAAACAGTGGTAGATAAGTACAACTACTAACAATAATGTCATAACTATTAACATGCATTCATAACCAGTAGCATCGATGTTTCTACTTAGGTACAACTGGATATGCATGTATTACAACTTACAAATGCATCAATATGCATATAAACACTGATGATATAACCATTAACATCAGTGTGATAACCAGTAGCATCGATGCTATCAACATTCAACAAAAACATGATAAAATATGTACAATTGCGTATGCATGTATTACAACCTACAAAAGCATCAATATGCATATAAAACACTGGGGTAATGATCACTAACACTTATATTACCACTTAAAATCACCAAATGTTATAAAGATTACAAACCGTGAAGTAACAAATTTGTAGAGAAAATTAAAGAACAAAAATACATGCATATAAATCTTAAAATTACAAAAAAATTTCTCAAAATAAAATTCCTTAGTTCATAATCAAACAAATTAAGGAAAAAAAAAACCCATACTAAATGGAAAATTACGGTAAAGAAAAACAATACCGATTTAGAACATTACATTTACCCAAAACTTTCTTGTGAGGATTTGGCTCGTAATAAACCATCTGGCTCGGCGATGGTTGTGGTGAGCCTGAACTTGACCGGAAAGGTAGATCCCGTCATAATAAAGCATCTGGCTCGGCGGGTGAGAAAAGTCCGGTCATCGGACGGGAACTACAGATGGCGGCGATTGAACTACAGACGGCGGTGAGACGCCGTACGAGAGGTTCAGATCTAATGATGGCACAACCGATTCCGTCTCTCAACCTTAGAAGCGGCAGTGGCTCTGCATCTTATGGATGGATTCCGATGGTCGGACCACCACAACTAGAAATCAACTCGGCGATGATGATATGCTTCAACGACGATGGATTTAGCCGGAGAGAAGCTTTAGGCAGTGGGGTTCAAGAAATTATGTGTAATTTGAGATGGAGTACAGATATCTCTAAAATGAGAGAGAGATGGGGATAAGACAATTTACTTATTTGCCCTTGAAGAGATTCTGGCCACAAAAATGGGTAGGCTATTATCAGCCTTTGGATCAAATAAAGAACTCATAGGATTAAGTTATTTGGTTAATCATCCAATGGAGGGTTAATAATTGTTCCCTATCATATATATATATATATATATATATATATATATATATATATATATAGTCAAAAGTTCATTGTAGACCCCTTAAAAAGTGTAGACCCCGTAGACCCCTTAAAACTCACTAAAAATTATAAAACTCATTGTTGTTAAATTTGGTTTTTTTTTAAACTTTTTTATTTTTGTCATATTTCTATCTTTATATTTTAATTTAGGGTTTTATATAAAGTTTTTAGTTTTTTCTTTATTTTTTATTTTCTTAATTTCAAATTATAATTTTCAGTGAGTTTTATAAAACATCGATTTTTAAAGTTGCAGTGAGTTTTAAAAAACAATGAGTTTTAAACTTAAGAGTGAGTTTTATAATTTTCAATGAGTTTTATAGAACATTGATTTTTAAAGTTGTAGTGAGTTTTAAACACAACAGTGAGTTTTAAAACTCAGCAATGAGTTTTATAATTTTTAGTGAGTTTTATAGAATAATACAACATTTTTTTAACAACAATTATATTTCAATGTGTCCAACAACTTTCTAGGTTTTCTTTTTTATTTATAAAAACTTATCGCACAAAAAATAACCAAACTCAACAGCAATGAGATTTATAATTTTAGTGATTTTTATAGAAAACAATATAGGGGTCTACAGGGTCTACAATTTTTAAGGGGTCTACAATGAACCTCACCCTATATATATATATATATATATATATATAGGGTTAGGTTCAAACGATAACTTTTTTGTTTTGAGAACCTTTGAGAACTAAATCTCAACCACAAATTTCAGGGGGACCACTGCAATTCATGGGAGGGGGGATACATGTAAATAAACTTGTGGCTCAAATTAGTTCTTTTTAGTTCTCAAATCAAATTGGTTCTCAAATGATCCTCTTCCTATATATATATATATATATATATATATATATATATATATATATATATAGGGTTAGGTTCAAATGAGAACTTTTTGTTTTGAGAACTTTTGAGAACTAAATCTCAACCACACATTTCAGGGGGGCACCACTACAGTTTATGGGAGGGGGGATACGTGTAAATAAACTTGTGGCTCAAATTAGTTCTTTTTAGTTCTCAAACCCAATTGGTTCTCAAATGATCCTCTCCCATATATATATATATATATATATATATATATATATATATATATATATATATATAGGGAGAGGATCATTTGAGAACCAATTGGGTTTGAGAACTAAAAAGAAACTAATCTCAGCCACTAGTTTATATATATGGAAAACCCACCCATGAATTATAGTGGTCCCCACCTGAAATTAGTGGCTGGGATTTAGTTTCTCAAAAGTTCTTAAAATAAAAAGTTCTCATTTGAACCTAACCCTATATATATATATATATATATATATAGGGAGAGGATCATTTGAGAACCGATTTGATTTGAGAACTAAAAAGAACTAATTTGAGCCACATGTTTATTACATGTAACCCCCTTCCCATGAATTGTAGTGGTCCCCCTGAAATTTGTGGTTGAGATTTAGTTCTCAAAAGTTCTCAAAATAAAAAATTCTCATTTGAACCTAACCCTATATATATATATATATATATATATATATATATATATATATATATATATATATATATATATATTTCGATCTTCATTCGTTCATCATTCAGACGCAACCCAGGACCGGACCATTCAGACCCGAGGTCCGGACCGAACCGACCGGACCCGAATCCCTGACCGGATTGACCGGACCTGACCCACGGCCTGACCGATCGGACCCGACCTCCAGACCGAACCGACCGGTCCCGACCTCCGGACCCGACCCCGGACCAGACCGACCAAATCCGACCGAGGACCGCACCTGACACCCGAACCCGATTGACCGGGGGTCGGGCCTGGGCGGTGCGGACTGGCGGTGTCGGGTTTTCTAAAAACAAGTCGATATGAACATGTTTTCTAGTTTTCTAACATCGAAAATGGAAATTCCATCTTTCAATTTTGAACACGTTTTAAAAAATTTCATGTGTTTGCTAAAGCTGGAAAACTCTTATAGAAAATGAAAAACTAAAAAACATTTTTCAAACTAAACGAATTTTTCAAACTAAACGCACCCTAAGAGATTAGTTTTAAAATATTACATGGCGATAGGATGGATATGATACTAGGCCAGGATGGATATGATAGGCCATACTCTGCTCGATTACAGAAAACGTAGATACCCGTTTTCTCGAATCATACGCATAAACATTTTCCTCTTCTGTTCTTAGATTATAATCACGTCAATTCTTAGATTTTACATATTTATTCTCTTTGTGTATTACAATTAATGTAAGGGGCAATTGCATATATATATCTATAAACTTTAAAAATTCCATATATAGGCGATCAAAAAATTCTTTTGCATATATCCTCATCCTTTTCAAAAGAAATTGCAAATTTACCGATTTTAATTTTTTTATTAAAAATAAATTATATAATAACTATTTTACCTTTACTTACTCAAATGTTATAAAATTGCATATATACCATTTTTTTCTAATATATATAAATTGCATATATACCCGTTTATCTTTTTTGCTCTTTTAGTAAATTTTTTGTTATTTTTTTATGTTTAGTTTACTTTTTCTATCATTAGCTTGAACAATCATCGAATAAAAACAAAGTTTATTGAATTTCGATCAAAGAGTTCTATTGAAATTCTACGATTGAAACGTTCTTCTATTGGGAATTGGACAAATTGATTCTAATTAAAGATCTATAAAGAATTCGCAAAACTCATCAATGGAAAATCAAAACTTGTTTCATGTAATCGCAGAAATCTACCAAGTAATAAAAAATCCATCAAAAAAATCCATCAGATCAAAAATATACAATCTTAAATCCATTCTGATACAAGAATCAAAACTTGATTCATGTCTTTAGTGGTAGAAGATAAACATTTGGAGCTTAATGCTAGTTCAAATACAATGTAATTCAATATACAAAATCCACCTTTATTTTTGCTTGTAATCCTCAAGACTGATATAAACTCCAATTCAATAACAGGTTTCCTGCCTCAATCTGTCATATTAGAAAACATTACACAATGAAAAAGAGGACCTAAATGAAAATAAATGAAATCCCATTTTCCAAACACTTGATGAAAGTGGCGCTCTTCAGAAATCTGATCAATTTGCAGTAATGAGGCCATATTGATTCAGTGTAGTTCCTTTGCAAC
Source organism: Deinandra increscens subsp. villosa (assembly GCA_039602395.1). NCBI lineage: Eukaryota > Viridiplantae > Streptophyta > Magnoliopsida > Asterales > Asteraceae > Deinandra > Deinandra increscens. Next base: position 102,062,974 of record JBCNJP010000007.1, on the reverse strand, counting down.
TTTGGGTCCATATTTCATGTTGAGTGCTAGGTACATGGGTAGTCTGCAGATTAAGTTTACATACATCAACAAAAATGATGAGAAATTGAGAAACATGTTACCCAAAAAAGGATATGGGTCAAACGAAGAGGAAAATCACCAAGCGTGTATCTATTACGTACAATACGGCAATACCTCCTACATCAATTTATTCAACATATTTTTTAAAGTTTATTAGAGTAATAGAACTTCTATGATCACATCAACACAAGAACTATTTACACAATATGATTGTTTCTGTGTCTCCAACCCATAATGTAATAAAAAGTTCCAGGTTTAGGCAAAACTCATAGTAGGTTAAGGAAATCTTAACATACCTGTTCGCGTTCAGAACCGTCAATTTCCAGAACCGTCGACCGCCAGTTAACACCGAAATCGTATACTTGTTTGTGTCCAGAACCGTAGACGGCGGCTACTTGCTCAGAAGGTGCGTCGATCAACCAGGTATGAATCGATGTTCAAGATGAATCGATGCAGATCTTAAGATGAATCAATGTTGACCTGCAAGGCTGCAATAACCTAATGTTCAATCGATGTTGAAGATGAATAGTTGGCAGCTTCTGTGAGAGATGTACGTGAGGTATGTGTGAGAAAGAATACAAACCCTAATAACAAATGAATCAATTTATGGGTATAATTGTCATTTAACTACAAAAGAGGATATATGTAGTTCTTATTTTACCAGGTAAATATGCAATTAGAGTCGAAAATACGGGGACTATATTTGAAAATCCCCAACGGTAATATTAAACAAACTAACAGGCAATCATCGAGAGATGCCTAAATGGTAATTATTTGACGGATGCCCGACTAATAATTACTCTACATATATACCACGATATATGTAATTCTTATTTTACTATGGGTAAAGATGCAATTAGAGTCGAAAATAGTAGGACTATATTTGAAAATCCCCAACATGTAATATTAAACAAACTAACAGGCAATCATCGATTATCTGACGGATGCCCGACTAATAATTACTCTACAAATATACCACGAGTATGATATCGGCTATGGGTAACTACAATGCTCCTGTCATTGCAATCCCTAGTAATTATAGATAGCTTGGGGAAGTTTGTATCATATCTAGCTATCAAGCTATGAGTAGTAGTATGTAGTTAGCACATAGTACTGTATTTAATTCTTTGAATAAATCATTATATATATGCATTTAATGTAAATATACTAAAGACACCCTCTATGAATACAAAATGTACAATCTTACATAAACACTAACATATCCTCTCAAGGGCGAAATTATTTAATTGATGTTCATTCGGTCCATGGTATGGTATGGTGCAAGCTTGTGTCGGCCAAGGTGAATATTCTTCTTTGGAGGGCTCTACGAACTAGGATGACGACTACAGATGAGTTAATCAAAAGACGGGTCCGATCGATTGGTGGGGCGCAGCATAGAGAGGGCCAGGCCGGGCCTCGACCGGACCGTTTTTTCGCTCAGAAGTAGGGATTGTAGGATTAATCTTGACATTGACATGGGTTTTTTTAATAATGGATCATGGGTTTAATTAGTTAGTAGTATTTTAGTCACATGTTTGAATAAAGGAAAAGGAGTTAGGTGAGGTTTGACCGAATTCATAGCATGTGTACGTTGGATGCAAGTTAAAAGGAATGGGTCACTACTCCTTTTACATATTCCTTAGGAGCTAATAGGTTTTTATTGGTTAGTTGATTACCCACGTTTGCTATGTATGGCTATATATATAGCTTTTGTTTTATTCAATAAAGTTGTAAGCCTTTATTTGTACTTCATCTCTTTCATTCAATCTATCAACTTTCTGCATATTCATATACAAAACTTTAGTGCTAAAGCTTATATTTTGAGGCTTGATTCCAACATTTGGTATCAGAGCCCTATGGCTCATACCTGGGATTAGCAAGATCGTAAGAAGGAAGCAAGCAGCAGAGAAATAGCACGTTCAATTGAAGCAGCAAGTGAGAAAAAAATAGCACGTAGCAGCAGCAAGAAAGAGCACAGACATAGCAAGTGAAAACGCAGCAGTAGCAAGAAGCGAACGCAACAGCAAGCAAGAAGAAAGAAAGAAATCAGAAAAGAAAGTGAAGAATGGCGATGGTACAAACAAAAGAAGCAGGTACGATGTCTTGCCAAGTTCCAACTTTGACCGCAACCAACTATCCGGTATGGGCTATCAAAGTTAAGTCCATCTTAGATGCACATGGCCTATTGGAAACGGTGGAACCAAGGACTCTTGGGGAAGAACCAAATGCCACGAAGTCAAAACAAGCTCTAGCATTCTTGTTTCAAGCAATACCGGAAGAGATGGTGTTGCAAATATCGAGTCACACGGACCCAAAGAAAGTCTGGGATGGCTTAAAAATCCACTACTTGGGTGTAGATCGGGTGAGGACGGCTCGAATTGCAACAATAAAAAGAGAGCTTGAAGGTTTGAGGATGAAAAAAGGAGAGCTCGTTGATGATTGTGCTACTAAGTTGAGTGGATTGGTTTCAAAGTTCAGGAGTCTTGGACATGAAGTTGAGGAATAAGAAATGGTGAGAATGATACTTGATGCAATGCCAAAGTCGTTTCTTCAGATTGTAGCTTCGATCGAACAATGTTTTGAGTTGGATGCGATGCTTTTCGATGAAGCGGTTGGAAGGCTTAAAGCCAACGAAGAAAGGCTTAAAAGCCATGGTGAGAAAGAAGGATATCAAGGACAACTCATGTTGGTTAGTGAACAAAAGAATGGTGAAAATGATAGATTCTATGGAAGAGGAAGGGGTCGTGGAAGAAGCTTTGAAAGAGGTGGAAGAGGTCATGGAAGAGGCACGGGTCGAGGTGATAAAAGCAAGTTTAGGTGCTATGAGTGTGGAGCATTTGGACACTTTGCGAATGAGTGTACCAAATGGAAAGGCAAAGAGGAAGAAGCAAACTTAATTGAACAAGAAGAAAGTGCATTACTTTGATTAAGAAACGATGTCAAGATTAAGGGGGTGAAATGTAGGATTAATCTTGACATTGACATGGGTTTTTTTAATAATAGATCATGTGTCATGGGTTTAATTAGTTAGTAGTATTTTAGTCACATGTTTGAATAAAGGAAAAGGAGTTAGGTGAGATTGACCGAATTCATAGCATGTGTACGTTGGATGCAAGTTAAAAGGAATGGGTCACTACTCCTTTTACCTATTCCTTAGGAGCTAGTAGGTTTTTATTGGTTAGTTGATTACCCACGTTTGCTATGTATGGCTATATATATAGCTTTTGTTTTATTCAATAAAGTTGTAAGCCTTTATTTGTACTTCATCTCTTTCATTCAATCTCTCAACTTTCTGCATATTCATATACAAAACTTTAGTGCTAAAGCTTATATTTTGAGGCTTGATTCCAATAGGGATTTATACCCGTCCAGTCCGAAAAAATTGTATATATATATATATATATATATATATATATATATATATATTCCGGCCCTATCCAATTTTTAATCAAAAAACTTTTATACTAAGTCTGCCCATCACTAAGTTACAAACCAAAATTTTTATCTGATAAAGTTATAAAAGTTACAATCGTTATTTGTTTAAAACCTCAATTATATAAAAGTAATATATTAAATTGTCTATAGTTTAATAGTTAAGGGGCTCGATTGTGTTTTGTAAATAAGATAATTAATATATATATATATATATATATATATATATATGTGTGTGTTATTGTTGTTTCACAATTGAGCGTCGACCAATAAAAAGGGGGGGGGGGGGGTGGGGGAACGATTTGCGAATAGCGCTGCTGCTTTGCCATATGCCATAACCAACATTCGGTGACTCGTCGGAAAAGACCATCGCCAGCATGCGCCATTGCTCCCCACCACTCCTCAACGCCTCTTTGTGTCGTTTTTCTCCCATCCAAGGCTTCAATCCTTCATTACTCAAAGTCTCCGATTTCTCCAACACTTCAATTAGATAAGTTTTCTTTATGTTTTCAATGCAATTTTAACCTATATTATGAATAAATTAGGTTTTGTATTCTTGAGGTTCACTAATTTGGAGAATTTGTGATTGTGTTTAAGTTTGGGTTTATGTTCAAAATTCGGGGATTTTGGGATTGTGATTAATTTATGGTTTAGATTTTTATTTAGGATGTTAATTTAGAATTGTTAAAACTAGTTGGATGAGAAATATCACTAATTTGGAGAATTTGTGATTGTGTTTAAGTTAGGGTTTATGTTCAAAATTTGAAGATTTTGGAATTGTGATTAAATTATGGTTTAGATTTTTATTTAGGATGTTAATTTAGAATTGTTACAACTAGTTGGATGAGAAAATATCAAAATTCTTGGTTAGTTATTTTAACTTAAGGATTTTATTTTTTGTGACTTTTTAGTTGTTTTAACCTAAGGATATTTTTATTTTTTTGACTTGTTAGTTGGATTGTGATTAATGACTTGTTAGTTGTTTTAACCCGACACGACCCGAATATCCGACACGAATATCCGACCCGAACATATAACCCGAGTTCAAAACCTAGTGACAGCCTAAATTTTTTTGACCCTTGACTTTCGGCCCGGTATGACATTCCGGTCAAGCTTCGTCACTGGGTGGGGGCCCATTTAATGAAATGGCCATTGAAAAAAAATATAGTCTTTCTTACCCGCCGGCCTGCACCATGCATGTTTGTTCAACATTCAAGATAGCATTGTCCTCATTTCCTGTTATAGAAACTATTAAGGTTTTACTATTTATGATAATCTTTTAAAAAACTGTTTTTTTTTTTCTTTTTCTCGAGGATATGGATATATAGACTACAACATTTTTTTTTTTTTTTCCAGAGGAGACAGTTGGAACGCTTAAAGATTTCACTCAATGATATAGAAGTGGCCACCAAAAACTTTAACAAAATATATCTGATTGGGTCAGGTGGATATGGTGATGTTTACAAAGCTAAACTTAAGGTGCCCATAGAAGGGAAAACTAAAGATGAAATTACTTGGGAATATAGAACGGTAGCTATAAAATGCATTAGACAAAAGAATCAAGGGAAAGAAGGATTTAATGCGGAAATTGAGTTGCTGACTACTTGTAAGCATACAAATATAGTGTCTCTTTTTGGGTTTTGTAATGAAGGTCCTAATATGATACTTGTCTACGAGCATGCTCCTAATAGGAGTCTAGATGATTATCTAAGTAGGAGGGATAGCTTCACTAACTTTACTTGGGTGCAACGTATACAAATTGGCATCGACATTGCACGTGGATTAAACTATATTCATACCAGGGTGATGGATGAACAAAGGATTGTTCATCGTGACATAAAAAGTGCCAACATTTTGTTGGGCGAAAATTGGGTAGCAAAGATTGCCGACTTTGGTCTCTCTAGGTTCCACGGTGCCGATCTAGAAGAAATAAGTGTCTTTACAGGAAATATTGCAGGCACAAAATATTATTTGTGTCCAGAATACATGAAGAATGGTAGGTTAAAAACAGCAGTAGATATTTACTCATTTGGTGTAGTTTTATTTGAGATTTTGTTCGGAAAACTAGCCTATGATTCAAAATACGGTGACAAGGGAATTGCATACGTCGCACGACAACGCTACGAGCAGAGAACAATACATGAGATGGTAGATTCTAAAATGAAAGGAGTAGATAAACTAACTTCTACTTTACGTAAAGGACATCAAAATTCTTTGAAAACATATTTAGATATCGCACATCGATGTATAGCAATAACTCAAGACGAACGTCCTGCAGCAAAAGACATACTCAAGGAACTTGAGAAAGCACTAGAGAATGCTACATCTTTACAAGTAAGTCAATATTTCGTGAGGTACAACTATATACAATATAGGAAATTGTATATAAGATCAGCAGTCCTTTATTTCTCTTTTCTATAATCTTTATTCTTTTCATTATCTTAATAAAATATGTGTATTAATTTATTTCTATTGATGAGGTGATTATTAAAGGAGGACTCAGTCGTCGACGGTGAGGATGAAGTAACTGTTAACCGCATGGAGGTAAGTAACTTCTGTTAGCCTTAATTATTGATTCAAGTTTAGATAAAAGTTCCAAGTCATATTTGTAAATATTAGAAAGTTAAAATTAGAGTGGTTATGTTTTAGTAGAAGTTAAATGTCTTAATGTGTAATTATGTAAAATATCAAAAGGGACGCGTCGTTTAGATATGTATATATGTATAAGAGTCTGTAAACAAGAAGATGATATTCATTCTTATAAAATTGTTCATCATGTTTTGATCCTGGAATACAAAACATCTGTCACATTTGGTATCAGAGCGCTAGGTTCCTCGAGCATTCAAGGGAAGAACGAAGAAGTAGCGACGATTCATACATGTTATCAAAATCCCAGGCAAAAATCAGAATTGAATCGAGTCTGTGCAATCGACCATCGGAATCGGAGATTCAGATATTGAAAGACAAGAGAAACCAAACATCATGAATCTGTTGTGTTTGATTGTTCAATATAAACCCATTTTAGTGTTCATCGGTAGCGATTCTCTTTAGCCTCAGTACACGATCGAAAAAAGGAAGGAATAAATCACAAAAGAACATTCAATTCTAATATCAAAGGACGAAGATTAAATGGCGAAGGATTTCCAGAATGTTCTATCAACATCCCGAAGGATTGTGGATCAGAGAAACTGAAGAAAACTATCGAGATAGTGATTAAAGAAGGAAGTAACGTCAATTTGTCAGATCAACAATCGGAAGCCAGGAAATCGAAACAAGATCCCCATTCCAAGGTCTGAGGAATCTAAGAATCGAAGAAGGAATTCGAGAAATTGAAGAACAAATTTGTTGAACAGAAAACCCAAAATACAAAGTCACGCTAGTGATTAAAGCGGACAATATCTTGATGCGGTTGGCTTAGGCTGTTACAAATGGTATGAGAACCAGGGGCCAGGCCGAATTGCCAGTGAGGACGCTGGGCTCCCTAAGGGGCGGAGATGTAAGTCCCACATTGGTTGAGGAGGAGAACGAATCCTTCTTTATAAGGAGGTGAAAACCTTCTCTACCAAGACGAGTTTTTTCCTGGGCGAGCAACCCGTTGGGTGAATACAAAACAGTGAGTTCCTGGATGGGCAACCCATCGGGGGCAAAGCGGATATCTTGGTACGGTTGGCTTGGGCGGTTACGAATAGTATCAGAGGTAGGGGTCGGGCCAGTGTGCCAACGAGGACGCTGGGTTCCCTAATGGGGGTGAACATGTAAGTCCTACATTGGTTGAGGAGGATAACAAAGCCTTCCTTATAAGGATGTGGAAACATTCTCTATCAAGACGCGTTTTGCCTGGTCGAGCAACTAGTCTGGTGAAAACAAAAACGTGAGTTTTCGGATGGGCAATCCATCAGGGACAAAGCGGACAATATCTTGATACGGCTGGCTTAGCTTGTTATAGACTTATCGCCTTCCATATCAAAATTCTTTAATACCTTCTTAATGTACGAACTTTGAGTTAATCTAATCTGCTTAGTAACTTTATCTTTCCTTCTCTCCATACCCAAAATTTTCTTAGCTTGTGTCACACCCCGATTTTTCCAACCGAGATGCGACTAACTGGCATCAAATTCAAAGCAGCGAATATCATCGGATCAACTACATAAGGACCATTTTTATTTAAATAGATAAGTTTTAAGCCAATGGGTCTAACACTTGCATGACGTCAGAGTTAATACAAGTTTTAAAGAAATAAAATACAAGTACATCGTACGAAACATGAAAACAAAAGATTATTAATTCATAGCATGGAGGTCTTCTAGTAAAGAGGGTAAGTCTTCTAAGCGGGTACCCTAGCATCCATATCTAGACATGCCACCTAAAGTCCCTAGCAATCAACGTCCTGAAACACATGCTCAAAATAATACGTTAGCTATAAAGCTAGTGAGTCCATAACTTGACACAGTAATAGCCGGCAATAAAAGTAGTAGGTGTATATATAAGCATGTCACATTTGTATCCACCAATCAATCCGCCTCAAGGCCGCAGCCTTAAGGTGAGCAAATGTCTAAATGCAACCCCGTTTACATTACACTTACTCGGCATACATACATGATGCAAAAACATGGTGTTTATGTCGAGAGTTAACACATGTTAACTAAGTAGCCAAAAGTTGGCCGAGGTCGAGTATTCCCCAGTTCACCTTAGTGGAAAGCACAGTGTTGAGGTGAAATTTTTCATGGTCCCAATGTCAAGTAGTACTACCCACATATGTATGTGGCTTAAAGAGTTAATGATTGCACAAAATACACCTTAATATACACCATAAAATAGTTTGACTCGTGAGCATGTATTTCGCCTCAAAAGTTTAAGTAAAAAGGGGGAGTTTAGACTTATGAAACTCACCAAAGTCTTGAAGTGAAGGTGTGAAGTGGCTAGATGTGGTCACTCTCTAAAAAGCATCCTAGTTCACACAATATAATACTATTAAGTATAGCTAAGCTTATACGAGGTACGTCCTAATCGTGCATGTGAGTAAATTTATTAAGTTGTGGTGAAGAGTATGGTTAACTAATTATTTTTAATTTAGTTACGGTGTAAATATAATACTTCTTTGTAAGTTATAATTCGGATATGTATATTTTTATTATTACGGTATAAATATTTTGTTTAAACTTAATTATTTAATTAATATCATATTCTATATTAACTACCAACATGAACAAAAGGTCGCATACAAAACCAGAATTTGATAATTACAGTTTAGTCCTTGGACATGTAATTATGTCAGAAAGTGACAACTTAATAGCTTAAGAAAATGAAATTTTATTCAACACTCGAAAATGCAATGTGTCGCGTTTAAAGGCTCTCGATAAAGACATAGGGGGTTTTGATTTCTACACAGGATACAAACGGTCGTTTGTATCCAAACGGCCGTTTGTAATTTTTTTTTTAAATATTTTAAATATTTAACTTTTATAAACATTAAAAATGTTTATTTACCATATCTGATAAAACATACTTAAACGAACACAATAGTGACTTAAAATAATAAATTTTGAGACTCAGAGTCTTTGCCGGTACCGTCTCAATGGCATCTCGACAAGTCTTTTCCGGTTGGGTCCCCACGACCCATGGTTTTCTTATTTTGAAATCTTTTGTCAAAACGTTTCTCGAGAAGACTTGTCGAGAATAAGTCTATAAATTTATTAGGGGTAACGAAATACTCGACAAACGTTTGTCGACAAGTATTTTTTTGTTTTTTAACGTTTTTTAACAAAAAAATACTTGTCGAAAAACGTTTTTCGAGTATTCCGTTACCCTTGATAAATTTAGGGACTTATTCTCGACAAGTCTTCTCGACAAACGTTTTGAAAAAAAATTAAAATAAAAAAACCATGGGCCGTGGGGAACCCACACCGGAAAAGATTTGTTGAGATGCCATCGAGACGGTACCAGCAAAGACTCTGAGTCTCAAAATTTATTATTTTAAGTCACTATTGTGTACGTTTAAGTACTTTTTATCAGATATGATAAATAAATCTTTTTAATGTTTATAAAAGTTAAATACTTAAACATTTATAAAAAAATTACAAACGACCGTTTGTATCCTATGCAGAAATCAAAATCCCCTGTGTCTTTATCATGTCCCCATTTAAATAATGCAGGAGTTGTACACTCCCGAACTACCCAAAAATCCCATACTTATATTTATAATTGTTGGGGTTTAAAAAAGATGATAATTTAATAACTTAAATGATTAGATTACATACTAATATACAGATCATTAGTTACAAAAGATGGTAATTTAATAACTAAAATAATTATACTATTACACAATAATATGAAGATATATCTTTGTTGGCCGGCCCATACTATGCCAACCATCCCACTATTATATTTTTTTTAGCTTTAAGGTATCTTGATTGATGAAAGTGATTAATATGCCATAAAAGAAATAAATTAAGTTGATGCTAAAGAAATCGGTTTCAAACTTGACGATTTGATGGAGCGAAAATAGTTGATAAAATGCAAGGTTTATAAGCATCTGGTGACCACTTATGTCTATTAGTTTTGCTTGATATTATCATCCTACTAGAGTTGGTGATTTTACATTAAGGTGTGTTGGATAGAAACAAAACATTAATAGGTGATATAGTGTGACTATATGAAGTTTTGAGTATGGGTGGTTGTACCCGTGACTTGAGAGAAAAAACAAATGGTGGTGAAGATGGTTGGTTTTGATCTTCAGATTCTTGCTGCCATCAAGCTTCTCATACTAGATTTTTTTTTATAGTGAATAGATTGTTTTTTTGGTGGGTTTGAGTGTAGAGAAATGTGAGGTTTAAATAGAATGGTGAGATATGAAATCTTGTGTTGCATGAAAAATATCTTGAAAAGATTCGAAGGAGATTATAGAAGGATTTTGGAAGATATGCGAATTAAAGGATTGGTTATTTAAGATTATGGTGATCATTTTCTTAGGTTTATGTATCAAAAAGAAGCATAAGCAAAACAAAAAAAAATGCATATGGGAAAAACGTTTGGCCAGGCACGTTGGGATGAGGGATGGGAAGTTCCATCTCTCAGAACTTAATTTTATTCAAACTTTATGTAGTACATTACTTTTAGTTATGTTATTAATAAAATTTGTACATTAAATTAGTACGCGTAAATATATTTTATTTAGTTAGCCTAAACAATTAGGTTATTTAGAAAGAAAATATTATGTAGTAAATTGAGAAAATATTAGAATGTTTATTTATACACTAGGTAGTGTAAGATCGCGTGTCCATTAACTTAGTCGTAAGCATTTTTATGAACCGAGTATATGCCGACTAGGCTAGTGCTCATGGGTGAAATTAATGAATCTATTCCTAAGCAGATAGTCCTAACTCATGTTGGTCTTTAATACGGCTCTAAGGCGGTAGTTTAAATAAGGAACGAATGGTCAGGAAATAAATAATTGATAACAAAAAAATAATCTGAAAATTTAGGGTTGTGACAGCTTGACCCAATCTCTTCATGTCAAATTCTGACACCAACATCCTTTTAGTGGATTCAATTTCAACTGGGTCCTTACAAGCTACAACATGTCATCTTCATACAATAGTAGATAAACAAAACTAGCTGGCTTATACTCTTTCAAATAGACACATGAACCATTGGCACTTCTCTCAAACTCATGTGATATCATATGCTCATCAAAACGTTTAATTATGCCACTGTCTATTCGGTTGTTTAAGACCACATAATGATATTGTTGATCAAATCCTGAAATCGTTAATAAATAAATATAGATAATAATAATAAAGATTACCTGTAGTGAACTTGTTGAGATCAGCAGCAGTCAGATTATCCATCCTGTTAATAGCCTTAGTTCCCCTTTAGGATGTATAGCTAATGATGGTGTGAATAAACCATAGGGTATACGGTTTTGAGAGAGAGAGAGAGACGAGAGAGAAGAGAGAGGTCGAATTATATGTTGTGGTGATTAACCTAATCTCTTCAATAAGCTCTATATTTATACATCCAAGGGGGAACCCTAGTCTATCTAATAAGGGTAATTACGTCCATCAAATAATACCAGATAAGGTTAAATACGTAATTGATTATTTAAGATAAATGATTAAAGGACATAATTATATATATATATATATATATATATATATATATATATATATCTAAATATCTTCCTACTCTAATAAACAATTACAATTATTGACACATGTCAACACTAGATTCATTCTCACAAAAGTTTTCCCTCCAAAATATACTCCATAATAAATTCTTTTCTTCCTACTCTAATAAACAATTACAATTATTGACACATGTCAACACTAGATTCATTCTCACAAAAGTTTTCCCTCCAAAATATACTCCATAATAAATTCTTTTTTATTAGAAATTATATCATATTTTATAATCATGATATATCTTTATCTATTTATATTTATGAAATTATGACAATCATATATTAATTTACATATTATTTTTATTTAAAAATAATTTTCAAATATAATTGAGCAAATCGTATTTAATATTTTAATTAATGAACATCTAATACTATTTTACAAATGCAATCAGCGTTGCGTTATGAGTGATACTATTTATAGAGAAATTCATAAGGGACAAAAATCATGTTCATATTATCCAATATTAAATAGTTTTTCCTACCATATCAAATAAGCCATGTTCATCCAATTTGGAAATTTTAGATATCGCAACTAATACAATTGTAAGTTTTCTAATGTATATCAACATAACATTTTTTTATTGATAACATAATAATCTTTTGATTATAATTTAGATTTATACTCAACAATTAGAATGTGTTCATTATAATTTTGATAAAACTAAATACTAATCTAACTTTTTATATAGACTTAAAGTCTCAAGTTTGTCAATTTATAAATAATGTTAGTCGCTATTGAGGGTTTGATTGTTTTTATAAACATGGTCACGTTTATCTTGCATTTTCCAAATATACAAGTAGAAAAATGCCCTAAATTTTTTTTATAAAAAGAGTAAAGTCACCAATACCATATTATGAATTGTAACTATAGTTTTTTATTAAATGCAATGTAATACATTATTCTGATAATAAGAAGAATATGCATGAATTATCAACTATATATATACTTTTAATGATTTAACCCGTATAACATACGGGTTCTATCCTAGT
>JBCNJP010000007.1:102033155-102049813 GCA_039602395.1 Deinandra increscens subsp. villosa | reverse complement strand
TACAACAATGACTACATGTGTATCTAATATACCCCCTCAGTCTAAGGAGGATGGTTACGGATGCTTAGACTGCTGTGAAACTTTCCGAACAGAACACGAGGGAGACCCTTTGTGAATATATCAGCATACTGAAAACATGAAGGAACATGAAGAACTCGAATATGACCCGTTTGAACCTTTTCCCGAACAAAGTATAGGTCGACCTCGATATGCTTCGTCCATTGATGTTGTATAGGATTTTGAGGCATAAAGATAGCACTGACATTGTCACAGTAGATAATGGATGTACGAGATGGATGATTACCCAGTTCTAAAAGTAAGTTGCGGATCCAGCATAGTTCCGCAACCACATGAGCAACTCCCCCGTATTCGGCTTCTGCACTGGATCTAGAAATGGTGGTCTGACGCTTAGAAGACCACCAGTGAAGATTGTCCCCTAGAAATACACAGTAACCAGAGGTGGATCGTCGGGTGTCCGGGCACCCGGGCTAGTCGGCTTCGGTATAGAAAAAAAGTGTAGTAACATTATTACCTGTCATTTGAAGTCTCATGTGCATAGTACCCTTTACATATCTCAGAATGTGCTTTAAAGCATTGAAATGACCAACTCTAGGATCATGCATATACATGCATATTTGCTGAACAACATAGGATATGTCTGGTCTCGTAAAAGTCAAGTGCTGAAGAACCCCAACAAGACTTCTGTATAGCGTAGGATCATCAACTGGTGCCCCTGCGTTTGAACCCAGTTTGCCGGTCGTGTCAACCGGCGTGTTATAGGAGTTACAATTTTCCATATGTGCCCGGGCTAGAATTTCTTGTGCATATTTCTGTTGAGAGAGAGACCCTGAGCATTACGAGTAACGGCGATGCCAAGAAAAAAAGATAAGGGACCAAGATTCTTCATAGCAAACTCGTTGGACAAATGATGCATGAGGCGTTCCTTAAGAGGTGCTGAGGAAGTGATCAGGATAATATCGTCCACATATAATAAAATATAAGCAGTGTCCCTACTATGGCGATAGATAAACAGAAAATGATCACACTGACTATGCCGAATGCCAATCGTGGTTACAAAATCGGTGAACCGCTGGTACCAGGAACGAGGGGATTGCTTAAGTCCATACAGTGACTTAGTCAACCTGCAAACATGGTTAGGAAAGTCAGGGTGACGAAACCCCATGGGTTGATGCATATATACTGTTTCATTCAAGTTGTCATGTAAGAACGCGTTTTTGACATCTAATTGACTGATATCCCAGTGGTGCGCAAGATCCAAACTCAAGACCGTTCTGATGGTTGCTAGTTTCACCACGGGATTGAATGTCTCCTGAAAATCAATGCCTACCTGCTGTGACCTGCCATCACAAACTAAACGCGCTTTGTAGCTCTCAAGAGACCCGTCATATATACATTTATGCTCACCAAACCACATTCATACTAGGGTGTCTAGGTACTAACTCCCATGTATTATTATCAATAAGGGTAGTAAATTCATCACGCATGGCATGGTACCAAATGGGGCTAGATAGAGCGGAGTTAGGAGACTTTGGAAGTGGTTATGGAGAGGTAGAAGTATGCTAATCAAAGAGATGCTTTGGTTTCACAATCCCGGACATGCTACGTGTGTGCATAAACCAAGTGGGGGTGGTGGATTTGGTGTCGGAGTCGAGAAGGTGTCGGAATCGGAGGGTGTGGGTGAACCAGCAGGGCTGGTCACAAGAGACGAGCTGGCCGTGGACTCGAACTAGGGGGAGGTGGCCGAAGGTATGCTCGAGGATTGGACCAAAGGTGAGGGGAAGGAGTGGGCTGGTACGACGAGGGAGGTGTGGGCGGTTGGTGTTGGGCCTGGGTGGGTGATGGGTTGGAGGGTGGAGATGGGCCAGCCATGTGGTCAGAGGGTGGCGGGCTGGGGGGTGTAGCGTGAGACCAGAGAGAAGGATGGGGTTCACAATCTAGGAAGGAGTATGAGGGGAGTGTAGAAAGGGTTTGGGAGAAGGGGAAGATGGTCTCATCGAAGTTGACATGTCGTGAGACGAGGAGTTTACGAGAAGAGAGGTCAAAACAAGTGTAGCCTCGGTGATCAGAGGGGTAGCCAAGAAAAACATACGGGGTGGAACGATGTTGGAGTTTATTGATTGTGGTAGAAGGAAGAAGAGGGTAACATAGGAAACCGCAGGTGCGAAGATGGTGGTATGTGGGGTGTTTGTGGTAGAGAAGATAAGTGGGAGTGAGATTATTTTTCACTTTGCTAGGTAGAATGTTAAGAAGGTAGGTGGTTAGTTGAAGGGCATGGTGCCAGAAGGATGGAGGAACAGAAGAATGACTTAGAATGGTTCGAATCGTATTATTGTTGGTGCGAATTTTGCGTTCGGATTTTCCATTTTATGGAGAAGTATATGGACACGAAAAATCTGAATTGCATACCCGTTTTGGAACAAAAGTCATTAAATGATTTATTATTGTATTCAGTTCCGTTGTCACATTGAAGAAACTTTATTTTTCTAGAAAATTAGGTTTCAATAAGGGTGTAGAAATAAAAACTGAGAAGACAAATGAGTTATTAGCAAGTGGGTATGTCCATAATTGGTTAGTATAATCATCTAAAAATAAGACATAGTAATGATGCCCACCCGAACTCGGAATCGGGGAGGTCCACAAGTCGCTATGAAAAATCTCAAATGGAGAGAAAGTAATAGATGAAGAAGCAACAAAAGGTAACTTGGTAGATTTGCCAAACAAACAAGACGAACATAATGAATGGTTCGAAAAAAATTTCACAGAGATATAATTGCGACTATTTAATAAACGAAGGATAGATGATCCCGGATGACCCAAGCGGGTGTCCAAAGGTCTTCTGAGACAGCAACAAAAGCAGAGGGTTGAGTTGGTGGAGCAAGAGACGTGAGAGGATAAAGCGGTCCCGTGCTATCACATCGGTGGATAAGTCGTCGCGTCGGGTAATCATTCACAGAGAAACCAATAGCATCAAATTCAATCGAGATATTATTGTCAGTAGTTAAACGTCTAACAGAAAGCAAATTTTTAATTAGAGAAGGAGAGACAAGAATGTTTTTCAGAGAAAGAGGTGGGTATTGGGAGGAAAGGGTGGTGTTGCCCATATACTGAATAGGGATTTAGGACCCTTTGCCAACGATAATGTAATTCGACCTACCATTATTGACATAAGAAGAGAGCTTACCTATGTGGTTGGCCATGTGGTTGGTTGTGTCGGTGTCGAGGTACCAATTGTTGTCTTGAGTGTTGAGTGTCATGGTATGCATTCCCTGAGTAAGTTGAGTCGGGGTATACTGATGCGCATAGGTGTTCTAGGCTTGAGGAGCAGCACCAAGAATACCCAGGGCATTAGACGGAGGAGGACCCGATCGCTAATAGGGAGGCATGGTGGAAGCCGTGGGGTAGGGACATGGAGGTGCAGGAACCAGATGCCATGCATATGGCACATTGGTGGGGGGCTGCCATGCATATGGCGCAAAGCCGGAAGGGTTTAGATGAGCAAACCCGCGACCTCAAGGGTGACCGCGACCTTTTCCCGTGTACTCGTGGCCACGACCTAGTCCATAATAATCAAAAGTGGGGTATGATCCACGGCCATAATCTTGTTGTTGAGCCCGATCCCCATCTCGTCGAGCATACCCCTTACCGCCTGACTGCGGAGAAGGCGGAGGCGCCGCCGGTTGTTGCTGGGAGGAGGCAGCGGCGTGAAGAGCCGAGGAGGCAGACGCGACCTGTCTTCCTTTGCGAGACTCCTCCAACAGTAGTTTAGACTGGGCGATGTAGAAATCTGGAAGGGGGCTGGACTGTTGGATGAGCATAGTAACACCATCATAACTTTCGTTGAGGCCAGATATCATCTGTAGCACCATACGATGATTAGACACCGGAGCATTGACGTTGACGAGTTGGTCAGAAATCTCCTTTAAAGCGTGACAATATGAAGTAATGTCAGGAAAAGAGTCAAGCCTGGTATTTGTGAACTGGTGTTCGAGTTGCAAGGCACGAGAGTTCTCGTTGTCATTGAAGATCTCCTTCAGACGCTTCCAAGCCGTGGCAGCGTGGCTATCTGGTTCCATCAGATTTACTAACAGATCTCCCGCAATAGTTCCGTATATCTACTGTAAGACCAGTGCGTCGATTCGATTCCAGAGATCGAGATCGAACTTGGGTTCCTTGTCGGCTTCGGTAGCAGCGGGGGGAGTTGGGGTGGTCCGTTCAAGATGTTTAGAACAGTTGAAAGTTTTGCAGTGAAGCTTAAACAATTCGACCCAAGTAACATACTTCCTGTTTTTCAATTCAAGGGTAACGGGAACAAAGTTTTTAATGTTTGTGACTGTAAGAGCGGGATGAATAGGTTGCGGAGCCATGAAGAAAAGAGGTGGGGAACGGCTGAAGGAGGGTGATCGGTGCAAAGAAGGTGGCGGCAGAATTAGGGTTACGACAGGGAGAGGAGAAAAATGAGGAGAGGATCGATATAGTCTACGATACCATGTTAGGAATGAATCCCATAATCAATTTCATTGATCACCACCATATATATAATTTACATCATCATATACTAATTACAATTATATCCTTATAATTTTAGGATATTTACAATAATGACTACATGTGTATCTAATACTTATGTTTAAGAACATATACCCAAACTCTCCTGGACTGATCATCAATTATGGGTAAAAAATAATTGGTACCTCCTAATGATTGTGTTATGTTAGGCCTCTAAAGGTCTTAATGCACATAATTTAATATTCCCATAGTAAAATGATGTCTCATTTTAAACTTTACCTTATGTGCTTTACCTATGACGCAGTTTTCACAGAACCCGGCACTACTACTTTTCAAGTCACCAAGCACACCCTGCTTCTTTAACTCCAAAAGTCCTTGATCACTGATGTAACCCATCTTTCTTGGCCATAAGTCTACAACATCCATAGCCTCATCTCTAATCACTTCATTAGTGTAACACCTATACCCTTAATAGCCTACTATAGTGTTTACATAAATAGTTGCATGTGTTCACGAATGGATGATGATGGTGGTGATGCAATTGTGTTTCTATTGACTAATTTGGTAACCACATAAATAGTTCTTTAATTTATAAGATATTGCATAAATAGCCCTGAAGTAAAAAATGAGTAAAATACCTTCTCATTTAACAGAAAAAACTAACCCTGTTAGTCAGAAGGACTCATATGGTTACAAAATACAAACCTCGGTCGATATTTGTAAATAATTCATAATTTTTACTCCATGTAGTTAAAACTAATAAACGTAAAAGACTCAAATAGTAGTTTGAACACTAGAAAGTTTTTTGCCAAACGTAAGAATTTGTAGCGTTTTTTCATTACGAAGTGTGTTTCATGAACTGCAGGTAAAGTATAAGGACAACATCCAAATTTCATTGGAAGAAATAAGGACAACCACACAAAACTTCAGTCATGTGAATCTTATTGGAGGGGGATCATTTGGGAAGGTATATAAAGGAGAACTTATGCAAGGTAGTGTAAGTACTACCATTGCTGCAAAGCGTTTGGATAGGAGTCAAGGTCATGGAGAACATCATTTTTTGATGGAGCTTGAAATTCTATTTGAATATAAACACGAGAATATTATTGGTGTTCATGGTTATTGTAATGAAAACTATGAAAAAATCATTGTTTATGAGCATGCTTCGAATGGAAGTCTCGATAGACATTTGAATGACATTAACCTTAGATGGTGTAAAAGACTTCAAATATGTATAGACATTACACGCGGGTTGGCTTTTCTTCACGGAGGTGCTCCAACAAACGAGACGGTGATACATAGGGACATTAAATGTGCAAATGTTCTGTTAAATGGTGATTGGAATGCAAAAATATCTAATTTTGGATTATCTACCATAGTTGAAAGAAACCAGAGAGACGTCAGCAAGCTTGTAGGCACGATTGGCTATGTTGACCCACAATATGAAATTACAGGTTTCTTCACAGAAAAATCAGATATTTACTCATTAGGAGTCGTTTTATTCGAGATCTTGTATGGGCAATTGTTAGTACCGACTACTACAAAGGATTATGACCAAAATCGTGTAACTAGTACTCTTATGCAAATTCTTGAAGAAGAAAAACTTGGATCTATTGTGTTTGAGAACATAAAGGAAGAAATTGACCCCCAATCATTATCTACATTTCGAATGATCATCATGGAATGCTTATATTATGATAGAACAAAACGACCAACAGCAGACCACGTGTTGCAACAACTAGAAAAATCACTAGAATTCCAAGTAAGTTAATATAGGTCTACAAAACTGGATTCTTTCAATGCACGTCTTTACAACAAGTAATTTAGGAACTATCAATATGAATATGAATACTATTGTTTAATTAATTTGTAGGAGGATTATGAAATATGGGCCCCTAAATTGCCCCACGACTATGAGAAAATATTAAAATTGTCTACATATTCCGGAAACTACTCTACCAAAACGAGAAAGGAACTTTACGATAAGTTCCTGAAAGGAATCCTTCTTCAAGATGAGAAAGTGGTAAGTGTTCATCAATTTGCCTTTCAAGTCTGTTTTTCATTGAAATTGTATACACTTGACTAGTTTTTGTTATACATTACAGTGCTTTTCACTCGGACCTATTAATGGTGAAAGAACTAAGATGGTATCAGGAAGAACGTTTGCTTACAGAAACCACAGTCCACATGATATGTGGTGTACTGTTCCAGAATCACGGTCCTCTCTTTTGCTCTTTTAGTTAAAATAAACAACATTAATTAAACCTGATTACACCACGTGCTGTAATTATATATATTTAGCACCTATACACATGAAGTGCAGGAGTCTGCAAGTAGAAAAATATCACATAAGGTTATATGGTAAGCATGGGTGGTTGATGCAAAGATAGTCTTTGGGTAATTTTTATGTAAAGTTGCTAGAAAACTACAATGTTAAGAGGTGTTGTATCCTATTTATTCGGGTCAAAATATTATAGAAATTTAGACTTTAAATATGTCTTGCAGGTTTCAGAAGGTAGCCAAGATGTTGGATATTTCACATTTGATGATCAAAATAAAGACAGACACTCAATTTTTATCTCCCAATACTGTTTATGGGGTCTATCTAGTCTTTGGATTTTGTGATTCTAAAAACATCTCTAGAACCCCAATGTATGTTGACCTAAAGTATAGAAAGGGGAGCAAAACCTTGCATGCATATTTTGCACAATGGAGAGATGATAAGTGGATGATGATTGAGTTGTACCGATTCTTGAATGAGAAGGAAGATGTCGTTTTTAAGTTTCTACTTGAGAGCCTTTCACCATACTATTGTAGAGAAAGTGATGCGATCTATGTTGAAGGCATCGAGTTTCGAACAATTGATAATGCAAGTTTGGATATACTCCTCTTCTTGATTAATTCTTTGGTCTATATTTAATTTGTAACAGAGATTAATGCTGAGAATGCATTATCGATCCATGTTCTAAGTTACAGGCTCATAACATGGTCTGATCATTTCTATACAGGTTGAGGTGGGACATGATGAAACCGAGAAGCCAAAGGAAATCCAACAAGTTATGAAATCAAACCTGAACATGGATCAAGAGCTACAATTGTCAATTGAAAGTGAAGAGATTTTTAAGAGATCGGAAACTTATGACCAGGGGGGAAAGGTTCTTATTTTCGTTTTACGTAAATTACCAGCTATATAGGAATTTATGAAAAAAAAGAAAAAAAACATTTAACAAGTTCTCTCTAAATGAATGACAGTTTTACTTCCCAAGTGAAGTGAATGGAAAGAAACATCTTATGCTTTCAGCAAAGGCTGCTCTCCACAACTCTTCTAACTTGAAGTTTTTTAATTCCAAACCATCAGTCAATTCCAGGTTTGCTTTTGGACCATCTTCAATGTCTCTTCTCATTGCTATTTGTTAAACCTTTGTACAATGCTCATCCGTATATACTCGTAACAGAAGTCCACAACCATGTGTTGGGATATGCTTACCCAAATATTTATAACTGCTTCCTGCTTAATAATATTATAAACAGTTTCACATATTGTCTAAAATATCATGATCTATATATTGTATATACAGATTTGAAGAGGTGCTTGAGCTTCTACCACATGCAATATTTCGTATCCGTTGTAGGATTGAAAGCCAAATGTTGTCACAAGAGACAGAATATGCATGTTACCTAGTGTTCAAGCTTTCAAAAAAATGTAACGGGTTGCATTCTCCTCTGGAAGTACGAGATCTACTCCAAGAAAATAAAGCGGCTGAAATTGTTTATTTTAGATCCCCAAGACCATGGAATATACATGATATTACTCGGGTTCCAAAACAAAGGAAAGATGGATGGATGGAGGTGAATGTATGGAAATTCAACTCAACCAATGAACTTAAAAATGATTATATTCCTGTGAATTTGAAATTAGTAAGTTATGAAGGCCATATGTCTGGCCTTACTGTTTGTGGTCTCGAGTTTCGGCCAATGTAATTAAGTATGTATTTTATTTGAACAACAAAAAACACATACTATTAAATTTCTAACCATAGTCCTGGTTTGTGTGATTTGGTGAATTTTTGTACTAGGATTTTTGGACACCGAAAATTTCAATTCCCTGTGAGACATTTTCATCATGCTAGCTATAGTACTTGAACATTTATGTGCCTAAAATAGTGAGTTGATAAAACATTATGAATATGCTATAGTGACTGAAATATATGCGCATAGTATCTTTTAAATCCATAGCATCTAAAACCATAGCTGTAGTTAATTTTTTGTTTCATTTCCCCTGTGAGACATTTACTGCCAACTTTTTTTGTCTCTAAATTTAAAAGACATATATAACTTGAGGAGTGTTTGTTCCGTGAATGATTACATAAAGATATTGGCAAACCTACGGTTACAAGGAAGAGGCGATTGTCGTAAAAAAACTAGGCCCGTACTCCCTGTCCCCTCTTTATAAGGTAATTTCAAATCCTAGACACGACAATATGCTCATGTTCTCGACATGTCACTATGTTAGGAATTTCTATTAAAGTAAGGAACATATTTATATTTTTCTACTTTTTAGAAAAATAATTTTTCCTAATGAAGAATAAATGTTACAAACTGAAAGGAAACTACATTGGCGTGTGGACGTTGTCACGCGTATATTTTGTAGAACACCACTACTAGAAAACGAGACAGTTGAGATCGAAATTTGTGGCCGATATAGCGGTCATAAATCACGTGACAACTTTGCGACCGGAATCATATTTGTCACAAAAATGTCACAACATTTGTGAGCGTCACATTTCGCTCGCGTACAAGTCGCAAAAACAACACATGAAAAACAAATTTAAAATAGAAATAGAACATGATCGTAAGTCAATCGCAAAATTTACCACCGTCTCATTTCGATCGCTAATCCGTTGCAAAAAAATGTGAAAGAAATAAATAAATTATATAAACAAATTACAGTGGCGAATCAGTAGCAAAATTTGCTATCGCTCATTCCGGTTGCAGGTCGATTGTAAAATATCACTACTACAAAAAGGGCCTTTCTTGACGTGCATTGCGCGTCAAGAAAGTGCCTTCTTGACACGCAAATGCGCGTCAAGGAAGCCGGGGTCAATAAGCTTCTTGACGGGCAAAATGCGTGTCAAGAAGTTCTTGACGCGCGAACCATGACACGCTATCCATGACACTCCATTCTTGACACTCATTATGCACGTCATCTTAGGGTGTCGTCTGTGTTTAATATATTTTTATTTATAATTTTTTTAGTGTCGTCTGTTTATGACACGCATTTTTGCGCGTCAAGAATTTTAATTTTTAATAAAAAAATATTTTTTTGTAGGATCACTAATTTCCACATTAAACAACAATTAATCTCATAATACAAAACAAAATACCTATATAACAAAATAATGCATTTCATATATATAGCAAAAATTACAAAGTTAATATGAGTTTACAAATGAATCCCATATGTTACCAATATTTATGTCCCTATAATAATAAATCTACCTCAACATTCTTACAACAGTAGTCAACCATTTTGCAACTCAGCCAACTCATGTTCTTGCTTAGCAATGATCAGAAACTTGGTCAACAGATAACATGACCTCTCCGTCTGTTTCAAAACATCAAATTGTGTTTCAATCTTCGATAGTACTATCGTCAGGAGCTATGTGTATCCTGTCATCACCACAAGAAGAAAAAATGCCCTTCTGTAAATAACATTAATTTTAACTTCTAAAAGAAGAGGCAAACATAAAGCGAGTGTACATTTGGTGACTGCAATGTTGCTCCTGTAGAAGAGGCAAATGGGTTGGGGCTGGGTTGTGGTTAGGCTTGCTGTGGCAGCATAAAGCGAGTGTACAAATATCTGTGTGATTATGTGTATCATCATAACACAGTTCAACCAAAAGCTAACAAATTAGCACCTTATTTTCACCTAATAGTCGAGACAAGGACGGAAGCACAGTGTTAGAGTAACTAGCAAGCGATTGTAATCCATCTTCTGATCCAGTTAATCCACGAACAATATCAACAGCTACCTTCTTCACCTGATGAATCATCACAAGTATATAAACTAAAAATCCTTTAAACCAGTTTGACCCGTTACCATTTCAACTATTGTTTTTTTTTTCTGTTTTACACATTTTAACTTTTATAGACCAAGCATCAATCAAATAAACTCATTTGTTAATAAATAGGATGGAATTACCTTTATCCTTGCCTTGCTTATTGGATTCTACTACCTTAGATTTCCATTCTTCATACTTGTGGTTCTTTTCACGCTTACGTTTCTTGTAGGCTGAAAGCTGCAACAAGTTACAAAAAAAGTATATATGTATTAGTTTCAACATTTTGGCATGACTTCTAAATGATCCTAAGAGCTTTCATGTGTTTCCCAGAAACAAGAAACAAATGATCCATCATGAATAGATATTATAGTGTAATATAGTTACAGTTGTGTCACCAAAACAGAATTTAAAAGTTAGAGATTGCAAAATTAACCCCAGTAAAGAGTAACTTTTTGGTGTAGTAAAAACTGCATGCCTGCATATGGGAAGTATCCATTACACCTAACAATAATGACCCATTCTTCAAGAAATGGGTTGATTTGGGTAACTTTTGTCGGCTAAAAAGGTCGATTTGAGTCTATTCAAATTATAAAACGGGTCAGAATGGGTCACTGTTATGAAATTTGCTAACTTGGAACGGGTCCAAATAGACTATAGTAACTATCCATCAAGCATATTTATTTAAATACTACTAGATGTAAACAGAATTATATATGCATGACTGTGACATGCAGCACACAAGATGCAGAAATAAGAACTAATGTAAACAAAAGTTATACATCTTTGCCTTCATCAGATGAATAACCACCATCCTCAGCTTGTCGTTTCTCAGGTAAGACATCCAACAAATCTGCAAGATAAGATAAGATAATAAATGTATACACATTTCATGTTTTTTGCACTCCTATAAAAGTAATAACTTGTGCACAGCAAGATTAATATGGTTTCAAGAGAAAAGATTATTGGGATTTTACTATTTAAGTTACCTCTGTTCACTTTCACAGACTTCGGATCTTTCTTTTCTGTAGACACCCCAAAAACATCATGACAAAGGTCCTTCATGGAAGTAGATACCTGCATTGATTCATACAGCATCATATTATAAAGAGAACAAATTTATGAAAACTAATGTCTTGGCGGCATTTGGGGACAATTAAATTGCTTCTTACACTTGAAAATTCATCTTCAGACGTGCCAGAAAGTTCAATCAACTTATTCTTGTCAACCTTAAGCTATGGAAACATGGAAGGAAACAAATTAGTGTCAAAGAAAACAAGCTAAAACAGTTAAGGAGTTAAAAGAGGTTTTGCATACCTTATGCTTTTTGGCACACAAGTAAAAACCTGTGGCTGTAAACACAGGTCTCGTGAAGTCAGCACTAGCTCGACGAGAAGGAGGTAACGAAGCAATAAACCATTATCTATATCTGTAATTGAATCACATTTAGCAATGTTACTTGTATCCAATAACCAACAAAGATTTAAATATTAAACAAATTAGCTAGATACTAAAAACATGTATTTTCCTTGATATGTTAAGGAAACAAAACTTACAATGATAGCCCTTTTCGAACAAGAGGAATAAGCCTAACACATCCAAATTGAATAGCCAATTCCTTAATATCAAGTGTATTCCTACAATTCATACGGATTTATTTCAATTTGGGGGTAAACAATTAGTATAATCATCATATAGAAAACATAGACAGAGAATTAACATACTTGACACCAATTCCATTCTGCATCACATTGAAAGATCGAATGTAAGCCTTCTCCGACATCCCACTTAACCTAATCGCAGTCTGGCGATCAAATAGAACCTGCTTCCTACAGTAATTAGAAACAGATTATCACATTAATCAAATTACATGCTATAAATATCAAAACAAGTGCACATCAATTATCAATCATCAATCGTAGAAACGATAACAGCGTATTAACAATTGCAGTTACACGGATTGAACAGATCCAAACGTACATATTAGCGGCAATCTCCAGACAGATTATGGCTTTGCAAATCTCTCCCTACAATTAACAAATGAAAAAATTGGGGGGAACTCAGGGCTAGAAAATCAACTGCGATTGTAGAGATCATGTAATGAAAAGGGTGAAGTGTTTACGATTCCGGCACTGGATGAATCAAA
Organism: Deinandra increscens subsp. villosa; assembly: GCA_039602395.1. Lineage (NCBI taxonomy): Eukaryota > Viridiplantae > Streptophyta > Magnoliopsida > Asterales > Asteraceae > Deinandra > Deinandra increscens. The sequence continues at coordinate 102,037,081 of JBCNJP010000007.1, read as the reverse complement.
TTGAAGATCGGACATGCGGCGGAGCTCTGCGGCTTTACGGACGAGTTGCTTAGGGTCAGAAAGTGGAGCTAAGGTGAGATAGAGATTAGGGCTTGAAATTAGTGCTCGAAAACATCGAATAACAGACTGAAATCGATTTTTGAGAAGGAGACTGGAGTGGGAGCGGAGAACATCCGACGGGAGTGGATGTGGGAGTGGGAGCGGGGAGTGTATTTGGGGAAAATTTAGGGCAAAATATTGGGGGGAAATTTGGAGCCAAAAAATTATAAAAAACGACACTTGATTCTTGACGCGCGGCTTTTATATGTCCTCCGTGTTTTTTTTTTGAAATATGACAGAAATTCTTGACACGCAAAAATGCGCGTCATGAATTCTTAGGAATTACCTATAATTGACATTTTATTTTGACACTTCAGTTTTTGCACGTCAAGAATTATCGAGTGTCATCGTTCGCGTGTCAAGGAAGGCAGTTTTTTGTAGTAGTGTATGTTGTCGCTCATTTGGTACGCAAATCGGTTGCAAAAATTACGACCTCCTCAGTTCGGTTGCAACTGCAAATCGATCGTAAAAGTGTGAAAAACATACTAGGGTCGAAAACTAAGAAAAATTAATAAAGAGTTTCAAGTTGATGTCCCAAAATCGAAAATGAACAAGAAATCACACGAAATTTTATTGAATGGAGTATGAATTACAAACTGGAAATAATAACAATGGAAGAACACCCTAAGCTATCATTACAACAGAACTTAAAGCTAATTAACAACTACTAACGGCCACTTAGCAAACTTTCATCCGGTAACCTTCATCTTTCAACATATTGACACTATTAACCCTATAGCTTTGAAACTTTGTTATATGTAACACAATTACATTTCCAGTCCCTAAAGAATGTTGGAATTATCATAGCAGCACCATAACATTGTTAACAGAAAGTTAACACCAACATTCTCCCCCCTAATTCCAAATTCTTGTTCAAGGAAACAATTTATATATTTTCAATCAATCATGAGTAAACATTAGCACCGCATACCAGTGACCCATTGGGTTTGTGCATACTAGTCTGTTCAACTCAACATTAATTGAAATTTTAAATTGCACCTGTCATAACAGTTTATATTTCATAATCTTTAATACCAAGCAATTGCCTCATTTCAGCAAATTTGAATCTAGGCAGCGCCTTGGTCATAATATCAGCCTTTTGCTGATCAGTTCCAACATACTCAACATTGATGACACCAGCTTCAATACATTCTCTTATATAATGAAATCTCAAGTGAATGCGTTTTGACCTTCCACGAAAAACTGGATTTTCTCATCAAAGCAATTGCTGATTTGTTATCCACATAAAGAACAACTTTATCTATCTTTTCTTTAGTTATTTCCTCCAGCAATCATGTTAACCACACAGCTTGACAAGCTGCACTTGTTGCTGACATAAACTCAGCCTCACAACTTGATAATGCCACAGTCTTTTGCTTTTGTGAATACCACGAGATTATTGAATCATTATAATAAAATACATTCCCTGCTGTGCTTTTCCCATCATCATAATCCATTACACGGTTACTATCACTAAAGCGTACCAAATTTTCATTTTTACCCTTTTTTGTAAAATAAGCCATAGTTTATAGTTCCTTTGACATACCTGATAAGATGTTTTACAGCCGTTAAATGAGCTTCTTTAGGCCTCTGCATAAATCTGCATACAATACCCACTGCATAGCAAATATCAGGCCTAGTTTTAGTAAGATATCTCAATGAGCCCACTAACATCCTGTATTGAGTTGCATCCACATCCTCACCTCCCTCTTCCTTTTGCAGTCTCAGTCCAGGCTCCATTGGAGTTTTTGTCTCATTACACTCATCTAAACCAGCCAACTTCACAATCTTTCTTGCATATGTAGATTGCTTCAAGTAGATGCCTTCTTCTCTTTGAGCTACCTCTATTCCTAAGTAGTAGTTTAGCAACCCCAAGTCTATCATCTCAAACTTTTCTTGCATTTGAGCCTTAAACCTATTAACTTCTCCTTGATTACTTCCTGTAACCAATAAGTCATCAACATATACTCCCACAATTAAAGTGGTATTATCATTCCTCTTTGTATAGATAGCTTGTTCATGTTTACACCTTTCAAAGCCTAATTCCCTAAGAGATAGTGTGACCACGCCTTGTAGCAGTCGTAGTTTTAAGCGGTTTACCTATATGAACGTCGAGAGTAAGCAATAGTTAAGTACAACATTTATATTACAAATCCTAATAATAATCTTTTTTTGGAGCACTTGCGAAATGTAAAATTTGCTAACCGGGTTAGGGAAAATTTCTACCTATATACAGATTGAAAATTTAGTTGGAAAGCAGGATAAAAGGGGAAAAAATGTCTAAAGGGGTAGAATAAGGGGTTATACCCAGTTTGAATTCATTATATTATACCTAACCACGCGCGCAAGTAATAGGTTGTGAACAATTTATAATTACAATTATCTTATATTAAATAATGTATTATATATTAACAGATTTTAAAAAAAAATAAAAAGAAAAAAAATGGTCAAAAAACGGGATCACGGGTATCAAACCCACGTCCTCCACCTTACAAACTCAAACAGTTTCCATTGTGGCAACTCTACAAAGAGTGAATAACTTGGTAAACAAAGTATATAAAGAAATAAAAAGTCAAACATGATAGCAAATAAGTTAGCATGTTCCCTCTTTGACCTTGTAAATAAATCGATAAATAAATCTTTGTATAGTTATCAACAAGAGGGTTAGGTAGTCTATATAAAGAGACCAAGTAGGGTTTATACATTAAGAGAGTTGTGTACTAAAGTTATTTGAGTTATTTTTTCTTTAGTATTCAATAAAGAGCGAAGAGTTATTCCAAATTCCGGGTTCGTTGTTCTTGTGTTTCTTTGGTGTCGATTGTTTTTTCACTAGATGAACAATTCTTTAAAATGTAAGAAATATTTGACCAAAAAGATGTACAAATTAAGGTACATCATGTGTCTTGCATGTAATAGGAATACAATATTTATAGTGCTAAGTGGAAATTAAGGAGAGCCTTTGATTTCCTTAAGGGCATCTTGACCATTAAGTACATAAAGAGAATATACGGTTTATACTATGTTATAAATTGGATAAAAATATCGTTTGTACTTCAAACTGCAACAATGCCTTCTGTCTGATCCGAGACAAGTGTGGGTGAATAGTCAACTCCGGATGAACTCTCTTTCTGAGAGAACTCGAGTACATCCGGAACAAGTACTTGTCCGAGACATATTCATCTTCCGAGACAATGTTTGCATCCGAGTGAACTCGGAATCTCCGAGACAACCTAGTTTCTTGGAACAGCTATATTCCTCCGGAACAACTAAGTTCTCTTGGTATCTTGCTTCTGATAGAACTTCATCGGACACTTGCTACTTAGCCAAAATTAACATCCAGGGGTAATATTTCCTTACATGTTTAGCCAGTGAAGGAAGCCTTATGGAGTAATATTTCCTTACTTGCTACTTAGGCTGTGTTTGGCGCACTAGCTGAAAAGCTAGCTGCTAGCTGATAAGCTAGCTGCTAGCTGATAGCTAGCTGACAAGCTAGCTGCTAGCTGATAAGCTAGCTGACAAGCTAGCTGCTAGCTAATAAGCTAGCTGCTAGCTGATAAAAAATAACGTTTGGTAAAAATTAGCTGATAAACTAGCTGAAAAATATTAAATGACATAAAAGTACATGTCATAAATGTAAATAAAGATATTTATTTATTAGTTAGGAAATGGTAAAACTGGAAATATTATAAAAGCTAGTTGAAACGTTACTCCAACTAACTTTTCAAAAGCTAGCTTATAAGCTAGCTTTTTGACGTTACCAAACGGGACTTTTTAAAAAAGCTAGCTTTTTAAATAAAAGCTCCGTTTGATACACACCAAAAAGCTAG
>JBCNJP010000007.1:102006491-102032655 GCA_039602395.1 Deinandra increscens subsp. villosa | reverse complement strand
GCTTTTGCAAGTTTTGTGGAATTCATGATTTTATATGGTCGGTTTATATATGTATGCGGCTCGTATAAAGATACAAAAATAAAATGAAAATACAAATAGTAGGACACTTATTTATATAATATACAATGTAATTTGAGGATGAATAGTATGCTTTAGGTACCTCTTATTTTGGCCACCAGTTTTTACATTTGTTTTCATTTTTGTATTGTTCTTTTAGCTTTCATCATATTTGGTCCTTATGTACCTCTTTAAAAGATGAAAAGCTTTCACTTTCACTCTGCATATTTTTACTCTTTCTCTCTCTCTCTCTAAGATTCTTTACAGCTAGCTCACTCTCATATGCTCATTCTTTTGTAGATCTTTTCTTCGTTGTGATTTTTTGCGATGATGTTACCGCCGATGGTGGCTGTCGGTTTTGACTGTGACTGTGTGTGCGATGATGTTACCGACGGCGGCGGGGCGTTTACCGCAGCCGTCGTCGGTTTATGAGCCACAATATTATGTTGGTTGTTGTTTTAACTACAGATCTAACTTCTCTTTGAGATTTGATCGGAATCGGCGATTGCTTACAATCAATTTTCTTTTGCAATTTCGTTTGTTTGAATCGATTTTCTTCTGGGTTTTCTTTTAGGGTTTTAATGAGAACGTTTTCTTCTCTGCATGTCGCCGGAGATGATCTATTTGTCGGTGTTGTGGTCGTAGACGGCCGACGCTGTGTGGCGGCGTGGCATTCCTCGCCGCCGCCGATCAGATCTGGGCTTTAACCCTAAAACTGAAAGTTGCTTATGGGTTACAAATGTCGAAGGATGTGATAGTTTGAATTTTCAGATCTGAACCTAAAATTGAAACTTTGTGTGGCTGTGATGTGTCTGGTGGCGCTGTGGCCTTCATCGCCACCGCCAAGGCGACATACGTCGGTTGCCATAAATAGAAACGATGCAACTGCGGGTTGCGTAGTTCATAGATCTATATGGTGAGCAAACAAATCAGAAGAACACCAGCGCATCGAATTCCGGCAGCAACGACGGCCTAAGCCGGGCAGGGGCGGTTTTGGGGCGGCGCACCGTCAGCCACCGCACTGGGCCCGAAGAAACAAGGGGCCTGATATTTTTAGAGCATGTATGATTGAATAAAAGAGAGTAGGAGTGAAAAATATTAAGAAAACAAATTCCGGCGACCCTGGTTCATGTTTGAAATGAAAACCAGAAGAGAACAAGAGAGTAAGTAGATGAAGAAGGAAGGAGGAAGAAGGGGTAGAATAGGGATAGATATAAGGGTGAAAGTAATGGGATCGGGAGAGGGGGGGTCGGGGGTGTTCGGTGGCTTCGGTGGTCTCGGGAACACCACTGCGTGGTGGTCGGGATCACCGATCGGGAGTGGGGCTGGGGTACCGACGCCGAGAAGAAATGGGTGTGGGGAGAGAGCCGTTGGCGGTGGCCCCCCCCCCCCCCAAACGGCTATATTGATTTTTTTTTTAAAAAAAAATTTTTTTTTTCAAATAAATACTATTTTTAACCCTATAAATACCCACTCATTCCAACCCTTTCCTCACACTTTTTAACTACTCACTCTCTCATTTTTTAAACACTACCACCCTTCATTTTTAAAAATGACTTTCACATCCGATGAATCGTCCGATGAAGATGCCGCTTTTTTTGGGAAAATGATGTTCGAGATAGCTCGAGAAGAAGAAGCCGAGAGTTCAAAGCCAATTCGAACACGCAAGACGATTAAAAGAGAACGTCAAGAGGCTCACGATCGGCTCTTTAACAACTATTTTGCGGAAGGTGCTCTATTCGAAGATAAGTTTAAACGTCGTTTCCGTATGAATAAGCGTCTTTTTTTACGTATTGTCAACGACTTAGAAACAAATTATAAATATTTTCAACTAAGGTGGGATGCAAGGGGTAGGATGGGGTTAAGCCCGTTGCAAAAATGTGTTGCCGCTATTAGACAACTTGCATACGGCATTACTTCCGATGCGTTTGACGAGTATTTGCACATCGGAGAAAAAACCGCACGACAATGTCTTTATAAATTTTGCAAATATGTTCGTGCTATGTATCATGAAAAGTATATGCGTCGACCATCATGGAGTGATGTTACACACCTCTATGAATTTCATGAAGCGAAACACGGTTTCCCCGGCATGATCGGTAGTATCGATTGCATGCATTGGGAATGGACATCTTGTCCTAACGAAAAGATGTTGAGAGAGCGTTCGCATGTCTGAAGAAGAAATGGAAGATCATCGAAAGCCCGGCGAGGTCTAGACACATAGCTAAGATCACTAACATCATATATGCTTGTATGATCTTGCATAATATGATAAGGGAGGATGAAGGGAAGGCCATTTGCCCGTACGAGCCGGATCATATTCAAGCATCAAACGACCCAATACCACAACATATTATCGACGCGAACTTTTTGAAGATTCATAACCAGGATATGCATCATAGTTTACGATCCGATTTGATCGAGCACATCGATCGCGTTTGGGAAACCATTCCACCCCCCGAAGAAAATTCATCCGACGAAGACGAAGACGACGAAAGTGATCCCGAAAATTTCTGATTTTTTTTTTAATAAGTAATTTTAGGACTTTTTTTTTTATTATTGAATAAGTAATTTTAGGACTTTTTTTTTATTTGTAATGTTAGGATTTAATTTTTATTTATAAAATGTATTTGTTTTTATTAGTATTTTATTTTAATTATTTTATTATAAAAAAGTGTTTGGGGAAATGGGGGTGTGGGGAAACCATTACTCCACAAATTGGGGAAAAATGGGAAGGGTGGGGAATGATGAGGTGACACCAAAAATGGATTGGGGAAATGGGGAAATGGGGAATGTATTACTTTTACCCTAAGTTAATAAACCCAAATAAATTGACATAAAGTTACTGACATTTGATAGCCAAATGTCAATTTTCAAATGCTTGCTACAGTCCAAAAAAATTAAACCACACGGTATATATTTTAGTTTCAAAATATTTAAGTTGATATAAGCTATAAGCTTTTTTTAACTCTAAAATATTTAAGTTTTAAAAGCAGTTTAAAATTTTTATTTACTTTTTTTCTTATTTGATAATTATCTAACTAAAGCTTATTACGTATATATTACTTTATTATATATTTATTTTGAAATTTATTATTTCTAAAGGTTTAGAAACTAAAATATGTTACATAATTTTAGGAGAGTATTTTAGGGCACGTTTTACTTTTTCGAGCCGGGCCTAAATTTTTTTTAGCATTATCAGGGATGGCCCTGAAGCCGAGAGCCGTCATCAGAAAAGATACGACGGCGCATCCTCTAAAATCTCAAACCCTTTTGCATACCCAGTGACCATAGAGAAAAACAACAGAAATTAGAGAGAAACTATCGAATTTGAGAGATAATAAGTAAGAAGATATGGAGACTGCATTTTTATGAGAGAGAAGAACAAACATAATAATGAGATTCTCTCTTAAAATTGGAGAGAGACAATTGCAGGGAAATGGAGTGATGTACACGTATAGACTGGAAAAGGAACACGCGTGAGACATGCAAAGTCAGACCGTAAATACCCATAGAAAAAGAGAAAGGAAAATGAAAAAGAAGGTGATTTTTTTAACTTCGTAAAGGTATTTTTATAAAATATAATAAATGAACATTGTCTCTCAAAAGAGAGATAGGTAAAAGTTCAGGTATTAACTTTTATAATGACATGGTACTACTTTAGTGCCATTGAAATGGTTGTCCTTGATGGTATTAGATGTCCACAAGTTGTTGCAAAATTATCCATTTAATTTTACATGCTTGCTAAGACAAATAACAAGGGTGGCCCGCCGCAAAGCGCGGGCGGGTCACCAACTCGTTATAAGTTAACCATTAACCACTTGGAAGTAAATATTAATTTGCTAAAAGCTATTCTAGTTGACTATAGACTTTTCTACATAGATTTTATAGTTGGGGGGTACTTGAGTCTATATCCGGATAACAACTTAATCTTTTGGTATGGCTTTCCATATATAGTATCTAACATAAAATCTATTTGTTAGAAGGTAGTGAAAATTATGAAAATATTTTCGAAAATCAACGAAACTAAGGATGGGGGTATGGTTGCCTAAGGCAACCATTTGAATCATAGAGGCAACCAATCATGTTGTGCCAACAAGAGAGAGAATTTTTTTGCCTAAATGATGTTTTGGAGGTGGGTATGGTTGCCTAAATGTTTAGGCAAACTTTTTCGGCAAACATTAGCGTTGAGGAGGGCAACGGTCAAAAATAACGGCTAGTTGGTGGGTTATTTCTTCGGCAAACATTCGCCGAAAATGGAAGAGGTGGTTGCCGAAAATCAAGTTGCCGCGTGGGAAGGTATGGTCGCCGAGAATATGCCGAAGGTCGCCGAGATTTGCCGAGGGGGATGCCGAGACATACCCCCATCCTAATGCTAATTCAGCATATTCTTTGTTTTTAAATGGCTAGTTGATTAGACATTATTGAAGGATGTGACACTTAAGAATTAAAAACAATATTAGCAAAAGATGATATCGAGAAAAGTCAAGATCTATGTAAATGTGAGTTTTTAAATATATTGAACTAGAGATCAACCGCGCATTGCAGCGGTAATCGTTATATATCACAGAAATAGCAGTAAAAAAGATTATATTAAACAATATGAGTACATAAGGTTATACATATCTTTAAGTAAAACACCAAAGGAAATATGCACGGAGAGGGTCTATACATAAACTATGTTACAACCAAAATATGATCCAAGAAGTGTAGGGGACTGAGGAGATAATTCTAGATGACGTGTTGTTTCAACAGCTGAGGATGTGTCATCTATAAAATTCAGATAATAACTAATTAAAATGAGTTCAGATAATAAAATTTTAGCGAGATTTAAATATGGGATGTAAAAATATTATAAGAGTAAAAAAGTTGTCTAAATCTATTAAAATGTGTAAAAAATTAACAAAGACAAAGTTCAAAAAAGAATTTGGAGCTTACAATGTTTGAATCAGCGACCTATAAGTTAGCATATGAGGGGCTCAAGCAGTTGTGTTGTCTTACTTTTGTTGATTATTATCTAACTTAAGCTATTTAATGTCTAAAAAACATGACATTTGAGTGTGTGCCGTTGTCTAATGTAGTATATTCAATGACACAAGTGTTGTCGCGGGAATAATACGTAAACAAAAAAATTGAATTCGTATAACACAACGTATAAGACAGGATAAAATAAGTAACGACCAAAACACTACACTAACAATGCTAAAGATAAATAAAACAAAAAAAGTAAAAGAAAAATTATGAATAATACTATTTAAAAAAGTTTACAAACGTTATAGGATATAGTACCGGAGCTAAATAATTAAAAAAAACATAGGCGGAAAAATAAGTATATGAAAAAATTTGAAATAAATTTATTCCACATGAATTTTTATAAACATATGAAATAAAACAATCCAAAAACAAAATCATCTTGTTGATTTTGATCTCTATCAGAGAGTCGTAGCTTAGATCTGTGCCAAGGTTTCAAATGAAAAGGATATAGGATTTTTAAATAGAAACCCATCTCTTAACCAATTTTTAGGAAATTATGTTTTGGAGAATTAAAGACCATTATAGCTGCACTTTAGATACAACTCATATCAATAACAAAAACACATGTAGGCACATTTGATAGTATGCTTAAAATCAGAAAAAATATGACTTGATTTTAAAAAAGTATCAAAACATGAGAAAAAATTATTTGAAGCGTGAATTTTGAAATGGTTCGTTTTAAGGTAAAATTAAAAAAATGTGGATAAAGAATAAACATGCCGCAATTACAAATACTAAAAATTTGAGCTTACAAGTTAATAAAGAACACATTTAATTATATTTAAATATATTAAAAAAAGACATTAAAACTAATTAGATATGATATAAATGAAAAAAGTTCATATAAAAAAATAAAAACACCTGTAGGCACATTCGCTATGATATATCTAAAATGGCATAAATAGATCTGATTTAAGAGCAAATATATACCGCAAAATAAGGAACGAAGACATTTTTTAAAGGAAAATTTGGCTCATATTAATCCCAACTATCAAACCAATTATTAAACCATTGGCCTATATTGAACCGTCGTGCACTATAGACTAACCCAGTTGTTAGTATGAGGGACTGTTTTTGTATTTTTTTTAAAATGAATGAACTATTCTTTTAAATGAGTTTTTTTTATTGAGTTCTTATATTAATAAAAATAAATTTTAAAAAATGAACATTCAAGCTCGAAGATTATTAAAAACTTATTTTCTAAAACTTAATTACAATTTTTTTGTGAACAGTCACGTAAAAGAGATTAAGAATAAACCTTTAAAAAAATTGATTGAAATATTTGAGTTTCATAAACAAACTATATTTGTTAGTTTACTAATTCTCGTTAGAAGTTACAAGTTACGTACTCTAGTCCGTACTACGGTTAGTTTTATACATTCTTCAACATTTCATTTACCTACGTGATTCGAAAAAACTATGATAAACTTTTGGAGTTTTGGCTATGGGGTGAAGATTTCTATCTTGAATGTTGTTTTTTTTTAATTTCTTTTTTATTAATATAAGAACCCAATAAAAAAACACTTTTAAAAAACAGTCAATACATTTTAAAAAATTAAAAAAACAGTCCCTCATACTAATTGGGTCCCAATAAGGTTATTATCGGCCAATGTGTGATAACTGATATTAATAGGGACCAATAAACCTTTTTAAAAAGTAAATTTTGAACTGGTTCGTTTTAAGGTAAAATTATTTGCATAACCTAGATAAAAAAAAAGAAACATGTCAAAACTACAAATACTAAAAATTTAAGCATAAAAGTTAATAATGAACAAATTTCAATATATTTAGATATATAAAAAGAAGAAGCCAATAAAAATAGTTAGATATAATATATGAAAAAATTGAGAAACTAAAAAGGAAAGAAGTGAAAGAAAAAAAAAAAGAGGAAAAGGTCAAACAAAGGCACGAGTCCATAGGAGAACTTTGGCTTTGTATATATAATACAATTCTACAATTTTTACGTTCTTCAATTTTAAACATTAATAATACAAAGAAATTTGATAGATTAACATTATACTTTTTATTTTTCAAACTTTGTCTACGTGACTTTGGTGCTTTGACGTTTTCTACTCCTAAACTTTTACAATTTATTTTTTTTTCTTTTTAATTAGATAGTAAACTCTTGGTTTACATAGTTTGGTCATATGTGTTTCATACTCTTACGTTTTGTACCGTTTAACTTTTAAAGTTTTTTTTATTTTAAGTTTTGTTGTCTTCTATTTTGGCCACGAAACTTTTAACTTTTCTACTTTCGTTTTTAGTATATAATTATAGTTTTATACTTCCACTACAAGACTTGAAGACTTTTACGTTTTATACCCCTTAACTTTTTTACACTCTAACTTTTAAACTTTTTTTTCGTTTTATGTTTTGTTGTCTTCTACTTTGGCCACAAAACTTTTAAATTTTCTACTTTCGTTTTTAGTATATTTTTATAGTTTTATACTTTCACCACGAACTTTTAGACTTTTACGTTTTATACCATTTAACTTAGTATATTTTTATAGTTTTATACTTTCACCACAAGACTTTTAGACTTTTACGTTTTATACTCCTTAATTTTTTAACCCTCTAACTTTTAAAGTTTTTTTTTTATTTTAAGTTTTTTTGTCTTCTAATTTGGCCACGAAACTTTTAAATTTTCTACTTTCGCTTTTAGTATATTTTTATAGTTTTATACTTTCACCGTGAGAATTTTAAACTTTTACGTTTTATACCACTTAACTTTTTTTCTTTCGTTCAGCATTCAAATTCAACCCCGCAGCAACGCGCGGGGAGGTAAACATCTCGTTTTAAACAATTGTAATTATTGTGATCACTTCGATCTTCTGATTTCTTTAATAATTCACAAGAGCCATTATCGTAATCGATCTGATCTTCTAAATTCGATCTATGTTCCAAGAGCACGCGCTAATTATAGCAAGCATCATCATCAAAGGCATATTGTATTTGCATATTACATTCTAGCCCGGGAGGCTATTGAATTTTTATAAAATGATTCAAAGCTATCTCTCGACCTCTAAGACCAAAAAAATTGTTTTTAGCAAGATCGACTTTACTATCTAGAAGGGGGCTGTGATACAACTTGTTGTCCGTTTACCCGCTACTTGATTGTAAAAGTTGATAATCTAATCTTAATATATTCATTCTCCTTCGTTATTACTTGGTCAATAAATATTACAAATTCCCTATTTATAGTATCTTTATTAGGGATATATATATATATATATGGGTGAAGATCATGTGAAAACCACTCCTTAGCCTAAAAACCTAAAAACCACTTAAATGAAGGTTAATAAAGTAATTTTATAATTAATTTTTAATATTATCCATATCACCCCCTCCTCCATGTTTCATATATTTACAACACCCACCCCCTGTTTCATATATTTACAACACCCCCTCCTCTTCACACTCCACACCCACACCGCCCCCCCCCCCCCCCCCCGGTACACCCCTCATGTTGCATATATGCAACAAAATTATTTTGCATATATATAACCCCTAACCCGCATCCCACCCCCCACCCCCCACCCCTCATGTTGCATATATGCAATAAAATTATTTTGCATATATATAACCCCTAACCCGCATCCCAGCCAACCACCCCCACCCTCTGTGTTGCATATATGCAACATAATTATTTTGCATATATATAACCCCTAACCCACATCGCAGCCACCCCCACACACCCCGTGTGTTGCAAATATACAACATAATTACATTTCATATATACAACCCCCAACCCCCACCCCAGTGTTAACACAAGTGTGTTGCATATATACAACCCCCAACCCGCCAGCCCCGCACCCCACCCCACACCCCCGTGTTGCATATATGCAACATAATTATATTGCATATATATAACCCTCAACCCCACCACCATCCCCACTGTTACATATATGCAACATAATTACATTTCATATATACATCCCCCCCCCCCCCCACCTTCAGTGTTGCATATATGCAACACAGGTGTGTTGCATATATACAACCCCCAACTCGCCAGTCCCACTCTCCACCCCGACCCACCCCCGTGTTGCATATATGCAACATAAGTACCCCACCCCTACTCCGGCCCCACCCCCCTGGTGTTGCATATATGTAACACAGTTGTGTTGCACATATACAACAACGAATACTCTAAACTTAGATCCGAGATTATTGATATTGTCACTTGATGCACATACCGTTTAAGATCCCATCCCGATAAGCTTACTTTTCTCCGTGATGATCGACTTGCTATTAAAGGTAGTTGTTTTTACAAATATTATGCGTTGCCACTGTTATACTTTATGGATTTAGAGTTGTGTGTGTATGCAATATAATATCTATTAGGTTTATGTGTTGACATATTTTTTTTTTCAATTATATTATGTTTATACAGTATTAATACATGTTGTATATATGCAACATCCCTACATTCTTGGTTTATGCAACTCCAATTTACATAACATGATGTATTTAGCTGAATGAGAAAAGCAAGATGCAACATCCAAAAACAAGGTACAAAGGTAGGTATTTTACACCACATTCACAAATACAAAAATTACAACAGACTATGATCAAATTCAATGTAGCAGGTTCACATGTTGAGCTAATGAACCCCTTGTAGGCTCAAGCAATGAACCGCCTCTCCAACTCCAATTTATTATGTTACTTTGGCTTTGACTTGGGATCATTTCCATCACTTTAACTTCTTTATTTATCTCACAATCATATGAATCTGGGTACCTATTCACGAGAGTAAAGTTGTCAATCCATCTGTCCCACCAAAATTTAATTGAGTTTCCATCCACTTGTGTCATTGAGATGAAATTTGGAAGTGAAACTATTTGGTATATATCTTGTGCTTTTTCGTCCTTAAATTTACACATCAACATTATATTAAAATAATATTGTTTACAACTTTAGAATAAATATGTATATACTTATGATGCATATATGCAACATGATTATGTTGCATATATGCATCATGAGTGTGTTGTGTTGCATATATGCAACATATATTGTGTTGTGTATATGCAACATGATGGTTGTGTGTATGGTGTTATATGCAACATGAGATTGTAGGTTGTTTATATTCAACATGGCTATATGTCGCGTATATGCAACATGACTGTATGCTGCATATATTCAACATGACAGTATGTTGCATATACTCAACATGACTGTATGTTCTTTATATTCAACATGACTATATCCTGCCTATATGCAACATGATTGTATGCTGCATATACTGAACATAATTGTATACTCAACCTTACTGTATGTTACATATATTCAACATGACTATATGCTGCCTATATGCAACATGATTGTATGCTGCATATATTCAACATGACAGTATGTTGCATATATGCAACATGACTGTATGTTGCGTATATACAACATGATTGTATGCAACATAACTTTGTATGTTTAATGCTTGTATGTAACAACAAAAACTACCTTGTGATATATAATTATCTAATAGAGCGGGCCAGCAACTGAATACTCGAGTTTTTTTAATTCGTTGGTCGTGCCTACGGACCTCCTTTACACCAAGTTCATAGATAAATAGCAAATGGAAAAAAATAAATTTAATTCCACATCTAAAAATGAACTAAAACACTATCATTCAAAAGCTTTTTTGACATATAAAGACATGCCTTTGAGGTTAAACATAACAATTTATAAAACATGACCATCTTAAGATCATACTTTTTCTTTACCATTCTATTCTAACCTACTATCTTGTTCAATGCAAGTGAAAGTGCAAGTTTTAAAAAAATAACCTTCGGCCAATAGTTGGGGCATTAGAAATCAAAGATAAAACTTGGAGGCCTTTTGAAAAGCCATCTGAAATAAGAGCACTAGTGAACTTAACAATCTAAACAAGGTATCTTAAAAAGTTAAGATAAAACTTGGAGGCCTCTTAACAAGCAATTTTTTAGGTTTTGAGTTATCACATCAAAATAAACAAGTTTCTTAAAAGTTGTTGCAAATTTCAAACATCTATTTGATAGAAAAGATGCCACTTAAACAACAGAGTTACTATTCATGTCTGATGAAATTATAATGAGAATAAAAAAAAAACAAGATATATGAAAAACTTAGAAAGAAATCTACATACCAAATGATCCACTCGAATACGGAAGTTCAGAGCCACTGGATCTAGGCCTATTCACCGCCACTGAATTCGCCTCAAACCCTCCTCTTCCTCTCTCATATCCACCACCAGATTTTGACCTCCCTTCCTCCACATGATAAATCGGGCTTTACCGTAAACTCGACCGCGTACTAGATGGTCCGGATCCAGAAATCTCCGCCTCCGGCTTCTCCTCCCTCCCGTGAAATCCAGGACTGAGATGTGGCGGCACAAACTTATTCGTCTTCGGCGATACAGGAACGATCAAATGAGGTAACGGTAACGGCGTCTCCGATTCGGTTCGACCTAGCGGACTGAGAGAAACGGAATCCGATTCGATCGATGTTTGATCCAATTCGCTCGGTGTACGATACGGTGGATGTGTGGCGGAAGGAGGAGGCGATAGGTTTGGGGGAAAGGCGAGTCAGGACGAGCATGTCGCCATGGATCGTGAATTTGAGAGAACGGTTTTATTGAAAGAGCGAGGAGTTTAGGAAGATGATGAATCCGTAGTTTGAGCAACCGGGGCATGTGTTTTTTCCCCCTAGTTTGTGTTAAAGAGTAATGAAGATTTTTAATTTACCCAAATTGCCCCTCAAGCTTATGTTTAAAAAAATGACGGAAGGTTTTAGTCCATACCATAATTAACAAAAATGTATTGTTTTTTACTAAAAATAAGTGGTTTTTAGGTTTTTAGGATAACACTGGTTTTTAAGTGAACTCAACCCATATAATATATATATATGTTAGAACTTTTTATGCTAGTATGTGTTTAGTTGTGTTTTGATACGTAATTGTTTATAGTATGGATGTTTACTTTGTGTATAACATTTTTGTCATTCATTAATTTAGTATTCTTGTTAATCTATACTCGTTACATCATGCATGATGCAACCCGCCATGATGCAATTCGTTGGAGGCACAACGAGTCAATGTTCACATTGTTTAAAGAAAGGCCAGCCGGCCAATCTCTGCATAAAAAAACTTAAATTATTGATTGTTGGTGTAATAAAAATGTTTAAGATCGAACACAAGTTGTGGTTTATAAATCACTATTTTGGACGTAATTAATAATTTGCAATAAACTATTTTCGTTGACTTATAGACTTTTGTACAAGCACTTTTAATATTGGGGGTGCTTGTGTATATATAGATAAGAAACTAACTTTTTTTCTCTCTGAATATTCATATATGTAGAGTATAAATTTAGTTGTTTAGAAACTAAGAACAAATCAAAGAGACTCATCAATGATTTTCTATATTGATCACTATGAAAATGAACTACAAAAAACAACTTGTAAGAAATTGGAAATCAGATCGAAAACAAGATTAAGTAACTGATTATTAACAAATATCTCTTCTTAATAAAAGTTAACAACAATTAACAAATCTTCTCAGCAAATGCCGATCTTCAGTCCCTTAAGTATTAAAAAGAATACATCGGACCTCCTGAACTTTAGCAGACTTTACAATTTGAGCTGAAATTTTATTATATTGAGTTTAACCATGATATTAACTTCACTTTATATTAATCTCCACCTTGAAGCAATATCATAAATCAACCAACTCATCAAATTTGCTTCCTGGTAACACCTTAATAAACACATCAACCACATTTTCATTTGTGTTCACATTCAACACTTTGACCTGCACGGAATTGGCCACCTCTCTAATTAATAAAGTGTAGTCTAACACTTATGTGTTTTGTTCTTTAATGAAAAACACTGTTCTTAGCTTACTGTACCACACCTTGAATGTCACAATTGACTAATGTATCAACCAATTCAATATGCAACCCTCTGACATATCCTTTGAGCCATAAGGCTTCCTTCACTACCTCAATCAATGCAATATACTCAGCATTAGTATATTACCCCTCGATGTTAATTTTGGCTAAGGAGCAAGTAAGGAAATATTACCCCTGTATTTACCCCATAAGGCTTCCTTCCTTCTTCCTTCACTGGCTAAACATGTAAGGAAATATTACCCCTGGATGTTAATATTGGCTAAAAAAATATATCTCTCTGCCGTTCAAAAAAAATATATTGGCTAAGTAGCAAGTTCCTGCTGAAGTTCTATCGGAAGCAAGATACCAAGATAACTTAGTTATTCCGGAGTAATATAGCTGTTACAAGAGAACTAGGTTGTCATGGAGATTCCAAGTTCACTCGGATGCAAGCATTGTCTCGGAAGATAAATATGTCTCGGAAAGTACGTGTTCCGGATGAACTTGAGTTCTTACGGAAAGAGAGTTCACCTGGAGTTGACTATTCAACTGTACTTGTCTCGGATCTGACAAGAGGCCTTGTTGCAGTCTAAATAATAAATAACATGTTCCCCGCCGCTGTAGAGGCTGTTTAACTGTCTTGTTGACATTTTCATCCAATGTAATTTAGGGGTGAGCAAAAAACCGAACCGGAACCGAAAAAACCGATAAAACTGAACCGAAAAAAACCGAACCGAAAATAATGGTTCGGTTTCGATTTCATGTATATTAAGAATCAAACCGAACCGAAAAAAAATCGAATCATTAGAAAAACCGAACCAATTGTATCTTGTAAAATCATCAGTTATAAAAAAAACAATAAGATTTCTTTCCCAAGCTCATAACCCTGATTGGGCTAAATAAGTCCATGTGCAAAAGTTCCAAGGGTTGACTTATTGAGCTTTCAGTTTTGGGCTTATGCGAAGACTTGTGTTGCTTACCCTTTAAGCATGGAATGCAATGCTCATTACAAGAAAATTGTTTGTTTGGTAAACCTTTAACCAACCCCAATTTAACCAATTTGTTCATGGTTTTGTTATTCACATGCCAAGTCTTCTATGTCAGATTCATCAACTGAAGCTTTAGATATAAGATAGGTAATGCCATCATTTAATGTTGCATTTGACATATCTAAAAGGTACAAGCCCTCTTTCCTGGTAGCTTTTATCAAAATCATTTCATCAGGAATGCAAAGATCTGGCTTAAGTACAAGTGCTTCAGTTGAGTTAAACAAAACATTCATCTTTTGTCACAAGTTTGTGACACACTCAACAGATAATTCAATTCCTTAACAAAGTTCACAATGTCAAATGTAAACTTACCATTGGTTATAACTCCGTGTTCAGAAATGTGTCCTTGTTTGCTTCCAAAAGCAACAGGACCTCCATTATGTCTTTTTGTATTTTTCAGCAAATATGTATTCCTTGTCATGTCAGAAATGTGTCCTTGTTTGCTTCCAAAAGCAACAGGACCTCCATTATGTCTTTTTGTATTTTTCAGCAAATATGTATTCCTTGTCATGTGACTTGAGCAAGCACTATCTACAACCCAAACAATAGCTTGAGATTTATTAATTTTCCCCTACCCATGTCAGATAGATGGATCAGTTTGAGTATGGGACCCAAGCCTTTGTGGTATTAGGTCTTCCCATTACATCATTGTACTTGTATTCCCTGAATACATGTGTAGTGGTATGAGGATTAACAATTATTTCATCATGATCAGTAAAATTCACTCTTTTACTTTGATGGGAACCACTATCTTAAAAATTAGTTTCTTGCATTTTGGGAAAACCATGTCTTTTCTCAAAGGCTTTTTCTTTGGTTATACTCTTTGAATTTTCTTTGCTTGGTAATCTCATTCCTTTATTGACTACCTCTGTTCTTTTTGTAATTAAGATTTGTTTCATTAGAGAATTGTTCTTCCGACAGAATTCTTGTTCCGGAAGAACCTACTTCCTCTGGGTGAAAGTTATTTCCGAAAGAAGGCACATAAAATTGATTTCTTTCATGAGGAGCAGATCTTCCTCGTGAGATACTTCTTCCTTGAATTCTCATGTGTGTGACAAACCCCATAGAATCATGGTCAACAAACTGGTCAGCTGTGGGTCTTTGACTTTGAGTTCTTTCGGAATAAAAGATGTTTCTTGTTTTTGGGTGAAATTTAGTTTTTCCGGGATATTCTTGTTCCAGATGAAAGAAAGTTCTCTCATAGTCATGATGTTCCGACACAACTCTTTGTTTAACAGGAGAAAAACTGTTGTCAAACTCATTACCTACCCAAACTCTTGAGCTTTTAGTTTGATTATATTTAAAACCAGTGTTTTTAACAGGTAAAACTCTCCCTGTTGGTTTCTATGCAAAATCAAAATTTCTTTGATTTTTCTTTGGTGGAACAGAATTTCTAGCTTTGTTTTGAAAGAAATGATTAAATTCACAGTGAACAACATGACCCATTTCACCACAAATGATCAGTGGTCTTTTGGTGGTAAGTGGCCACACCTTGTGTTACTTTCTTTCTTGATTCATCTGAAGAAAAAGATCCCTCTAAGTCAATACTTTTGGTGCCAGTTTTAAAACCTTTTGGTTTGTAAGATTTTGGTGGTGCAATTTCAAAAGTTGGTTTTAAAACATTTGACTTTTCAAACAGTTTAGCTTTGCTATAAGATGCAGCTTCAGTTTGCATGGCAATCTCATTTTCTTTAGATACATCTACCTTCTCAGATTGATTTGGCAAATCATGCGAGATGTCAATTTCTTCTATCTTAGGGGCTCATAGATTGGGTCAATAGTTAAAATGATTTTGGTTTCCTTTGGATTCAAGGGTTCAACAATTGAGGTATAAAAGGCAGGATTTTAACATCATTATACCCAATCCCTTGTTTCCCATGCACAATTGCACATGATTGTTCCATAACTTTTGTGCTTTTTCACTTGAAATCTGAAATTTTTCAGCAGTTTTCATTTATGTATCAAGTTTTATATCTAAAGAGTTAATTTAAGCATTTTCATCTTGAGTTTCTTTCTTAAAGCCCATCACAATATGTGCAGCCTGAAGTGCCGAAAGGGCTTTGATGTCACCTTCAACTGCTTTTTGGTCCATCTTAAGAATAGTTTTTATATGTAACAAGATCAACTATTGGTTCAGTTATTGACTTTGTGGTTCGAATTTCAGGTTCAACTTTGATGGACTTCCACACTATATAGTCAGTAAGTTTGAAATAGCCCTCCATACGGAGTTTCCAAGTATCAAAATCATCTAGCATGAAAACTAGTGGTTTGATAGTACTGACATTCCTTGATTCACTCATGATTTGAGTTTAAGGAATGAAAGCAGGTTTACCTAACTTGATAGAAAAAAACAAGTGAGTTTTAAGGAACAGTTTTAACTTTAAAACAAGAGCACTACCTCTGATACCACTTGTCGGATCGTGGTTAACACACTTAATTAACCACACTTAATTAACCAATAACATATTTACTTGACAAGATTATAAAAGCAAAATCAGATTAATCTTAACTCTCACTTACTCACCGATTGCACTTAGCTAGTAAACTTAGTAACAAAGCAATAGACAAGGAATAAACCAAGCACTACTATTGTATTGATTCTCAATGTTACAAGTTACAAATAAGCAAAGTGTCTCTCGTTGATGTGAAACAAAAGAATGACAACAAATATAAATAGTGCTAAAAGGAAATCAAGATCGCCCTTGATTTTCTTGACAGTCATCTTGACCGTTAAGTACAAATGAATCCCATGATCTAAGGGATTTACTAACTAAAATATTACGGGTAAGCTGCTACAGTAGCTTTATGGCCATCTTCTGCAGTGGCTTGGAGCATTGTGCCAAGTACAACTACTCCAACTGTGCTTTGTCAGATCTGGGAGAAGTACAATTGAATAGCCAAAGTTTTGGATGAACTCTCCTGTCGGGAGAACTCGAGTTCATACGGAACTTGCACTTTCCGGGCGGCTAGTACTTCCGGGATAACACTTCTCTTGGCAAGTTGTTCCGGTTGAACTTATGTCGGTAAAACTGTACTTAGCTAATAATTGCAGTTCCAAACGAAATATTATTTTTAATTATTGTTATGTTATTTTACTCTATAATGTTTATGTTAATTTACTCTATTATATGATATATTAACTCGATGTTGTTAGTAGTCCAATTGATGTCATATCAAAAGATGATGTTACGGATAAAATAATGTAACCAGTTTTATACACCAGCAATCATAAAACATACATTTATTAATATTTAGATGTTTTATAACAACAACTAAAAAAAAAACAAACGACTTTAATGATTTAGATTTCAAACATTTAAACCACCTCTTAACATTTAGAAGTGGTATTCAGATTCAGACATAAATCTCTTACAAAAAAAACAAACAGAGCCTCATTCAATAAATACATAACTACCTAGCTACTTGTAACCAATGATCTCTAGCCCAATTGGCTGGGGGGTTACCTAAAGACATTATAAATGAGCGGTTTTGGGTTTAAGTCGAACTTGTAACAAAAAATAAATAAATGAGGGTTACATGTTGAGCTAGGAGGTTTTCTTCTGATGAAGATTAGAGATGATCATATGGGTGATGTAATGTCCCCGATAGTGATTTAAATATACCGTTAAAATAATAATAATAATAATAATAATAATAATAATAATAAGTAAATAAACTGCCTGTACGAGCAGCACTATACATGATATCGAATTAAATAATAAAGTCTACTTCATTAATTGTTAAAAAAAAAATGATATGCATGCTACTCGTTCCTTCATTGACCTCTTCTCTTTCTTACATCCACATGGGACGTTTGACTAATTAACTATCATAATTTGAGTAATCTCCCAATACTACCACTTGTAATGGCTAGACCTCCATCTGAAGAAGAAATCCGAAAGCTCACATCTTCTCCTTTAACAAATGATGATATCCAATATGAAAGTTCAGCTCCTTCGATTGAGGATGCAATACTTCGCCGCTCTTCCAGTACTCCGGCACATGGACCTATTGATAAGCCACAGTGGACCAAAGTTATATCCACCTCACTGCCATCTCACCATGTACCGGTCACCGGCAGTATTGACAGCTTCAGAACTCAGGTAAGCTAGTGATTTACAGTTTATAAACAACATCTCTTTGTGTGTCAAGTTAATTGATATCTGCTTTACATACAAAAGAGTTTCTTAGATAACGAACTTAATAGTTGGGATTTCATTTTTTGGAGTTTAGGAAGTGGGATTGGTGGAATATATACTATTGGACCTTCTAATTACCACAACTTACTACATGTAACTTGTTCCTTTCTATATATTTGAAAGATTTAAACATTACAGAATTATTATAGGATAACCCATACTATTAATTAAAATAATGAACTTTGCTCTCAATTATTCAAGTTCCACATCGAAACCAGAATAATTACTTAATTTCTTATACAATTCACGTTAGTTAATCTACTAGAGTATTTGGATCTGTTTCTAAATTTATTTTTATCTATTTCTGTTAAATTTAAAGAATTTCTATGTTGCTTCTCTATTCTCTCTCTTTCACTAACTTTACTATCAGGGACGTGCCTTATTGAAGCATATATCAATCTTATGGTTGTCAGATTATACAAGGTCCAAACTATAAAATCTTATGGTTCTCAAATGATCTTCTCCCTATATATATATATATATATATATATATATATATATATATATATATAGGGTTTGGTTCAAATGAGAACTTTTTGTTTTGAGAACTTTTGAGAACTAAATCTCAACCACAAATTTCAAGGGGGGGGGGGGGGGGCACTACAATTCATGGGAGGGGGGATACATGTAAATAAACTTGTGGCTCAAATTAGTTCTTTTTAGTTCTCAAACCCAATTGGTTCACAAATGATCCTCTCCCTATATATATATATATATATATATATATATATATATATATATATATATATATATAGGGTTAGGTTCAAATGAGAACTTTTTATTTTTAGAACTTTTGAGAAACTAAATCTCAACCACACATTTCAGGGGGAACCACTACAATTCATGGGAGGGGAGATACATGTAAATAAACTTGTGGCTCAAATTAGTTCTTTTTAGTTCTCAAACCCTTGGTTCTCAAATAATCCTCTCCCTATATATATATATATATATATATATATATATATATATATATATATATATATATATATATGGGGAGAGGATCATTTGAGAACCAATTTGATTTGAGAACTAAAAAGAACTAATTTGAGCCACATGTTTATTACATGTATCCCCCCTCCCATGAATTGTAGTGGTCGCCCCTGAAATTTGTGGTCGACATTTAGGTGCTGTTTGTTTTTGAAGAGGTAAAATGTCTGCAGTCTGCGGACCACATCTGCAGACATCTGTAGCAGAAGAGATGGACTAAACCTCTGCAGTCTGTACGAAGAAGAGTGTTTGTTTTTTAACTTATACAGACTTCTAAAATAAACTGAAATTTAAATAAATCATTTTTTAAACTTATACATAATTCAATCATTTTATTTCTTTCCGTATATTTTAGCAAACAATTGTTTTTTAAACAATTTTCTTTTAAATAAAATATCAAAAATATTTTATAAAAACTGTTCAAAAAAATGTTTTTTAAACAGTTTAAAAACGTTTTTAAATAAATGTTTAAAAAGTTTTGTTTAATAATTGTTTAAAATATTTTTTCTTAAAATAATAGTTTAAAAACGTTTTTAAAAACAAAACTTTTTAAAAAACAATTAAAAAAAAACTAATTTAAAAAAAACATTTTAAAATTTATTTTTTAATATTAATTGTTTAAAATGTTTTTTTTTTACTTTTTTAAAAGACGATTTAAAAAAGTGGTTAAAGAAGTTTCTTAAAAGTTTTTTAATATATTAAAAACTTTTAAAAAAGTTTTTTTAGAAATTTTTTTTAAAAAGGACTTAATAAAATGTTTTTTTATAAAAGAATTAAAAAAAACTGTTTATAAATATTTTTTTAATGTAAAAACAGTTTAAAGAGAAGGTTAGAAGATGTCAGAAGTGACTGGGTCACATCTGCACCAAGAAGAGCCTGCGCAGACATTTTTTAATGAAATGTCTTCGAGAAAACAAACAGTCTGCAGACCTAAATGTCTGCGCGTGGTCTGCGCGGCGCAGACAGAAGAGGACAGGAAGAGCTTTTGCAGAAAAACAAACACCACCTTAGTTCTCAAAAGTTCTCAAAATAAAAAGTTCTCATTTGAACCTAACCATATATATATATATATATATATATATATATATATATATATATAACTTCTTTAATTTTTAAGTTAATTGGGGGCCTATTAAAATATGTGTCTAAAACCCTCGTTTCATTTAAATTACCCTGGAGCCATCCATCATCAATGTCTATTATTAATGACTTTATAAGTATGTAAGAAGAGGAAAGAAAACAAGAACAAAAATGTTTTTGAATGAGTTATAGAACATAGAAATGAAGAATGGGATATGAATTTAGAGTTTAACTTAGAGAAATATAATATTTAATTAGATTATAAACATGAATATAAAGATCTACTCTCTTATCTCCGTAGACATGTTATTGCACTTGTAGCCATTTAACTTGAATTCTAAGGATTAACATGTTCTTGTACCTTAGGAGAAAAAAATAAATAAAAGAGAGCCACCAAATCCACATGAGGCGTTGGTTGATAAAAAACAAATAGATAAATACGAACAAAGTAAGCACTCATCTACAACAAGCCATTTAACTCCATACGAGATTGAAGCCCGTATTGAACAACTGGCTGAGGTCCTTATTGCACAAGTTCGTATGGAGATGAGTAACATGATCAAAGAACAACTGCAAGAAATGCTCAAGAGTCTTCGTGAAGCTAAGAAAAGTGGAAGTGGATTCAAGGGTTTGCTGACTGCACTCCTTCGTAGTAAATTATGAAATGATACAACTACCAAAATAAGGGGATATTGTGGTTTCCTTTGTCTTGTCTCTGTTGTTGGAGATTGTGTCTCAGACAAATGTTACTTTTGTTTATTTGTTTATCTAAACAATAGTAATTATAACATGTATTTTTTTTTAACCATTTTGTAGTAATACCATATTCCAATAGCTTCAATAAGTAAAAATTAATCGACGATTATTTTGGAATGTGTGTCATTAATTTGTATATTGCATCAATAGGGTCGGCTTGAAACTATGAGTCTAATCTTCTTAACAAAAACTATGAGTCTAGTTATTTATATAATGTGTACTAGTTAATAATAGTTATGTGTTCCTTCGTGTGTAAAGAAAACAACATCGCATTAACATATGTTTCCACCATCAAATTACCAGTTGTATATAGACTAAAAAGGGTCATCGTCATATCCACCATGACACCTTCCATCAATTCACCTGATGTTTCCGGTACTCAACTTTATTATAGATTTTCGCCTACCTCAAATATGTGCTTTCTTCATATTGCTTTTGTTGGTTTGTCATTTCTGTGTGTGTTTATGCATATCTGATTTTATTCTGTACTCATAATAAGGAAAATCTTGTTCATCCTCTGTTTAATTAGGTCTTATAGGAATACGGTTAGTTGTTTCATTCCAACATATGATCATTTTTATTGCTTCATTAGTTTTCCATGTGTTTAGGTTCATGGATGGGTTTAGAGTTTTATGCTTGCAAGGTTTATTTTTGGTTCATGTTATGCCTTTTTATTTGGCAGATGGGAATGTGTTAAGATTTAGACCTTCAGGAAAATCTACATCCACGAGCGGCCGGGTGGTAAAACTTGAAAGCTTAGAAATCAAATTTGTGATCTTTCAATCTCACTTTGATCGTCAATAACCACTGGATAAGTCATCGTGGTTTATTGGCTTTTCATAAACATCAAGGATTGATATCAAATTTGATGGTTACAAGTAGTAGTAAGGTTGATCACAATAGTCAAAACATAATTCTCATGAATACATAGGAACCAAGGTATGCTACCAATATCATAATTTTACTAGATAGTTAACTAACATAAAAGTTCCATCTAGTGACTAGAGGGTTTAACCCTCAATTTCTCATCAGTCTGAGTCCCTACAAGTTAACACATGATGTAAACATCACTAAACATAGATAACATTCATCAATTTGCAGATTTCTTGACCCCAAATTCGACACCTACACATGCAAGGATTTGGGGTTACACTTACTTGACACAAAATTGAGTTTAGGAGAGTGAAAGCACTTCCAATTCCAAGATAATAGCTAAAATTCGCAACCTATAGCCCTATAATTGCAGAATTTTGAAATTTGGGGGAGGAGGGGAGCTGTGGTCGTTCTCCAGGTCGCATATGCGACCTCCTCCTTCCTCCCTTTCTTTTGTTTATTTCAAATCTGCATAATTGCAATTCTGGTCCCTCTATTTTCAGCTTTTGGTTTTAGATCAACCATAGATATCGTATTACACAATAAACCCCACTATTTTCATAAATAGGCAATTCTAGCGATATGGGGTTATTTTGGCTACGAGGGTTTATTTTTGCTAGTCGTTAACGGGAAATTAAAATTTTAAAATTTTTGGATGTTACAACTCGCCGCTTCTGGAAGTGGACATGCACAACCTTTTTATTTGGCTTAGGCTTGCACAACTTTTGTCCAGTTCATCCATTTAAGGCGTTAAGGGTAGACAAACTCAACAAATTGTGATGAAAAATCCGGAAAAATAAAAGTGAAATCCAGAATTGAACTTGGAACCTCTCAAAGAGAAAGCACGTGTGAATACGATCACTAGACCAAGCATCCAAGTTTTAATTATTTTATAGGATTCACTATTAATACTATATGTGGGTTCACTTCTATTCTTTTTATATATAACAAGTTGCAGACCCGCCCGCGCGTTTCGGCGGGCCTGCATTGACAGTGTCGTTCAGTTTTATTTGATCTTGTGATCCCTTAACGCTTCGCGGCGGGCAACCAAATTATCCGTCAGTTTAAGTAAAAAACGTTTTAATGTGACAAAAGTATAAAAGTATTGTCCAAAGTCGAAAACTCTAAAAGTATACTAAAAACGGAAGTAGGAAAGTTAAGGAGTATAAAATATAAAAGTCTAAAGTATTCGTAATGAAAATATAAAACTATAAAAGTACGTATACTAAAAAACGAAAGTAGAAAATTTTAGGGGAATAAAACGTCAAAGTCTAATATCGTGTCGTCGAAGTATAAAACTATAAAAAAAAGTATACTAAAAAAATGAAAAAATAAAAGTAGGAAATATTAAGGGAACAAAACGTCAAAATTTTAAAGTTGTGTCTTCGAAGTATAAAAGTATAAAAGTCGTCGCCAAAGTCAAAAACTCTAAAAGTATACTAAAAAATAAAAATAGTCTAATAAAAAATGAAAGTTAAAAAGTTAAGGGGCATAAAACATAAAGTTAAAAAATCTCGTGGTGAAAGTATAAAACTATTAAAGTATACTAAAAACGAAAGTAGAAAAGTTAAAAGTTTCGTGGCTAAAGTAGAAAATCACAAAACTTAAAACAATTTTTTTAAAGTTAGAGGGTAGAAAACGTAAAAGTATGAAACATATATGGATAAACTATGAAAACTTAAAGTTTACTAAATTTAAGGGTATAAAATGTTAAAGTGTCAAACTTACGTGGCCAAGTTATAAAAAGCTAAAAACTAACTATTCATTTAAACTATGAAAACTTAAAAGTTTACTAAATTTAAGGATATAAAATGTTAAAGTGTCAAACTTACGTGACCAAGTTATAAAAAGCTAAAAACTAACTATTCATTTTCAATTTGTGTTGTAATATATATAAATTCTAAAAATTTCAAAACGGACCTAACAAGTTAGGTTGGCAGGCCTTGTGAATTAACCACTTGTACTTATATATTAATTTGCAAAAAAACTACTATTTTAGTTGACCTATAGACTTTTGTACATAGATTTTTAATGTTGGTGGTTGTTGAGTCTATATCTGGATAAAAACTAATCTTTTGGTATAGCTTTTCATATATAGAGTATCTAACACAAAATCTATTTCTGACGTAGTGAAAATTATAAAAATATTTTCGAAACCGACGTAAGTAACTAATGCTAACTAGGATAGAACTCGTATGTTATACGAGTTAAATAAAAAAAAAATTGGGTAAAGGGTTATACGGGTTAAATCATTAGAAAATATATATAATTGATAATTCATGCATACTCGTTTTATTACCCAAATAACGTATTACATTACATTTAATAAAGTTATAATTCATAATATGATATTTGTGACTTTATCTTTTTCATAAAAAAATATATTTAGAGCATGTATCTACTTGTATATTTGGAAAAAATACAACATAAACATGATCATCTTTAAAAATGGTTGTTAAAAAAAACAATCCAACCCTGAATAGCGACTAACACTAACTTATGATTTGACAAACTTGAGACTTTAAGTCTCGATAGAAACTTAGGTGAGTATAAAATTTTATCAAAATTATAATGAACATATATATTCTAATTGCTTGAGTATAAAGTCTAAATTATAATCAGAATATTATAATGGTAAATCAATAAAAAAGTATTTATCTTGGTATATATTAGAAAACGTACAATTGTATTAGTCATGATGTTTAAAATTCCAATTTGAATGAACATGGATCATTTGATATGATAGAAAAACTATTTAATATTGGATTTATGAACATAAATTTTATCGTTTACGGATTTCTCTATAAATAGTATCATCCACAATGTTGATTGGATTTGTAAAACAATATTATTTATTCATTAATTATAACATTAAATATGATTTGCTCAATTATATTTGAAAAACACGGTAAATAAATGTCTATTGGTATTTTTTATAAGTTTTTTTAAATATTTATTAAATGAAAATAATAATAGTTTAGAAAACAATTTTAAATAAAAATTAGATATAAATTAATATACGATTGTCATAATTCCATAAATATAATTAAATAAAAATATATCATGATTATAAGAGATATAATTTCCAAAAAAAAAGAATTTATTAGGGAGTAGATTTAGGAGGAAAAATTTGTGTAAGAATGATTATAGTGTTAACAAGTGTCAACAATGTAATTGATTATTAGAGTATGAAGATTCATAGATTCTTGTTTTTAAATGACTAGTTGATTAGATATTATTGGAGGATGTGACACGTAAGAATTATAAACCATATTAGCAAAAGATGAAATCGAGAAAAGTCAAGAACTATCATCTATGTAAATATGAGTTTTTGAATGTATTGGATTCTTCAGTTTTGACATTATTCAATTAGTCACGATTGTAATTATCGTGATCGATTCGATCTTCTGAATTCTTCGGTTATTCACAAAAGCTATTATCGTAATTGATTTGATCTTCTAAATTTGATCTATATTCCAAGAGCACGCGCTGATTACCATCAGAGGCGTATTGTATTTGCATATTTCATTATTCTACTTAGTCTGAGAGGCTTTTAAATTTTTGAAAAGAATTCAATGGGTTATGTATAGACGTATTAGTAGTAATATCTTTACACTCTACTCCTAATACTAAAAATTTTATTTTTAGCAAGATCGGTTTTATTATCTAAAAAGGGATTATGGTGCAATTTGTTGCCCAGTTACCCATTAGTTCTTTATAAAAGTTGATAATCCAATTTTAATATATTCATTCTACTTTGTTATTACTTGGTCATTTAATATTACAAATTCCATATTTATAGGATTTCATATAAACACGAATGGTTTTTGGTCAGACACTTCTTTTCAATGTGACATTAAGGCCTAAATGTTACATTTCGGTTCGTGTCTCTAACTAGTGTGACATTAATGCCTAAATGTTACATCTCGTTTTTTTTTTACATACAGCTCGAAACAACTCGTTTTTATAAAAAATCAAAATAAACATTTTATAAAATTAATAAAAAAAACTTTATGACATTTGTTTTATTTATAAGAATAAATCTAGTAGTTTTTTTTTCAATTTAAAACCACTATAATTTTACAACAAGTAAAATACACTTCATAAAAAAACCAAAAAAAACGTATTATAAAAAAACTAAAAACAACTCGTTTTTATAAAAAAAATCAAAATAAGCATTTTAAAAAATTAAAAAACAACTTTATGAAATATAAATATCTAAAAAATAATATTTTACAAAACGTAAAAAAAAAGTTTAATATAACAAATA
>JBCNJP010000007.1:101840819-102005991 GCA_039602395.1 Deinandra increscens subsp. villosa | reverse complement strand
TAACTTAGTGTTTGACAATAATCTCCCACGTGCCTACTAATCAAAGCATCTACATGATAAATAGTGATTTTTACAGTTTGAAAAAAAAATGATTATTTATAATCCTATGATGAATTATGATGTGAAGTTAAATAAAGGCAAGTACGTGGTAACATGTAACGTGCGAATACAAAAACAAATGTGTAAGTAGACTTTGTATTTTAGTTGGTCGTCGTGAGGTTTAATTGATTATGAGATGATCATGTCATCCATTAATTGCATATGTGCTGATTATGCTGCTAATTAGCTAATGAATTTTATAATTAAATTATACTTTAAAGAAATCCAAATGAAAGGCATCCGATGAAAAAAAATAAATAAATAAACCGTGAGTTGGCTTTTACGTTACCTAAATTAGTATTTATCAAATTGCAATTTGGATCTTTATTAGAAATAGAATTGATCGAAATTGTTGGAAAAATAGGTGAAAATATTCTTTTTCATCAAGTTGGAAAAATAATCAACTTTAAACGGAAAATTGGCATATGTTAATCTTATTTATCAACCATTAGCCCGATAATAATTCCAGTTATTATTTTTTTTCATAATAATCTCAGTTATTAAAAACATGTTGGCATGTATTGATCCCTCGTTAGATTGTGACTAACGGTGTTAACTTTTTACTGACTGGACGTCCTAATAGAATCCTACGTGACATATTATTAAAAAAATATATTATTAAAATTAAAAAGAAATTAAACCTAAGCCCTAATAAAAAAAGTCGCCGTTCAAAAAGTCAGCGATTTCTCCTACATTTTTTTTTTCATTTCAAAACGATCAATAAAAACATACACGACTCAAGTCACCATGCAAAGAAAACGGATAACAAGTTGCGCCGCTAACCCTTTATAAATAGCAAAATCTAGACGTATAAAAGCAACGCACATTGAATTTTGGTTTAAGACGGTACATTTATACAACTGGGTTTAAGATTAGATATCTTGGTATACTTTTTGGTACATGTTAAGAGTCCTATTGTTTTTGTTAGTTGAAATACATGAGAAAGTGAAGCAAACGGGGTTACGCTATTATACATAATTAGTTTGAGTGTTTTGAGGTTTATTCAAAACAAACAACTTAGACTTCTTATTACTCGGTGCTTATTTCGTTCATTGCAGTTTCAATATGAGTAACTTATTCACTCTCAATGCTTTGCTTATTTGGTTATCTAATAGATAAGCAAATAAGCAATTTTAATGTCGTGTTGGGGACTACTTTGCTTACATGTTTACTATCTTTGAACTAAACATCTTCAAGTCTATTGGTTAAACGAATTCCTATTCATCTGCTCAAAGTCGATTTTTTAAAACAAGAAAGTCGATGTCTTCTTTGATGGGTAGGGGTTGACTGTGAATTTTTTTAAGGCCGCAAAGTGATGATCGCAGGGGGAAACCGCTAACTATTGTTGACAATAAAAAACTAGCATGAAGAGACCACATAGGATCCTACTAGGGCTTGGTTTATTTTTTCCGATTGTAATAATAGTTTTTTTTTTTAAATAAATGGCATGTAGAATCCTACTAGACGCCTGATCAGCAAAACCGTTAGTCATAACTTAACGACGGATTAATAAATGCCAACATGGTAATAACTGAGATTATTATTGACAAAGGTAAAAATCATGTGAAAGCTCCTCATATCCTAAAAACCTAAAAACCACATTAAATGAGGGTTAATAAAGTAATTTAATATTTAATTTTCAATACTATCACAACCCCCCCCCCCCCCCCCATGTTTCATATATTAGTACTAGTTTTTTTATCCTCGTGTGTTACACGTCTGACTTTAAAAAAAAACTATAAATACAATCACAATCTACGTCAATTATATATTTTTATATCTATATAAAAATGTTCTCAGTAATAATAGGTAGGTCAGAGGTTTTACGACAGTAGCATTTACCAATGTTATTTGTATGCCTTTTGCTTTTAGCATTATTATGTACTTGTGTTTTTTTTCAAGATAACAATTGTGCGGGAGTTAGCCATGAGCATATTCCCTTTATATATATATGTGTGTGTGTGTGTGTGTGTGTGTGTGTGTGTGTGTGTGCGCGCTTCATGACTGCACCACACGTATTACTCAAAGATGTATTTGCATGGTATCTCTTGCGCGGGACTTGTTTTTCAGGCGAGGCGCAGTTTTAAGAAATGGATGCTTGCATTAGTACAAAGTACTGGTGATTTGCGCAAATCCTTGTTTTTCAAGGAGGCGCTCGCGGGAATATGTCTGAGCCTTTTTTAGCATGACAATATCGATCCACATGTAACCAACTAGAGTATTGTGCTTGAAGAGAATGTCCTCTGCAGATGGAGTATCCCGGACCTACGCCTAAAAAACCTCTTTGGCTTTATATGTTTGCGTACCAAGAACTGAATTGTGTATATTTCACAAAGTTTCGTGTGCAGATTGTTTTTCAAGCGAGACACGAAAGGGAAGAGGATGCTTATTTGTGCTTAGGTACCTCCTAGACCCGCATGTTACTGCTTTTGGTTTTAAGTTTAACGTGTGCAACTTTGAACTACAATATAAGTGTTTTTGAAAAAAGGTCCTTCGCGACCTGTTTTTTAAATGCGAACCCTAATTAGATTTTAGTTTTTTGACGTAATCTTGTTATGTACGTTAGTCTTTTTTTGACTATTTGTTAAGAGCGTGTTATTGCATCAATGCGAAAAATGTAAAGGAAGCTTCATTAAATGTAAAAATCTCATAGAACTTGATTACATATAGCATTTTCGGAGCTGCGTTCCATTCCAAACGCGTACTGGTTTCCCGTCTAAATGAGTAAATTTATATGCGCCTTTGCCGATAACCTTATGGATGAGGTATGACTCTTCCTGTTTGGGACCCAGCTTTCCCAGAGGTTTAGCGTGGCTGGCCTCATTGTTTCGCAACACTTATCCTCCCTCCTTAAAGGGCTGTTTGCGCAAGCTTTTGTTATAGTATTTTTGCATTTGTTATTTGTATCGCTTTTCTCGCATTGCCGCCAGCTCACGACACTCCTCAAGGATGTCCATGTTGGCACGCAACTCCTCATCATTGTTAATGGCATGATTATTGAGGTGGTGGTGAGAAGGAATGCCAATTTCAGAAGGAAGCATGGCTTCAAAACCATATGTGACTAAAAGGGGTTTCCCTGTTACATGTCTTTTTGATGGTACGATGAGACCAGAGCACAGGTGGAACTTCATCCACCCAAGATGCTACCTCATTGCTAAGGTGGGTCTAAATCCCTTTCACAATGCTCCTATTAATTCTTTCAACCTAACCGTTTCCTTGTGGGTGTGCGACTTAGGTAAAGATTTTCTTGATCTGAAGTTCGGGACATCATTCACGGATGGTCTTATCAGTGAATCGTGTTCCGTTGTAAGAAACCATATATAGGGGAATGGCGAAGCGGTAATGGATTCCCACAAAAATTTCTTGATATTGATAGCGCTGATGGTTGCCAAGAGCTTTGCTTCTAGCCATTTTGTAAAGTAATCCACTCACGAATTTTACGCGACCTTGTAACACCCGTATACAATTTGATGCCAAATAAAAGCCATTACTTCAGAAAAGTTAGGTCCTAGAAATTTTTTACACAAAACGTGTTGTTTGACAATCATAAAACCCATCATGTAGGGTTACATTTACAAAATATACCCATAGTATAGTTTGACATCTAAAAGTCGTTCATTTAACTTTACATAAGTTCATTACACAAAAAGGGAATCGGTTTGTTCAATCTTCATGTGATCGGTCCATCTCGCACTTGATGAGCATCCCTTCAAGCTTTTGCCTTACCTGCAACATGCTCACTTTTAGTAGTGAGTTTCTAATGCATGACCATGTATAATTAACATTAAACACTGAAGAAAACAACAAAATCAGAATTTGGCATCCCAAGCATATCGCTTAGGATGACTGTACTTCCAAGTGATATGCTTGGATTTTTAGGCGTATCGCCTACAGAAGCAGATGCTCCAAGCGATACACTTGGAGCTGATTTACAGGGATCTGGCCAAATTCGGTCAGTTCCATACTTAGCCAAATTTTGGCTTCTTTACCCTGTTTTGCACTAGATTTTCCCAATTGGTTTTCTACCATTTTTCAAGTGTTTTAACCTTCACAAAACACTTCTACAACATGATTTTTACATATTGACATACATCAAGTGAATCAAATTCATGTTTTGCACTAACGGGTTCAACCGACCCGTTTGACTTCTTAGGACACACATTACCTTTAAACTAACGTTTTGCCCCAAGTATAAATTGATCTTACCATAACCCATTGGCATACATCAAAGATCATTAAATTACATTTGTCAAAATGCATTCTTATAACCTGCACGGATTCTAGGCACACCTCGTGTGCTTGTTACTAATGGCAATAACACCGTTTTATGGGGTACAACTCAAAACTCATGTGACAATCAATTTCATCCTTAATTAACTCTTTGGAAGCCATTACCTATTCGTTTGACCATTTTTGGGTTATTGTACCAGTTTGACCCTTTAAGGCGGGTCCTTGCCTTTGGTGTCCCCCAATGCCATTTTTGACTAAAATTTAGCAATGAGGATCTAGGTTCTATAAACCATTTGTGACCCTCCTTTACTTGTTACATGGAATGGGTTCTAAAGCCCCATTTCCGCCCATTGCAACTTGTTATCCGTTATATGATTCCTCCGAATCTTACTTATGGTCAAATTGAGTCATTGGAGAACCTTTTGACAATTAGGCTTCATGGTTCCTAGAATCATTCGTCACCCATTTATAATAACTCATGGTCATTTCTATATGTATATAATTACATGTTTTACATAACTACTACTTGTAACATAAACAATGTTACCTCGTGAGTTAGAACATTCGCTTCCACCTGCACCGTGGTTGGTTCCTTGATCAACTTGATCACCTAATGGGCCACTAACAAGATTAGGACATTTATCATTATAACATTTATACCACATTTTCATTGACATGATTTCAATGCTACACATATATACATAATTTCACATAGATGGCAAATCAAGAATATACGTTAAGTTTATGACTACCTACATGGTTTCATCAACATCACACTATCTATTAAGGTATTCATTAGCCAAGATAGCCATGGATCATAATTCCATAAATGATGGGTCAACTTGTGAACATATTGTTCTCTATAATCATTTAAGCTCAAAGTCTAGCATCTTAGTTGCTTTACGAATATCTAGAGTTCTCTTAGGCATTTTATCAAACACCTTGTATGCATTATCAATTGGCCTTCATGTTCATGAGTTTTCTAAGCCTTCAACCTCCAATATTAAGTCTTAGGTAGAATCCCTTCAAACCCATTATCAATATATCAATTTCACCATAAACATATCATAATTCTCATGAATACATAGAAACCAAGGTATGCTTCCAATATCACAATTTTACTAGATAGTTAACTAACATACAAGTTCCATCTAGTGACTAGAGGGTTTAGCCCCCAATTTATCATCAGCCTGAGTTCCTACAAGTTAACACATGATGTAAACATCACTAAACATAGATAATATTCATCAATTCGCAGA
Organism: Deinandra increscens subsp. villosa; assembly: GCA_039602395.1. NCBI lineage: Eukaryota > Viridiplantae > Streptophyta > Magnoliopsida > Asterales > Asteraceae > Deinandra > Deinandra increscens. The sequence goes on along the minus strand of JBCNJP010000007.1, from coordinate 102,000,403 downwards.
TTTCTTGATCTCAAATTCAACACCTACACATGCAAGGATTTGAGGTTACACTTACTTGACACAAAATTGAGTTTAGGAGAGTGAAAGCACTTCCAATTCCAAGGTAATAGCTAAATTTGCAGCCTATAGCCCTTTAATTGCAAAATTTCAAAATTTGGGGGAGGAGGGGAGTTGTGGTCGTTCTCCAGGTCGCATATGCGACCTCCCCTCCTCCTTCCTTCCCTTCTTTTGTTTATTTCAATTTTGCATAAATGCAATTCTGGTCCCTCTATTTTCAGCTTTTGGTGTTAGATTAACCATAGATATCATATTACACAACATAGATAACATTCATCAATTCGCAGATTTCTTGATCCCAAATTCAACACCTACACATGCAAGGATTTGGGGTTACACTTACTTGACACAAAATTGAGTTTAGGAGAGTGAAAGCACTTCCAATTCCAAGATAATAGTTAAAATTCGCAGCCTATAGCCCTTTTACTTGCAAAATTTTGAAATTTGGGGTAGGAGGGGAGATGTGGTCGTTCTCCAGGTCGCATATGCGACCTCCCCTCCTCCTTCCTTCCCTACTTTTGTTTATTTCAATTTTGCATAAATGCAATTCTGGTCCCTCTATTTTCAGCTTTTGGTGTTAGATTAACCATAAATATCATATTACACAACAAACCCCATTATTTTCATAAATAGGCAATTCTAGCAATATGGGGTTATTTTGGCTACGAGAGTTTAATTTTGCTAGACGTTAACGGGAAATTACATTTTTAAAATTTTGGGATGTTACAACTCGCCACTTCTGAAAAGTGGACATGAACAACCCCTTTATTTGGTTTGAGCTTGCACAACTTTTGTCCAGTTCATCCATTTAAGGCGTTAAGGGTAGACAAAACTCAACAAATTGTGATGAAAAATCCGGAAAAAGAAAAGTGAAATCCAGAATTGAACTTGGAACCTCTCAAAGAGAAAGCACGCGTGAATACGATCACTAGACCAAGCATCCAAGTTTTAATTATTTTATAGGATTCACTATTAATATTATACGTGGGTTCACTTCTATATTTTTTATATATAATTCTAAAAAATTTCAAAACGGACCTAACAAGCTAGATTGGCCGGCCTTGTGAATTAACCACTTGTACTTATATACTAATTTGCAAAAAAACTACTATTTTAGTTGACCTATAGACTTTTGTACATAGATTTTTAATGTTGGTGGTGGTTGAGTCTATATCTGGATAAAAACTAATCTTTTGGTATAGCTTTCCATATATAGAGTATCTAACACAAAATCTATTTCTGACGTAGTGAAAATTATGAAAATATTTTCGAAACCGACGTAAGTAACTAATGCTAATTCATATATTCTTGTTTTTAAATGACTAGTTGATTAGATATTATTGGAGGATGAATTTTTTTTTTTTTTTTTAACAGCCAAATTTTATTAAGAAATGATGACGTGTGTCCGAGTAAGGCCACACCACAAACACATTATGGTGCAAAACCTTATCTCAACACACCAGTCACTACATACGGGTCGACCTAGTCAGTGGCCGACCACTACCTAACAGGCCACTAGGCCGACCACTACCTAACAGGCCACTAGGCCGACCACTACTTAAAAGGCCGACCGTTGACAGCCACGTACAGGTCGACCTAGTCAATGGCCGACCGCCGACACCCATGTATAGGTCGACCTAGTCAGTGGCCGATCGCTACTTAACGGGCCACTAGGCCGACCGCCGAAAGGACCAAAGGTCAGCCGACAGCAACAAGTCTGGCCGACAGCCACCTAGCTGTCAGGCTAACCAACAACAAGATACATGACCAGTCGACCCCCGACAGGGCCGACTGCCAGTCATTACGCTATTGGGCCGACTGGTGATAATCCATCACCAGGCCGACCAATAGCCTTCGACTTCAACCTATATCCCAACTAGCTGTCTGATCCTAGTTAGGTCGAAAGATATAGGTACAGACCAATGCTCTACACCTAGGGTTGACATCTGAAATGACTTGACACACCTACCAAAGCAGTTTCCTAAAATGGGTACTGTTGTTAGACGCCGTTCGGATGTCAGACCTGCAACACTCCACTTTGGGCTCATCACATTAATTACAGTACGAGACAAAAGGTTGAGGGTTATAAATACCCCTCAACCACCAGGTAAATTCTCATTCAATGCGCACCCTTGCCGGGGATACGGCGAGTTTAACCGTTTATGCCAAGATCTTTTCGTACAGGTACACCACTTGAAATTGACCCGGAGATAGAGAAAACCGCAAAGAGATTAAGGAAGCAAGCAAAACTCAGAAAGAAGTTCGCAAGCTCCTCAACCTCCACATCTTCACCCCCAGTCATCAACATTTGGCGAGACATACCCTTGTCAAGTGAATCCGAACCCGATATCATAACCTCATCACCCTCACCATCCTCTTCCGACTCCACTCCACCAAATTCACCTACCCATATCATCCAAGAACCAAACTCACCCACACCCACCATGGCAGAACAAACCCTTAGACAATGGGCGACTCGTGATGTCCCCCAACAACCACTTTGCATCAACTACCCAGCCGTTGAGAACTTTGAGCTAAGATCCGGCCTCATCCACCTTTTGCCTATTTTCCGTGGCTTAGAGAATGAGGACCCCCATAAATTTCTCAAGGAATTTCATGTTGTTTGTTCGGGAATGAAGCCTCACAACGTTACAGAAGATCAAATCAAGTTAAGGGCATTCCCCTTTGCTATCCAAGACTCCGCCAAAGAATGGCTATATTACCTACCACCGGGGTCGGTAACTACTTGGAATGATTTGGCAAAGCTCTTCTTAGATAAATACTTCCCTGAAGTGAAAGCCTCAATTCTTCGTAAAGAGATCATTGGAATCAAGCAAGCAAAAAGGGAGGCATTGCACACTTATTGGGATAGGTTTAAAAAGTTGTGTGCCCGATGCCCACAACATGGCATATCCGAGCACCAACTTCTTCAGTATTTTTGTGAAGGCCTAGCTCCGTTGGAAAGACGATTGATCAACGCCTCTAGTGGAGGAGCTCTTCTTGACAAAACACCTACTCAAATTAGAGCGTTGATCACATCTATCGCCGAAGACACGAAACATTCGGCTCAAGATGAAGAATGGTATGTTGATACACCAAGGGCGGTCAAGGAAGTAACCACCCCTCGCATTGAAAATCAACTCGATGTGCTGACAAAGGCGGTTATGCAATTAACAAAGGATAAGGGTGTGGAACCAAAGGCTCGTGCATGTGGGATATGTCTACAATTTGGGCATCCCACGGACGCGTGTCCTATGTTACAAGAAGATGTGGAGCAAGCACAAGCTATAGGAGGTTTCCAGGGCCAAACTTCAAGGCAATATGAGCAACCCCAAGGAAATCCGAATTGGGGACATCCGCCCAATATGAACTACCAACATAGACCTCCTCACCAATATCAACAACGAGCACCGTTTCAAATGTCAAATCAACAACATTTTCAGCCTCGTCAACAACCCGTGCAACAACAAATGGGTGGCCCGGGGATGTCTTTGGAAGATATTGTAAAGAACTTAGCCACAAGCACCCAACTATTCCAACAAGAAACCAAATCGAGCATAAAGAATTTGGAGCAACAAATGGCTCAACTTGCCACTTCGGTAAGTAAGTTGGAATCTCAAGGTAAATTACCCGCTCAAACTGAAACAAATCCTAAGCACAACGCTTGTGCCATTACATTGAGAGGCGGTAAAAGCTATGATGGTCCAAGAAGACAAGATGAAGAGGAAGAGATTGTTGTTGAGAAGAAGGAAGACAAGCATGAAACACCAAAGCCAATGAATAGTGAAGTGAAGAACACCCCACCCCCTCCATTCCCATCTAGACTACGAAGCACCAAGAAAGAGAGGGAAGAACAAGAGATCATGGAGACCTTTCGGAAGGTAGAAGTAAATATTCCACTACTTGATGCTATAAAGCAAGTTCCACGTTATGCAAAGTTCCTAAAAGAGCTTTGCACATCAAAGAGAAAGCTCAAAGGTAACGAAACAGTAAAAGTAGGTGAGAATATTTCGGCCGTTTTGCAAAAGAGACTTCCTACAAAGTGCAAGGATCCCGGTGTTTTTACCGTCCCTTGTAAGTTGGGGAATATCACCGTGCCTCGAGCCATGCTCGACCTTGGAGCTTCTATTAACGTCTTACCCTACTCAATTTTCAAAACACTTAATGTAGGACCGTTAAAGAGGACCGGGGTAATCATTCAATTGGCCGATAGGTCCGTAGTACACCCAAAAGGTGTACTAGAGGATGTGTTAGTCCAAGTAAATGAATTGGTATTCCCGGCCGATTTTTACATATTGGACATGGAGGATGATGATTCCCCAAGTTCAAGTTCTATTTTGTTAGGGAGGCCGTTTTTGAAAACTGCAAAAACCAAAATTGATGTCTATAGTGGCACTCTCTCTATGGAATTTGACGGGGAAATCATCAATTTCAATATATACGATGCTATGCGTTATCCTAGTGATGTCTCGTCCTTAAATTTTTTGGATGCAATTGAGCCACTAACCGATGAATGTCTTGAGTTGTCTAACCATGATATCCTAGAATTAGTTTTGAGCAGGAGCATTGATGAAGCTGCAGCAAAAGAACTTGCCGAAAAGTTCAAGCTTGGGGAGGAGCTAATGGAAGTCGTTACTTTCCTGGATGCACAGAAGAAAACCATGTATGAGTCTTCAAAAGTTGAATTATCAAATACTAACCAGAGACTTCTTCCATCCATTTTGCAGGCACCCGAGCTAGAGTTAAAGACTTTACCCGACCACTTGAAGTATGCTTATCTTGGGGAGAAGGAAACATTACCGGTGATCATATCCAACAAATTGACAAGTGAGCAAGAACAAGAGTTGGTCAACACTCTCAAGAACCACAAGGAAGCGATCGGATGGACCATAGCCGACATTAAGGGCTTAAGTCCATCACTTTGCATGCACAAGATCCTCATGGAGGAAGATTACAAACCAACACGAGAAGCTCAAAGAAGGTTGAACCCTCCAATGATGGAGGTCGTGAAGAACGAGATTTTGAAGTTGTTGAATGCAGGCATGATCTATCCAATATCCGATAGTAAATGGGTGAGCCCCGTGCAAGTTGTTCCTAAGAAAACAGGTATTACTGTGACCAAGAATGAACAAGGTGAGTTGATACCCACCCGTGTGCAAAACGGTTGGAGAGTGTGCATTGATTATAGAAGGCTAAATGCCTCGACCCGCAAAGACCATTTTCCCTTACCTTTCATTGATCAATTGTTGGAAAGGTTGGCGGGAAAAACCCATTATTGTTGTTTGGATGGGTATTCCGGTTTTCACTAAATACCCATTGCACCTGAGGACCAAGAGAAAACTACTTTTACATGCCCCTTTGGCACGTTTGCATATCGACGGATGCCCTTTGGGCTTTGCAATGCCCCCGCCACGTTCCAAAGGTGCATGGTAAGCATTTTTTCTGATTATGTTGAAGAGATAATTGAAGTTTTCATGGATGATTTCACAGTTTATGGAAATTCTTTCAATGAGTGTTTGAAAAATTTGACCAAAATTTTGAAAAGATGTATTGAGACCAACCTTGTTTTAAATTATGAAAAATGTCATTTTATGGTTGATCGAGGTCTCATTTTAGGTCATGTTGTCTCTTCAAAGGGTCTAGAGGTAGATAAAGCAAAAATAGATGTTATTAAGTCTCTACCTTACCCTAATTGTGTCCGCGAGGTTCGTTCTTTTCTTGGCCATGCAGGATTTTACCGAAGGTTCATCAAGGACTTTTCAAAGATAACACGGCCAATGTGTGAGCTTTTACAAAAGGATGTTGAGTTTAAATTCAATGAAGCATGCAAGCGAGCCTTTGACACCTTGAAGGACTCCTTGGTGACCGCACCTATAATCCAACCGCCGGATTGGAACCTACCATTTGAAATCATGTGTGATGCAAGCAACCAGGCGGTAGGAGCGGTTTTAGGTCAAAGGAAGGACCGAGTACCACATGTGATCTATTATGCTTCAAGAACCTTAGATCATGCCCAAAGAAATTACTCGACCACAGAAAAGGAGTTGCTAGCTATTGTCTTTGCTTTGGAGAAGTTTAGACAATATTTGTTGGGTACTAAAGTGATCGTTTTTTCTGATCATGCCGCTTTGAAGTACCTCATGTCTAAGAAGGATGCCAAGCCAAGGCTTATCAGATGGGTACTTTTGCTTCAAGAGTTTGATTTGGAAATCAGGGATAAAAGTGGGAAGCAAAATTTAGTGGCGGATCACTTGAGTAGGATCATTAACAATAAAGAGCCAATGCCTTTAGATGACTCTTTTCCGGACGAACACCTCTTTGCTACTCAAGTGACAACACCATGGTATGCCGACATCGTTAATTACTTGGTTACAAATGAGTTTCCTTCCGAGCTCTCTCGTGCTCAAAAGGATAAGATCAAGAAGGAGGCAAGACGGTATGTTTGGGACGAGCCATACCTTTGGAAGTATTGTGCCGACCAAGTCATGAGGAGATGTGTCGAAAAAAGTGAGGTACCTTCTATTTTAGATTTTTGTCACTCCCAAGCTTGTGGAGGACATTTTGGTCCAAAAAGGACAGCACATAAGGTACTTGAATCCGGTTTTTATTGGCCTAACATTTTTCTTGATTCATACATGTTTTGCAAATCTTGTGAACGATGTCAGAAAACCGGTAATTTAAGGTCTAAAGATCAAATGCCCCTCACCCCCATTTTAGTGTGTGAAATTTTTGATGTGTGGGGCATTGATTTCATGGGTCCTTTCCCATCGTCGTTTGGTAATGTTTATATTCTTTTGGCCGTGGACTACGTCTCCAAGTGGGTGGAGGCGAAAGCCACGAGAACTAATGATGCTAAAGTTGTTTCAGGTTTTGTGAAATCTAATATCTTTAGTAGGTTTGGCACTCCTAGAGCATTCATAAGCGATAGAGGGTCACACTTTTGCAATAGGACGATCGAGGCACTTTTCAAGAAGTATGGCGTTGCACATCGAGTTTCGACGGCCTACCATCCACAAACGAATGGCCAAGCTGAAATTTCCAATAGGGAAATAAAGTCGATCCTCGAAAAGACGGTTAACCCAAACCGCAAAGATTGGAGTTTACGTTTGGATGATGCATTGTGGGCATATCGCACCGCCTACAAAACACCGATAGGGATGTCACCTTTTCGTCTTGTTTTTGGAAAGGCTTGTCATCTTCCGGTTGAATTAGAGCATAAGGCTTTTTGGGCCATAAAGCAATTCAACTTGAAGATTGACGAAGCAGGAGTTCACCGAAAGTTACAAATTCAAGAGTTGGAAGAAATTCGTAATGATGCTTACGAGAACTCCCGGATTTACAAAGACAAGACCAAAGCCTTCCACGATAAGGTAAACACGCGGAAAAGTTTTAGCGTGGGGCAAAAGGTGTTACTCTACTCGTCTAGGTTGCATAAGTTTCCTGGAAAGTTGCGGTCCCGATGGGTTGGACCGTTTGTTGTTACTAACATTTTTCCACATGGAGCAGTAGAAATTTCAAGTGAAACGACAGGAAAAACGTTCAAAGTGAATGGACACCGACTGAAGATATTCTATGAAGGATTCCAAATGGAAAAGGACGGTGTGATGGAATTGGAATGTGCAACATACGATGATTGAACGAGCTCTATGTCTAGCCAAAGACAATAAAGAAAGGCGCTTCGTGGGAGGCAACCCATGTTCTTTAGCTTAATCGTGTTTTGTTTCTTAGCTTTTAAATAAAGAAATAAAAAGGGGGTTGAAAAGAAAGAAGATGTTATGTTCCACCTCCATCCGATGCTTTTGCCGGACCAATCTTCACGAAGGCCCCCTCCATCACCACCGAGAATCACGTTCCATACCCTCTAGCATTGAGGTCGACACTACATTCTAAGCTTGGGGAGATTCAAGGTCAGTTTCGATTCCACATTTTCTTTGTCATTTATTTTTATTTCTTTTTAGGTTAGTTTGCATTACATTTGGCATGCATAGTCTATCTTGTTTGTTTTTTACTTTCGTATTGCACATTAGCATCTAGGTTGCATTTAGTTTCATTTCTTGTATTAAGCCTTGCATTTGAAGAAAAAAAACTAAAAAAAAAATTAAAAAATTAATTAAATAAAAATAAACGCATTCTGATTGTCTTGGAAAGGTATATGAGAGAAACATGAAAAATGATAGTACATTGTTATGTTAGTAATAGACCGCATGCTAGAAAAGAAAGATAGTAATAAAAAGACATATGTGCCCCGTTGTGCTAGTGCCTCATAGTCTTAGATTTACCACATACGAAAACATGATAAAACTATATGTGCCTAATACCGATTGGATCACATAAGGAAACCGAGACCTAGCAGAAATAGGTTGAGAGCCTTGTTTGTATTTTGATTCAGTCTAGTATATGTCTACTTGTAAGGATCATCCGAAAGCCGATCCCGAAAGCAAAAAAAAAAAAAAAAGAAAAAAAAAAAAGAAAAACAAAGAACGAGAAAAAAAAAGAGAAAAAAAAAAGAGAGAATAAATTATGGCGAAAAATTGGCCAGTATATTGTTCGTTGTTCGATCTCTTGTCTTTTGATATTTGTTGTAATAAATTGTGGTGAAAAATTGACCACTCGCTCTCTATAATCCTTGAGGTTAGGAAGGTTTCCACCGTGTGAAGATAAGTGTTGGCACACTGAATTAATTTACAACATCAACATCATGTACTTAAGCTTATGAAACGAAGTTACAAATCTAGATTGTGGGGTTAGAGGACCATAACTGGCAAATTGGGTACGTGTTGTCAATAAAAATCTTGAAAGCTTTGTCTACGCATGTCGGTCGAAGTTAACATAACAATATGATTTCATGCTCATAATCTTATTCGGAATGAGAAGGGTGCGGGGTAAATTGCATTGTGTGTGTCGTTTTGTTTTCAATTTTTTTTCTATCTTTAGTTTATTCTAATTCTTGACTTCCTTGAGGACAAGGAAATGTTTAAGCTTGGGGAGATTTGTTAATTGCATTTTTAGGCATGTTTTATTACATTTTTAGGATATAATTTTATTGCATTTCGCGCATTAGTTTCACTTCTAGTATAATATTTTGCATATTTTAATTTTTGTGGAATGGAATCTACTTTGGATCGTTTTTATTGTTTTTGTAGGTGTGAAGCGGTTGCGGTAGATGACAATGAACGCTCGAGAGAGTTGAGAGGCTAATAAAGGAAGAAAAAAAAAAGATGTGATATCCATCTATTCAAAGTCATGATTTAAATAAAATGAAGACCAAGTGGACTGAATTTTAGATAGACTTATGTCCATAATTCTACTAAAGTAAAGAGTGCAAGAAAAAAAAAAGCCAAAGAGCAATGTTGTTGACGTGAGTAGTTGGTTTAAAAAAAAAAAGGAAGTTTTCTTTCCTAGTTCATGCATTTTGACGGTGAAACAAAAAAAAAAAGAAAAAAAAATCAAGGAAAAATCATCCATTGGGTTGAAGTGGGCGGTGAGCTCAACAAGAAAGTAATCTCACATTTGAGTTTGGAAGAAAAGTCTATGATTGGGGCATTTTGAAGGTGGCTTGTGTCAGTGAAGTAAAAATCTATTTGATTGAGTAAATCTCTCAAATATTTGATCTCTCAAAAAAATTGATTTGGGCGGTGGATTTCATATCCAATGAAAGATTTGGACAGTAAACTCCTTGGTCTTTAAATATGACTTGATTTTAGAGAAGGAGCACAACAAAAAAAAAACAAAAAAAAAAACTCAACTTTTGGGGGGTTTAGGAAGGCTCTCGAAGGACACAGAAGGGAGGAAGAAGAAAATCAATTTCAACTTTTTTTTTCAACTCTTGAAGTCAACATTTAATTTCTTTGTTTAGTAAGCTTTAAGTTTTTGTGTTTTATTTTCCGTTTGCTAAAACAAATTTAGTGATGTCCGGCTAAACAAACATTAGTTTCGGCATTGGGGTTTAATTTCTTTGGTCTTGGTTCATACACTTATGTGAAATGGATATGAGACTCGACTTTTAAATGGTTTGTTTGTGTGTTTCTTGCTCTTAAAACCCGAAATATCTATGGGTATACATTAGCTTCATTAATAAAATTGGCCATTTTGTTAATTAATCTAATATAGTTCATCAAGTTTTAAAATCTTAAAACGTTTTTAATCTTGAAAAGAGGAACAAATAACGGTTTGAATTTGTCTATGAGTTTAACTCGTTATGGAATCACATAATCTAGTCGAACACACCGAACGGAGTGTGTGCTCGATTATAATCGGTTCTTCCATCACCGCAACCCGCACACTAAGATCAGAACGGCTCGAGCTTAGAGTAGCGGGTTGGCTCTAATCAACGAACGGCGTTTGGTTAGACATTAGATGGAGTGGATGCCAGAACGGCTCGGCGTCTAGAACCGATACAAACCGTTTTAAAAAGATGATCATTGCACCATACCCGTTAATGATCGTAAGTTGAGTCAAACCAAGAAATTACCCTTGTGTCGGAATTATTTTATCACTTATTTAAATATCTTTTATAATTTAGTTAACGTTTTAATTCGTAATCGTTCGCAACTTAAAAGTATAAAAAAAAAAACCAAAAAAAAAAACAAAAAAAAAAAACTTTATAAAATTTTAGCAGCAGTCCAAAACGGCCGCAGAGGCTTCTGAAACGGCCGTTTCGACATTCTGTCCATTTTTCATAAAAATTGAACTTTAAGTTTATAAACCCCCAATCTTATCTAGTTTCGCATCCAATCATACTTGTACTAAATATTTTGGTATAATCAAGTTAACACGTATCCCTGAGGACACGAACTCTACTTCCATTCATACTATTATTAGTGTGTAGTAGGTTCACTTTTCTATTTTATTTGTTGGATTCGACACCCGACAAATTGGGTCGGGTGTCGAATCCAACAAATAAAATAGAAAAGTGAACCTACTACACACTAATAATAGTATGAATGGAAGTAGAGTTCGTGTCCTCAGGGATACGTGTTAACTTGATTATACCAAAATATTTAGTACAAGTATGATTGGATGCGAAACTAGATAAGATTGGGGGTTTATAAACTTAAAGTTCAATTTTTATGAAAAATGGACAGAATGTCGAAACGGCCGTTTCAGAAGCCTCTGCGGCCGTTTTGGACTGCTGCTAAAATTTTATAAAGTTTTTTTTTTTGTTTTTTTTTTGGTTTTTTTTTTATACTTTTAAGTTGCGAACGATTACGAATTAAAACGTTAACTAAATTATAAAAGATATTTAAATAAGTGATAAAATAATTCCGACACAAGGGTAATTTCTTGGTTTGACTCAACTTACGATCATTAACGGGTATGGTGCAATGATCATCTTTTTAAAACGGTTTGTATCGGTTCTAGACGCCGAGCCGTTCTGGCATCCACTCCATCTAATGTCTAACCAAACGCCGTTCGTTGATTAGAGCCAACCCGCTACTCTAAGCTCGAGCCGTTCTGATCTTAGTGTGCGGGTTGCGGTGATGGAAGAACCGATTATAATCGAGCACACACTCCGTTCGGTGTGTTCGACTAGATTATGTGATTCCATAACGAGTTAAACTCATAGACAAATTCAAACCGTTATTTGTTCCTCTTTTCAAGATTAAAAACGTTTTAAGATTTTAAAACTTGATGAACTATATTAGATTAATTAACAAAATGGCCAATTTTATTAATGAAGCTAATGTATACCCATAGATATTTCGGGTTTTAAGAGCAAGAAACACACAAACAAACCATTTAAAAGTCGAGTCTCATATCCATTTCACATAAGTGTATGAACCAAGACCAAAGAAATTAAACCCCAATGCCGAAACTAATGTTTGTTTAGCCGGACATCACTAAATTTGTTTTAGCAAACGGAAAATAAAACACAAAAACTTAAAGCTTACTAAACAAAGAAATTAAATGTTGACTTCAAGAGTTGAAAAAAAAAGTTGAAATTGATTTTCTTCTTCCTCCCTTCTGTGTCCTTCGAGAGCCTTCCTAAACCCCCCAAAAGTTGAGTTTTTTTTTTGTTTTTTTTTGTTGTGCTCCTTCTCTAAAATCAAGTCATATTTAAAGACCAAGGAGTTTACTGTCCAAATCTTTCATTGGATATGAAATCCACCGCCCAAATCAATTTTTTTGAGAGATCAAATATTTGAGAGATTTACTCAATCAAATAGATTTTTACTTCACTGACACAAGCCACCTTCAAAATGCCCCAATCATAGACTTTTCTTCCAAACTCAAATGTGAGATTACTTTCTTGTTGAGCTCACCGCCCACTTCAACCCAATGGATGATTTTTCCTTGATTTTTTTTTCTTTTTTTTTTGTTTCATCGTCAAAATGCATGAACTAGGAAAGAAAACTTCCTTTTTTTTTTTAAACCAACTACTCACGTCAACAACATTGCTCTTTGGCTTTTTTTTTTCTTGCACTCTTTACTTTAGTAGAATTATGGACATAAGTCTATCTAAAATTCAGTCCACTTGGTCTTCATTTTATTTAAATCATGACTTTGAATAGATGGATATCACATCTTTTTTTTTCTTCCTTTATTAGCCTCTCAACTCTCTCGAGCGTTCATTGTCATCTACCGCAACCGCTTCACACCTACAAAAACAATAAAAACGATCCAAAGTAGATTCCATTCCACAAAAATTAAAATATGCAAAATATTATACTAGAAGTGAAACTAATGCGCGAAATGCAATAAAATTATATCCTAAAAATGTAATAAAACATGCCTAAAAATGCAATTAACAACCCTCTCGTCTGATTATACTTAATCTCTCGAAACGCATACTGATTCTCACGCCCGAGCTTGGTCGCAGGACACCCTGTCCTGCCCTCCAAGAACAACGGTGTTTTCTGTTTTGCAGGTCTTAGAGAATCAAGAAGGAGCCGAGCCGACTGCTAGCTGAAGGACTTCCGACCGCTAGTCAGGAGACTTGGATTCTCCCCACTTGTAGTCCGACTGCCTAGGTGACTCGTCCTAGGCTAACCCCTATCTAGTCATCTTTGGTAGCCCGATTCTACATTGGCGCCATCCGCACGGTACTTTCAACAACATCAATGACTGACGATGAAACTGATCACCCGGGGGACACCACTGAGGATTTCTCTACCCCCGGCGATAAGCAAGCTCCGAAGACTTCAACGGAGGAAGGTGACACTGGAGTACTAAACATCACCCCAGAGATGGTGAGCAAAAACTTCCTGCCCCTGAGACAAGCAATGAGAGAGTACGTTGCAGCAGAGAAACTGAAAGGGGTCTGCCTTCAGCTGTCATACGAAGACGAAGGCCCCAGATTGGGCCCAATACCACTGTTGGGAGACACAGGAACAGGCGGGGGCCCAACGGCTGTCCAAACAGACAGCACTACAATGACAGTTGAAACTATCCTAACCTCATCAGGAGACACCCCAAAGCCAACTCAAGTAAGTTCGGGACCTTCCGACACAACACCCTCAGGGAACACAAACAGCACTGGTCAACCCCGGCCAAACTTTTCAGGTTACCAGGCACCACCATTCTATCCACCACCGTACATGGGCCCATATGGCCAAGCAGGCTATCAAATGCCATTCTACTCACCATACGGTATGCCACCACCAAGTTTCTTCTCACAAAGGCCACCCGGATCAGCAGGAACAAATGCAACTCCAGTCACACCACCCCAGGCGATACCAGTAATCGAAATCAAAGATCCAGAGGCAGATGATTTGTCCTTACCATACATACCGGAAGAGGAGAGTAAGTTCACCACCCGAATCGAAAACTTTGAATGCCCGCCAAAAACAAAGCTACCTTCCACTGTCAAAACATACGATGGAAGTTCTGATCCGGAAGACCACTTGCATGCATTCAAGTCGGCCGCCCGAATTGAACAATGGCCGCTAGCAGTATGGTGTAAAATGTTCGTTCAAACCCTATCGGGACCTGCTAGGATATGGTTCAATGCGCTGCCCGACAGATCCATAGACAGCTATGTCCAACTCAAGAATTTGTTCTCTCAGCACTTCGGTCAGCAACGAAAGTGCACAAAAGACCCGATTGAGTTGCATAATATCAGACAGGGCGAACAAGAATCTCTAAGAGCCTTCATGGAGAGATACAAAAAGGAGTCGCTGACCATCGGTCACGCGGACGAAAGACAAAAGATATCCGGTTTTATCCATGGTATGCGTACACGACAGCTGATAAAAGAAATGAGTGCTCGGGTACCCATAACAATGCAAGAAGCTTTTGACCGAGCTGAAGCGTTTATCAGAGGAGAAGAGGCGGCACAACTCCGGGACAAGTCGTCCTCCGGTCATAACAGAACACACGGTCGACCGCCCCACCCAAAAGACAACCGCCGACCTTGGCAGTCGGGCCCGGAAAGGGGAGGCCGAGATGACCGCAAGCAGTCGGGCTTCGCCCCATACGACCGCTCAAATTCCTCAAGTCACAAAGAAAGGAAGTATGACTTCCCAAGTCTCACGAAGACTCCAAAAGAAATATTGCAAACAGAAGATGCCAGTAGGCAATTCAACAAACCCAGGACGATGGGAAACAACACAGCTAATAGGAACATGGGAAAATACTGTGATTTCCACCTTGACCGGGGCCACGATACAGACGAATGCCACCAACTCAAGAAAGAAATCACCAATGCAGTGAAGACCGGTCAGCTGGCTCACCTAGTAAAGGAGATAAAGGAGCAAAAGCAAAAGAAAGAGAAGAAGGGGGACCAACAAGTCATCTTAATGACACACAGCTCCAAGCAGAAGAAGCCAAGGCTGAGAAAGGAAACATGGGCAAACCAACCCATCTCTTTCCCATCACTTGACACAGCAATTCCAACTCTCAGCCCAATGGTAATCACCACAGAGGTAACAGGTATTCAAATCCATAGAACATATGTTGATGGAGGCAGTGCCTCAGATATTATGTATGGATCTTGTTTCTCACAATTACCAGGTGGCATAAAAGAAAGCCTCCGGCCATCCAAGACCACACTGGTCGGCTTCAGCGGAGACATGGTCTTACCCAAGGGCGAGATTACACTACCGGTAACACTGTCCGACGGGTTGCACACAAGAACCGAACGGATCACATTCCTCGTGGTCGACAGGCCATCTAGGTATAACATCCTCTTTGGCCGACCGGCAATTTATCGGTTCGGATGCGTGGTGTCCACGGCACACGGCATGATGAAGTTCCCAACGGAAACAGGGGTGGCCACCATTCGGTCAATACAGGCCGAATGCTACCTCACGGCCGACGTCACCGACGAAGTAAAGCAAAACAAGTGGAAAGTAAACGATGACTACCCCGACCAACTCATAACGATCGGCTCGGACTTGACCAACCAAGTCAAGGAAAAGCTGTACAACTTGATCCGGAACAGCCCGGATGTCTTTGCATGGACACCGGCGGACATGACAGGAGTTCCAAGGGAGATTGCCGAACACCATCTAAAGGTCGACCCCAACTATCCACCTGTTGTTCAAGGAAAGCGGGGAATGGGAAGAGATAAAAGTAAAGCTGTCTGCCAAGAGGTAACAAAGTTGGTTAAAGCGGGTATATTCAGAGAACAAAAATGGCACACATGGGTAGCCAACCCTGTAATGGTCCAGAAATCTGATGGGTCGTGGAGAATGTGCGTTGATTTCACAAGCTTAAACAAAGCATGCCCAAAAGATTGCTACCCCTTACCAGCCATTGATGCCAAGGTAGACGCCCTGTCAGGATACACCTACAAGTGTTTCCTTGATGCATACAAGGGTTATCATCAGATCAAAATGGCCAAAGCCGATGAAGAAAAAACAGCTTTCCATACAGATAAAGGTATTTTTTGTTACAGGAAAATGCCCTTCGGTCTAAAAAATGCTGGGTCAACCTACCAGCGCTTGATTGATCAGGCATTCGATAGCCAAATTGGAAGAAACATGGAAGCCTATGTAGACGATCTGGTCATAAAAAGCCAAACTGAAGAAGGGATGATAGCAGACATAGAAGAAACCTTTGGTCGGCTGAGAGCTGTTAATATGAAGCTCAATCCAGCCAAGTGTTCATTTGGGATGAAAGAAGGAAAATTCTTGGGCCACATCATCACCGACAAAAATATCATGGCTAATCCTGAAAAAATCAGAGCCATCACCCAAATGAAGCCGCCGCAAAGTTTGAAAGAGCTCCAATGCCTCAACGGCCGATTGGCAGCTCTCCACAGGTTCATTTCAAAATCAGCTGAGAAGTCCATGCCTTTCTTCAGAACCCTGAAACAGTGCACAGACACTAAGCAATTCTTATGGACAGAGGAGGCCGACATAGCTTTCACCGAACTGAAAGAACAGCTAAAAGACTTAGCTACAGTCACAGCGCCCGAAGCCGGGGAAAAGGTCATCCTATACCTCTCGGTCGGCGAAGAGGCAATCAGCTCGGTCCTCTGCACTGAGCGGGGAGAAGCACAGATCCCAGTTTACTTTGTAAGCAGAGCAATGAAGGATCCAGAAACTAGATACTCAAAGCTCGAAAAATTACTGCTATCCTTAATCCATACCGCTCGACGATTGCGTAGGTACTTCCAAGCCTACAGAATCACAGTACTCACTAATTACCCATTGAGGGAAATTGTTCAAAGACCAGAGACTTCAGGCAGATTTGCAAAATGGGCAATTGAGTTGGGAGAGCATGAGCTTCACTTCAAGCCGAGAACAGCTATCAAAGGGCAAGTACTGGCAGACTTCCTGACAGAACTAAAGGCCGACCCGAGCACCCCCATGTCGGCCTCGGCCGAGTATACCCTACCTCCACCAATCACAAGTAATGATGCATGGACCCTATATACTGATGGGGCAAAGAACAATGAAGGATCAGGGGCAGGGCTCGTACTAATCGACCCAAATGGAGTGGAAGTCACATACGCCATACGGCTCGATTTCCCCAGCACTAACAATGAAGCAGAGTACGAGGCCCTGCTTGCCGGCCTAAGACTTGCCAGAAAAATGAACGTTAAAAAGCTATCGATGAAAGTCGACTCACTCTTAGTCACGAACCAAGTGAACGGAGAGTTCGAAATACGTGGTGAGGCAATGCAGAAATATGCCAGCAAAGTCAAGGAAATAGCTTCCCAGTTCGAGGAGTTCCAAATCATTCAGATACCAAGAGGTCAAAATAAGAAGGCAGACGCATTAAGCAAGCTAGCATCCCTTGCCTACGCGCACTTAACAAAACAAGTCCCAGTAGAGATAATCCACAACCGGACATATGAAATACAAGAAGCCTTCATCACTGAGCAGGACACTGCCGACAGCTGGATGACTCCAATCAAGAACTACCTACAGCATGGCACACTGCCAACCTCATCACTAGAAGCAGCCAAGCTGAAAGCTCAGGCCGACGGTTATGCAATTCATAACAATAAGCTTTACAAAAAGTCCTACCTTCAGCCGTTGCTAACATGTCTGACAACAGAGGAAGGGAATTACATCATGAGAGAATTGCATGAGGGCATCTGCGGAACACATTCTGGCCCTCGGTCCATAGTCACCCGAATGATGACATTAGGGTACTACTGGCCAACCATGTACACTGATACTGAGAAAGAAATACGAAAGTGTCAGGGCTGCCAGATGCATGCAAGTGTCCAGAGGGTACCAAAACACAACATGATCCCAGTAACATCCCCCTGGCCTTTCTACAAATGGGGGATAGATATAGTCGGACCCTTCCCTGAAGCACCAGGACGCATCAAGTTTCTCATTGTGGCAGTAGACTACTTCACCAAGTGGCCAGAGGTCAAAGCAGTAGCTACAATCACAGGTATACATACAACTCTAATGTTGTTATAGCACAAATGACATTACTACTATGATTTTCCAAACAAATTGTCTCAGACAATGGAATCAATCTGCAGGTAAACAAGTTGTCAACTTCGTATGGGAGCAAATTGTCTGCCGCTACGGCCTCCCAGGAAAGATCGTTTCAGACAACGGAAAACAATTCGCAGGTAACACACATTGCTACGATTGAGTAAGCTACTTACCAATATAAGCTTTCCATGAAAAGCTATCTCAAACAACAAAAAACAATTCGCAGATAACCCATTCAGGTCATGGTGCCGAGAACTACAAATCACCCAGATCTTCACTTCAGTAGCTCATCCACAGGCAAACGGCCAAGTGGAAAGAACTAACAGATCAATTGTATCTGGGATCAAGGCAAGACTAGGCAAGGAAGGAAAAGGATGGTTGAATGAACTCCCAAGCGTCATCTGGGCAATCAGAACAACCGAGAGGACCAGTCATGGGCACACCCCATACAGTCTCACTTTTGGTTCAGAGGCTGTCATCCCAGCAGAGATTGGTATACCTACCTTCCGAATTGAAAACGTCTCGGAGCCGACCAATGACTCAGAATTGTTGGTCAACCTGGCACTCACACAAGAACGCCGAGACATGGCAGCTATCAACGAGGCTAAGTACAAGAAGCAGATGGAAGGGTATTATAATCAAAGGGTCCGAACTGTAACCTTCCGACCCGGAGATTATGTATTCAGGAACAATGAAGCTAGCCGACAAGAGGATCAAGGAAAGTTGGGACCAACCTGGGAAGGCCCTTATCAAATCATGGAGGCACACGCGAAAGGGTCATACAAACTAGCTACAATGGATGGCAAACCTGTTCCTAGACACTGGAACGGAATGCAACTCAAGAAATGTTATCTATAAGCTAGGGGCATAGACACCCCACTTTTGTAATGTTGCTAGGCACTTGGGCATTTACTAAAGTCCCGCTTTTGTAGCTCTTTGATCAGCTGGGCATTCACCTAAGTCCCACTTTTGTAACATCATTGATCATTCGGGCATTTATTAAAATTCCACTATAATACAATGCAACATTCAGTTTGTTATGATCTTTTCTTATTATTAATATAAAGCACGCAAACAAAACTATACAAGCCGACAAACAGCGGTCGGCATAGTTAGAATACTACCCAAACTAACATGATCTTCAGTTAAAGTCAACAAACTGGCCAAACTACTATCATAGGTGAGCCTAAGGCCACACCTGTTAGCTACCAGTTGGAAGGGAGTCAGCAGACGGCCAGCCAGATCTCGGCACAAACAGGCCGACCCCCCACAAGGCTGGAAAGCAATATTCGTAAGATGGTTATCCGTACCGGGCTATACAGGAAAACACACTAATGGTTCATTCCTCACAGCTCTATTTTAAGTGGGTGACCAGCAGAACACCGAGTCGCCTTGGTCGAGCAGTTAACACTCGACCTAAGAGGCACTAGGAGTAAGCCTGGACCACATAGACTGAAAGACTTCAGTCAAACCTAGGTATAAACGCTCAAAAGAGTATGTCTCTACAAACATAACTCCATAAATTAAGACTAACTTCGGACTGTACAACCGAAGACTGTTCTAAAAAACTAGATAAAGACAAGTTACGCTGGCCGACCGGCATCACACCGCTCGGCCAAGACAACAAGATTGATTACAAAAATCAACACTACGACATACACCGGTCGACCACACACAAACTAAGGTGCTGACGAGCATTGACAGTTTAAACAACCAATACAAAGGAAAAAACTTATCATATACAGTAAAATTTGTTATTACAACACTTACATTAGCTCAGCGTTATCACAGCATGGCTGAGCAACCAAGTCGACCGCTTAAAAAGCACTCGGCCAACAAAAGGCATGAGGGGCCGACCTAAAACACTTAACAAACTCTGAAAAAGAGACATAATGCTAAGTCACGAAGACATAGCCGACCTCTTAGAGGGGCTCTCGGCCAGGGACTTGAAAACTTAGCATATTTTAAATATGGCAAAGTCATTAACGTAAGCGGTCTACCAACATAGCAGTCGGCCATGCAATACGGCCGACCAAACAAGAATCCAAAATCACATTACAAGGAATCATACATACATCATTCGAAACAAAAACAAATAAATGAAACATAAGACAACAAGAATCCAAAACATTCATTTTCATTTCATAGAAAGACGATTACAATGCTGGAAAGGAAATACATATTACTAGCTACATAACTATTCTAAGTTTCCGGAGAGGAGTCGGCATTAGGAGAGACATGCGGGGGAGGAAGGACCTTCTCAACAAATTTCCCAGCCCCAGGCTTGTTACCACGAGCCATAGGCGCTCGGTCCGGGGTTGGATGGCTCGGAGATCGTCCATGGACCTGTTTAAGCAGCCGGCCACGGCATCAAGATAAGGAAATTTTTCCTCACTAAACTTGGCAATAGCAGCCTTCATCTTATCTTCGCTGTCGGTCCTGAAACAAGTATTGGCTTCTTTCTCTTTCCCAGCAAGTGCCTGCTTATACCCAGCCAGGTAACCTTTGTAAACACCATAGTTAAGCACAGCAGTCTGAACAGCACCAAGAGGCTCCTTAAACTCAACACTGCCGAGCAGTTTTTGGACAACGTGATGAAAGCCGTGCTCAATCAACCATTTCCTATCATCACTATAACCATCAGCACGGGCTAACTCACCCCTATACAAACCCTCCAACCGGTCCTTGTCAGCCTTCACCCTGGCTACATCGGCCTCAAGCTTTTTTTTCTCCTCCTCATGGGTTTTGCGGAGGTCGGCCAAGACAGTGTCAGCCTCGGAAATAGAAGCCCTTAACCCAATATTTGCTTTTTCCAACAACTCCCTCTCTCCCTTCACATCAACCAATTCATCCTCTAGTTGGCTGACCAGAGCAGGGTTGACCTTAACAAGTTTAGCCTCCAGACGGGCTACCTCCTTCTTGCGGTCAGCCGAACGCTGCCGGGCCTGACCCAATTTCCTCTCCAGCCGAGCATTCCGGCTAATCATGTTTACCCCAGCTGAGTAAGCCCGGGTAAGCTTAAAATAGGCCTTTTCCCGGGCCTGCTTATGAGAGATGGCGTTTTGGTCAAGAACTTCCCCAGGAGGAAGAGACAGGCGTGCAAAATGCCGGCACAGATTAAGGGTGTCAAGCTTGGAATTATTCTTCAAACCCCAGACCGGGGCGAAGGGAAGCTTGGCCGATCCGGCAGGAAGCTCTCGGCAGGGGGAGGCATCAGAGCTCCCCTCCAGAGACACATCTTTAGCAGACAGCTTCCCAGCTTTCCCTTTCTCAGCAAGGAGCTCAGCAATCCTAGACTCGGCCTCAGGGGTCGACATGGTACCCCGAGCAGCAGACCCATCCTGCAAAGAAGTTAAAACTTCGTCAAATTCTCCAGTGGGGTACCAACAGACCATTGCAAGCGGAGGAACACTTACAGGGTGAGAAACATCCGCAGCCACTTTCTGTTTTTTCTTCTTCACAGCACCATCATCACCCTCCTCATCCTCTCCACCTCCAACATCAACATCAGACTCCTCATCCTCAAGCCGACGGCCTTCCCCACCGTCGGCACCACCAGCAGTTTGCGTCCCTTTCTTGCTCCCCTCAGGGAAGGGGCGCGGGCGTTTAGACATATGCTTCCTGCGAGCAGACGATTCGCCCTTGGCGGACTTCTGAGCAGCCCTTTTCTTCCGGTCCTTGGCCGTCCCCTATTCATCATCGACCAACTCATTGGTAGCACCCCCCAAGGCACTACCAATGGTCACAGTGGTCCCATGGGTAACGGTAAAATCCTCGTAGCGATGTTGAGTGGTCGCCATCACAGGATCGGTCTCATTATGACCAAGAGGCTTGTCGGTCTGGTCGACCTCATCAATGTCATCCAGATCAATAAAGTCTATAAGATCCATCTCTGCAAAAGCAAAGGAAAAGTTAGCAAATAATCACAAAGAATGAACACACAAATTAAGAGGAGACGACAGGGCATTACCCCGACCCTCAAATCTAAAAGCAGGCTTTCGGTCAGTATAGAGCCAATTCCTACTCAAGCCAGTAAGGATCAACACCCTCTCAGGAAACGGCCTCAAAGGAACCTGAAGACCAACCAGCCTCTCAACGGTCACAGCATCGAAAGGCTCCTCAGCCACAGTCCCAATCTTGGCTTTGGCCGACGCAACCTTGAAAGGAGGAACTTTATCCAAAATAACGGAGGAGACCCAAAAGAATTTATCCTTGAAAAATTTAAGGTTGGTCGGAAGAGCAGTCAAGTACCGAGGACTAACAGTGCCGTCGTCATATTTAACACTACGCTGGTCGAAGGAATACCAATCTATCTTTCGACCCATTTTAAAAAATCGATGAAAGTCACCAACGATCGGCTCCTTGCCGACTCCCCTACAACAGACCTCAAAATGTGTAACCCTAAGAATAGCTAAGGGATGTAGTTGAGAAATATGAACTTTATGGGCATCAAGGACATTAAGAAAAAACTTAGAGAGGGGTATCCTAAGCTGACCATGGGAGAAGGACTTGACATAAAGACCTATTTTACCCTCCGGCGCATCCTTAATAGAAGCCTTCGGCGATGGAAGCTCAGGGCCGAGCAGAGGGCTAATCCCATACAGCTTGACATGCTCATCAAGATCATCCTGAGTGAGGACCGAATGGTAACTTTCCATCTTGGCCATGATAAAAGCAGACCAAGAATTAAAGAAGGAGTTAAAAGAAGAAAACGTACCAAGTGAAAAAGAGAGTAGTCGAGCCGACGGCTTAAGAAAACAATTATAGAGGGTTCGGAGCGATTTTACAGATGTGAGTTCCAAATGAAGAAAAGGGAAGTATTTATAGGCACATCCCAGGCGACGATTCAGTTGCCCGCGAAGCACCAGATAACTACCTCCTGGGCCTATAATAGCCCAGCACGCAGAGAGGACAGCTGTAACGCGTCTTCACCATAACGGGCCGAAGGCCAACGGGCCGAAGGCCAACAGGCAATACATGAGCGCTCGGCTATGATGCGCTCGGACAACTCAGATAGATAAAAGAAAGAATAAAAAGAGTCCGACGGAAGTGTCCAGACCACTACACAACGGACTGGGGGGCTGATGACGTGTGTCCGAGTAAGGCCACACCACAAACACATTATGGTGCAAAACCTTATCTCAACACACCAGTCACTACATACGGGTCGACCTAGTCAGTGGCCGACCACTACCTAACAGGCCACTAGGCCGACCACTACCTAACAGGCCACTAGGCCGACCACTACCTAACAGGCCACTAGGCCGACCACTACTTAAAAGGCCGACCGTCGACAGCCACGTACAGGCCGACCTAGTCAATGGCCGACCGCCAACACCCATGTATAGGTCGACCTAGTCAGTGGCCGATCGCTACTTAACGGGCCACTAGGCCGACCGCCGAAAGGACCAAAGGTCAGCCGACAGCAACAAGTCTGGCCGACAGCCACCTAGCTGTCAGGCTAACCAACAACAAGATACATGACCAGTCGACCCCCGACAGGGCCGACTGCCAGTCATTACGCTATTGGGCCGACTGGTGATAATCCATCACCAGGCCGACCAATAGCCTTCGACTTCAACCTATATCCCAACTAGCTGTCTGATCCTAGTTAGGTCGAAAGATATAGGTACAGACCAATGCTCTACACCTAGGGTTGACATCTGAAATGACTTGACACACCCACCAAAGCAGTTTCCTAAAATGGGTACTGTTGTTAGACGCCGTTCGGATGTCAGACTTGCAACACTCCACTTTGGGCTCATCACATTAATTACAGTACGAGACAAAAGGTTGAGGGTTATAAATACCCCTCAACCACCAGGTAAATTCTCATTCAATGCGCACCCTCTCGTCTGATTATACTTAATCTCTCGAAACGCATACTGATTCTCACGCCCGAGCTTGGTCGCAGGACACCCTGTCCTGCCCTCCAAGAACAACGGTGTTTTCTGTTTTGCAGGTCTTAGAGAATCAAGAAGGAGCCGAGCCGACTGCTAGCTGAAGGACTTCCGACCGCTAGTCAGGAGACTTGGATTCTCCCCACTTGTAGTCCGACTGCCTAGGTGACTCGTCCTAGGCTAACCCCTATCTAGTCATCTTTGGTAGCCCGATTCTACAAGAAACAACAAAGGGGTCCTCTAGCAAGACACTAGAAAGCACCCACACCAACACCACAAATTAGCAAAAAAATGATGTTACACGTAAGAATTATAAACCGTATTAGCAAAAGATGAAATCGAGAAAAGTCAAAATTTATCATCTATGTAAATGTGAGTTTTTAAATATATTGAATTCTTCAATTTTTACGTTATTCAATTAGTCACAATTGTAATTATCGTGGTCGATTCGATCTTCTGAATTCTTTAGTTATTCACAAAAGCTATTATCGTAATTGATTTGATCTTCTAAATTCGATCTATGTTCCAAGAGCACGCGCTGATTATGGCAAGCACTACCATCAGAGGCGTATTGTATTGTATTTGCATATTTCATTAATTCTACTTAGCCTCAGAGGCTTTTAAACTTTTGAAAAGGATTCAATGGGTTGTGTATAGACGTATATATTAGTAGTAATATCTATACACTCTACTCCTAATACTAAAATTTTTATTTTCAGTAAGATCGGTTTTACTATCTAAAAGGGATTGTGAGCAACTTGTTGCCCGGTTACCTATTAGTTCTTTATAAAAGTTGATAATCCAATTTTAATATATTCATTCTACTTTGTTATTACTTGGTCATTTAATATTACAAATTCCATATTTATAGGGGTTTCATATAAACACGAATGGTTTTTGGTCAGACACTCCCTTTCAATGTGATATTAAGGTCTAAATGTTACATTTCGGTTCGTGTCTTTAACTAGCGTGACATTAAGACCTAAATGTTACATCTCGTTTTTTTTTACATACAGCTCGAAACAACTCGATTTATAAAAAATCAAAATAAACATTTTTTAAAATTAATAAAAAAACTTTATGACATTTGTTTTATTTATAAGAATAAATCTAGTAGTTTTTTTTCAATTTAAAACCACTTTAATTTTATAACCAGTAATAAAACCACTTTAATTTAAAATAGTGTTCATGTCTATATCATAGACCTATTTATAATATCATTATTAGGGACATGTTAGAACTTTTATATATAGCATTTTTGTTATTCATTAGTTTAGTATCCTTGTTACGTATATACTAGTTACATCATGCATGATGCAACCCAGTGGAGGCATAACGGATGTTCACATTGTCTAAAGAAAGGCCGGCCAATTTCTACATAAAAAACATAAATTATTGATTGTCGGTGTTAAAAAATGTTTAAGAGCGCAAGTTGTGGTTTATAAATAACTATTTTGGATAATTTGCAATAAACTATTTTAGTTGACTTATAGACTTTTGTACAAACACTTTTAATATTGGGGGTGCTTGTGTACATAATAGTGTTGTAGAAATCGCGATTAATCGCTGATTAATCAATGATTAATTGCTTGGCACCCCTCAATCTTATACGATTAATGGTTTGAAGGTCAGTTGGTCAACGACGGTCAGGGGCGGATCCAGAAATTTTTTTTATTGGGTTCACTTTTTTTTGTTGGTCGGATTCTAACAACTAAATATCAAAAATTTTGGTCGGTTCGGGTCGGTTAAGGTCGATAACACGAATATACAATACAATAATTAAACAAAACATTGTCATTGATAATTAGAAAAACACGTACCTATAATTGTTGCCTACGAGTTTTCATCGTTTGAAATCGTTGCATTATTGAACCAGAGACTTGCTCGTTAGTATGAGCGGGGATACTAAAAGAAAAACCTAGTTAATAAGTTATTAATCTGTTAAACAGAAAAAGGGGAAAGTGGCAGGTATTGAACCAAGGTCCTGCCCATTGGAATGCACGGCAAGAACCAGTTAGGCTTAGAGAAATATTGTTGATAGGCTTTACTCCCATTTGATATATTAATTCACTAGTAGTATTATATTGAATAAAAAAAAAGGACGGAGCCAGGAATCGAACTAGGGACCTGACTGTAGGAATGCTAAGGTAAGACTAGTTGGGTTAAAAGAGGTATTGTGAATCATTTTCACTCCCATATTATATATTTATCTATGCTAGTATTAAAACAAAAAAAAAGGAGGGAGCAGGGGATCGAACGAAGACCTTCTAGTTGATATGCGGAGCGCGAACCAGTTGCGCTAGAAGACTTTTGTTAACAAGATTCACTCTTATTTTATATTAGGATTCACTATTAGTATTATATATATATTTACACTAAAATTTCGAAAGTCACTGGGTTCCCGGAAACCCGGTGGACACCAACTGGATCCGCCCCTGACGACGGTCAACATCAGCCATTGACGGTCCTTGACGGTTAGCAAATTTTTTTTGATTAAAAACAAAACAAAACAAAAAAAAAACTCAAAAGAACCTCAAAAATCTTCTTGTTGGAGTATTCTAAAAGAACAAAGAAACCATAACTCCCAACATCGCTTCATTTTCTAGCTCACCGCGTTCGATTCTCTTTCTCGACTTAAAAGAGAAAAAAAAATATGTTTCTCACTTGAACCACTTGGAGAAGGTTAAAGTAAAATGAAGATTTAAATATGAAAATGTGTTTGTTTTTTAGATTATTAAACGTGGGAAAGGTTTAAATGAGAAGTTTGTTTTGGGTAAGAAAGATAAGAAGGAATTTTAGTCATTGTATCTTGATCTAGTAAAAAAGGAAGGAGAGGTATTTTAGTCTTAGTCACTTTTGTTGACTTTTTATCCACTTCTCATATTTTCTTTAAACATTCATAACTTTCACATATGACATTTGATGTGTTAGTGATTTTTAGTGTGTTATCATTCTTAATTCCCTGTTTTTATGGTTTATATTTAGTCAGGAACACATCACTTTGTATAGTTTCGTTTATTTCAGGTTTGTACGTTAATGTGACGAATTCGGTCGGTTTGAAGTGTTAGAAGATTAGAAGAATTCTGGATTCGAGATCAGATCGTGTCGCGAGGGTTGAGACTTTCTCCTCGCGACACGACGTGTGTTGAAGATAAGAGCCCCGACTATTTTGGCGAGCTCGTGGCGCGACCTGTGGAGAGAAGACCGTCGCGACACGCGACGGGTGTTATGTCGGCCAAAATTTAGGGTTTGGCTATTTAAGCCAATGGGATGCCATTCATTCGCATCTTCTGCTCCCTGGGACGATTTTGGACGACTGTTCACGACTTCCAGGCTAATTCTAAGCATTCGGTGAAGATTTTCAAGCAGTCAGCAAGCATTCCGATCGCATTTTGTTTGATTTTCATGTTTTCAACTTTAGCCATGTCCGGCTAATTCCGTTGTAATCACTTTGAGTGAAGGTTAGTGGTTTACTGAGTTCAAACTAGGGTTTTTGATATTGGATGAGTTTTTGACTTGTGACAATCATTAATTCAGTAATTGCTTGTTTGATATTCTGATTAATTATTGTGTTTGTACCCCCCGCTCCCGGACTACCTTAATTGCATAGCTCTAGGACTATACTAAGTACATTCATAGTAGTTGGTTGAATAGGTTGAACAAGTGTAGCAATCATGTCTATGTGGTTTCTATGTTAAATTCCCAATATGCGAATTCAGTCAATTCACGAAGCCGGATCTTAAAGTGGTTACCTTTAGTTTACATAAGTTTAAACCAATCAATTGTTAGCATTAGTTTAGTGATATTAATTTAGTTCCAATCCATCAATCCAATTTTACAGCTAAGATGCAACTTTTCCATTTTTCTGCAATTTAGGTTAAAGTAATTTAGGTTAATTTAGTTCGTAATTTAGTCAATTAACAAGTGACCACTAATTCCCTTGGTTCGATACCCCGACTTCCACTACTGCAAATCTTAATTCGTTGGGGATTGTAACGGTCGCGACAAGCCGTTATTAAATTGGCGTCGTTGCCGGGGAATCGTGCGCTTGTTTGTTAGTTGATTTAATTGTTTTTAAGTTTTTCCAAAATTTCCAAAAATCCAAAAATAGTGTTTTATTCTCGTTCCCTGCATTTTATTATGTTTTTATAAAAAAAAATTAATTAAAGAATTCGGAGTTTTGAGGTGCATCGTGTCGCGAGCCCTCTATCAAGACCCTCGCGACACGATAGGATCAATTTGGACATAAAGTTTTTGCAATTTTGGCCCCCCAACTTTGTGTTTCGTTGCTCCTAACGTGTTCCTTGCAACCTCTAGAGCAGTGCTACGTAACCCGTTTGCTTTGTTTTGACTGTTTTGCAGGTTTGTGCAAGTTTTATGCATACTAGGCATTCACAAAAGCAATCACCGCTAATCTACAATCCAGAAATTGAACGTACAGCTCGGCAGAACCGAGCAGAGCAAAGAAGTAGAAGTAACATGGAGAACCAACCACAAAACCAACAACAACAACCAGTCATCCCACCCCAAAATGACCCCAATCTTCAAAACCAAACACAAGACCCGCAATTTCAACCACAAAATCCACAAAATGATCCATCCTTTCAGAGACAACCATATCCCGACCTTGATGACCCGCTCGATGGGCGACCAAACTCACACCACTCATCTCGGTCGTCACATCATGAGGCAGAAGACCTCCGTTACAGAGGTCAACAACCGATTCCACCACCACAGCAACCACCACAGCAACCACTCCTATTTCGCCGAGCACCACAACAACCACCTCCTCAACAATTTTACCCTGCCAACCAGGACAACTGATGACGGTGGCCTAATAGATGGATTTTATTATTTTTATTATTTAATTAGTTATTGTTTTAAATTTCAAATAAGTTTAGAGATTTAGTTTGAATTAGAGGGTGATTATCTTTCCAAGTTTCATGCCTAACTTGTAGTTAGGAGCCTTTATAAATAATGTTCCTAGCATTCTGGTTTGATCAGTTAAGTTTTTGAGTTTTGAATAAAATTAAAGAAGAATTCTTCGTTTCTTTGTTTCTCTGCTTGAATACTCGATATCCGGCTTGATTTGCGGTGTGAAACTGCATCAGTTAGTATCAGAGCTCAGTAGACAATTCAATGGCAAGACCGGAGCCGGATTTCATTTGTTTTCCCCGTAGATCCGCCGACCGAGGCAACGAGGACCACTTACGGGATCCCCGGGACATATATAGTGGAAATCGAGAGGCTGCAACAACGAGTCCGGGACTTGGAGTTACAGCAAGAGGAACACTATGAGGCAACAGAACCCGATTCGGCCATCTGGGATGACGAAGAAGGTTTGGAGGAAACCGAATCATGATCCATCGTCTGGGACGATGAGAATGAAGAGGAGACTCCGATCTATTAAGAACCTTGTTACGATGAAGACGGGATAATACCCGATGCAAGAGAGTGTTTGGCCGTTCAGTTTTTTCTTGGATGGATCACTTCCCCGCTCACACGACCCGTGCAACCCGCACCAACCGTGCAATCCATGCCACCCGCACCAGCCGCGCAACCCCTGCCGTCAGCACAATCCACGTCTTCTGTGCCACCCGTGCCGTCCACGCCACCTGCCTCTAGGGATATCTCAAGGAATAACTGGGTAAATTATTTGCGTTATTGTATTGTATGCGGGTCATACTTCCAAAGTAATACATGGGAAATATTCGATTTTGCACATGGGGGGCTATATGGCACAAAGATTGATTTCAATTTCGAAACTGAGGCATATCCTACAAACGTGGACTTTAAGAATTTGTTTTCATTTATTGATCGCCGTGATATTTGGAAATTGGTTAGTATGGAATTAATTTTGGATGCTCATGGCCGTGAAGGTTTGATTCTAATTTGGAATGTGATCATCTCCTTAAGTAGCATAAAAGATAATAAAAT
Source organism: Deinandra increscens subsp. villosa (assembly GCA_039602395.1). Classification (NCBI taxonomy): domain Eukaryota; kingdom Viridiplantae; phylum Streptophyta; class Magnoliopsida; order Asterales; family Asteraceae; genus Deinandra; species Deinandra increscens. The sequence continues at coordinate 101,970,663 of JBCNJP010000007.1, read as the reverse complement.
ATCTTTATGGCGCTTGCAGTTAATTCGGAATTGTAGGATGGTGATTCAATTGCAATTTGATGCAAGGCTAATTATCTTCTATGATCTGATGCGTTTGAAATTGAATGGAAATTCAAATTCAAATGGGTCACAAAGTTGTTTAACTAAGGTAATGGATTCTATACGGTTTGGTATGTCGATCAACTTCAAATTGGGGGTTACTCTATTTTGGTGTAAGGATTTATTTATTTGTTGTAGTGATACGTTGGTTCGACATCACTTTAAATTTAGCGGTGACCTCTTTGACGTTCTCAAGACTCGAGGTCGAGTCTTTATCCAAGACATGGAGAAGGGCGCAGGAGGATCCGGCAACCCGATAGACCCGGGACCCGCCCGTCCGAATGCAACTTGCTTGAAGCCAACCGGAGCATCGCGTAAGGCTATAATTCACTTGGGTAAAAACCGTCAAGATGTTCCATTCGGTCTTGGTAGGTTTGAGACAAGAGGCAAAACTCGAGGACGAGTTTTTTTTTAAGAGGGGGAGTATTGATGTGAGTATATTTTGTAACGGTTTCTCATAATTAATCATATAATTTTAATGGTTACAATATATTAATTCAAATGATATATCCTACATTTTGTACTTGATGTGTTTTGAGTTTAATTGTCATAGGTTATGCATTTCGAGGTGTTTTAGAAGCATTGGTGACTAAAGGTGAAAAGATGCAAGCTTTGAAGGAATTAATCAAGCAAAATAAAGACAAAGTCTTGAATGTTCGGGAGTGCGGAATAGAGTTGTTGGGATTTGAAATAATTCACATGGGTCAAGGATTGAAGGAATGAGCTTTAAATATATCAAATTGGGTTTAGAAAGGAGATTGAGCTGAATTTGGAGCATTGGGCCGCGTCTGATCACATTTTGGGCCAAAACAGTGAAGCCCAGGACCCCCGGAGTGTCGCGAGGAAAACTTCCAAATCCCTCGCGACACGATCCGGGTCGATGTCGGCAGATTTTTGAGATTTTTGGTATTTGACGTATTTAAGCAGTTTTTAGGATTTTCTAAAGGAACTTCGGCTGTAGCCGACCAGAACTCCCCAGAGACGAATTCTTTCATAGTTTTTCATGGTTTTCTTAGTTTCTAATCACTCGATGATGTTTGTGATGTCCGACTAAGTCCGAGTGATTACCGACGGTGAACAGTTAGCGTAATACTATTCTTTTCAGTTATTCTTTGTCTATTTTCTGATTCTATAAACATAGTGACAATGTTTGATTCATATGGATGTTCAATTTAAGTTTATTTATCTTGCGTTTTGATTGCGTATGTGCCCCCCGCTCCCGGACTACCTTAACTGCATAGCTCTAGGACTATACTTAGCTCATACGTAATCTGAATGTTTGGTTGAATTGAGTTGAACTGGATAATTGAATTGGATTAGGAATTAGCTAACCGGGATCCTGAGGTTGTCACGTTTTAATTTTATGTTTTGTCGTTCAAATCAACATTAGTTTCCTTAGTTTTTTTTTTCATTCAAGTTAAACAGCCAAGAGGCAACTTTTTATACTTTCAGTATTTAGGTTAGTTTAGTTAATCTAGGTTAGTGACAGTAACTTAGGTTAGATAATTAGAATCGTTAATAACCACCAACTCCCCTGGATTGATACCCGACTTACCCTGTCTATAGGTAGTTAGGATTATTTGTATAGCGGTCACGTCAGCAAGATTGGCAGCAACAGGAAGAGCAATGGGATCAAGAGTGGTACGAGCCTGATGAAGACAATGGGTACCAATACAGAGGTCAACCGAAGGTCCCAGCTAACCCACGACGACAACAACCTCCGGTTAACCCTCAACCAGTGCGTCAGAATCAACCTCAAAGGGGTGTACCTCATGTTTCTAATAATCAAGGGAGGAATCAAATTCACATGGAAGGAGGAGTACCGAGGATAGTGACACCAGCCCGAGCTCAAGGAGTTGAGAGCCATTTCAAGCCTATCATTATGCCGAGTTTGTCAGCAGTTGTAACTCCGGTCTCTCAGAACAATAGGGCATTTGAAGTGAAACCCCAATACTTGGGTTTTTTGCCGGATTTTTATGGGAAGAGGACGGAGGAACCATACCTACACATAAAATCGTTTGAATCTACTTGCAGCACAATCGGGGCAACATGTTTTACAACAGACGATGTTAAACTGATGATGTTTTCTTTTACACTCAAGGATCGAGCTCGCCGGTGGTTTGATAGTCTACCCGCCGCAAGCATCCATACATTATTGTGTCATTGTGTCGTCGTGTTAAAAGTATATATAGTGTTGCTATATATAAAATTAAATACTCTTTCGGTTTTTGGCATCATATGAAACAATGATCTGAACACTTTAACACATCATTGTGTCATTGTGTCAAAAATATATATAGTGTTGCTATATATAAAATTAAACACTCTTTCGGTTTTTAGCATCATATGAAACAACGATCTGAACATTTTCCATCTGAACAATTTTGACACAATGATCTAATCATTTTGACACAATGATACAATGACATAATAATCTGAACATTTTGATACGATCGAAAGAGTAATTTTTTTTAAAATTTATATATAACAACACTGTATGCGTTTTAAAGATAAAAAACGCTCGTTTTTATGGTGTAATTTTTGCAAAAAAATAATGTCGTATCTAAGAGTTATGAAGGTTTAAAAAATGGGGAGAATTTGATAAAAAGTCAAAAATACCCTTCTATCTATTATTTTCTTTAGTTTTTCTCTCTAATTTTACCTCAGAAAATTTTTGAGCCATAGATATTCATTTAATTGAAGATCTAATGGCTATGATTCCTTTTATTCTTCTTATTCAAACTAAACTTTTCACAATAACCTCACCCTATTAAACGTATTAGACTTTAATATTGTAGTTTTTGGCTTAAACGTTTATTTAAGTACTATATTAGGACCTTTTTTAAAGTCGTTTATTTATTTACTCATTAAATTGAAATATTGGAAATATATACATGTTTATATTTATTTTTTATAATAAATTAGTGTCTCCGATTAATCTCCGATTAATCTCCGACTAATCGCCAATTAATCCGGTTAATCGCTTAACACCAGTCGACTGTCGAGCTACCGCCGAACAATTTCTGCAACCTTGGTATATATAGACAACAAACAACTTTTTTTCTCTCTGACTTTCCATATATGTAGAGTATCTAACATAAATTTAGTTGTTTAGAAATTAAGAACAAATCAAAGAGAATCATCAATGATCGATTTTCTACATTGATCACTATGAAAACGAACTACAAAAAACAACTTGAAAGAAATTGGAAATCGGATAGAAGACAAGATTAACTAACTGATTATTAACAAATATCTCTTCTTATTAAGAGTTAATAACAATTAACGAATCTTCTCAGCAAATGTCGATCTTCAGTCCCTTAAGTATTAAAAATAATACATCGGACCTCCTGAACTTCAGCAGACTTTACAATTTGAGCTGAAATTTTATTATTTTGAGTTTATCCATGATATTAACTTCACTTTATATTAATCTCCACTTTAAAGCAATATCATGAATCAACCAACTCCCAAAGTAGTAACACAGAAGCACCTTAATAAACACATCAACCACATTTCATTTGTGTTCACATTCAACACTTTGACCTGCACGGAATTAGCCACCTCTCTAATTAATAAAGTATAGTCTAACACTTATGTGTTTTGTTCTTTAATGAAAAACAATGTTCTTAGCTTACTGTACTACACCTTGAATGTCACAATTGACTAATGTATCAACCAATTCAATCTGCAACCCTCTGACAAATCCTTTGAGCCATAAGGCTTCCTTCACTGGCTAAACAAGTAAGGAAATATTACCCCTGGATGTTAATTTTGGCTAAGTAGCAAGTTTCCTATGAAGTTCTATCAGAAGCAAGATACCAAGAGAACTTAGTTGTTCCGGAGGAATATAGCTGTTCCAAGAAACTAGGTTGTCTCAGAGATTCCAAGTTCACTCGGATGCAAGCAGTGTCTCGGAAGATGAATATGTCTCGGACAAGTACTTGTTCCGGATGAACTCGAGTTCTCTCGGAAAGAGAGTTCATCCGGAGTTGACTATTCACCCGCACTTGTCTCGGATCAGACAGAAGGCATTGTTGCAGTTTGAAGTACAAACGATATTTTCATCCAATGTATAACGTAGTATAACCGTATATTGTCTTTATGTACTTAACTGTCAAAATGCCCTTAAGGAAATCAAGGGCTCTCCTTGATTTCCACGTAGCACTATAAATATTGTATTCCTGTTACATGCGAGACACATGTTGTACCTTAATTTCTACATATTTTTAGTCAAATATTTTTTACATTTTAAATAATATTTGAGAGACTTTTTTATTGAATACTACTTCTAATTAGTTTATATTTGAACTTCATATGTTTTAGAAGACCATGAGTAAAAACGAGCTAAAGACATTGTGGCAAAAAGAAAAAGAAATAAATATTTGGATGCAAGGCTTAACAACATAAGAACAATCTAAACCCCCATATAAAATTGTTTACTTATTTACTTAATTTATTTGTATAACATAGAGAAATTCAGAAATCCCAATTTCATTAAAAAAAAAAAACAAATTCGTAAACAAACTTGTATTACTTGTTCTCGCCACGCAATATCTCTCCATCTAAATCACGTTGAGCCACACCCAAAAAATTAGGGGAAAAAATAATCATAGCTAGAAATCCGATCAAAGAACTCAAAATAATCAATTTTAAATGTCATGTAAATGACATATTATCAGGGAATTATTTCAAGAAAGAAAACTTCAAAAACTTAGTAGCATACAACTTATACTCTCAGAGTTACGTGTAATACACCAAATTGGAAGACTAAAATCAAAGAAGGAACTCCAAAACCTGAAAATAGTTTATAGCCAACACATCCGGAAGTAAATACATTGGGAATCTGCGAGGCGATCGAGGACATTATGGTTTGTGGGGGTCTTTTCTTTGGGGACCTTCAATGACTACTTGTTTCCTTACCTATTAGGTCTAGGGGCTTGGGGTTGTAGTCGGCAGTTGAGGCGTCATCTTATGCCTTGTGGCATCGAGGGCCTAATCTTGGGTGTTGCGAGACCATATCTTGTGGGATAGTGGTATATACTTTTAGGTTTGATCGGCGCAGCGGAATATATCGATTCACAACGAACACGCAATAATAAAGATAAAGAAACACGAACAGAGAATTTTACGTGGTTCGGTCGGTGTGACCTACGTCCACGGGTTGCAACTAGGGATATTTTATTCAATTCAGTACGACGATTACAATACATAGACACGATATATATAGAGAACAACTAGGGTTTTAGGAGTGGTGAACAAAAAAGCCTAACGGACCTCTAGACACCCAAGCCCAAGGACTTCAAGTCCGCCAACAAGCACACAACAATCCATGTCTTCAGTAATCAGTAATCTCACAGGAACATAAGTCTTCAGGTCCAGCTCCAAAGAACAAACCAAACTTCAATCCAAAATCCCGAGTCCACCTAGTTGCAGCGGCCCAGTCATCATCAGTAAACAGACGGGCCCGTTGGAGCCCCAGTGGTCTTAACAAACCTCATCATAACATCCTCAATCCCACCTGACTCCCACAAATCAAATCCAGGAATACCCAGAGGAACACTCTCCAATAGTAGCAATTTCCTAGGAGAGACTTTTCCATTCGGCCTTCTAGTCTTTCGAACCCAATGTTGATTTTCACTCTATGTCAGAATGCTCCCACTGTTACGAAAATCCCGTCCGTGCTCAGACCTCCGAATACGCTCAAGCTGATCAACTGGAGCTCTAGAATTCACTGCTACAAACCGAACTCTCTTAGCTCTCGAACCAGCGAGCCCGATTCTAGCATTCGTCTTCACAAGGGTGGTCACATCCCCAGACGGAACAGGCACAAGATACAACGACCCCTTCTTGAAACCCCTAGCAATAACGAGATTATCCTTGACCACCTTCCACTTTCCACCACCAAACTTCACGTCTAAACCTTGCTCATCCAATTGCCCAACAGAGATTAACTTTGTTTCAAGCCTCAGAATGATCCTCACATTAGACAAAGTCCAAGTAGAACCCAAAGTAGTAACTAAGTCAATATCCCCCATACCAGTTACATCAAGAATTTCACCGTTTCCAAGCCTAACCTTGCCAAAATCGCCTTCTTTAACATTCCGCATGCCATCGCTACTGTGGGTAGCATGAAACGATGCACCAGAATCCATGACCCAAGAATCAACTCTACTCTCGACACTAAGCAGTAGTGCCTCATCATCAGAATAGTTTCCAACGGCAGCAGTAGTGTTCAACTCTTTCTTGTCTTTAGGACATTGACTTCTGTAATGTCTTTTCTCGTTACAGTTCCAACAACGCACACTCGGCCGAGCTCTAGACGAACTCCTGCCCTGACCCTTGTTGCTCCCACTATTTCGGCTATTTTCCCTTCCCCTGCCAACATGTAACATCTCAGAAGAAGATCCACCACTAGCACCCCTCCGGCGAATGTCTTCACCCAGTACCAAATCCCGAATCTTTTCAAATGTCATCCCGTCAGTTCCCACCGAGTTAGTAACAGCAGTCACCGTCCCGGACCAACTATCAGGCAGTGAAGATAGCAATAGCACAGCCTTGGTCTCATCATCGAACTTCATCTTAACAGATGATGTCACACCCCCAAAATACCACTAACGGAGTTTATACCGTTAAGGGGCGCGACTAGACCAGGATCCACAACCACAGTTACAAATACTAAACGAATCAGGGTTAGTTCAAACACAAATTATAGATAAAGTTTCAGATATAACGCAGCGGAATAAAATATTGTCTTTTAGCACTAACCACGTGCTTTACAAAGTTAACATTGTTTTAAAATTCCCAAGTTAAGTTTTAAACAGAAATAAACGTCTTCTTGTGCCATGCCAACCTCCAGCGGATACTCCTTAGCGATCTGCAAAAGTTTAAACCACGCAAGTGTCAACCTAACGGTTGGTGAGTTCACAGTGGGCTTGTCATGCATTGGCCCGGTCTCATAATCATAGTTCGTATCAAAAATGTACTTACAAAATATTCATTTGTGAAAAGCAATGCTTGTAATTAATTCTCAGTTTATAAATGGTTTGTCCGTGACCACGTCATCGGGTATGTACTAGTTCCGTAAAGTTAAAGGACTCAACCGATATCGCGGGTAGCTAATCCGTTGTTCCATGCTCTAAGGAAGTTTGTACCAAAGCTGACTTATTTTGTGGGGGCCGAGCCATCCCGTACGGTGCGGACCAAGTCATCGCGTTTTCTGCCTCCCCCGTGTCCTCTCGGGACCACGGGCAATTAGGCTGATATTGTACCTCCGTGCACTCCCCGTGCCACGGGGCGGAGTTTGTCAAACTCCAGTAGATCTACCCAACATCCCCTCGCTTTCACAAATTAATGGCACAATTAAGTTGAGGACTTTTAAGTTGTAAGGCATCCTTAGAAAACATGTGATATCATATGGTTTAGACTTTAACCTACACTAGCCATATTAAAACAGTTTTCGTTTCAGAAATCGTTTATTCAGAATTCACAAGTGTTCCCATAAAACACTTCAGTTCATCAAGTGGGTGCCAAGCATCCCGTGTTCTCATGTTTATCAGTGAGGTGCCTAGCACTCTCGAGTTTGTCAGCATTGTTTTTCGTTAAGTTATTCTGTGTGGCCCAACGGACTCACGGTATGCGGGTTAGTGACACTCACCTTTGGTTGCACAGCTACACTTCAAGTAAATCCAATATTGTTGTTTAACGAAGACCTAGAACACGTTTAGGTCTTAAGTATTAGTTTCGTGTCTAATCTTTACTTAACGTCACTATGGCCCATAACATAGCACGTTGCAACTATGACTCGACATACCGACACACGACACCAATGGTTGATCATAAACAAGGGTTCATTTGAATCAGATATCAAACATATTTCATCATGGCAAAATCATGCAAGTCATGGCATAACACTTAAGCAATTTCACAAGTTTGGTTTTTAGGTCAGGTCTTAGTTTCGCTAGCATAGTTTCGCTAGGCAGTTTCGCTAGGTGCACGGGCAGCACTTTCGCTAGGCAGTGCCCGGTAACACAGTTTCGCTAGGCTAGTTTCGCCCGAAACTGCTGACGCAGTTTCGCTAGCCTAGTTTCGCAGGGAAACTGGTTTGAACTTTCGTTCAGGTATTTCGCTCGATAGTTTCGCTCGAGCTGGTCTGGTCAGGTTCCCGGCGACACTATAGTTTCGCTGGTCAGTGTCGCTGGAAGGATACACAATTTCGCTACTTAGTTTCGCCCAGAGAACAACAGTTTCGCTGGTCGCGAAAAACATACGGATTTGCCTAAAAATCAACCTAACAGCTTCTGATCATACATGCAATTCATTATCTAGCATCCCTAGGCATTTACTAACATAAATCAAGCAACTTTAACAAGTTTAACATGCATTTTGATCATCAAATCTCTAAAATAGGTTCAAAACCCTAAAATGGCTAAACTAGCATAAATCTCTAACATGATTGGATTTTAAACGTAAAGTTGCGAACTTTATAATAGATCTAGCATGTACAACATCTCAGATTCAATTTCAAGCGTTATCATGAAGATTCTAGCATGCTTTTTAATAAAAACCCAAAGTAAACATAAGAACTCAAGGTTAGGACTCACGGGATGGTTTAGATGATGATGGATGATGATTCAGGGACTGGTAATCGACTCTTTGGTGACCTCTTTGCCTTGGCCGAAATCAGAGAGGAGAGTGTGTGTGTGTTTGTGGTGTGGTTTGAGCAAATGAGGCTACTAGGGTTTATAATGTTTATTTATATCAGGGGCTAGTTTCGCTGGCAGTTTCGCTGACTGGCGAAACTGGCTCTGGTCTCGGTCACACTGATCAGTCAAGCCTGCTACCGGGCGAATCTGTAATTTCGCTCGGTAGTTTCGCTGACTACCAAATTCAGGCAATTTTCACATAATCAAGTATTTACAATTAATCATGCTATTCACAATAATAAGTCATGTATTTAAATCACATTGCACATAAGGACAATCAATGATGAACATACAACACATATGGACAGGTTTGGTGATCAACCAAAGGTCGTGGACGTATTCGGCCTAGTTATGCATTAGCTACTTATAACGTAACTAACGGGTTTGTCTAACGGAAGTTAACCTTGAAATTCTCGGGTGTCACATCATTCCCCTGAAATTGGAATTTTCGTCCCGAAAATTATTCTTGCGTCGTTGCGTTCGCAGCATCAGCTGTCGTCGTTGCTATCGTCGCTGGGGAAAGAAAGCAAAAAGTTTTAGGGTTGTCACATCCTCCTCCCGTTAAGGAATTTTGGTCCCCAAAATTAAATCATACCATGAGTTTCCGTGGACGTTTGCTCGAACAGGTGAGGATACTTTTTCTTCATCTGATCCTCACGTTCCCAAGTATATTCAGGTCCACGTCTTGAGTTCCATCGCACCTTGACGATCGGAATCTTGCTACGTTTGAGGGCTTTCTCCTCGCGTCCCATGATTTCTACTGGTTGCTCAATAAATCTCAGATGTTCGTCAATTTCCAATTCCTCCAGAGGAATTATTTCGATGTCTTCAGCCAGACATTTCTTTAGATTGGAAACGTGAAACACGTTGTGAACTCCATCGAGTTCAGCAGGGAGTTGCAATCGATAGGCCACCGGGCCTACTTCCCCAATAATTTCAAACGGACCGATGTAGCGAGGATTTAACTTTCCACGCTTTCCGAAGCGTATCACTCCTTTCCAAGGAGATACCTTCAATAATACTTTGTCACCTACCTCAAACTTTAGAGGTTTTCGGCGTTTGTCGGCATAACTCTTTTGTCGATCACGCGCTGCAGCTAGCCGTTGTCTGATTTGAATAATCCGTTCGGTCATATCGTGGATAACTTCCGGTCCAGTGAGCCCTTTCTCACCTGTTTCAGCCCAACACACGGGCGATCTACATTTTCTGCCGTAAAGTGCTTCAAAAGGTGCAGCACCTATACTTGAATGATAACTATTGTTGTAAGAGAACTCCACCAGTGGAAGGTGAGTCTCCCAATCCTTTCCAAAATCCAGAACACAAGCTCGGAGCATATCTTCTAAGGTTTGAATCGTTCGTTCCGTCTGACCATCAGTCTGCGGGTGATAAGCTGTACTCATGTCTAGTCGGGTTCCCAATGCTTCCTGCATTGATTGCCATAACCGGGAAGTGAATCGAGGATCTCGATCAGAAATTATAGTCTTTGGCACACCGTGAAGCTTCACAATTCGGTCAATGTACAGCTTTGTCAACTTATCCATATTATCACTTTCCTTCATTGGAATGAAATGTGCAGATTTGGTTAACCGATCGATGACAACCCAAATCGCATCCGATTGATTTGATCGATGAGGTAATCCTGTTACAAAATCCATTGAGATATCCTCCCATTTCCATTCTGGGATCTTTGGTTGTTGTAGTAAACCAGAAGGCTTTTGGTATTCAATCTTGACCCTTGAACATGTTAAACACTTAGCCACATATCGAGCAATGTCGGCTTTCATATTCGGCCACCAATAAAGATTCTTCAAGTCCTGATACATTTTATCTGATCCAGGGTGCACCGAGTATCTTGATTTGTGAGCCTCGTCCATCACGAGCTCACGGAGATTTCCAAACATTGGAACCCAGATTCTGTCATTGTAATACGTGAGTCCATCGGACTTAACTTCAGAATGGCCATCTACACCACGTAGTGCTTCAGCTGCGAAGTTCTCTGCTTTCAAAGCTTCTCGTTGGCAGTCACGGATTCGATCCGGTAATCCTGAATGTATTGTAAGTTGAAGCGCTCGTACCCGACGAGGCTTTTCGTATTCTTTTCTGCTCAGGGCATCGGCCACAACGTTGGCTTTTCCAGGATGATACTTAATAGCCAAATCATAATCGTTCAGTAACTCGACCCACCGTCGTTGTCGCATGTTGAGGTCTTTCTGATCAAAGATGTGCTGTAGACTTTTATGATCGGTGAATATCGTGCACTTTGTTCCATATAGGTAATGTCTCCAAATCTTAAGTGCATGAACAACGGCTCCCATTTCCAAATCATGCGTTGTATAATTCTTTTCAGTATCCTTTAGTTGCCTGGACCCATAGGCAATTACTTTATCTCGTTGCATCAACACGCAACCGAGTCCTTGAATCGATGCATCGCAGTAAACCACAAAGTCGTCTATTCCATCGGGTAACGCAAGAATTGGAGCCGAACATAACATATCTTTAAGCGTTTGGAATGCGCGCTCTTCCTTTTCACCCCATCTGTATTGCACTCCTTTGTGCGTTAAGGCCGTTAGGGGTTGAGCCAGTTGAGAGAAACCTTTAATAAACCTTCGATAATATCCGGCAAGCCCTAAAAATTGTCGGATCTCTGTTGGCGCTCTTGGGGTAGACCAGTTCTTAATTGCTTCCACTTTGGCTGGATCTACATGGATTCCTTCCTCATTTACAATGTGTCCAAGAAACTGGACTTCGCGGATCCAGAAGTCGCACTTCGAAAACTTAGCATAAAGCTGTTCCTTGCGGAGCAATTCCAATATAAGTCGCAGATGCTCCTCGTGTTCCTCCTTTGACTTGGAGTAGATCAAAATATCGTCGATGAAGACTATTACAAACTTGTCGAGGTACGGCTTGCACACTCGATTCATTAAATCCATAAACACAGCCGGTGCATTGGTTAGCCCAAACGGCATAACCAGGAACTCGTAGTGACCATACCGAGTCCTGAAAGCAGTCTTAGGTACATCCTCATCACGAACGCGAAGCTGGTGATATCCAGACCGTAGATCGATCTTTGAAAAGTAGCTAGAACCCTGTAGTTGATCGAAGAGATCGTCGATTCGAGGAAGTGGATACCGATTCTTGATCGTAACTTTGTTAAGTTCTCGGTAGTCAATGCACATGCGGAACGTTCCATCCTTCTTCTTGACAAACAGTACCGGAGCTCCCCATGGAGACGAACTTGGACGAATAAACCCCTTGTCGAGTAGCTCTTGCAGTTGTGAGGAGAGTTCGTTGAGTTCACTTACAGCCAAACGATAAGGTGCGCGTGCGATCGGAGCGGCACCTGGAGCTAAATCAATCCCAAACTCAACTTGTCGAAATGGAGGCAAACCAGGCAGATCTTCAGGAAATACGTCTTGGAAGTCGCGAACTATCGGGTAATCATCAATTTTGCGCTCGGGATGTGTCGTGTCAGTGACGTTTGCAAGAATCGCGAAGTGACCCTTACGGAGGCATTTCTGAGCTTTGAGAAACGAGATAATACCAGTTACTACTCCACCTTTTTCACCTTGAACCGTTAATTCTTTGCCGTCTTCGAGTGGGATACGAACCACTTTTTCTTTACATAAGATTTCAGCCCGATTCTCGGATAACCAATCCATTCCTACTATAACGTCGAAACTACCAATTGGGAAAGGCATAAGGTCGATTCCTAGGGTATGGCCCGCTAGTTCTAGCTTACAATCCTTAACTATCTGGGTAGTATCATGAAGTTTACCATTTGCTAGTTCTACCACATATTTAGCGTCTAGGGCAATCGGTTTAGCATTAATTATTCTAGCAAATTTAGTGGAAATAAAACTTTTCTCAGCACCAGAATCAAATAAAACAGTAGCAAAGAAACCGTTCAAAATAAATTTACCGTTGATCACGTTGGCATCATTGCGAGCTTCACCCTGGCCCATGACGAAAGCTCGACCTCTTCCATTTCCACCATTCCCGTTTCCACCATTTCCATTGCCATTCCCATTACCATTCCCGTTACCCGGGTTTCCACCATTATTCCCCTGATTACCATTACCTTGTCTTCTTAACTGAGGGCAGTCTCTCTTGATGTGACCTTGAGCACCACACTCAAAGCAGCCACGGGCTCCCCCATTGTTGTTGTTCTGGTTCTGACCGTTGTTGTTCCCATTACCCCGATTGTTCCCATAGTTGTTGTTTCTTCTGGGGCGATTTTGTTGCTCGGGCAAGGTCGCCCAACAGTCCTTTGCTTCGTGGCCTCCCTTGCCACACCTTTCACAGTTCACATTCTTCCTACAAGCACCAGCATGATGCTTCCCACATCTGTTGCACAAGGGCAGGTTACCCCTGTAGTTGCCTTGACCATTGCCACCCTGGCGGTAGTTGCTACTGTTGTTCCCTGATCTCTTGCTTTGACCTTGGGAGTTGAAAGACCTCCCAGTGCTGTTACCCACACTCTGAACATTCATCGAGTTCTCAGGAGCTTCATCTTCAGCTTTTCTTTTGCCACTTAAGGCAGTCTTTTCAGTGGCTTTCGCAGGTAGCGTACCTTTCTCGACCTCTTGATCAGTAAGCTTGTGAGCCAAACGAATGGCTTGCTGCACGTTTGCGGGGTTGCTGGCAGTCACCAATCCCTTGATTTGAGGCGCGAGGCCTTCCAGATAACGCTCGATGCGTTTGAACTCAGCATCGACCATTGAGGGGCACAAGACCTCATACTCGTGATATCGTGCAGTGTATTGCTCAACCTCAGACCCAGACATCTTCAAATTCAGGAATTCGCCTTCAAGCTTCTTCACTTGGTCACGTGGACAGAATTCTTCCATGATCAGCTCCTTAAACGCTGCCCACTGCATGTTATCAGCCGCTTCTAGCCCAACCATTTGAATTTCGGCGTTCCACCAGGAGAGTGCAGCTCCTTCGAAAGTACCAGTAGCAAACTTAACCTTGCTGTCAGCTGGGCAATTACACATGGAGAAGACCTTCTCGGACTTCTCAATCCATCGGAGGAGTCCTACAGCTCCTTCTTCGCCGGAGAATGTCATCGGCTTACAGTCCATGAAAGACTTGTACGTGCAGTGGTGTTGGTTTCCTGATGCATAAATAGTTCGGATTTAAAATTAAACAGGTCACGATATAATTGCTTTGTGCCTTAACCGGCATAATAGTTACCCTGTGCGGCATATGCAGCTTGGACGGCTGCCACCGCGGCTTGCACATGCTCAGCAATCATCGCTTGCAGCTGTGCAGGCGTCATGTTAATACCGCCTCTTCCGTTTCCTCTTCCAGACATCTTGCTGAACAGTTAAAGTAGCCAGTGTTCAGTCACAGTTATATCTTATACATATCCCATAATATGTATATTAGCCAGTTCCCGTTATCCCTCTATTAGTCCAGAAAATTTTGTGCAAAATCGAGGCGTCGTCGAAGAACGTCGTAAATGCTATCGTCGAAGGTCGGCTTCCCATAAAGTCACCGTCGGCGTAGTCGTCGTAGTAGAAATCAGGACGTAGCGTGTAGCATCGTTTCGTTGTCGCTTTCCCCAGAGTAGTGTGCGTACTTGCGGTCGCATTTCGTATTCGTGTGTGAAAATTTCCTAAGGTCCTTCCGTTAGACTACTTAGACACGGTCTATATATATACTTATATATATATATATACATATATCTGTACGTACTAAGCTTTTACTTACACAGCAGAGCGAGTATCCCAGGTTGGCACGTAAAAATTTTGTCTTTGGGAATTTGTTTGTTTGTTTTGTAACCAAGGTTTTCAAGTTGCAGTTTCCAAATCGTTTTCAAAAATGATTCCAGTTCTCTGCAACCTATGGCTCTGATACCAATCTGTCACACCCCCAAAATACCACTAACGGAGTTTATACCGTTAAGGGGCGCGACTAGACCAGGATCCACAACCACAGTTACAAATACTAAACGAATCAGGGTTAATTCAAACACAAATTATAGATCAAAGTTTCAGATATAACGCAGCGGAATAAAATATTGTCTTTTAGCACTAACCACGTGCTTTACAAAGTTAACATTGTTTTAAAATTCCCAAGTTAAGTTTTAAACAGAAATAAACGTCTTCTTGTGCCATGCCAACCTCCAGCGGATACTCCTTAGCGATCTGCAAAAGTTTAAACCACGCAAGTGTCAACCTAACGGTTGGTGAGTTCACAGTGGGCTTGTCATGCATTGGCCCGGTCTCATAATCATAGTTTGTATCAAAAATGTACTTACAAAATATTCATTTGTGAAAAGCAATGCTTGTAATTAATTCTCAGTTTATAAATGGTTTGTCCGTGACCACGTCATCGGGTATGTACTAGTTCCGTAAAGTTAAAGGACTCAACCGATATCGCGGGTAGCTAATCCGTTGTTCCATGCTCTAAGGAAGTTTGTACCAAAGCTGACTTATTTTGTGGGGGCCGAGCCATCCCGTTCGGTGCGGACCAAGTCATCGCGTTTTCTGCCTCCCCCGTGTCCTCTCGGGACCACGGGCAATTAGGCTGATATTGTACCTCCGTGCACTCCCCGTGCCACGGGGCGGAGTTTGTCAAACTCCAGTAGATCTACCCAACATCCCCTCGCTTTCACAAATTAATGGCACAATTAAGTTGAGGACTTTTAAGTTGTAAGGCATCCTTAGAAAACATGTGATATCATATGGTTTAGACTTTAACCTACACTAGCCATATTAAAACAGTTTTCGTTTCAGAAATCGTTTATTCAGAATTCACAAGTGTTCCCATAAAACACTTCAGTTCATCAAGTGGGTGCCAAGCATCCCGTGTTCTCATGTTTATCAGTGAGGTGCCTAGCACTCTCGAGTTTGTCAGCATTGTTTTTCGTTAAGTTATTCTGTGTGGCCCAACGGACTCACGGTATGCGGGTTAGTGACACTCACCTTTGGTTGCACAGCTACACTTCAAGTAAATCCAATATTGTTGTTTAACGAAGACCTAGAACACGTTTAGGTCTTAAGTATTAGTTTCGTGTCTAATCTTTACTTAACGTCACTATGGCCCATAACATAGCACGTTGCAACTATGACTCGACATACCGACACACGACACCAATGGTTGATCATAAACAAGGGTTCATTTGAATCAGATATCAAACATATTTCATCATGGCAAAATCATGCAAGTCATGGCATAACACTTAAGCAATGTCACAAGTTTGGTTTTTAGGTCAGGTCTTAGTTTCGCTAGCATAGTTTCGCTAGGCAGTTTCGCTAGGTGCACGGGCAGCACTTTCGCTAGGCAGTGCCCGGTAACACAGTTTCGCTAGGCTAGTTTCGCCCGAAACTGCTGACGCAGTTTCGCTAGCCTAGTTTCGCAGGGAAACTGGTTTGAACTTTCGTTCAGGTATTTCGCTCGATAGTTTCGCTCGAGCTGGTCTGGTCAGGTTCCCGGCGACACTATAGTTTCGCTGGTCAGTGTCGCTGGAAGGATACACAATTTCGCTACTTAGTTTCGCCCAGAGAACAACAGTTTCGCTGGTCGCGAAAAACATACGGATTTGCCTAAAAATCAACCTAACAGCTTCTGATCATACATGCAATTCATTATCTAGCATCCCTAGGCATTTACTAACATAAATCAAGCAACTTTAACAAGTTTAACATGCATTTTGATCATCAAATCTCTAAAATAGGTTCAAAACCCTAAAATGGCTAAACTAGCATAAATCTCTAACATGATTGGATTTTAAACGTAAAGTTGCGAACTTTATAATAGATCTAGCATGTACAACATCTCAGATTCAATTTCAAGCGTTATCATGAAGATTCTAGCATGCTTTTTAATAAAAACCCAAAGTAAACATAAGAACTCAAGGTTAGGACTCACGGGATGGTTTAGATGATGATGGATGATGATTCAGGGACTGGTAATCGACTCTTTGGTGACCTCTTTGCCTTGGCCGAAATCAGAGAGGAGAGTGTGTGTGTGTTTGTGGTGTGGTTTGAGCAAATGAGGCTACTAGGGTTTATAATGTTTATTTATATCAGGGGCTAGTTTCGCTGGCAGTTTCGCTGACTGGCGAAACTGGCTCTGGTCTCGGTCACACTGATCAGTCAAGCCTGCTACCGGGCGAATCTGTAATTTCGCTCGGTAGTTTCGCTGACTACCAAATTCAGGCAATTTTCACATAATCAAGTATTTACAATTAATCATGCTATTCACAATAATAAGTCATGTATTTAAATCACATTGCACATAAGGACAATCAATGATGAACATACAACACATATGGACAGGTTTGGTGATCAACCAAAGGTCGTGGACGTATTCGGCCTAGTTATGCATTAGCTACTTATAACGTAACTAACGGGTTTGTCTAACGGAAGTTAACCTTGAAATTCTCGGGTGTCACAGATGACAACCTGGACAAGATGGAATTTAGATTATTAATGTGCTCGGTCACTGAACTTCCCTCTTTCATTCTCATCGTGAACAACTCTCTCACCAGGAACACCTTATTAGCTGCAGACGACTTTTCATACATATTTGACAACGCCAACATCATACCACGAGCAGTGGTTTCTGACATGATGTTATAAGCCACGTTTCTCGTCAACGCCAATGTAATAGTGCCTCTAGCTTTCTTATCTTTTGCATTCCATAGAGTTTCCTTTTCTTTATCCATATTCTCTGGTTTTTCCTCGAGTACCACGTCTAAATCTTTTTGACCCAGTAATGCCTCCATCTGCATCTTCCACCAACTAAAGTCTGAACCGTCAAACTTTTCAATCACAAATTTCCCGTCTTCAGCCATAATGACAAACGGAAAATAGACCAAAGTAACCGGCTCCAAAGTTGATAATAACTTGTCAAAAAAAATAATTCCGGACACCCAAAAAACCGTTCTCCCGTCAACAATACCAACCACACAATCAAAGCTAACCCAAACAGCACCCGAATAATGCCCGAGTAACACCCGAAACCTTTGAACACTCAAACTCGAGTTAAACAACCCAATCGAACCAAAATTAAAAAAAACGGAATAGAAAAGACCTGTTTTCTTCACTTGATAGAGGTTGAACAAACTCAAGATGCTCAACGATGACAATATCCGTTAGCGGCGATCCGGAGGCACCAGTCTTCAATGGCAGCGAACAGTAAAGGAACCGGCAACAAGGGTTTATTACGTAGCCCTAATCGTTACTCCTTGAGGCTGTTACAATACACCAGAAAATAAGACTTTAAATTTTGACTATACATTAATTATGTTGACCTTTAGAATTGTTTCTTGATCCTATTTACGAACAGGAAGAAAACGGTGGTCCACAATTGTCACACCCCCAATTTACCACTAACGGAATTTATACCGTTATGGGGTGCGAACAAACCAGGACCACAACCATAGTTACAAATACTAAAGGATTAAGTAAAAGAATTGCGAATGTCACTCCAAAAAAAACGTGGACCCATTCGTCAACCAGAGTAAATAAAACTTGCAGCGGAAAGTTAAACAATTAAAAATGCGAATACACACGTGCCCGTTCGTGAACTAAACCGTTCACGAGTTTATTAAAAACATTTAAGTAAAAATTCCCAATTTAAGTATAAAAATAGCCAAGTAGTTACGCGCCGTGCCAACCTCTTGATACTCCTTAGCGACCTGGCAAAATGAGAAAACGCACAAGTGTCAACCTACGGTTGGTGAGTTCACAGTGGGCATGTCATGCAGTGGTCCGGTCTCATAAGCATATCATTAACAGTTCATATTCATAACAAAAATGTTTTAGTAAAAGTATTGTCCGTAACCTACGTTATCGGGTATGTACTAGTCTTGTATAGTTAAAGGTCTCAACCGATATCGCGGGTAGCTAATCCGTTGTTCCATGCACTAAGGAAGTATCGTACCAAAGCTGACTAATAAGTATCGTAGTGGCATAGCCATCATCTATTTTGTTTTGCGGACATACGTCATCGCGGCTTTGCCTCCCCCGTGTCCTCTCGGGCCCACGGTCAGATAGGCTGATATTGTACCTCCGTGCACCTCCAGTGTCACGAGGCGGAGTTTGTCAAACTCCAGTAGATCTACCCAACATCCCCTCGCTTTACAATTAATGACACAATTAAGTTGAGGACTTTTTCAGTTAACAAGGCAATCCTTAGAAATCATATGATATCATGTGGTTAGACTTTAACCTACACTAGCCATATTAAAACGGTTTACTTTGGGTTCTCATGAATCCCGAAAACATTTTCAGTTTCGTTTTAGAAATAGTTGTTTAAGTATTTCACAAGTGTTTCCCATAAAACACTTCAAGTTCATCAAGTGGGTGCCAAGCACTCCTAAGTTTGTCAGCGTTGTTTTTCGTTAAGTTATTCGTTGTGATCCAAACGGGACCCCAAAAATAGTTTACGGATATTCCTTTCCGAATATCAAAAAATCTTTGCAAGTACTTCCCATAAAATACTTGGAGTTTAAGTAAGTATTCCTTACCGAATACTAGAAGTTTGTAAGCTTTGTTTTTCTGAAAAGTTTGTGCGTTGTGATCCAAACCGGATTCACGTTTTAAGGGTTAGTGAAACTCACCTTAGGTTGCGCTGCTACAATTTACTCGACAAAGCATAAGTAGTTACCGAAGACGGTTTCTTGAGGTGAGAGGAGCTGAAATCGCGAGCTCTAAGTAGCCACCAAGCTGTTACCGAGCTGTGGCTGTCGTAGCAGGAGGAGGGGCAGCTGAGGAGTTGTGGTGGGTCGCCGGAATCGCGAGAATGGTGGCTGATTTGGGCTGCCACCGTGAGAGAAAGGAGAGGGGAAGAAAGGAGGTAGGCCACGTGAATGAGAGGGAAGAAGGGGGTTTAGGGTTAGGTTGTTCATTTCCTCTTTTTCCTTTTCTTTCTTCTTTTTTTTTTAAATGCATTTTACAAAAATGTTTTTATAAATATTACAAAAGACTAAAAAAAAGGATTTTCTTTTACAAGAATCTAAATACAAGTTTAGTGGGTTTGGGCATCGGGTTAAAGGGTCATCACGTAATAAAAGAAACCCGAGCTCGAGAGTAAACTGAAATAATAGTGACACTAAATCACATAGAAAATGTACATAACACGTAAAGTTTCCACAATTATATAATTTTCACATAAACTAACACGTAACACATATAGTTCATGCGGTTAACATTTATCTACAAATAAATCACTAACATGAACAGTTTCTCGGGTTTGGTGATCAACCAAAGGTCGTGGACGTACTCGGTCTTAAATGCATATGTTACTAACTGAAAGTTAACTGACTCAACCGGAACTTTAAACGACAGAACTAACTGAGTTAACGGAAGTTGCTAACGGAGGTTAACCTTGGAAATCGCGGATGTCACATCATCCCCAAGTTGAAGGAATTTTCGTCCCGAAAATAAGAGTAGTGAATGAGGTGTGCTGACTAGTTGACTGAGGTAGGAAAGTTAAAAAAAAAAATTCCAGTTGTCACATCATCCCCAAGTTGAAAGAAATTTCGTCCCGAAATTTAAGTCACGGTTCCTCAACATGATATATCAAAAGGTAGGTATGGACGTCATGTACAAGCGTATAAAACAAAACAGGGGATGACAAACCTTAACAAGGTTTTCAAACAAGAGGTTTATAATCGATTTCCAACAGCAAAAGTCTCCTCGCGAACGGTCAAATTGCCATATCAACGTGACTGCACCGAGCGAGATTTCAAAACTGAAAAGACGTTATAACGTGTCTTAGTTGCATCCCGCCATCGAACCCGAAACTAAAAGTGAGATCTCTGTCTCGTGTCTCGGTTCCACTTTAGGGATTTTGCGTTCACTAACCACTTAGGTGAATTGAATATACACAAGTTCAGATATAACAAGAGCGATTGCTCATCGAGGTGGATTTTGAAGTGGGTTAGCATCCATAAATGCGATGCACTAAAAGACATCATGCAACGTGATGGGATAAAAGGTTAGAATCGTCATATCAATGATAACGTATAGCTCGCTTCGGTAGCCGGCATGCTCTAAGGCATCCGCCCCTTGCGGTTCATAAAATGTGGTCACTTCAATCCAGGAGGTGGGTTTGCACCCAAGAAGAATAGATAAAACAGAAAAGCTTACAAGCTTTCGTTAGGACTCGCGAATAGTGTCACTATATAAGGATGCCCGTGACATACGGGTCGGATGTAAAATCTTGTGTTTCATGTGTTGATACGATTGGCATTGTTGCTGAGAGTTCTAGCGCTTCAAATTGTGGATACGTTTGCAATAAGTTGCCTCACGGGTCTTAAATGTAGGTGCACACGCTTGACTGTTAAATGGTGATTTCTGAACGTAATAATCGAGAAATAACTCAGAGAGGCTTAACCAATTTTCCCCATCCGGGAAAATAAAAGCATCTGCTTCAAACATCTGAGTCTAGAAATGGACTCCAAAAGGAGTTTCAATAATCGGTTGATAGAGATTTGTAATAAGTGTAGAAAAAGATGGGATGTGATCTCGGCCTCAACAAAGAAATGCCTTAGCATTCGAAACGATAATGTCCTTCCGCGCCGGAAGCATTATTTGCAACAACAAGGGTTTTAGCGATCAATAAGTCGTATATGTCCCATTTCCAGGGAGGTACTCGCGTGATAGCTAAAATGGCATCAGGGTGAAGATCCAACGGTTATAACGCACGCGTAATGTCGGGTGTAGAGTTTCTCGAGCTGAAGCTGTTACGTTTAACTCTAAGGTCGTTCCTTGGTACGGTACCGGTCCCACATCCAACATGCAACTAATGCTTATATATAGGGTGTACCGCAGCTAACCCACCACACCAATTGCGTGTCGAAGGCGTACAGGGTTCCTACCATTTCTGGACATCTAAGTTAAGACGAGAGATATCGAGTTCTTCGCATACGTGTAAATTCAAGAGGTATTCAAGGATGAAACATCAAAACGTTATATTGGGGGTTTATATTCGAAAGCAAACTAGCTCGTTGCATTCTTCGAGCGTGTCGTAGGGGTTTGCTCATACTGCCGAGAAGATTCACAAATTTTTGTAAGTCAAACAAGGATAGCAAAAGTTTAGCACGTGCGATGCGAGTCTTAACACAACTCGGTTTTCAAAGTAGGTGTCATGGCATAAAATACAAATGAGATTCAAGTTCAAAACTGTAATTACGGTACCCGTCACATGCTCGTCCAGATCTCCTCTGATGGTGTCCAATTTGGTGAAAATGATTCAACGAAAGAAAGCCGTGAATCCAAAAGGCAAGGTTCAGTTTGTTGGGTAATTCCTGAGTAATGACAAGCATACCATTTGGTATGGGAAGAGGTAGCCGAAAATGAAGAAGCAGCAAAGGTTTGGTTTCGTGAAGCCAGGTAAGCACGTGAAGCAAAAGGGTAGGGTAGTCACGCAGAAGTTGCAGGCTATCAATTTGTGAAAATAAAACTCAAAGATGTTAATCGAATGCGTCTGACAAGGTTTGCATGGACATATCGTCAAGGTATGATATCAGGTGATTGAGTAAACGGTTTGCAAAGTCAAACTTGATTAGGTAAGTTCTTCGTCAGAGAAATATTAAGGGTTTGTGCATAAAGTGTGCCAAATCGTTCTTGTCTGGTTCTTGATCTAAACGATTCTCAAAAGTACAGTGGGGCATTAACATGAAATAAAAGTGTGTCTCCAAAATATTAGGCTTCGGGTTATCCAAAAGTGATAATGCATGGTTGTTCAAGTGTGGTGAAAAATGTATGTCGGTTCGTCTGTCAAATTAAGGGTTAAACAGAAAAACATTAAGTTGCTTCCATCACTTCGGTGAACGGTAATGAGGCAATCCAAAAAGATAGTTGGTTTCAAATGGGTTATCATTTATGCAAAAGTAAGGCTACTCCTTAGCGCATACTTTGAGAGGTTTGGGTTATCCATTAGCTCGTTCGTTATCGGATTAGTAAACAAAATGGTTTTCTGAGTGAAACTTGTCTAGAATGAACCGAAAGAGAGAGTAAAATTAGGATAATTTAGAGTGCTAGCATTGATAAATCATTGATAGCTAGTTCACAAACGATTTAAGTTGATAAGGCGAAGCAAATGATACGGGTTCAAAAGTCGGTTCACTATCATTACACCATTGAGTTAGTTTGATTATGACGAGGCACGTTCATCTGCAATGGAACGTAATCGCATAAGAAATATCAAAGGGTACGTAACGCGGGAGGGAAACAATTCCCCAGGAGTTTTATGTCGAATAAGATGCCCCAGAGATCGGAGTGTAAACTACCCCCCGTTATGTTCGTTCGGCGTTGTCTCGTTGCGTTTCGGTTAATAGTCTGCATACTCGTTGCATGAAGGTAGAATGAAGCTGGCAGTTAAAGTCACAAAAGAGGCGAGTTCCAAGATTAGAAGGCTCGTATAGAATAGTCAATACAAATATCGACTTGATCGCAAAACCAATAAAATGCAAAACCAATAAAATGAATTAACACGGTTGGTACCAACGGTTACCGTTTCCACCATAAAAGTGGCATTTGGGTTGAGTAGTTACAATCGTAACTATGCTATCGAAGACAACGTGTGATGATCTTAAAGATCATGATTTCGATGAAAATAATCAATACGATGAGGTTGCATACAAGCATCCCATAGGCGATTCGCTTAAGACGAATGATGATGATTTACACTCAAGCTGGATGACCGTGTTAACAACACGTCATAAGAGGAAACGCCTATTGGACAAGAAAGTCTCGAGGGTGAAAAACTAACGGTTATGCAGAAACGTCCCAACCTAGGAGTAAAACTTTTGATAAGAACAGTTTTGATCTGGGAGAGTGGTTACACCACTTTAGTAGACGAAAACACGTCTTTTCTCGGGGTACCACACCCCGGTTTCCAGTACAAAGGAGCCCAAGTCTTGACCGACTTGTCGTGAGCATGCGTGTGATCCTCCGGTCAAGACCGTAACTACGGTCGTCAAGACCGTAACTACGGTCGTCAAGACCGTACGTGGTGACGTGGCAAAGTGTGATTGGCTCAGTGGACCTACGGTCGTCAAGACCGTAACTACGGTCGTCAAGACCGTAGTTAAGTGGCTACTTCAAAAAAAAGAAAAAGTCAAATGGCTATTTTGGTCCCAATAGTGGTCAATATGGCTATTATTGTCTTTTTCCCTAAATTAAATGCATTAATAGGATAAAGAAAAAATTATAATAAATTACTAGTTGTCAGAAAGTTATAGCAAAATTAAAAGTTTTCCTACAAAATTATCACGAAAATTCTATTAACCTTAAATATTTTTAACATAAAAATATACTATTATTTTGAGGAAAATT
This sequence comes from Deinandra increscens subsp. villosa, assembly GCA_039602395.1. Lineage (NCBI taxonomy): Eukaryota > Viridiplantae > Streptophyta > Magnoliopsida > Asterales > Asteraceae > Deinandra > Deinandra increscens. The sequence continues at coordinate 101,946,563 of JBCNJP010000007.1, read as the reverse complement.
GTAAGAACAAACTTAAAATATAATTTTCTTTATCACTTATCGTTTATTTTTATTTTGGAAAATTGGATTTTAATAATCCAAGTTATTTCCAATTGGCCAATATTAATCTCAATTTCAAAATTGGCCTACATTAATCTCAATTATTAAGGTGTTGGATTTCATTGGACCCCCGTTAAGTTTTCCTTAACTCCGTTAGTTTTTTGCTGACGTGGCAGCCACGTGGCTTTTATTAATCAGTGCCACGTCAGCAAAAAACTAACGGAGTTAAGGAAAACTTAACGGGGGTCCAATGAAATCCAACACCTTAATAATTGGGATTAATGTAGGCCAATTTTGAAATTAGGATTAATATTGGCCAATTGGTAATAACTTGGATTATTAAAATCCAATTTTCCTTAATTAAAAGAAGAAAAAATATTAATTACATTTTGTTATATATATGTAGGGAAGTGATTTATAAATTTTTTTTTTTCCTTTGTCTATCGTTAAATTAAAATATAAAAAAATAACATTTTTACAGTTCGTTGTGGGAATTGCATTTTGCCCCCTTGTCGTTGAAGAATTGCATATTATAATCGAGTTAATATATTAATAATTCCATTCCTTTTTGGCTTGGAATTAGGCTAAAGAAATGGTATGTATATAGTAGTCTCACTTGATACTATGTATTATTGGAATAAAGTATTGTAGTCTCACTAGAATTAGACAAGTCTAATATTGTGTCACTAAACATAAGTGTGAGACTTTTTTTTTTACATTGCATCTGTTATGTTAGTGATAAGAGGAGGCAAAAGTTATGGCTTTTGGTTTTAAATAGATGAAACCTCAAAGATATATAAATTAATGTGTGGTATGGAAGTATCAAATTTAAAACCAACTTTTACAAGAAATATCATAATTTGTTGCTGCATATGTAAAATGGTACCAATCCTAAAATGGTACCAATCCTTTGGTTGCTGCACAATCTTGATAAACCAACACCACCAATTCTTATCATTTAGTTGCTTCACAACTTGATAAACCAACGACACCAATTTTGATAAATTTTACATAAAATTGTACCTCCTTTATATATATATCCTAGAATTTGTACCACCTGCACCAATCTTTTACTGGTGATAATTTTTTTGGTTAATTATACATCTTTAAAAAAATTGGAGCATATGTATGTGATTGTATGCAAATATTTATTAATTATACATCTTTTAACATATTATAGTTTCAAGAAGTTCGATTGCAATTAATAAATTAAAAAAGGAACAAGAATCTCAAAAAAAACTTGGAAGCCCGCTTGAAACAAGTGGAAAGTAAGCGCGAACAAGAGCGGATGGAAATAGAAAGCTTAAAAAGAAAAGTTGATGAAATTATGAAAAGTTTTGTCAAAAAGTAACCTCCTTGTTTCTTTTGTATTTGAGATGAATGTGGAAAATTTATTTAAATGTTACCAAGTTATTGTAATCGCCCGAATGGTTATTATATATATTAAGTAGGTTTTGGATCTTTTTTTGGGTTTTTAATATATATTTTTTAACAAAATCTAGAATTTTAAATGTAATAATTTCTTGAAAAGGAATATTTATACTTGTCGGGCATTTGTAGAAAAATACAAAAGGGAAAAAAAGTTTGTCAAAATCTTGTGGGTAAATAATAAATAAAAATTTATATAAAAATTGAGCGTTGTCGAAAATATGTATTAAAATGCAAAAAAGAAAAAACATTTTGTGTGGAAATATTGTGGGCAAGTAATAAACAGAAAATCATATAAAATTATAAATTGTCGGAAAGTTGCATGAAGAAAATGAAAAAAGAAAAATCTTTTGTGTAAACTTTGTGAGTAAATAATAAATAAAAAATCATATTATATTATAATTTGTCGTTAAAAGTTAATTAATAATGAAACTAATACTTTTGTTGGAAATTTGTCAGAATGCAAAATACTTAATAATACGAGTATTGAGTAATTAGTAATACTATCACGTATAAAAATTAATATCTAGTATTAATAATAACTAATGAGAAAAACTACATTTGTAGGAATTTTGTCTGTACTTTGTATTTAATAGTTAAAGTTTATTTTGTGTGTACTTTATAGAAAATGACTTACAAATAGATTTTGTCAATAATTTGTGGGAAAGTTTCTAGGTATTTCGTCACGGAGCAATTTTTCATAGGGTTTTTTCGTACAAAGCATATTTGTGGAAAGTTTGTAGCTATTTCACATTTCTTACAAATTCCCTACAAATAACTTTGTAGGTAAAAAGTCTTTTTTTTTGTAGCAGTGTTATATATCTGGTGTTTGCAATTAGACGTACACAGTGTATTAAACGGACGTGTTTGGCATGCGATGACCTGATTTCTAAAAAATTAAGTCTAGAATGAAAATGAGTTAACGAATCAAGTTAGTCAAAGTTAATCGTTGACCTGAAAATTTATCAGTTGTCACAAATAGATCATTGGGCAACAAGTATTTTTTGCATGATGGTTCACTTAATAATAAACACTATTACACTATACAAATTATTGCTTCCTCATTCCTGATGAAATAAAAGGAGTAACTAATAATAAGCATGTTGAACGTGTTTCACTTGAAACTGAGATTAATATTGGGAGTTTAAAAGTCCGAGTACATAAAGTCACCAAAACATAAAGTCACCAAAACATACGACTAGCACGTTGATTAGAATGTTGTCACATATTGCCATAATGCCATGTACTTTTAATATGGCTTTTTTTTTGTTGTTGTGGAAAAGCCATTACTTTTAATCTGGCTGACACTAAATGTATCTCCACCAAAGTGGTGTTGCTATGGGTTTAATCCTAGTGAAGATTAAGTGGAATATTTAGTAATTAGTGCTAGATAATTAAGGGTGTGTGTTTTTGCTATTAATCAAATTAGGATTGTTTCTCTCTGCATTGTGTCGAAGAACAGTCTAATTTGCGACACTGACAAAGGCCCAATCACAAATATCAAAACACATAAAAAAAATTCACAATAGTAAATATAAATATAGACGGAATAGTGAAAAGAAGTATTAAAAACAATATAAAAAAGAATTAGAAATTGACACGTGGCATACCTTTATTGGACAACTTAAAATGATAAGAGTATTGTTTATATAGTTGGTTTTTCATATGCATACTATATGATTATTCTTATATTGGTCGAAACTCGAGGCCGCAAACAATAAAACCGGACATATAGCCTTCATAACTTACCAGTTTCAAATTCACAGGAATATAATCTTTCTTAAGTTCATGAGTTGAGTTGAATTTCCATATATAGACCTCCATCCATCCATCTTTTCTTTCTTCTGGAACTCGCGTGATATCATGTATATTCCATGGCTTTGGATGTCTAAAATAAACAATTTCTGACGCTTTATTTTTCTGGAGTAGATCTCGTACTTCCACAGGACAATGCAGCCCATGACATTTTTCTAAAAGCTTGAACACTAGGTAACATCCATATTCAGTATCTTGTGATAACATTGGACTTTTAATCATGCAGTTGATACGCAATATTGGTTGTGGAAGAAGCTCAAGCACCTCCGGAAATCTACAAATACAACATATCATGAGATTACACACTTCTTAAGAGTAAATGCTACTTTATAAACTTTGGACAATCACACACCCATAAATAATTAATATTGTCATTAGCCATCATATTTTAGGAGAGTGTGATATTAAATGTATCAAACATGGTTCATCAAGAACAACTTTGAGATATTTAGGTAACCATATATATAGTCCTAAACATAGTGGACCTTTATTGTGTGTATTTGCAGATAATCACCGTAAAAAGAAAAGTTAAATAAAACTGATTGAGAAAAGGATTGGGAATTGGTCAAAAAGCGAACCTGGACTCGGACGATGGTTTAGATTCATAAAGCTTCGAATCAGAGAAGTTATAGAGAGCAGCCATTGCAGAAAGCATAAGATGCTTCGTACCATTCACTTCGCTTAGTGAGAACAACTGTCATCATTTAAAGAGCACCTGTTAAAAAACCAACAAAGAATGTTTTCTAGTTCTACTATATATTAATTTTCCTAAAAAGATAATAAGAACCTTTTCATCCTGGTCATAGTTTTCGGATCTCTTAATTATCTCTTCACATTCAACTGGCAATTGTAGCTTCTGATCCAGGTTCGAAATTGGTTTAATAACTGGCTGGATTTCCTTTGACTTTTGAGATTCATCATGTTCCACCTGTATAGAAAATACAAACCAAGTTATAAGAATGTAACTTAGAATATGTGAAATGTTTTCCCTGCATTAATCTCCGTTGCAATTTATATATAAACCAAGGAATCTAGAATAAGAGTATATCCAAACTTGCATTGTCAATTGTTCGAAACTCGATGCCTTCAACATAAATCGCATCAAGTTCTCTACCATAGTGTGGTGAAAGACTCTCAAGTAGAAACTCAAAAACGACATCTTCCTGCTGATTCGATGATCGGTACAACTCAATCATCATCCATTTGTCATCTCTCCATTGTGAAAAGTATGCATGCAAGGTTTCATTCCCCATTTGATACTTTAGGTCAACATACATTGGGTTGCTTGATACTTTTTTAGAATCACAAAATTTGAAGACTAGATGGACACCATAAACAGTATTTTGAGATAAAAACTGAGGTCTTGTGTTGATTTTGATCATCAAATTTGAAGTATCCAGCATCTTGGCTACCTTTTGAAATCTGCAATATATTAATTAAAGTTTAAATTTAATAATATTTTTGACCCAAAATAATCTTAATACATTGGTTTTCTTGTAACTTTACTAAAAAATCCAAAAACTATGTTTGAATCAATCACCCGTGCTGATCATATGTATATAATGTAAAGTCTTATGATTCGATGAATAATTCTCATTGATATACGCTAATAAAAACCTTAAAATGTAATTTTCTACCTGCAAATTACTCTTGTTGATCATTAATGCTAAATATATAATTACTGTTATATAATCAGATTTACTTCTTATTTATTTGAACTAAAAGATCAAAAGAGAGGACCTTGATTCTGGAACAATGAACCACATATCGTGTGGACTGTGGTTTTCGTATGCAAATGTTGTTGCTGATACCATTTCATTTCTCTCACCATTAGATCCGAGTGAAAACAACTGTAATGTATAACAAAACTAGTCAACTGAGTAGATTTTTAATGATAAACAAACTTGGAAGGCAAATGAACAATTACCACTTTATCATCTTTAAGAAGGATTCCTTTCGAAAACATGTCGTAAAGATCCTTTTTCGTTTTGGTAGAGTAGTTCCCAGAATATGTAGAAAATTCTAATATTTTCGCATAGTCTTTGGGCAATATAGGGGCCCATATTTCATAATCCTCCTGCAAATTAATTAAAAAAAGAGCCCTTATATTCATTTTGATATTTGTTAAATTATTGACTTTAAAGTATCTAAAACAAGGCTGTCATTTCGTTTCATTAATGAAAGGAAGCAAGTTTTGTAGACCTGTAATAACTTACTTGGAATTCTAGTGATTTCTCTAGTTGTCGCAACACCTCTTCTGCTGTTGGTCGTCGTTGCCTAGAATAACTTAAACATTTGCCAACAATCACTCCAAATATAGACAAAGATTGAGGGTCAATTTGTTCCTTTATATCCTTAAACACAATCGATCCACGAGATTTTTCATCACGAATTTTATCAAGGAATATACTTGTAACCAGTGGTCTATAATCCTTTGAAGTGGGTACTACCAATTGCCCATACAAGATCTCGAATAAAAGCACTCCTAATGAGTAAATGTCAGATCTTTCTGTGAAGAAACCTGTAGACTCATATTGTGGGTCAACATAGCCAACTGTGCCTACAAGCTTGCTAACTTCTCTCCCATTGGTTGCAATTATGGCAGATAACCCAAAATCAGATATTTTTGCCTTCCAATCACCATTTAGTAGTATATTAGCGCATTTAATGTCCCTATGTATCACCATCTCTTTTGTTGGAGCACCTCCATGAAGAAAAGCCAACCCACGTGCAATATCAACACATATTTTAAGTCGTTTAATCCATGTAAGGCTAACATTGTTCAAATGCCTATCGAGACTTTTATTACAAGCATACTCATAAACAATGACTTTTTCATTCTTTTCATTGCAATAACCTTCAAGACGAATGATATTCTCATGTTTATACTCAAACAAAATTTCAAGTTCAGTCAAAAAATGAAGGTCTCCTTGACCTTGACTCCTATCCAAACACTTTGCAACGATTGTGGTATTTCCATTACCACGTGTAACTTCTCCTTTAAATACCTTCCCAAATCCTCCCCCTCCAATACGATTCTCACGACTGAAGCTTTGTGTGGCCGACTTAATTTCTTCAAATGGAATTTGGAGGTTGTCCTTATTCTTTTCCTACAATTCATGAAACACTCTTCATAATTCAAAACTCTATATATATTTAGGATGGGGTTATTCTAAAATAGTTGTCAGTCTAAAAATAAAAAGCCTAAGAAAGATTTATATATAACCACTAGATGAGTTAGTTACATCAAGGGCCAATATTAGAAGTCAACAAATTTTTTTTTAACAGCAAAATATTTATTTACAATTTTACACTAGATACACCATATATTGCCTATGTTTGAATCCAGGACCTCCAACTAAGAGGAGAAAGCCTCTACCAAGTAGGCTAGTCAACAAAATTCTTAATCATGTTAGGTGTAAGGACTGAACGCTTGGCCAAGATGTAAAAAACAGTGCACAAGGGTTACTTTTGCATTAGAGTTTGAATATTAACTTGCTTTCCAAAAATGTAAATAACCTTTACAGGCATTCCCTGTTTTTAAAAAGTAAATAATATACAAACAACAACAATCGTATCCAGTAAAATTTCATCAAAAGCTTTACATTATTAGTAGGCTCTGGGGAGGACGAAAGTAGATAATATATTAATACTTTAATTTTTTTTAAATATAACACAATTTAAATTATTTTTATCTTTAATTTGAATATAGCACCCTTAAATAAAATGTTCTTTTTTGTTTTTCATGGGTTGTGAATTTTGAACATGGTATATTAATTTTTAGCATGGTGTTCAATTTTTACTAGATGTGTTAACTTATTTTAAAATCATGATGTTTAAAGTATTGAATATATGCATCATATACACAAACCTAACACACTGTATAACATATCCTAACACTTTGCACATTACCTCCTTACTCATTGCAAACCTACTCATTGTATAATACGTCCTAATTAATTCAGTGCACATCCTAATGCACTGTATAATTTTATTACATAACTCACTACAAAAACATAGGGTCAACCGGTCAATAACCTAAACAAAAATCCTAACCCACATAACACAACGAAATCTTAAACTAATGTTAAAAAAATCTAACTCACTGGACAATGCAAATACGTACCCAGGTCATAATAAAATCCTAATAACATTCTATGAAAACAGTAAATCTTAAAAAAAAAATTGTAATCAATTCGTGAACCTAGACAAAAAAAACTGCAAAACATGCCATAACCATAAATTCTATAAATAACTGCCACTACTATTTTATCCAAAATTCAATTATCCTTATTATATATATTTACAAAAAGAATTGGTGGTCATATACTTAAAAGTCACTATTCATATATGGCCAATAGTTTTACGACACGTGGTCATATATGGCCATTATATATATTTACAAAAAGAATTGGTGGTCATAGACTCAAAAGTCACTATTCATATACGGCCAATAGTTTTATGACACGTGGCCATATATGGCCAATAGTTTTATGACACATAATTCACTATTCATATCTAGGCCATTAATTTTATGACACGTGGCCTGACGCGTGGTCACGTGTTTGGCCATGTGATGACACGTGGACACGTGTTAGGCCACGTGTCATATGTATGCCAATGCTTTTGCGACACGTGGTCATGTGTTATGCTACGTATGGCGACACGTGGCCACGTGTTAGGCCACGTGTCATATCTTGGCTAATGTTTTTGCGACACGTGGTCACGTGTTAGGCCACGCGTTATGTACAGGTGATATTTTTTTCAGACTTAAGCGCAGGTGGTCAACTTTTAGACCACTTTGAGAGTTTTTTACTTTGGTCACAGCGTTTTGAAAAACGGGTGTTAGACCACATGTCATGTACATGTGGATATTTTTTTTTCAGGCTTAAGCGCAGGTGGTCAACTTATAAATCACTTTTAGAGTTTTCGATTTTGGCCGTGACGTTTCGGAAAATGGGTGGCCCGCCGCGAAGCGCGGGCGAGTCACCATCTTGTTTTAATTATTATACATGTTGAGTTTTATGATTTTTTCTTACGTTTCCTAATGAAAAAAGGCTTTTTACTAGAACTCAACTATCTCTCTCTTTGTATAGAAATAATCAAATGAGAACTTTCGTTTTTGTGAGAAGTTCATCAAACGAATTCCGATTAAACTCATTACAACGACAAAGAAACCGTCTCGTCGAACGCTGAATCAACGTATTTGGGTTTAGCCTTCTAAGTTCAGCTTTAAGGTTTATCTTTTAGTATTTAGTTTATAAAATGAGCCTAATGTAAAAAAAAAATTAATAAGAAAACTTTCATTAGATGAAGTAGCATTAGATCTAAGGCAAACATTTTTGTTACATAATGTAACTTTTTTTCCAAAAAGTTATATTGTGTAACAAAAATATTGCATTAGGTCTAATGCAACTTTTTTTGTGAAATTATTTTTTCATTAGGCTCGTGTTTGGCACCTAAAGCTAAAGCCGAAATCCTAAAGGCTAAAAACCTAAAATCATAAAAGCTAAAAACTCAAAAAGCTAAACAAATTAATGATTTGATGAGCCGATTCCAACACTGCTAGAATAAGCTCAATCGGAGTTCGCTTGAGCTAGTTCCCTGTGGTTCTTCATTTCTTTAGGTTTAGCATAATGAGATTTTTACTTACTTGAAAAGATAAAGCTTTCTTAAGTTCCTCGGCTATTTTTTTTGCTGTAGGACGTTGATCTTGATCTAGTTCTATGCATAAATGTGCAATTTCCGAATATGTTCTCAAAGAATCTTGATTGGGTCCTTTATGTAGAGTGGAAGTAAGTTCATATACTTCTTCCATTATTTTAGGATCCACCATCTCATGTATTGTTTTTTGTTGACGTGCAACGTCTGCAATTCCACTTTTACCCTCTGTCATGTAACTTTGATCATAGGCAAGTTTCCCGGATAGGAGTTCAAAAAGAACCACCCCGAACGAGTAAATATCTACTGCTGTTTTCAACCTACCACTCTTTGCGTATTCTGGACACGCATAGTATTTTGTGCCTGCAAAATTGTCTGTACGAACACTTTTTTCTTCTGAATCGGCACCATGGAACCTCGAAAGACCAAAGTCAGCAATTTTTGCCACCCAATTTTTATTCAACAAAATGTTGGCACTTTTTATGTCACGGTGAACAATCCTTTCTTCATCAGCCACCCTGGTATGAATGTAGTCCAGTCCATTTGCAATGTCAATGCCAATCTTTATGCGTTGCACCCAAGTAAGGTGAGTGGAGTTATAATTGTTTCCCAAATAATCATTCAAACTCTTATTATGAGCATGCTCATAGACAAGTATCAGATTACTATCTTCATTACAAAAGCCAAGAAGTGAGACTATATTGGGATGCGTACAAGTGCCAAGCAATGCAATTTCTGCATCAAACCCTTCTTTTCCTTCTGCGTATAGTCTAATGCTCTTTATAGCTACCGTTCTCCATTTTGTAGAAAAGTCACCTTTCTCTTCTACTGACACCTCTAGTTTAGATCTATACACATCACCATATCCGCCTGAGCCGATGGGTTCATCTCTAAAATCGTTAGTTGCCTTTTTTATTTTATCGAATGGAATTTTTAAGCGTTCCAACTGTCCCCCCTGAAAGAAAAAAATAGAATGTGTTGCGGCCTATTTATTTCCTTAAGGCAAAGAAATTCAGACCACTTTGCTTAAATTATTGTCATAAATAGTAAAAAAATTAATCTAAAAGCAAAGGATGATAATGATATGGGAAAATCACCAAAATGACCAAGTTTGACCAAGAAAATTCAGAAATGACCCAACCAAATTATCCTAACTGAAATGACCCAATGTATATCAACCAATAGAAACCCTCCACCTCTCTACTTTTACCCAATAATCAACCTCCAAGTGTCCTCCATCTGACAAGTAGACTAAATGTGGAACCCACTCTCATCCAATACCTGTTCAACACGTGGATAAAAAGTCAGAATATTAGGCTAAGAACCAGCTTTGTAACCGGACCTCTACAAACCTGCCACGTGGCTTACAAGGAGCCATGGTTTAAGAAGTTGGCTTGAATGGCTTATGTGGGCTCCACCCCTTAGGATTACTTTAGTCCTGTCAACCCCCTACTCCCCCTTATTGATATATATTAAAATTTTGTATTTTTATTTTTGTTTGATTGTAATTAAAAAATATAGTTAGTTAAGTATAGATGTTTTATTGATATATATAAAAAAAAATTGTATTTTTATTTTTTATTTGATTGTAATTAAAAAATATTGTTAGTTAAGTATAGATATTTTTTTGATATATATAAAAAATTTGTATTTTTATATCAGATACTCAAACGTAATTTATTTTATTGATATATAAAAAAAATTGTTGTTAAGTTTAGATTTTTTAAATCAGAGCCCCAGACGTATTTTACTCATGTATATATAAAAAAGACATTTTTTCGTAATTTTTTCTGGGTCACTATTAACAACATTAAAACATCTATATGGAAAATAAATATACTAGTTTGCGAGGGCCTTTTTAAAACAATGTGTAGGTAATTAAAGTAATGTTGATATATATGACACAAAAAGTAATGTTAATTATTTATATATATCAATAAGGGGGAAGTAGGGGGTTGACAGGACTAAAGTAATCCTAAGGGGTGGAGCCCACATAAGCCATTCAAGCCAACCTCTCAAGCCATGGCTCCTTGTAAGCCACGTGGCAGGTTTGTAGAGCTCCGGTTACAAAGCTGGTTCTTAGCCTAATATTCTGACTTTTTATCCACGTGTCGAACAGGTATTGGATGAGAGTGGGTTCCACCTTTAGCCTACTTGTCAGATGGAGGACACTTGGAGGTTGATTATTGGGTAAAAGTAGAGAGGTGGAGGGTTTCTATTGGTTGATATACATTGGGTCATTTCAGTTAGGATAATTTGGTTGGGTCATTTCTGAATTTTCTTGGTCAAACTTGGTTATTTTGGTGATTTTCCCTAATGATATTCCTATCCTCAGAATCGAACAAGGAGGGTGTCTAATAAGAATGTATGTGGGTATTCTGTTTTTACAAAATGACTTGTATCGCAATGATATTTTTGGGTGTCTATATGGGTGTCATTCTCTTTACATTTGAGGGTTAAGTCTGATACTCGACACATAATGAAGATATCGTCATGACCTAATATGTTTCTCTTTACGTACTTAATCATATATTCAATATCCTCGCTGCAACGCGGGGCCTACTCCATCTAGTTAGTTTTTGAATCATGCATTAAAAGTTCAATTCTTTAATTATATCAATTTAAGGAAGTTGAATACCTTCGTTAGCTGGTTCGTTGTTCTTTCTTTTTCTTCACCGGCATCTACATAGTCCTCCTTTAATTAATTAATATCCACGGCAAAAGTAATTAGAATTGATGATTTAACAAACACAGCTAGATTATATTAAGATGATGATGAAAAAGACGAAAAATAGAATGAGAAAATAAATAAAAAGACTGATGCATGTTCTTACAGGTTTATCATGGCTGATTTGAAGTTGTAACGCGTTCTCTAGACCTTTGAGAATCTGATCTATGTTGGGACGTTCGACTCGTTTTTCCTTCAAGCAGTTATATGCTGTCTTTGAGAAGATTTTTAATGAGTTGGAATCCATTTGTTTCCGTAAAGCAGGATCGATTAGATCATCCAGGTTTAGGTCTTCGTCATCATAATGCAATTTTGCAACTTCAGCTAATAACTTCTCGTTTGAATTATGCAAGTATTGATCAAGTCTTTTCATGGTAAATAAGGGATGCAATGTGAAATGCTCTTGCTTCAAGGAGTGAGATTTTCTTGGGGGTGCGTTAGCAGCAGGTGTAGGCGCTTGAGCTGGTACGAGTGTGTCACCTGGAACGTCTGCATGAGCAGGTACCGGTGCATCAACATGTGTTGGTGCATCGCCACCGGCGGCTGTTCCCTGAGAAGACATTGGCTCAACACGTATAGGTGTGTCAACAGGTATGTGTGCATCAGTAGGCACCGGTTCATCAGCAGGTACGAGTGTGCCACTAGGAACTGGTGTGTGAGCAGGCATCGATGCATTGGCAGGTATAGGTGCGTCCGCAAGTAGAGGTGCATCCGCGGGTGCGGGTGTGTGAGCTGATGCAGATGTATTACGAGGAACGGGTAATATTGGTACATCTGCAGGTACCGGCGTGTCAAAAGGCACGGGTACTGCGTCAGCATGCATGGGTACGTTAGCTGGTATAGGTGCGTGATCAGATGGTATGGGATCGATAGTAGGTACAGGTGCATCGCCACCGGAGGCTATTCCCTGAAAAGACAATGGGCAGCGGCTTTGATTGTAGTCATCAATACGGGGATCCTCATAACCATGATAAGAGCGCGCATTGGGGTATTCAAGGCTATTGTTGTCACCAATAAATGACGGCGACTGTCCGACACTATTAAACGAGGACGGGGAAGGGGTTTTGTCAATAGATGTCAACGACGACGGCATACGAGGATCCTCATAACCATGATAAGAGCGCACCTTGGGGTATTCAAGGCTATTGTTGTCACCAATAAATGACGGCGACTGTCCGACACTATTAAACGAGGACGGGGTTTTGTCAACAAATGACGCTGGCCCATTATAATAAGGAGACTCATAAGTGGACGGCCCCAGCCCCCTAACAACAGGTTTCGACGTCGATTGTAGGGATTCTTTCGACTTTCCCTCGGAGTATTGATGTGTATCGGCGATCTCACCATCTTTGTGATCTTGTATAGTGAAATATTGAAGTGAATGTGGCTCTCCCTCGTCAGAAACAAATGCTCTCCGCCCACATAGGACTTCAAACAAGACAACTCCAAACGAGTAAACATCCGACTTGTGGGTCACAAATCCAGTCTTTTCATATGTCGGATCCACATAACCTATCGTGCCAATAATTTCAGTAAGGAAAAATCGGTGCCTTCGAGCTCTTGTATCTTTCTTGGAATGTTCAAAACCAGATAACTTAGGTTTCCAATTTTCATCCAACAAGATTTTGGAACTTTTGATGTTCCGATGTATCACACTAGAATCGTGTCCCTCACCACAATGGATGTAATTCAAAGCACTCGCAACATCAACACATATCTGCAATCGTTGCCTCCATGTAAGATCTGGGCTACCTAGATATTTGTCTAGGCTTCCGTTGACCTCATGTTTGTTGATGATGATTTTCTCACCTTCCTCGTCACAGAAGCCGATAAAAGAAACCAGATTGTCATGTTTGAGTTTGAGATTTGCAAGTATAGAAATCTGGTTCCAAAACTCAAGGTCGCCTTGACCATAATCATAGTGCAACCTCCTTGCAGCGATAACGGTTGTTTTTTTGGACACCAAAAGGTTTCCTTTATAAACTTGGCCAAATCCACCTTGGCCGATTTCTTCACCAAAGTTATTTGTGGCCTCAACAATCTCTTTCAGTGAAAATTTGAAGTCATCAAACTCTTCGTGTGAAGACATTATCTCTGTTTATCATTTAAAAAGTAATGAAGGTTAATGATGATTAACGACTACAAATGCTATGAGTTTAGGGCACTACAACAAAAGGGGGTTTTTAGGACCTTTTATGTGGGACACTATTAAAATAGTGTCTTAAAAAACTATCTAATAGGACAAATGAGTGTTAAGGGTCCTATTATACTATATGGAGTTAAACCGGTGTCCTAAAAACTATGTAATAGGACGGATGAATATTTAGGGTCCTATTATCATATAACTTAATAGGATGCTTAGTATTTGGGGTCCTAATAAAGTACATTATAGGACGTTTAGTAGTTAATGTCTTATTATGTGGTAATGTAATAGGACACTTGATCATTGAGGGTCCTATTAAAGCATAACCTTATAGGACAGTTGGAATTTCAGTCATAAAAGATCAGTGTAATAAGACCCTTATTTGTCGGAGTCGTATGGTAACACAACTTAATACGACACTTAATATTTAAGTCATAAAAGTTCAGTGTAATAAGATCCTTATTTGTTAGAGTCGTATTAAAGTCAAACGGCGGTTATAATTCTGCTCTGCGGTTATTTAAGTCATAAAAGTTTAGAATGAATCACCACCGTCATAAATAGGCAGTTATAATTCTGCTCTGCGGTTATTCCCTAAAGAGTGGCACGACCGGCCCGGGGCATAGGCGGGGTGGGCGACCGCCTAGGGCCCGGGATTTTAGAGGGCGCAAAATTTTTGAAATTATATATATATATATATATATATATATATATATATATATATATACCTATATATATATAGTGAAAAGTTCATTGTAGACACCCCCATAAGTGTAGACAGGTAGACACCCTTTTTCACCATTAGATCTCTAGATCTAATAGTTGTCATTAATTTTCTTTTTTCTTTTTTTCTTTTTTCTCATTAATTAGAAACTTTCACATGTGAAAAAGAGCTATTTCACATGCGAAAGTGTCTACAATGAACCTCACCTTATATATATATATATATATATATATATATATATATATATATATATATATATATATATATATATATATTATCATTATTAGTGTTCTTATTAAACACTTGCTAAAAATAAATAACTTGTCGCTTAGTCCAGCTGCTACATGCGCGCGAGTTTGAGGTAGAGGTAGAAAGTTTGAGACCTCTATGTTTTTTTAACCAGTTCACCGGTTTTGTAAGGTTTCAGAGTAGATGGACTGTTTTTGCAAACTTTTAAAACTTTTTTCTTTTTAAACCCAAACGATGAACATAAACGTATGAATAAAAAATCAACGCTGGAAGTCTGGAATAGAAACCCTCTTCATCAACTCCGAGCAGAAATCCTCTCCGCCTCTACCTCTCGTTTAGTCGTTCTCGTCAGTTCTTCTCGGAATCCCGGCAGTCGGCGCGATCTCCGACCCCAACTCCGACCAGCGACTCCAACGAGTTTACAGGTATCTTTCAGATTCAGCCTTTTTATGTGCCCTAGTTTTTGTCTCTATATCAACCACCTTCGCTGTCTGCTTAATGATGCAACGATTTATGCGTACTCATTGATTAGATTTAGGGTTTTTGTTCTATATGTAGTCGCAACTTTAACAAAATCGTTTCTCTCATTTTTAAATGTCCTTAGCAATTTTTGAGTTGCCGCAAATCCCACCTTAATTTGTACCTGCTTTTGTTTTTTATGGTTGTTTTATAAGTTATGTTATGCCTACATGGTATGCACGATATAGTTTCAGTGACTTAAGTTTAGTCAAAGTTTTGTTTGAAATGCCTAACATTAGTTTGATTGAAAGTCAAATACTTCAATATTTCATTTTTTCTAATGATAAAAAGTAAGATGATTGGGTAAGTATTTGTTTAGAGAAGAATCTAGAAATGAATGTATTTGAAATGTTGGATAAGTCTTCTGAGAATACAACAATTGGAAATTGTTAAAGCTGCATTCATTAGAACTGATGATGGATTCCTTAAACAGGTTTGTATTTTCATTTTAATACTTTTTTATTTAAATTGCGAACCCGTTGAACCAACCTGTTTGGGTTGGCGGGTGTTCTTAACCTACTGTTTTATGCAGAGAGCCTGCCACGATTACGACCAAAATTAGTTTTTACGTCGCTATACTCTGTTGTTGGGACTATTGTTGCCTGCTTCTTTATGTAGTTATGTACAAGCCAGGTAACAAATCAGCATATTCTTTTCTTTGAATATCACTTCCTTGGATTTATATGAATGTTTGATCTACTTCAGATTAACAAATAACTCCCAATTTAGCCTTTATTTACATGGCCCTTATATAACATTTTTGTGGGTATTATGTCGAGAAAACCGAAATAAAGAAAGAAAAGAAAAAAAAAATTCTGATCATTACACTGTAAAACCATTACCAACATGTTTGTCATATTTTTTTTTCAAACTTGGATGCTTAAATTAAACCAGGTACGATAGATAGGCCTTGAAAACATGTTAGAGATTAGAGGTGGTAGATGGCACAAATTTTTATATGAAAGGATTCAAGGTCTATATTATTTTCACATTGGTGAATGGGTAATTTTATTTGATCATGCAACAAAGAAGTATGCATGATGATTCTAATTTATCTTGCAGGAAGAAAATGCTACAATATTCAGGGCAGTTTGCGGAAAACTAAAATTGAAGTACGTGTAAGATTAATTTTCCTTAAAAACGTTTCAAACTCAGAGACTGTAGCCAGAGGAATGGTAAATAGTTTAGATCCAAATCAAAAAGTTAGGGGCACAGAGATTGGGCACGATTGGTGTGAGGTAAATATTCAAGTAGCTGTGAAAAGAGATAAAAATTTGGTTAGACAATATGGGTCATTAGACACAATCCAAGCTGCTATTGGTACATCTATAGCATGGCCATGTTCTTTCATTTCGGTATGTCATTTTTGTTAAACCTGTAATATATTATTAAGTTTATAACAAAACTTTAAGCTTATGTATGGATGTTTAATTTGTAGGTGGTTTGTGACGAGTGAGAAGGATGCATGATGACTGAAGACTATATTCTTCTAGTGTCTTTCATTAGTTTATGTTTCATGTTTAATTTTAGGATCTTGGATGATAATATTTTAACTTAGTTTTTGTTTAATGTTTTTGTTATCGAAATGACTTATTTCAATGATAATTAAACTTTATCTATTCCATTAGTTGAAGTTCATTTATTGATAAGTTGATGGTATCTTATTTGTATTTATGAATCATGTTTAATGATAACGATTTTAAGGATGTTGGTAATCGACCTTAAAATAGGTATGCTCATATGCTTTACAAATGAATAAAACGTCCGAATAAAACGTCCCGTCATCATTTTACATGTTAGGACCCTTTTTGTGGTACTAATATAAGGATGATTTACTACTTGATCTATCCACTTTTTAGGACGCTAATATGTGTCATAAAATGTATGCATCTTAAAACCTTATGAAGTGTCCTATTTTGTGGTTTATTAGGACGCTATAACGTGTCCTATTTTGTGGTTTATTATAACGTGTCCTATTTAACTTTTTATTATTTACCCTATATATACATATATAGGGAGATGATCATTTGAAAACCAATTGGTTTTGATAACTTTTGAGAACCATTCTAAGTCACTAGTTTATATATATGAAAAACCTCCCCATGAATTATAGTGGTCCTCACATGAAATTAGTGGTTGAGATTTAGTTCTCAAAATAAATAGTTCTCATTTGAACCTAACCCTATATATATATATATATATATATATATATATATATATATATATATATATATAGGGAGATGATCATTTGAGAACTAATTGGTTGAGAGAACTTTTGAGAACCATTTTAAGCCACTAGTTATATTTACATATACCCCCTCCATGAATTGTAGTGGTCCCCAACTGAAATTAGTGGTGAAGATTTAGTTCTCAAAAGTTCTCAAAACAAAAAGTTCTCATTTGAACCTAACCATATATATATATATATATATATATATATATATATATATATATATATATAGGGTGAGGATCATTTAAAAACCAATTGGATTTGAGAAATTTTGAGAACCAATCTAAGTCACTAGTTTATATATATGGAAAAAACCCTCATTAATTATAGTAGTCCCCACCTGAAATTAGTGGTTGAGATTTGGTTCTCAAAAGTTCTCAAAATAAAAAAGTTCTCATTTAAACATAACCCTATATATGGAGAAGGTCATTTGAGAACCAATTGAGTTTGAGAACTTTTGAGAACCATTAAGCCACTAGATAATTTAGGTGTGAACCACTATAATTCATAATGGGGGTTCCATATATATAAATTAGTGACTTAAAATGGTTTTTAAAATTTCTCAAAAGTTCCTAAAATCAATTATTTCTTAAATGATCATCTCCATATATATAAGATTAAATTGAGAACCAATATCTCTCTCTCTCTCTCTCTCTATATATATATATATATATATATATATATATATATTAGATTAAATTGAGAACCAACATGAGATATAAAAGTAAGGGTTGGGTTCTATAGAAAACCAATATTTTATAAAAAACCAAAAAATCAAGGAAAAAAATTATTTTTTTTTAAACTTTTTTTATATGTTTCTTTCATGATTTTAAGAATATTGGAAAAAGAAAAAACTTTAAAAACGTTTTCGAGTTTTTTTTAAAAATAAAATAAAATTCGAATTTTAGCTTGAAATTAATATTGCACTATGCAACAATAATATAAAATTGGTTTATGAATGTCAATTTTTGTTTTTTACATTATTCGCATAAACCACATTCATATTTAAGTTAAGTCTCTTGTTTTTAAGTAGTTTTAATTATAATGCATTATGCAATACTATTGGTACTATTGCATGATGCAATAATAAAAAATCACTAAACTTTTTATTTTTTAAATTTTTTTTTCCCATAAATAAAGCTAATAAAATTATAGAATTTTTGGTGAAATTATTTTTAAAAAATATTAATATATGAAGAAGTTATAGAGAAAAAAAGGTTGGTTTTTTGTTTTTCTGGATAATTATTGGTTTTCTATAGATCTTTCCCCATAAAAGTAATATAGGTTTTAAAAGTGGGGTGGTGCTATTTAAGTTGGGTAAAATATCAGATTTACCCTTTTCTATGTAAAAAATATAAAGAGAATGAGTGCCACGTGATCTTCTTCATCTGGGACATATACTTTTTTATCCAGCAATTGAACAATTGAGATTGAGGAATTGGTTATAAACTTTAACCAGGTTTAGAGCCCTCGCGTTGCGACGGGCGTAGTTGTAAACCCGAAAATCATAGTAGCTTGTTGCGCCGGTTATAGTGGTTGGCGTTTATCAAATATGATACTCGACAAAGAAAATGGAAAAAAAAGAATCTTTAAAAAAAGTCACGAACACGTTATACTAGATTGAAACAGTAGAATTTAAAAAATGTCAAATATAGATTCGTAAGGAAAACGTATCTTCAAACAATTTTTTGAAACAATTGCAAAACATAGAGTTTGTTAAAAATAGAAACCTAGCAATGAAGTTATTAAAAGAAACGGAGAAGTAATTCGTTATCAAGAGTTCGTGTTACCACGCCTTGCGGCGGTCGTAGTTTTAAGCGGTTTACCTATAGGAACGTCGAGATTAGGAGATAGGTAAGTACAATATTTATATTATTTTTGAAACACTTGCAAAACGTAAAGTTAGTCAATCGGATTAGAGAAACCTTGTACCTATATACAGAATTTTTTTAATGGAAATCAGGAAAAAAAAATGTCTACGTGGGTAGAATATAAGGCTATACCCGGTTCGAATCATTATATTGTACCTCCGTACATACTATGCTCACAATTATCTTAGGCCGTTCGTAGTGGTGGGGCGCCACCACTCTACATAACGCCCCGGTGGAGAGGAGCGTAGTGGGAAAGGGGCGCCATGTTATATATTTGCAGAGGAGAAGAGGCGTTAAGAACATAACGCCTGAAGGGTGATTTGGTGAAGATGGCGCCCCGGGGGGGCGGTGCAAGGGCGTTATAGGGGCGCCATCTTGCATTTTTTAGCAAGATAACGCCCCACTACACATAGCCTTATAGTAAGAAAAATATTATAAATTAATAGACTCTTAAAAACAATTTGGGGGGTGGGGAAATCGGGTTCCCTGAATCAAACTTAGGTCTTTTCATTTGAAAACCCATACTCATACCATTGTGGAAATTTACATATATTATTTCTATTGTTAAACAAAGTTATATCTTAAACAAAAAGTCAACAACCAAGCAAGGTAGCATACATGTTCCCATATTGACTTGGGTAATAGGTTATAGGCAATTAGGGTTATTGTTTATTCCAGCCCTTTTATAATATATAATATATATATATATATATATATATATATATATATATATATATATAGGGTTGGGGTATTTTGGAACCCATTTTAGTTGGAGAATCGTTGGAACCCGGTCAAAAACGTGGTTAAAAAAATGTTTTTTTCTCTTAATTTTTTTATGGTGGTTCTTTATGTTATAAACTACTCTTAAATGAAAAAAAATCAAAAAACCGCCTACTAGATTTTTTTTAAAAAAATATCAAAATTGTCTAGGTTACACATGTAACTTTTGCGTAACTGCAAATATATGCATAAAAGTTACAGATGTAACTTTTTTCGTAACTGAAAATCTACTAGGCGTTTTTTTGATTTTTTTTCATTTAAGGGTAGTTTATGACATAAAGAACCACCATAAAAAATTCAGAAAAAAAAACATTTTTTTTACCGCGTTTTTGACCGGGTTCCAACGATTCTCCAACTCAAGGTGGGTTCCAATTTATCTTTTCCCTATATATATATATATATATATATATATATATATATATATATGTATGTAAGTATTATTGAATAGTGATACCTAATTTCTAATCTCAAATTAGGATGAGATCGGTATCATACTGGTATAGGTACCGGTTAATACCTTTCCAAAATTGAAGAAAAATGGGTATCGAATCCCGTACCGTATCTATTATTTTGGTACTGGTATCTCGGTAAAATACCGTTGTAGTACCGATTTTCTTTAATTTGTCCTTTAAAAGATTACATACATAGTACAAGATTATGTATATATCATTATTAATTTGATGGTATCAAAAGATAGATTCATTATTTTTCAAGTACTCACAATCACTATAGTAATATGACACAAAAATCAGTAAAATGGGATACATCGCATATCTTCGTAAACACTAAAACACTATGGTATTAGTAACAAAAATATATCTTTAAAATGTTGAAATTTAGAGAAGGGCTAATGTCATAAATAACAATTTAAAGTTTCTTTTACATTTGATGCGAGTTATCGGTACTCGGTACCAAAAGCTCATCTTATCTAAAATTACCCAACCCCTTGTGAAATCAGACTCAGATGGTAGTCCTGACATATTAGAGGGTCTCTTGGATTAAACGTGGAGTTGAAGTCTAGACGTGAGTTTCATACGGTCTACTCGACTTGTTTACAGCTTAGAATAGAATATGTAATAAATTAAATCTGATGCAATATACAGAGATGATTAATCAGAAAGTCACCTTGGGGAAACAGCAGCTAACAGATCGAATGTGCAGTCCTGTAGATATATAATGAGAATTATATACGTGATCTGACTCGGTAGCGGGGGATTGAACTCGGTGGTGGAATTGAAGGTGATCGAGAGTGGTCGAGGGGGCGATTAAAGAGAAGTCTACAAGATGACTGCAGCTGCTCTAGGGAAAATAAGAACAGAAGGTCGCGGTTGATGTGAAGAAGGAGAATATTGAAAATTTGATCAGATAGATTACTTTGTTTGCGCGATGGCCGATGGGTTTATATATTATAAAGAGGGTAGGTAAGGTACAAATCATGCCTCTTCCAAAGCCCTCACATCACATGTAAAATAACCCAACTCAATCGAACGTACTTGGTGTTCATTTGTTAAGCTTTAAATGTGTTCATGAGCGTTTTACGAATACGTAACAAAAAAAGTTTTTGTTCGTGTTCGTTTGTTAAGGAATTAAACGTTTTTGATCCCGAACATATGCTATTTTAAAAAAATATAAAAACTAATATTCTAAATTCCAAACACCACACATAATATCTTAAATAAATAAATATATATATATAAGTAGTTGGCATAAAAATTATAATCATGATTATCAAAACAAAGCATACGTTCGGTTCGTTTAGAGTACTACTCTCACATATGCATATATGTTTGTTTAACGCAAATTTGGATAATTGACGGGGACATTACACCACCCACCCGATTATCTCCAATCCCCATCAGGAGGAAACTCACCACTGATGAAAAAACTCTATTGCTCAACTTGTAACCCCATTTTTTTTATTCTTTTTGTTACAAGTGGGATTTAAACTCAAGACATCTAGATAAGAGGTCATACACATTTGCCACTAGAGTAAGCTAATGATTGTAATATGTACGCAAGACTCATAACCTATGAAGCATGGGGACGCCTAGGGACAGCCGTCTCCCGTACCGGAATCGGCATGGGGATGCCTTGGAAACGTTTCCGACGCGCTTCCGATTCGCTTCCAGATCTCAAGGACGTTTCTTGACCGTTTCCGAATAGTCAAGGACGTTTCCGAGGACTCGGGGACGTCGAAAATCAGGAATAAGGGACAGAAATTGCCAGAAACGTAGCCGGAATTGAAGTAGAATCAGGCAGCGGTGTTGTAGATGAAAAAGAAGGAGAGAGCGACTATGTGTGTTTGTGTTATATAAGTTTAGGTCTAAAAAAATTTAGGTTTACATATTCTTAAATATTTTACACTTAACCCCTCCATCTTTGAGTAGTTTATATTTTATCAATAAACTTGTTATTTTTTACATAAAAATATCTTTATATATCTTTTATATTTTACATTAAAATGTCTTTTTATAGTTTACATCAATATATAGATATTTAGAGTTTTGTGTTAAAATATCTTTAATATATATATATATATTTTTTTTTATTTTTTATTGCCGTACCCTTACCGTACCCACTTCTTGTATTTTTTAGTTTTTCCGTTTCCCGTACCCGTATTGTCCCCGTACCCATGTTCCCGTACCCGTTCTGATGCTACATAGCTCGTAACTCACAACCACCAATTAAGACCAAATAATAACCACTTTAATAAACATGTCATCCTAATATTTAATAAAGTTGTATCTTGCGCAGTTGCGAACGAGTTAGTTTTGTTAAACTTATTTAAGATTAAAATAAAAATAAATATTTTATCTTAATAAAGAAAATTGCAAACATACCGCATATCAGTTCCTCATATCACTTCTCATCTTATTTCCTCCATCTCTCATATTAAATTTTAAATCCTTTCCTATTAATACTAATGATTTTAAATAATTATCTTATATAATTAAATGTTAAAATTATTAATCTTCTTATCAAATAAATTTTTAAAACTTAACAAATTATAATAAGATATAACTATGTTTTATCTTAAAACATAATCTGTAATTATTAAATCTTCATTTTGTTATTGTTAGTTAGAATAAACTAACCTTTTTATCCATGTGGTTTGGCCAATATGTCATTTCACCCACTCTTGTGAAATCCTCTATTTTCATCACTGTGGTTTGAATTTATTGTCATTTGACTCATTTTAGTCCACTTGACTAATCATGTTAGTAAAACTTTATTTTTATCCTCAATCGACTTGGACATCTCGCAGGGGCGGAGGACATAGTAAGAGCTCAGGGGTAGCTCCCGTTGCCCCTAAACTTTTACCCCGACGTGTAATTTTTTTTATTTTTTATAGGTTTTTGGTTTTTCGTGACCCCAGAAACGAATTTTTCGTGACCCCTGGAAGAAATTTTATGGTTTTTACCTAAAAATATGATCAAAAGCCCCTTGAAAATATGATTAAAAGCCCGTTAATTACCTAAAAAAAAATTCGGGGACGCTGCCCCCGAACCCCCGTTAGTCCCCGCTACCCCTAATTCTTTTTCCTAGATCCGCCCCTGACATCTCGTCTATTACAACAACAAAGATAAACAGGCTCAACACGGGCCCTTGGTGAAGGCCCACCCCCACATGAAGAAATTTGTGGCATCCATATGCGACGAAAACAAATTACCCTAATAGCATACATATCTTTTAAAAGTCTATGTATTTCCCCGATACATATGTACTCTCAAGATCGACTATCTCAAATCAGCTGTCATGGTACGCTATCATACGTGTTTTTCTTTGTTATTACGTTTTGTACAATAAATTAATGTGTTTAGTACTAGGACTGATCACAAGTTATCAATGTTGGACAACTTAGGGGCTGTTTGGTTTACCTCTTAATGAGGTCTGGATGGTAAAGTGTCTGAATCGCACAGATACAGACTGTTTGTTTGGAACCTCTGAATGGTAAAAATGTCTGAATCGCTAAGAGATTTACCTTAAAAAATGTCTTATTCATCCAGTCTTCTACACAAGTTTTTACCATCCAGACACTTATTCTTACAGCACTTAATGAACAGATTGAACCAAACAGCCTCTTAGTAAATATTGACTTTTTTCAGCAAATAATATTTCCACCAATTTTTAAAAAGGAAAATAACTTTTATATATTTTTATAGTTTTTTTTTCTAAATTATATATATATAATTAAATCAAGTATGTTTTTTGTCTATAATATTATTATATTTTTATCTTTAATATATAATATTACTATAAAATCAAGTATTTTTTATCTTAAAAAATAGCTATATAACAATGTGTTATTATAGTGTTGTTGTCAGTATCATAATTTACACAATGCTATACTAAAATTTACATAGTGCTATTATCAAATTACATAATATTATTATCGTGTTACTATACGTACAAAAATATATTCAATAAAACTGAAATGAAATAAAATAAAAATAACTTAGTGTGTGACAATAATCTCCCACGTGCCTACTAATCAAAGCATCTACATGATAAATAGTGATTTTTACAGTTTGAAAAAAAAATGATTATTTATAATCCTATGATGAATTATGATGTGAAGTTAAATAAAGGCAAGCTAGTACGTGGTAACATGTAACGTGCGAATACAAAAACAAATGTGTAAGTAGACTTTGTATTTTAGTTGGTCGTCGTGAGGTTTAATTGATTATGAGATGATCATGTCATCCATTAATTGCATATGTGCTGATTTTTTTTTTTTTTTTTTTTTTTTGAACGGCAAATTTGGATCACTGACGGGGATATTACACCACCCACCCGATCATCTCCAATCCCCATCAGGAGGAAACTCACCACTCGTGAGAAAACCCCCTGGCCTAACTTGTAACCCCCATTTTTATTATTTTTGTTACAAGTGGGACTTGAACCCAAGACCTCCATTTAAGGGGTCATACACCTTTGCCACTAGGCTAACTAGTGGTGTGTGCATATGTGCTGATTATGCTGCTAATTAGCTAATGAATTTTATAATTAAATTATACTTTAAAGAAATCCAAATGAAAGGCATCCGATGAAAAAAATAATTGAAAATAAACCGTGCGTTGGCTTTTGACGTCTTAATCTAAGGCATCTACGTTACCTAAATTAGTAAATTATCAAATTGCAATTTGGATCTTTAATAAAAATAGAATTGATCGAAATTGTTGGAAAATATAGGTGACAAAATGTTTTTTTATCAAGTTGAAAAAATAATCAACTTTAAACGTAAATAAAACATAATTAAATAACTACATCTAACTGTGATTGCTACAACCATTATTTACTAGGTTTGTGTTCCGCAATCGAATAGCTTTACAACTAACAAAACTATCTTAAATAAAGATAAAAATGAATAGGATGTGGGCACTCAAATTTGTAATTCTTTTATTTGCATTTTGGTAAGATATTAGACGTCCCAATTAATTAAATTGGTCGAAACAAGCATACAGAAACAAATTAATTTTGTAAGTAGACTTTGTATTTTAGTTGGTCGTTATGAGATTTAATTGATTATCAGATGACATGAATCCATGATCATGTAATTCCAAATTTAGTATTTCGACAGAAAGAGTTTATGTACTTATTTTGACATATCTTTTTATTTTAAAAGATATGTTATACTTTTTGGAAAACGTTAAAAGTTTTTCTTTTAATATAATGTTTGAAAATCGGATATCAATGTATTATATAAGAATGATATCATTATATCAATACGAAAGAAATGACTAAAACCAAAGTAATGGATTGGATGAATTGAAGTGTTAGAGTAATAATTAAATAATATGTGAAAGAAATTAAAATACAAAGTTCCCTTGTAGTTGAATTGGTCAGTATTCTTTTAAGGTTATGAGAGTTGAATTGGTCACTATTCTTTTAAGGTTATGAGAGGTATCAGATTCGAATATCACTAAGGGCTTTCTAAGCAGCATTTAATCAACTCTTTCTCTCACATATTTAATTAAAAAATATACACATGATTGTCGGTGATTCAGACAACCCTGTCAGAGACCGTAACCTATATAGTCGTCATGGAATTTTATGTCGTCGATCGCCAACCCTGTCAAGAGACCGTAACCTATACAGTCGTCATGGAATTTTATTGGTCGCCAACGCCCCTAATGTTGACATGTCAAGACCCTACTAGGGACATCAAAAGTCAAATGGCTATAATAAGGTAAAAGTTGGTCAAAATGACTATTATGGTCTTTTTCCCTTTATTAATTAATTGTATACGAACCTTCCATTTATTAATTGTATATGATCATGTTCAAATTATTAACGCCATCTTATCGATATGGGAATTTTTCATGGACTTCGACTAAATAGCAATGGATCACTGCTCACACACTTATTACTTGCTGATGATGTAGTGTTCCTGGGGGACTGGAACCAAGCGAACATGCTTAATTTACGTAGAATACTTAGACGCTTTTACATCATTTCCGACCTTCACATAAATTCGAGTAAAAGCAGTCTCTTCAGGGTTGGGGTTCAAAATTCTGATATAAGTAACATGGCTATTAATGTTTTTGGTTGTATTGCAGGGTTTTTCCTTTCAAATATTTGGGTTTGTAGGTTGCATCAAATATGAACTTGATAAAGAACTGAGATACCATCATCAATATATTCAAGAAAAGATTATCAATATATATGGAAGGCAATTGAAAGGCTTAGAAGACAATTCTTTGGAGGAAAGTTGTTTGGAGCATCCATCATAGTTCCCGGTGATGGTCATTTATTCTTACACAACTCACGCTCCCGGGCCCCTGGATACAAATCAACAAAAGTTCTAGTGATATTAAATTTGCAGGAATCAATCTCTCCAAGGAAATCTGAGCCAAGCTGGGAAATGAGTCTGACATCGGATTTTGGACCGATACATGGATTGGGGATGTAGGGATATGATCATGTAATAGTAAGCGTATGTCCAGAAATTATTTAAGCCTACGGGGTCACACGTCTTGACACCAAATGTATTAATATTAATTAATAGTTAATTAATATTTATCACGAAGTATTAAAGAGGAATTAATTAAAAACTAATAGTTAATTGTTAACGGGCCATTGGTTATTAATTAAAGAGAGGGGAATTGGACTAGATTAATTAAGGAACAAGTTGGTGGAGGCCCAAAGACCTTATACGAATTCTAGAAACTCGTAAGCCTCATAGGGCTCACTGTGTTGCCCTAATCTTGTTCCCTAAGTTATCTAAACCATATAAATAGAACCCCTTGGTTAAGGGTTTTCGAGACCATTAAAAATCAAAGTGATTAGAGAAATCCAAAACCCTAATTCTCTCCTCCTCCTCTCCTCTTCTAAATTTCGGCTAGGGTTTCTAATTCCCTTGAGTTCGAAATTGTGGTTTGACCAAAACTTGAAGAAGAAGGTTCGTGATCAAGTGCTAGCATATAACATTGGTGTGTCGTGTGTGCGATCGTAGAGGGATTTGCATTAAATCCTCCAATAGATTAAGTCAATCCGAGCTCATAAGGTAAACATGTTCTATCCGGTTAGTTAGGTTAAATCATAGGATCGATCCGCTGCGTACTCGTGAATAATCTGATAAATAGTTATATAAACCAACAGGGGAAGCATCTCTATAGCAACAAATTCCAAATCTATTTAAACTTGAGAGGCATAAACCATGCAGGGTTGTGACACGCTTGGAAACCAATGAAGTAGCATTATCTTGCGCTATTCTTTGGCGTCGACAACTCAATTCAGGAATAGAATGTGAGGAGCTGCTACGCCTAACATAACTATTATCTAATATATCCAAAATGGTGACCCAAACCAATGGGTTTAGTCCTTAGATCCATCGGGAGTCTACACGGTTAGTAGCCTAAAACTTCAAAATACAAAACACACCAACACCCTCTGCTGAAGGTAACTTTAATTTTTTGGAATAATTGGCCTCCAAAAAAGGCGATTGTAGTGTCCTCGAGGGCTGACTTGGAACGACTACCAACCGGTTTCGGATTGCAAAAAGGAAAATTGGATTTTATTAATCCAAGTTATTATTAGTTGCCGATATTAATCCCAATTAAGAAATTGACCTACATTAATCCCAATTATCATGGTGTTGGAATTCGCTGGTCCTCCGTTAGTTTTTTGTGAACTCCATTAGATTTTGGTGATGCCACGTCAGCAAAATAGACTGCCACGTCAGCAAAATACTAACGGAGTTAAACAAAAACTAACGGCGGTCTAATGAATTCCAATACCATGATAATTGGGATTAATGTAGGCCAATTTCTTAATTGGGATTAATATCGGCCAACTAGTAATAACTTGGATTAATAAAATCCAATTCTCCTTGCAAAAAAGAAACATCCCAATACACTCTTCTTTGCGTCCTTTTTGCGGAGAGGTTGATGAAACTAATGAACACATTTTCATTCATGCAATCTTGCTCAATAAATTTGGAATTATGCTTTGCAATGGTGAAATATAATTGGGAATTGTTGGGAAAAATAGGTGAAATATTTTGTTGAGTGAAATTCACTTTTGGTTTCCAAGGTTTGCACATTTTAACATTTTTAATCTAATTTATGAAATTATAACATTTCAAGGCCTGAGGTTTGATTATTTTTTCAATTTTGGTCACTTTTTAAATTTCCATTCAAACTAACGGTTGAAATCAATCAAATAGGATATTAGTGAGGGGTATTTTCATAATTTAAACATCCCATTTTATTTGTTTGATACAAAACGCAGTAATTGATTTCCCCTATTATTCATTTGAAAAATGGCTGAGTTACATAGTGTTTTTTGGGGGAAGTCAATTGCCGCGTTTTGTATTAAATAAATAAAAGGGAATGGTTAAATTATGAAAAAAACCCCTCATTAATATCCTATTTGACTGATTTCAACCGTTAATTTGGATGTAAAGTTAAAAAGTGATCAAAATTGAGAAAATAATCAAAACTCAGGCCCTGAAATGTTATAATTTCGAAATTTGGATTAAAAGTGTTAAAATGTGCAAACCTTGAGGACCAAAAGTGATGTTTACTCTATTTTTTTCATTAAGTTGGAAAAATAATCAACTTTAAACATAAATAACTATATCTAACTGTGGTTGCTATAACTATTATTTACTAGGTTTGTGTTCCACAATCGGAGAGCTTTGCAACGAAAAAAACATCTTAAATAAAGATAAGATAAAGGGAAAAAAACCAAAAATGACTCGTTGACCAACTTTTTTCCAAAATAGCCCCTTGACTACGGTCGTGACTGTGACAACCGTAACTTCCCAAGTAAACTCCGTTAAGTTTTTCCGTTAATAACCGTTAGTTCCGTTAGACAAACGCCGTTAGTCACATTACCAGTAGAAATTAACTAATTAATGCTTACCGAGACCGGATACGTCCACAACCTTTGGTTGATCACCGAACCCGACCATATGTGTTATATGATTATTTGCTTATTACCACTGTGTGAAGTTATGCAACATGCTTAATACGTTCATTGTGAAATTATGTGACTTATCGAGAAAACGTGCTTACCTTACTTAGAATAAAATTTGCATGTTTTGGTGACCAGCGAAACTACTGGGCGAAATTACAGTTTGACCAGTTTCGCGTGGCCAGCGAAACTGCCAGCGAAATTGCGGGCGAAACTGGCACCTTATATAAGCAAACCCAAGCCTAACTTTCTCATTTTACCACTTCCACACAAACACACACCACTACTTCACTTCTGCTCTCTCTCAAGATTTCTGACCAGCAAGAAACAACACGACACTCTGTGATTTCCAGCCTAGAGCACCATCCGTTCAAGCTAGGAGATCATCCGTGAGTCACATGAACCATCTTTATGCATTTCTTGTATGTTAAACTAAAAAGTATGCTTAAAATCCACATGCAACGACTTCTGCTACTGCCATGATGCTTAGGAATACTAGATGTAACATAAATTCTGCAACTTGCCTTGTATATATGAAGATCCATGCAATTTGAGTTCCTTTATGTGAAAAAGTGTTCTTGACAAATTGATGACTAGAATCCGTGTTTTAGGTGTTAAAATTGCTTGTATGATGTTAGTAAACGTTTAGGTGTGCTAGATATTGATTTGCATGTGATACAGAAGCTGTTAGAAAGATTTTTAGGCAAATTTACGGGTTTTTCTAGCGACTAGCGAAACTGTGCCTTCATCAGGCGAAACTGTGTAGCGAAACTGTGCCTATCTCCCTTTAGCGAAACTAGTCTAGCGAAACTATAGTGTCGCTAGGTGAACTGACCAGACCTGTCCGAGCGAATCTGCTGAGCGAAATTCCCTGAACGAAAGTTCAAACCAGTTTCGGGCGAAACTAGGCTAGCGAAACTGTGCCAACAGTTTCGAGCGAAACTAGCCTGGCGAAACTGTGTCACCGGGTACTGCCTAGCGAAAGTGCTGCCCGAGTACACGGCGAAACTGTCTAGCGAAACTGCTAGCGAAACTGTGACCAGAATCCAAACTTGTACAATTTTCTTGAATGTTATGCCATGACTCATTTGATTATGATACAATAATACATGCTTGATTGCTGGTAAATATGAACACTTGTATATGATCAACCATCGGTGTCGTGTGTCGTTATGTTGTGTCATACTTTCCAATGTGCTAGCGTTATGGTCTTAGCGGTATAGCCAAAAGTTAAACAACCTAACACCTAAGACCTTAATGTGATTATTAGGTCCTCGTTAACAATCATAACCGGGTTTATTTGAAGAATAAGCTGAGCAACCTAAGGTGAGTTCATTACTATATACTGTTATGTCCTTTCAGGGATGATAACGAGCAACGGTAAGGTATTTCTTACTAAGTAAACTTTTCCGACCAAATATCATATGTATCGTTGAATTGATTGATAAACTAAAAAGTCCTTACATTCGGGCCGTTAATACAGAATAGCTAGGTGATGTTGAGTAGTACTACTGGGGATTGACACCCCCGCCCAGCGGTGCACGGGATGCACCAACCCGACTGGAGGTCGGACTGGGACCAATGTTACCCTACCCTCCGTGGTCTTTCAGGACACGGGAAGGCAAAATCCGTAGGTAATACCTATACGTTGTCAGCTTCGGTTGCGAACAATTCAAATGAGCATAACTCAGGCTAGCTACCTACGATATGGAAAACTTACTAATCCTATGATATTGATTGCGTTTTACCTTTCTTGATCATAAAACTTTGGTCTACTTGTGACGGGTAGACTGCTTAGTGAACTCACCAGCCTTGGCTGACACTTGATTGTTGAATGCTTTTCAGGTCGCTAGGAGGATCATCGAAGGCATCGGCGGCGGCAGTACTGGACATTATCTTTTGAATCACAAACAATGTTTCCAACCAGTTAAATTGAACATTTTGTAAACAAAATATGTAACTCGTTTTACGCTTCCGCTGAACCTTTAATTCATTTGGGTCTGTAATAACTGCTTTTATTTACTTAATTTAAACTCTGTTTATGGCTTGGTTGTAACTGAAGTCTGGGATCCTGGTCTGGATCATACCCTCACGCGGTTAAACTCCGTTAGGTGGAAATTGGGGGTGTGACAGATTGGTACCAGAGCCCTTGGTTACAGCGAACCAGAACATTTTCAAAAAGTAAAATTTCTGAACTGTAACTGTTTTTGAAAACTTTGGTTACAACCCGTTCCGCAAGGTACTGCCCCGCGCGCTGAAGATGATCCTCATTTAAAATTCTGGTATTGTGACGGTATTAAAACCTGAAAATTTCGGGTGGAAATTTTTCTCTCACTAATCATGTAAATGAGTGCCTTAATGTGAACTATACTAGTATGTAAAAAAATTAACGGAACTTAACAACCTTCTAGTATTGGGCATACTAACCTTTGGAAGCTTTGCATTGATTTGCTAGAAATCATGCCTCCGCGAAGAGGACCCGAAACCAACCCAGGAACCTTCACAGCTGCACAGGTTCAGAATATGATTAATCAAGGGGTCGCAGCAGCCCTAGCAGCCGCTCAGCAACATTTTCAAGGTCAACCGCCTCAATGCTCATTTAAAGCTTTTATGGATTGTAAACCAATAGTGTTCAAGGGTGACGAAGGTGCTGTGGGTCTACTTAGATGGATTGAAAAGTCAGAGAAGGTATTTCTAATGTGTAACTGCCCAGACGGGGATAAGGTGAAGTATGCTACAGGCACTCTTGAGGATTCCGCGTTGACATGGTGGAATGCTCAGATTCAGATTTTGGGATTAAACGAAGCAAATGCCATGACATGGCAAGAATTCCGAGAAGCAATCATGGAGGAGTATTGTCCTCGTGATCAAGTCAGAAAGATGGAAGTAGAGTTTGGAAACTCCAAGATGGAAGGTTCTGAGATAGAGGAATATACCGATCGTTATCAAGCATATTCCCGACTCTGTCCGACAATGGTGGATGCTGAGTACAAGCGAATCGAATTGTATGTGGAAGGACTGGTACCACAGATCAAAGGCATGGTGACCTCATCTAACCCCACTTATTTGCGACAGGCCATCCGACTAGCGCACAAACTAACTGATCAGGCAGTGGCTCAAGGATCTTTGCCACCCAGAAAGACCCCAAAGGCTGCCCTAGACGGGAAGAGGCAGAGAGACGAGGAGCCAAGCCACCTCATAAACTCCGGCAACAACACTGGGAGGTCCTCAAACTCCCAGAATCAGAACAAGAAGTATGACAACCCCAAAGGGGGTTACGGTAACAACAGTGGCGGTGGCAACAACCAAAACCGACAAGGAAGCAGCGGGCAAGGAGCTAGTGGGTATAAAGGAAAGTTACCCTACTGCAGCAAGTGTAGCAAGCACCACCCTGGTGAATGTGGCCGACCAGTTTGTGAGAGATGTGGAAAATCGGGGCACCTTGCCAAAAATTGTCGGGGTGAACTACCCAACCGTGCAAGGCAGAACCCTGAAGGCCCCCGTGGTTGTTTTGAATGCGGAAAACCTGGACACATAAAGAAAGACTGTCCCCAGCTAAAGAGAGGTGGGAACGATCACAACAACAACAACAACAACAACAACAATAACAACAATGATGGTGGTAATGGAAATGGTGGCCGCGGACGAGCATTCGTCATGGGTTCCGGTGAAGCAAGGGATGACGCCAATGTGATTACCGGTAAGTTTCTCCTCAACAACTATTTTGCGAATGTTTTATTTGATTCGGGTGCCGAGAAAAGTTTTATCTCAACTAAGTTCTGCAAAATGATAAAGGCCAAGACAGAAACCCTAGGAGCTAAGTACACTGTCGAATTAGCTAACGGTAAACTTATTGATGCAACGCACATAGTTAAGGATTGTACCCTAGAACTTTCAGGTCGTAAATTCAGCATAGATTTGATGCCTTTCACAATCGGTAGTTTTGACGTGATAATTGGTATGGATTGGTTGTCCTCGCAACGCGCCGAACTTATTTGCCAAGAGAAAGTCATACGCATACCCATAGCAAACGGAGAAGTACTCTCGATTCAGGGTGAAAAGGGAGGCACTGTCACCGGAATTATATCATACCTCAAGGCACAGAAGTACCTTCGAAAAAGGTACGTGGCCATTCTGGCAACGGTTACGGATCAAAGCCTCGCAGCAAAGAAAATTGAAGATTTTCCGATAGTTCGCGATTTTCCCGACGTATTCCCGGAAGAATTACCTGGTCTACCTCCGCATAGACAAGTCGAGTTCGGAATCGATCTTGCTCCTGGTGCAGCTCCGGTTGCCCGAGCTCCGTATCGTCTGGCGGTGAACGAATTACACGAGTTATCCACTCAACTGCAAGAACTGTTAGATAAAGGTTTTATCAGGCCTAGCTCATCGCCATGGGGCGCGCCAGTTCTATTCGTCAAGAAGAAAGATGGGACGTTCAGGATGTGCATAGATTACCGCGAGCTCAACAAAGTCACTATTAAGAACCGATATCCTCTCCCACGGATCGACGACCTGTTCGACCAACTACAAGGAGCCAGTTACTTCTCAAAGATCGACTTAAGGTCTGGGTATCATCAACTTAGGGTCCGCGAGGAGGACATTTCAAAGACGGCTTTCAGAACGCGTTACGGTCATTACGAATTCCTAGTCATGCCTTTCGGCTTAACGAACGCACCGGCGGTATTCATGGACCTCATGAATCGCGTGTGCAAACCTTACCTTGATCAGTTCGTAATTGTTTTCATCGACGACATACTCGTTTACTCGAGGACGAAGGAAGAGCACGAGCAACACCTGCGGTTAATATTAGAGTTGTTAAGGAAGGAGCAACTCTACGCCAAGTTCTCCAAATGTGATTTTTGGATCCGAGAAGTCCAATTTCTGGGCCATGTCGTCAACGAGCAGGGTATTCATGTTGACCCATCCAAGGTAGAAGCGATCAAGAATTGGTCTACACCACGAGCACCAACGGAAATTCGGCAATTTCTAGGATTAGCGGGTTACTACCGTCGTTTCATCCAGGGATTTTCTCAGATAGCTCAACCGCTAACCGCTCTTACGCATAAGGGTGTTCAGTACCGATGGGGTGAGAAAGAAGAAACAGCCTTTCAGACATTGAAGGAAAAACTTTGTACCGCGCCTGTGTTATCTCTACCAGATGGTGTCGACGACTTCGAGGTCTATTGTGACGCTTCACTCCAAGGACTTGGATGTGTTCTAATGCAAAGGGGAAAAGTCATTGCTTACGGGTCAAGACAGTTGAAGTCTCACGAACAGAATTACACCACGCATGATCTGGAGTTAGGAGCTGTTGTATTCGCCTTAAAGTTTTGGAGACACTACCTGTACGGTACCAAATGCACGATATTTACTGATCATAAAAGCCTCCAACATATAATGGGACAGAAAGACCTCAATATGAGACAGCGTAGGTGGATTGAGGTGCTAAATGACTACGACTTGGCGATAAAGTATCACCCAGGCAAGGCCAACGTTGTGGCTGACGCCTTGAGCAGAAAAGAATATGCTAAACCTAGAAGAGTTCGAGCTCTACAACTCACGATTCATGCTGGATTACCGGATAGAATTCGGGATGCCCAGAAAGAAGCCTTGAAAGAAGTAAATTTCGAGTCTGAATCCTTAAGAGGCATAGATGGAACTTCGGAGGTTAAGTCAGATGGACTCCGCTACTACAAGGATCGTGTTTGGGTGCCTCTTCATGGAAATCTTCGAGAGCTGGTGATGGACGAAGCTCACAAGTCTCGATATTCGGTCCATCCCGGTTCGGATAAAATGTACCAAGATCTAAAAGGATTATACTGGTGGCCAAAGATGAAAACCGACATCGCTACATACGTCAGTAAATGCTTAACATGCTCAAAGGTCAAAGCAGAACATCAAAAGCCTCCAGGATTATTGCAGCAACCGAAAATTCCTGAATGGAAATGGGAGGAAATATCCATGGATTTCATAACGGGACTGCCCCGTACACCTCGTGGAAACGACATGATTTGGGTCATTGTGGATAGACTAACGAAATCCGCTCATTTCATAGCCCTCAAGGAGAACGACAAGACTGACAAATTGGCACAAATCTACATTGACGAGATCGTCAAGCTCCACGGAGTGCCCACGTCTATTATCTCCGATCGAGATCCCCGTTTTGCTTCACACTTCTGGAGATCGTTGCAATCCGCACTAGGTACTCGCTTGGATATGAGCACCGCATACCATCCGCAAACCGATGGCCAAACAGAGCGCACAATCCAGACTCTTGAGGATATGCTCCGAGCATGCGTAATGGATTTTGGAAAGAACTGGGAAACCCACTTGGCATTGGTCGAATTCTCCTACAATAACAGCTACCATTCCAGTATTGGAGCCGCTCCCTTTGAGGCTCTCTATGGACGAAAGTGTAGATCACCGGTCTGTTGGGCTGAAGTCGGTGATAATCAACTTACTGGACCCGAAATGGTGTACGAAACAACTGAAAGAATTGTACAAATTAGAGACCGCATGAAGGCTGCAAGAGACCGACAAAAGAGTTATGCTGACAATCGAAGAAGGCCATTGGAATTCGAGGTGGGCGACCGTGTATTGTTAAAAGTCTCGCCTTGGAAAGGTGTGGTCCGTTTTGGAAAGCGCGGGAAGTTAAACCCTCGCTACATAGGACCTTTCCCAATAACCGAGAAGATCGGGACGGTGGCGTATCGTCTGGACTTGCCACCTGAACTGGATGGAGTACATAACGTATTTCACGTCTCCAACTTGAAGAAGTGTATGGCTGACGACACTTTAATAGTTCCACTCGAGGAGCTCCACGTTGACGAGCAACTCCGATTTGTAGAACAACCTGTTGAGATAATGGGACGCGAAGAAAAGACATTGAAGCGAAGCAAGATCCCAATTGTCAAGGTTAGATGGCAATCAAGACGTGGACCAGAATTCACATGGGAACGAGAAGACCAGATGCGAAAGAAATATCCTCACCTGTTCGATCAAGCCTCCGCATCAACCCAAGGTACTAGCAAATTTTCGGGACGAAATTTCCTTAACATGGGGAGGCTGTGACAACCGTAACTTCCCAAGTAAACTCCGTTAAGTTTTTCCGTTAATAACCGTTAGTTCCGTTAGACAAACGCCGTTAGTCACATTACCAGTAGAAATTAACTAATTAATGCTTACCGAGACCGGATACGTCCACAACCTTTGGTTGATCACCGAACCCGACCATATGTGTTATATGATTATTTGCTTATTACCACTGTGTGAAGTTATGCAACATGCTTAATACGTTCATTGTGAAATTATGTGACTTATCGAGAAAACGTGCTTACCTTACTTAGAATAAAATTTGCATGTTTTGGTGACCAGCGAAACTACTGGGCGAAATTACAGTTTGACCAGTTTCGCGTGGCCAGCGAAACTGCCAGCGAAATTGCGGGCGAAACTGGCACCTTATATAAGCAAACCCAAGCCTAACTTTCTCATTTTACCACTTCCACACAAACACACACCACTACTGCACTTCTGCTCTCTCTCAAGATTTCTGACCAGCAAGAAACAACACGACACTCTGTGATTTCCAGCCTAGAGCACCATCCGTTCAAGCTAGGAGATCATCCGTGAGTCACATGAACCATCTTTATGCATTTCTTGTATGTTAAACTAAAAAGTATGCTTAAAATCCACATGCAACGACTTCTGCTACTGCCATGATGCTTAGGAATACTAGATGTAACATAAATTCTGCAACTTGCCTTGTATATATGAAGATCCATGCAATTTGAGTTCCTTTATGTGAAAAAGTGTTCTTGACAAATTGATGACTAGAATCCGTGTTTTAGGTGTTAAAATTGCTTGTATGATGTTAGTAAACGTTTAGGTGTGCTAGATATTGATTTGCATGTGATACAGAAGCTGTTAGAAAGATTTTTAGGCAAATTTACGGGTTTTTCTAGCGACTAGCGAAACTGTGCC
Organism: Deinandra increscens subsp. villosa; assembly: GCA_039602395.1. NCBI lineage: Eukaryota > Viridiplantae > Streptophyta > Magnoliopsida > Asterales > Asteraceae > Deinandra > Deinandra increscens. The sequence goes on along the minus strand of JBCNJP010000007.1, from coordinate 101,908,976 downwards.
TTCATCAGGCGAAACTGTGTAGCGAAACTGTGCCTATCTCCCTTTAGCGAAACTAGTCTAGCGAAACTATAGTGTCGCTAGGTGAACTGACCAGACCTGTCCGAGCGAATCTGCTGAGCGAAATTCCCTGAACGAAAGTTCAAACCAGTTTCGGGCGAAACTAGGCTAGCGAAACTGTGCCAACAGTTTCGAGCGAAACTAGCCTGGCGAAACTGTGTCACCGGGTACTGCCTAGCGAAAGTGCTGCCCGAGTACACGGCGAAACTGTCTAGCGAAACTGCTAGCGAAACTGTGACCAGAATCCAAACTTGTACAATTTTCTTGAATGTTATGCCATGACTCATTTGATTATGATACAATAATACATGCTTGATTGCTGGTAAATATGAACACTTGTATATGATCAACCATCGGTGTCGTGTGTCGTTATGTTGTGTCATACTTTCCAATGTGCTAGCGTTATGGTCTTAGCGGTATAGCCAAAAGTTAAACAACCTAACACCTAAGACCTTAATGTGATTATTAGGTCCTCGTTAACAATCATAACCGGGTTTATTTGAAGAATAAGCTGAGCAACCTAAGGTGAGTTCATTACTATATACTGTTATGTCCTTTCAGGGATGATAACGAGCAACGGTAAGGTATTTCTTACTAAGTAAACTTTTCCGACCAAATATCATATGTATCGTTGAATTGATTGATAAACTAAAAAGTCCTTACATTCGGGCCGTTAATACAGAATAGCTAGGTGATGTTGAGTAGTACTACTGGGGATTGACACCCCCGCCCAGCGGTGCACGGGATGCACCAACCCGACTGGAGGTCGGACTGGGACCAATGTTACCCTACCCTCCGTGGTCTTTCAGGACACGGGAAGGCAAAATCCGTAGGTAATACCTATACGTTGTCAGCTTCGGTTGCGAACAATTCAAATGAGCATAACTCAGGCTAGCTACCTACGATATGGAAAACTTACTAATCCTATGATATTGATTGCGTTTTACCTTTCTTGATCATAAAACTTTGGTCTACTTGTGACGGGTAGACTGCTTAGTGAACTCACCAGCCTTGGCTGACACTTGATTGTTGAATGCTTTTCAGGTCGCTAGGAGGATCATCGAAGGCATCGGCGGCGGCAGTACTGGACATTATCTTTTGAATCACAAACAATGTTTCCAACCAGTTAAATTGAACATTTTGTAAACAAAATATGTAACTCGTTTTACGCTTCCGCTGAACCTTTAATTCATTTGGGTCTGTAATAACTGCTTTTATTTACTTAATTTAAACTCTGTTTATGGCTTGGTTGTAACTGAAGTCTGGGATCCTGGTCTGGATCATACCCTCACGCGGTTAAACTCCGTTAGGTGGAAATTGGGGGTGTGACAGTGACGGTCGTAGTTACGGTCTTGACGACCGTAGATCGGTCTTTGACGATCGTAGGTCCATCGAACCAATTACAGTTTGTCACGTCATCACAGACGACCGTAGTTACGGTCTTGACAACCGTAGTTACGGTCTTGACAACCGTATGCCCATTTTCCCCCCAAAAAATGACATTTTTGGGAAATGGACCTACGGTCATCAAGACCGTAACTACGGTCGTCACGACCGTATACACGGTCGTCTGTGATGACGTGATAAACTGTAATTAGCTCGGTGGACTTACGGTCGTCAAGACCGTAACTATGGTCGTCATGACCGTAGTCAAGAGGCTATTTTGGGGGGGGGGGGGGGGGGGAGTTAAAGGTCTATTTTAAAGAAAAGTTAATCAACAAATCTATTTTGATATTTTTCCCTATAATGAATGGGATATTAACACTCAAATCTATAATTCTTTTATTTGCATTTTGCTAAGATATTAGATGTCCCAATTAAATTAGTTGAAACAAGTATACTTCACAAATTAATTTTGTAAGTAGACTTTTTAATTGTTATTATTTATTAATATGTAGGATTATTTATATTCATTTCTTTTAAATAAATTAAATAACTACAGTGGTTAATTATATTCGATAATATATTTGAAATTATATTCGATAATATTTTTTGAGTGAATAAATACGTGACATCTATATAGGTGACACCATGTGATGCCAGCCAGGGGATATAACGGGTCAATGTTCACACTGTTTGAAAAAATGGCCGAGATCTGTAGGAAAACCTTAAGATATGAATAGTTGTGTATTAAAATGTTTGTGAACGCAATTGGTGGTTTTTGAGTTAACCAAATGGACGTAATTTATAATTTGCTAAAACTTATTTAATTGACATATAGACTTTTGTACATATATTTTAAATAAGTTAATTAGAGATTATTGGAGTAGTTTTTCTTTTTACAAACATAAAATTATTTAGATGTGACACTTAGAATTAAAAACCAAATTAAAAAAATAATAATAATAAAAAAAAAAGATGAAACGAGAAAAATCATGATCTATGTAAATTTGATTTTTTTAACATATACCGAATTCTTCAAGTGTTACGTTCTTCATCAATTATTCACAATCGTAATTATCGTAATCTATTTGATCGTCTGAATTCTTCAATTATTCACAAGGGCAGCCATCATTGTAATCTATTTAATCTTCTGAATATGATCTATATATTATTTCTATAGCATTGTTAGATGTGTGTTTCAAGAACTGCAGTGACTATAATATAGCATTATAATAAAAGACCGGATTGTATTTTTATTTTGCATGTTTTCACCATCATCATCATTCGTATTAGGTTCTTTGATAATTCTTAATTGTATGTACTGCAATCTATATATTAGTTACTTTGAACCATGACTTAGTTTATTTTTATGTTTTTCATCATCATTTTCTATTTATCATCATTTTCTATTTTTGAATTTTCTATTTTTGACGAGGTATGATTATCCGGACATCCATTGGGCCCAGCCAACATAGAAATTGGGCCGGATTAGGCACACCTTGTAAGTACCGTGCATGTTTCCCAACACCGTCATAAGTGCAGACAGACACCACGTACCGGTAAAGAGCTAGACATTACAAAATTGGACGAGATGGTGTTTTGCAATGGTCAAGCAAGAAAAGCCTATGTAAGTTATATTTATCATTTTTTTTATAGTTATTGTATCAACTTTTACTACACTTAACAATTGTGTTGTTTTGATGAAGTGTGTAGGAGGATTACTTGAAACTTGAAAGAGTTGGTGGTGGTTCACGGGTCAATAGATCTAGACAATGGTAGTATGTGGCGTCATTTGTAACCATTCGGTAGCAAAAGATGAGTTTTTGGCATCGGATCTTCCAATATCAGTTATGTGGTGACTGGGACACCATACTCATCTTGTGGGATTGTAGATTCATTTGTTGAGTAACGGATGTCTCAAGAAGAAATACGTTGTTATTATTATCATATTTTTTAATATACTCATTACAATATATGTTTTAACAAATTTCGAGATTCGTAATCTGGAAATTCAAATGTCGGATGAAAGAATATAAAGGGATAAAATGAGACCACAAATTGAACAACAAAGTTAGAGATAAAACGACAAAAGACGGAGATACATAAACTCTTTCTGTCGTAATATAATACTTTTGGAACAACAAAAAGAACAACAGTAAAAAGAACAACAGAAATTAATCACACACACAATAAGTCAATAACCAGAAAAAGGGAGGATTGTCATCTGATTCTAACCCTGAAACTTTGATGAAAGATGAAGCCAAAACGAGAGAGGAAGCGGCTAAAAAAATGTGTGTTGCCTAAAACCCTAGCTGAACCAGTTGTTATATATGAACCCATCAGCTCATTGGATCTTGAACCGCAACCCGCATACATAATTAGCACAACCTAAATCATCATAAGCCCATTTCAGCTCCAAGCTCATCCATCACCAATTACGGTTCAAACGAATATATGAAATGAAAAAGAAACAAATCACAATAATTAACCATGAATCAAGGGTTGAATTAATAATAAAAATGAATATTCATTTTTAACAATGGTTGAATTGTTACACTAAAAAGAAATGATGTCAATTGCGGCGAGGGCATTTGAGACACGGCAAATCTCGTCTCTATTGTCTAAACTATAGCGGCGAGAGCAATGGCAACGTACGACTTTTCTAAGCAAATGCGACTACGCTACTGCGACGCCTGTTTGACGACGAAAAGTCATCACGAATGATACCCTTCAAGTCGTTCCTAATTGTGTCATTTCTTGTAGTGTTAGATGTTTTGTTAAGTAGCTTTTTTAGATTTGTAGTTGACTTGATTTCTACGATTTATGGTTAAATTGTTGACAACCACTACTACAAAAAACCCCTTTAATGACGCGCAATGCGCGTCATAAATGACATAAGATGACGCGCAAAAGCCTGTCATTGTATCCAGGGTCATAAATTTTTACGACGCGCAATTACGTGTCATTAATTTACGACGCGCATTCATGACGCTCTTTGATGACACTCTTTTATGACACTCTTTTATGACACCCATTTGCGCGTCATCATATAAGTGTCATCGATTTCTATTGTTGACATTCTCATTCTGTCCTCAGTTTATGACACGCATGCTGCGCGTCATGATTTTATTTTTTTCAAAAAAAAAATCTGTATATAATTTCTGTTTTTTCCATTAAACCTGCTAATATTACAAAATACAAGCGCATTCACCAAAATACTGCATTTCATATAATAGAAGTTTAAACAATGCGTTTCATTCGCATACAATGGCCTCCACAAAAGCTAATTACTAGTAATTAAGAGTAGGCCACTAATTAAGTTTTACAAACATATGACACTAGCTACTACCGGAAAATGAAGTTTGACACATAAGTTGCCCATTCCTCACGAATTTCATCAAAATCAGCATCAGTATATTCATTTGTATCTCCCCCAATCTGAGAAAAAAAACAACATAACAAAAAAGTTAAAAATTGAAACATGAGGTCAAATATATATAGCATTTAATTAAATTTAAGAACATGGAATGATTAAATGGCATGGCATATTATATTAGAGCACCAAAACATAATAAATTCATACTTAATTCATCCACATATTTTTGCTACTGTTATGGATGTCAATTGTTTAAATGTGTGTTTTACACATTGTAGTTTATGCACCCGGCATTTCCATTCAACAACCACCTTCCCAAACAGCACTATAGGACCATTAGTTAGCTCTGCCTATTAATGATTGCCTCTAATCTGGTTCAGAATTGATACCCACAGATCCGAGTACACCTCTTTTGTTTCAAAATTGGGGTGGCCCTGTTGTCGAACCAAGATTGAAGAAGTTGTACGTCTTTATGCAGTTTAAGGTTAAAGCTGGATCAGATCTCCAGGGCTGTAAGTTTTCTTTTCGGTTCAAGAAAAGTTCCCACCCATCATTGTGGACGTTAAACCAAACCAAAGGGAACCGTTTGTATAGATTAGTTTTGACTTTTAATAGATTACTCATGTATAGAGGTGGCATAGTGAATGGGTCGGGTCAAAGTGAGTTTAAGTTGAAACATGTCATATATTGTTATGAGTGGCATGGTGAACTAAACCATGTTAGGTTGGTTTGGCTTGGTTAATACATTTTCTATTACTTTTAAATAATGATGAATTTTACCGGAAATTAACACTTACATTGTCATTTTCAAGCACTTGAACTCCTTGCTGAACTATCTCTTTCATAAATTTTAACACGTAATAACCACATTCCGTGCTTCCAGGCTGAATTGGACACTACACATTTACATAAAATTTGAATGTTTAGAAAGTTTCTAACAACTTTTATTTATTTATATTTAACCGGAAATGTGCCTTTGAGTAGCTACTGAAGTAACCAGAAATATATACCTTTGAATTCACCCACTTGAGCTTAATCATCTTCTTCGATCCACTTTGAACATTGTACAAGCCAATTGCCCTATAGAAAAAATTATGGAATCAAGAAAATAGCATATAATATAATGATTTGATAATTTGTATTAATTACTTACGCATCAACTATATGTTTAAATTGCACATCGACACTCATAGGCCCTATGGAATCAAGATAATAGCAAGTATTTTTTTCCATGTCGAGTACGCCCAACACCCAATGTCTTCTACAAAAAACAAAACCAAATTACATCAAACCAAAAATTGAGTTAGTGATTTTTTTCATATAGGGTTGTTCCACTAGTGTTTTTTTTAACTTTAATTGTAAAACGATTTCAACTTAGTATACCCGGGATTGTAGGGCAATAGAATAATGTGCTTGCCATTTCTCTTAGATAACCGTTCTGCAACGAGTCTACTTGAATCATCGACATTTCTAGCCTTGGCTTTACGTTCATGTTGCATGGTTGCGGTCGGGGTCATAAAACAAATTCCATGATCTCCTTTTGACCCGTTCTTTATTTGCTCATACAAGTACCTGTTAACATACAAAAACTAAATTAATCCTTACAAGTACCTGTTAACATACAAAGTCAATTAAATGAAATTTAACTACTTACATTGTATAAGTAGTAACAACAGTACCACTCAGCTCATCCATTGAAAAAACCTTGTTAAAGTCAGTCCAAGTTAAGTATGTGAAACTCTCATACCCGAATAGATCGTCCTCACACCACACTTTTATAGAATCCACCTTTGATACTTGTCCATCAACCATCATTGCAGCCATTCTCAAAGGAACGCTTTTTTCCATTCTTACCCTTGTATTCTTCTGATCTCTTGTCATCCTTCTTTGCGTTGTCTCTTTTTCATTCACTTTTGCTTTCTTTTTATCCTTCAACTCTTTAATGGCTTCACCGGTAATGAGTTGATATCCTTTGGTCCTCAACTCCTTTTCGTTTTCCTCATCAGGTTCTCTTTGTCTTTTTTTTTCTTTCTTACTTTCTTTTCCCATCTCTGTTTCTTTTTCATCAGCCTTCTTTGCACCTTTTTGATCATCCATCTTTGCATTCTTGTCCTCATGCTTCCTCTCCTCATCCTTCTTTGCCGGTAATGACTTGATATCTTTTTTTGCATTCTTTGTTACTTTTTCCTGCAAGAAAAAAAAATCAATTGAAGCTGTTATTTTTTATAAACTACCATGAGGGACAGTCATGCCACAAACAAACACATTAACAGCAGCTAAGACGTTCACTAAATATTCCTTCAAGAATATTTTCCATATTTTATCATGCTAAATAAACTTATTGTCTCTTTCCATTATTATGACATATCATTATTATAAGTTATGTTTTTAGCCCTGTTTTCGCAGCTATTAATCTTCACTTTAAAGATAAAAATATGTTGAATTGTTTTTCCAAAGCTGAATTTGTTTTTATAGCTAATCAGTTTGTATATTCAGCTCCTAATCTTAGTTTTCCTATGCAAATTTCCCTGAGGTCTCAATATATACTTGGGGTGGGGGTTACTAAGGGTCATGCTGCTGGGTAGTTGATATGCCTACTAACAGGTGGTTGATAAAAAGGATGTTTTTTTTTTGTGCTCATGAGACTAAGAATGGGATTTGTGCATGATACAACTGGTATGAATATGAGGGTATTGGAAATAATTTTGAGCCGGATGCTCCTATCTTTTCTTTGGCCTATGATGGAGTATATATAGAAACATTAGACTTAAAGACCAGATAATCACAGCAGGTCAAGGGCTTTAGATCGAGTTGTGTACTTCTGTTGCATTAGTCATTTAATTGACTTTTAATTAGCCTAAACAGTAACCATTTCTACATAAATCAGTTGCTTGATTTCATAACACCAAGAAACAACTATTTTAAGTTTAAGTAGTTACCAGATTAGAGCATTGAATGACTAGGTGTCTCGGCCACATTAGTATGTACCCAGGGGCATCTTTGACTTTCTCAATGAACTCCTCTTCAAGGGGAAATGGTAACAAAGCTTCTCCTTGAAAACATATTTCAATCATAACTTCAATGTTCTCATCGCCTATAACATATGAAGGTCAAAAGTAAGATCCATATCTTTTTTTTCAAATGTAAGAATATAAAAAGAGATACGTAATACCCGAGAGACTATTATTATCTACATTTCCTTTGGCGACTATATTTGAAGGAACGTCAACTGCAAGGTAACATGAATTATCCTACAATATAGACACTTGTCAGCCTCACTAACTCATCTTAACTCATCTACACATATAAAAATAGAAACTTACAAGTAGTTCTTCTTGTGCTTCGTCTTCTTCTTCCACTTCAACCTCAACCCGTTTTTTGTCTTCCCATATTTGGCAACTTGCACCTTCGGAAGCATTAAAATTACTGCCTCTTTTCAGCCTCGCTACATCGTCTTCAACTTTGTCTAACCGTTGTTGCATCTTCTTCTTCTCATCTTCCAAGTAACTCTTAACGGTTTTGGGTAAGTAAAAATATTGTTGTTGCGATACAAACTTGCCCATCCCGCGTACACGACCACGTTGTTCTTCATTACCCAAGGCCCGTGTAAGCACATCCTTTGTTCCACATGAAACCGCTACATCATTATCTTCTTTCTCTAGCTTCTCCTGCATAAACACCCATAATTTATAATAGCAGGTTAAAAACATGCAACTGCCCACAAAATTTAATATAATTAAAGACTACATCATTTACAAACTTACAATTTTATCAACAATCTTTTTGACATCTGGGTCATAACCTCCCTTTTTCAGTTCTCTTGCTCTTTTCCATGTTAATGCCCTATCAATCTCCTCTTCTGCCTTGCCAGTTTCTTGCATCTAAATTATAAAGAAAAACATAAGTGAATTAAGAGCAAAATTATTTTGTGCAAAAGTGAAATAAGAGTAAACTATTTGATTAATTTAATTCTTACTATCTCTTCAATAAGTCCAGAATATCCCTTTCTGCTCAAGTGATGATTGTATTTATTTTGTGCACGGGTGATTTTAGCTTTCTTACTTTTTTCCTGCATTAGAAAGATTAAACCGTCTTACTTTTATCATGCATTACACACATTAAACTATCATACGATGACAAATATTTCAATCGTACCTCCCATTTTTTAGAAAGTCTTTGTGATACAAAGAGTTTCCAGTCATCTATTTTCAAGTGTGAATACATGGCAGGAGGAGTGAGTAAATCCGCCTCGGGATCATCTTTTAGTGGCAGAATGTACTTTTTGTGTGAATACATGGCAGTTTCTTGCACCCAGCCACAGGCACACGACCCAAATACCAGTGCTGCACAAGCTGATGCTCCTGCACAGGTTAATGCACAGCAACAACAAAACTAGAGTCTTGCACTAGCTACGCCAGTAAAGCAGGCTGCTACTGTGGTTTATATACTTACATGTAGATAGAGCAAAAGTGCCTATACATTTTTATAGACCCATACAGGCCACACTGAGTTTTAGAAAGTCAAACAGGCCATCCTTCCTATTAAAAAAATATGGTAGTCTTATATTATGAAATTAATTTTTGTAACTAATGTATTTTATTTGTATATTTAATTAGAAGGTTGTTACATAAGAGAGGAGCCAAGAAAAGAATTTGTGTTGGCAATTCATTTATCTCAAGTCAAATAAACACAGTTTGAATTCTACAAAGTCAATCACACAGGTTAGTGGTCTATATAATTGAATGCCTATGTATATTGAAAGGAATTTGTAATTTCGTATGGGCTACAAATAAATGAAGGGTATAATTGCAAGGCCAACAAGGGACGTGTAAATTATTCAAGTCAACCAAGTGCGTAAAGAACCAGAAACATGATACATGTTGTTGTGATATATATATATATACATTAACATTTATACATACTAAAATATTTATGAAAATGGATATACACACCAAAGCACAAATGAAAAAACGGTTCCGGTTCTCTTAAACAAATGGTTCATATAAATATTTATGAAGAAGAGTTGCATCGTTCTCTTAAAGATGCAAATAGCAATAGCAAACAAAGCAATTACCTGAGATTTGAAGATGCCAATATCAGTCTTAATTTAAGTCAACCAATATCGAAGAAGAGTTGCATCGTTCTCCGCCTTAATATGAACCTAACACGGGAATGAGGTGTTATTAATCCAATGCTCAAAACAAATACATGTGTTTTGCTCATATACAATACACTTCAGAATCCAACACCAATTCTATGTATTGAGCATATGAACTTTCCTATAGAAAATTAAGATCACCAATTGAAGCAAAAAATGAGTAATAAACTAGTAACTAGCCATCAAGATAATGCATCACTATATTTTCAAAATTTCATAATATCCTTTTGGCTTTTTTGAAAAAACTAACAATATCATAATTAACATGCTACAATGGTGGTTCTGTTTCATAAAACTGCTGCTGCTGGTCTAGTATATTTGGTTTTTTTGGCTTGCTTTCAGTTGACACGATTAAAAACAGCAGCAAGGCTAACATGCTACAGCTCAAAATCTCAGAGATGGCAACAAGAAAGTAACCAAAACACGACCACAAACAATGCTTACAGGCGCAAACAGAAAGAAACATACATGACTAGCGCCACTACTCATTTTAAGATTAGATTCAAAGTGATTAGAAACAGACAATAACTAGCGCCACTGGTCATATGCAATGTTTTCGATTTTGCATCATAAGGAATTGGAACGGACAGAATGGATACCGATTATAAACCCTAGCTAATCTAATAATCAAAAATCAAGTTACAAAACTGAACTATACTGAGCGATCTAATTTACCTTATAATCGATAAGCCACTGGTCATATGCAAGATTAGGGAAAATGTCGGAGAAGGCTAGAAATGTCGATGGCTAGAAATGTCTAGAGTGAAGGAGCGATGTTTACCTGTTGCTCAAATTCTCGGAGATGGCACAACAGCGAGAACCCAAAATCTAGGGCAAAATTGTCCTATTTGCGGTTTGATTCTTCCTCCACTGCCTGTATGTAAATTGCCTCACAATTTCAGGCGGAAATTAGTATCTGGTGTTATCTAGGGCAAACTTGATCTTCGCAGTCATCAATGGAGGGTAGCGCCGGTGAGTGAGGGTAGCGCCGGTGAGTGAGCGATTTGGTGGAGCGAATGGAAATTAGTATCTGGTGTTCTTTTGACAATTGGAAGCGATTTGGGTCTGAATGATGGAGCGCGCGATTAGGTCAAAAACATAAGCGGGAAATGTTTATCGAGGGCGGGAAAAAATAAAAAAAATAAAAAAATAATTAATCGGGAAAAAATAAAAAACGACATAATTTTAATGACGCGCTTTTTAAAATATGTCGTCCGCGTTTTTATTCTTATTTTTATGACAGTATATTTATGACGATCAAGAATAAACGTCATAAACTTTTGATAATTTAGAAATTATGACACTATTTTAATGACGCCCAGGTTTGCGCGTCGTTAAAAGGTGCGTGTCATAAATTGCGCGTCATTAAAGGCCCTTTTTGTAGTAGTGAACATGTTTTATAGAGTTTTTCGGTGTTTTTTAGTATAAAAAAATCTAAAGTTATTGATTTTTTAATATATTTTAAAGAAAAAATTGTGCGTCGCAAAAGGGTTGCAAAAATAATTAAAACTATAAAAATCATGTTTATCACATATGCATCACAAATTTAGTTGGAATAATCTGAAAATTATTTTTTCAAAAGAATATTCTCAAACTATTGCCTTGCAAAATTATCGCATAGCTAGAAATGTTGCAATTGCGTGACAAATAAAAGTCTTTTTTGTCACTCTTTGCTTAGCATTATATAGAAAGAAAAACATGATTGTCACAAATCACATATTGTGACATATTCGCTATCCATTTGGGTGTAGCAAAATGAGTTCTTTTCTAGTATTGCATTTTCGAGGTCTCGGCCAACCGCTAATAACACCACCATAACTACTACCACCACCTTAATAGTGACAACTTCCACTCAATTTATAATTTGCTAAGATCTATTTTAATTGACTTATAGACTTTTCTACATACATTTTTAATTGACTAGTTGATCAATTAGACATTACTGGATTATCTTATAGACATTATAGACATTACTGGAGTAGGTTTTTTCTTCACAAAGCATTGAATTGTTTAGATGTGACACTTAAGAATTAAAAACCATATTAACAAAAGATGAAATCGAGATAAACCATGATCTATGTAAATTTGATTTTTTTAACATATAACGAACTCTTCAATTATTCACCATTGCATCATCTTATTCGTTTCTACCTTCTGAATTCTTCTCTGATTCACAAGTGCCATTATCATAATCGATCCAATCTACTGAATTCGATCAACATGAAGACTGGATATAGAGTTGCTCCGGAAGCATCAAGTTGATATGGTTGATCAAGTTGATCCGTATAAGTACTTGATCTTGATGAACTCGAGTTCCTCAGAAATTAAGGAGAGTTCATCTGCAGTTGAATATTCTAGCTCTTGTACTTGATTCAGGTAGCAGACTGCCAAGAATCACAGATTTAACACACAAGATACCCAAATCAAATTGACATATACGGATTAAGATGAATATACGAGGTTTACAAGTTACAACGAAATTGAACGAGAACAGAAGATACAAAGATTAATACAAAATAGAAAATGATCAACATTGAGATGAACACTAATAGACGAACACCAACAACCCCTTTGAGCTCACTAGAATAAACCCTAATATCATGTGAAAGAAGATGAGAGGAAACGAGATGATGAAAGTGGCTGCCTAAAAATGTGTGTTATTTTTCCTAGCTTGAACCAACTGAGTTATATAAGGGGACACGGTATGGTTGAGTAGCCGGACCCGGTTCCAAAGGGAGCCGGGTGGCTTTGTCGGGCTCACCATACCGCCTATGGCGGTTTCCTCCCTTGGCTCCGCTTCCCCGGTTCCACTTGGCTTCCAAAAGCCCGATCGAGCCGCCCTCTTGACCGTTGAAATGTGACCGTTGGGTGGCCAACGGCTACCTCATATTTTTTTTTCTTTTTTTCTTTTAACATTTTAAACATACACTATATATACCCAATCATTTATTTATAAAACACACATCTTTCTCTCTACAAATCATATCTCTCACTCTTAAAACACAATGGAAGTGTTTTTAACCGAGGAGGAGGAGAACGCAAATCCTCAACCCTAGATTTGTATTTTTTTTTTAATAAAAGTTGTAGTTTTTTATTATTTTTAATGAATGTTGTTTAAGTTCTAATTTTATCTTTATTTAATGAATATTGTTTACTTTTATTATTAGTTTTTATTTTATTAAGTTGTTTAAATTAAAAAAAAAAATTAGGTGGAACACGGCTTGGTTTGAAGCCACACCACCACCATACCATGCGGTGTGGCTTCACATGGCTTCATTTTGGAGTCATTTGAGGTGTCCAAATTTGATTGGTTGGTGAGCATGGCTTATTCAAGCCATGCCACCACCATACCTCCTCCCCTAACTCCTTAAGCACCGGCTCCATCTTTAGCTTGAACCAGCCCATCATATGCAAAGCCCTTCAAGCCCATCAACAACCTAGTGCTTTAGCTCCTTGGCCCATTTAGCCCATCAGCCAACAAATATGCATGCAGAAGAGATGAAACCAATGTTTTAAAAACCGGTTTTTTAGTTGAACCGGAAAACCTTCCGGGACTGGTTCGACCGGTCGGACCGGTTAGACCGACTGGTTGAACCGGTTAGGGGATTTATATATATTTTTTTATAAAAATGCTAATAAACTTCTACACCCCAACAAAAGTAGTTAAAATACAATTATAATCCACTCAAAAATAATATCAAATATGTATTTCATAAGAAAATATAAGTTTTAAACTTTAAAAAATAATAAAAAATAAAAAAAAAGTAAAAAAAAAACAAAAAATAAAAAATCAGAAAACCGGTTGAACCGAAAAAAACCGGAAAACCGGCCGGTTCGAAGCGGGTCGGTTAAACCCAAAAAACCGGACATTAAAGAACCGAAAAGGTGGCCGGTCCCCGGTCGAACCGGTTGAACCGGCCGGTTCGACCCTGGTTTTAAAACACTGGATGAAACACATTAGAATTTGAAGTTTGAATTATATACTATTTTCAACACAGACAGAAAACTTTTGTCAAACTAATCACCAACATCATTGTCTGTACAATGTTTTAGCCCTATCAGAAGCCGTTTAACTGTTTCTTTGAAAATTCACGAAAGTTCCTAAGATTATCTTTATGAAAATCAAGGGTCCTAAGATCATCTTTGAAAAATCAAGGGTCCTCCTTGATTTCCATAATCACTATATATATATAGTGAAAAGTTCATTGTAGACACCTCATAAGTGTAGACAGGTAGACATTTTTTTTCACCATTAGATCTCTTGATCTAATGGTTATGATTAATTTCTTTTTTCTTTTTTTTCATTTTTCTCATTGTTCAGAAAATTTCACATGTGAAAACACATGTGAAATAAAGTAATTTCACTTGTGAAATAGGGTGTCTACCTGTCTACACTTATGGGGGTGTCTACAATGAACCTCACCCTATATATATATATATATATATATATATATATATATATAGGCTGTCTCTGCACCCCTACCTCCTTTATCACTGAGCGGTCATTTAGGGGCCTGGGTAGAGCCGGATCTAAGCGTTGGCTAGGTAAGCGCCCTGTAGTAAGAGGAGTAGTTATGAACCCTGTAGACCATCCTTTTGAATAACAGTCAAGAAGATCTTATATATATATATATATATATATATATATATATATATAGGGTGAGGTTCATTGTAGACACTCCCATAAGTGTAGACAGGTAGACACCCTATTTCACATGTGAAATTACTTTATTTCACATGTGTTTTCACATGTGAAATTTTCTGAACAATGAGAAAAAGGAAAAAAAAGAAGGGGCATTTACATATATCCCCCTACTAAGTCATTTTATTACATATATACCCAACCCTAAAATTTAATTACATATATCCCCTTCATAAAACATATATATTACATATTTACCCAATTCATTTAAAATAATTTATTAAATTACTATTATAACCTTATCAGTATTTAAATTACTCTTTTTACTTAAAAAATACAGAAGTAGAAATGTTAAATGTCTCTCCTTTCACAGTTGTCCCTCTCTTTCTAATCTCTGAAAACCAACCCCAACCCCAATTTGAATCTAACTCATCTCAATTCTTCAATTACAATGAAGATAAGCCTACGGAGAAGTCAGAACAATCAGCGGAAGCAGAGTACATCGGAGTATTTAATCGAATGGGAAGACAACCATCACTTCCATGGCCGGCACCGTCAAACCATCGGTAACGGAGCACCCGTTCTCCAAAACTACAAGATCCTCAAACATGCTTCAACGATTCAGATGGTTTCAGGTTTCATACACCCATCTGACCTCATCAAATGATTCAGAAAGAGAACTTAGTTTCATACACCCAATTGTGTGAACTGCAGAATCCGTTCCATATGGACTTGAATTGGTTGCGTTTGCAGTTTGTCCCACAAAGAAAAACAAAGAATCATATACATAAAATAATTTATGAACCTGCAACTAATTTCTTAGAAATCAAATTAGATTCAGCCCAACGCTTAAAACCCGTTTAAATTGAGCTTCGGCCGTCAATGGGCAAACATTTTGATTTCTGGTTCGAATAGGTGACTGGTTGTGGTGAAGATGAAGTTTTTAGAGGAAGACGAAGTGGACTATGGTTAAGAGGATTCCGACTATGGTAAAAGACCGGAGGCGGCAGGTGGTTGGATTGCCAAAGGGTTGAGGGAGGCGGGTAGTGTAGAGAACAGGGGGAAGGGGTTATATAAATTTTTTTTTAAAGTAAAAGGGTAAATGAGTAATTATATGTGAAAAAAGGGAAATATGTAATTCAATTTTAAGCTTGGGTATATATGTAATTAAATGTCTTAGTAAGGGGATATATGTAAATGTCTCAAAAAATGAAAAAAGAAATTAATCATAACCATTAGATCAAGAGATCTAATGGTGAAAAAAGGTGTCTACCTGTCTACACTTATGGGGGTGTCTACAATGAACTTTTCATTATATAGGGTATATATATATATATACTAGTTTTTGATACCCGTGCAACGCACGGACGGATTTTAAAAAAATTAATCCAAAATTTAATATATAATAATAAGTGTAATTCGATAATTGAAATTAAAGAAAAAAATTAACATTCGACAATATAAAAAAGTTACAAATCTGAAAATACAGACTTGTAGACAGTCTTTGATACCTGTGCATCACACCGGCGGGTTTTAAAAAAAAATAATAAAAGAATATAAACACCATATGTTATCAAATAATACAAAGAATACATACATAGGAAAAAATGACACATCCATAATATATTAAACTAAAAAAAACCTGCAATTAAATTACTTTGATTTATGGTTATATGTTGAAGGCCTTGGCTTACTTACTGCTCAAAGATGCAGGTTTGTGGGCTGTTGGTATGTTCATACAAACTTGCTTCCTTGGTAGGATGTTTTCATGTAGTAATTACTAATTAGATATTGCAGGTATTCTATACAAAATGCATTCCTTGATATCTAATTTCAGATGTGTTCACAAAGCATTAGGTATTGTAACTCTACACCCAACCTAGAAATCATTAATATAAACTTATTTAACAATTATAAGGTGTTTCTATTACACAACATACAACAGGAGTCATTAACAAAAAGTCTATTAAATCATTGCTATAACGTGAACGTTCTGTAGACCCTTTTTCCCCTTTTTGTCAAGAACCTAGAAATAAACAGCATTTAATGGAGTTTATTAAGAAATTTGCAAGTCAGTGTACCACTGATGTAGACTCAATTTATCTCTTTAGTCAAAAACATAAAAGAAAACAAATACATATCATAAACAAAGGAATTCAGGTTATAATCAAATATAAGCATATTTAAGAAGAAGCAATAGGTGTGGCCCAACTCTTTTGTTGCAATTAAGTTGAGGTGAAAATAAAATATGGTTGTGTTCAAACTTGTTAACCTTAAGATTCACACATCATGTGGATAGGCGGAAATTGCTACTAAGTGCTGACATGACAAACTCTTGGTTCATTCATCTCTTCTTGGTGAAAGATTTCTTGGCCTTTCTATTTTTAATTCCGGCTCCAGTTTCCTGTAAAAATAGTAGTATAAGGAGTTCGACCCATTCCCTTAACCCAAACCGATTCATAAGTAAGTAAATGGTTATATTAGGATAATTTGAACCTGTTCTTCAATCTGACTATTTGTAGCTAAATAGTAGATAAATTGAAAATGCCACATTATCATACCTGTTTTGTAACTTGTAAGATTAACTGATAAAGCTATGGAGTGCCGAGTGCCAAGGGCTTTCCAACTCCAGCAACTAAAAGCTTCATATGATAATACTTCTGATAAGTTATTCAACCCAATCTGCTGATCCACCCCAAAAAGAACAAAATAAATAGTAAGTGTAGGTTACAATTTGTTCTTTCATAAAAACTGTAGAACCACAGATGGAGAGCAGTCCATATTCTGTTGTATCCTGATTGTAAAGAGTTTATTTAATCATATAATTATAACATAACAAATATGAGAACTGATTCTTTTAGTCCGGGACAAACTCAATTAAGATGTACTTTAAGATCACCCTAATATACAATCACAAAGAAAATGTAAGTTCAAAGATCAAGACAACTATCATAGGTAGTAGACGGATCTATGATCAATCAAACGAACCTTCACTTTTTTGCAGCTTCATCGATCTTCATCCACTGAAATAGAGTGTGATTTCAAGTCCAACGGGAAGAAACGAAATAAAAAACACCATTGATTAATGATAAAGAATGATATGAACAAAAAAAAGTTTTTAAAACCATTCAAAAGAATCCACCACCATTTGCATATGTTCACTGTAGTGACTTGATCGTATCTCTTATCCACCTACATTTGATAGAACTTTTTATTTTGTGTTATCAAAGTAAAAAGAAATATTAAGAGCATATATCTCCAATAATCTGATATAATATTACTTATTATTTCACCTTCATAATCAATTAAAAGCTTTGAATACTAAACTTACCATAACTTTGTTCACTTCAGTAACAATGATTAGCCTTCTTTGTGGCAATTGACCAGACATGTTTTGTGCATTACTAATGCAATGACTATCTGCATACTATCGACTAAAAAGTTACCAACATAGACATTCATATCCATAAACTTGAAACACTTTCACCTGAAACACCCATATGGGACATGAATATGCATTTATAATATCCTTAATATAATCGTAAGTACGCATAACAATCTTCTCATCACTTGCAAGCATAATCGACATAAAAAAAATCCATTACCATGATCAAAGGGATTAGAAAAGGGACACGGTTTCATTTTCTGTTGCGCATTATTGGCATATAAAATGCCTTTCAAATGGGCCACAATTTCAGAAGAATTTAGAACAATTAATCACAAATCAGAGTTGTTGCTCTATGAAAAAAATCAAACTGTTGAAGATTATAGCTAGAAATGGATATTGGAATAATCTGAGAGTTTTATTTTCATGTCACAAACGTCTCTACTTTTTCCATGAAAATGTCATTTTGAAATAGTCAGACCTTATTATTTAAAACTTGATTTTAAATAACTGATGACCAAATTAATCTTTCAAATAGTTGTGATATCATTTATGCACAAGAGCATTAGATGAGTACCTTCTAGCAGATAGCATTTTTTTATTTCCTTAAAATAGTCCTTGTTTTAGTTTTCACATTCATCATTCTAGAAATGATCTGTAATACTGTAATAGTAGGAAACTCATAATCCTACAACATCGTAAGCACACTGACCTATAAAAAAAAACACAGTTAATTCAGTACATAAATGAGAAAATTTATATAGTTTACCCTTTCAGCATACTTTTTTTTGATGTTCCAAAATGGGATTCCTCTGATGTTATTAGGATTTCCTCAAGCATGATTTCCTGAATCTTTAATAGCAGTTGGTTCTATGATGGCTTTTCAAGCTTCAAAAAGTAATTTGTGTTCAAATCCAAAGATGAAGTCTGCAACATAAATGAACATAAAGATTATATAAGATATACATATATGTATGTTATATACATCCACATTTGATTGCATTTGATATATGGATGCATTTCCGTTGGCCAAAAGCATAATAGATTGATGTTGATATGAAACACAGAGAAGTAACAAAAGAGCAACAAAAACATATTCAAATTGTGTATATTGTGCAGCAAAACGACAAAAACTTTGTGAATCCATATGCGACTCCCGAACCCTTAACTATAATTTCTCATTAAATCTTGCTTCTTATTCAGTTTCGATTCCAATTTCACTATCATCTCAATAACAACTTTTTTAAAGGAGCATCATTAGTTTTTCTATTTCAAAATAACGAAATAGAAAGCAGATGAGAAAAATTAACCAAACCAATTAGAAAAATCAAATCTACCGGTGTAGACAGAACAATAATTGAATGGGATGATGATGCTTTAAAGAAATTGTTTACCTCCATGAAGGATTAGGAGACGACGATGAAAACAGAGAAGAATGAGGATCAATGTTAGCCCTGTTGTGTTTGCTTTTTAATAACATCGATATGAAACATTGAAGAGAGATGATATCGAGGAACATCAAAAACATCGATATGAGATTTTCCGGGAGAAAAAAAAACGTAGATAAATTAGGGTTTATCGAAAAATCATTAACGAAACATTATAAGATGATGATGGATTAAGGATTAGTTACCTTGAATCAGCGTCTGCGAGTAAGATAAAAGCAAATCGGTTGATGATGAATAGCCAATTGAGCAGCCGATTTCACCCATGGGTTCACCTAATATACCAATCGATTTAGGGTTCACAGATTTAGTATACGATTAAGAACAATCGATTAGGGTTCACCTAATATATCAATCGATTTAGGGTTCAGCGAATATTACGTGATTGAGAAGATGAGAAGAAAACATACCAGACATGGCAATCGCGTATGTAGGGTTCAATCAAATGGAGATGTTGTGAGATCTGGAAACGATGATTGAACCTTAATCACCTTAATCGCGTATGCAGGTAGGATCGGATCTGGAAACGATGATTGAACCTTAATCGCCTTAAGGAGAAGATTCAGAGAGGATGAATTTAACGGAGTTTGCGAATTTAGGGTTTCTAAGGCAGACATGTACGTCGGCTTATTTGTTGTGGGTCGCGTTATTTACTGAAGATCCGAACAGATCTGATTCATTTAAGCGAATATCATCTAGGCGGGAAAATTAAAGAATGGAGTGTTGTGGTGATGCCACGTGGCCACCATTCTTTTCATATATATATTATATAGATATATATATATATATGTGAACCTAACCCTATATATATATATATATATATATATATATATATATATATATATTGTATTTTTGTTTCCTTGTAAATTCACGAATTCAGTGAACAAGTTATTCTAATAGATAGTAGCGCCGAGTTCATTTGTGTTAATTACTTGCATATTATTTACTTCAGTTCGTACCGGAAATATAAGTGTTAGAATGAATATTAACTTGTTTTTGTCTAGATAATATTGTGTGTAATCTTGTTTAGCTTAATCAGTTTAGCCACGATCCTAGAACTTGTTTTAATACGTAATTGTTTATATGTATGTCTTCGTGTTAAATGTTTACCTTTTATGTAACAATTTTATTTTTGTTATTCGTTAAAATTTTTAGAATCCTTGTTACATCATACTGGTTAGATCAAGCATGATGCCACCTACCGGGGCAGTGGCGAAGCTTGAAAAAAACTAGTGGGGGGTCGGGATCTATATAAAAAAATTTCACAACTAATATGGGGGGTCGAAACCGGAGCATATCGAAATTTTCTACACGAAAATTATATACTCGTTACATCGCAAAAAAAAATTCGGGGGGTCGGGCGCCCCCTCCCGCCCCTTATATCCTTCGCCACTGTACCGGGGAGATAACGATAACGGGTAATCAATTTCACTTTTTTTTTAAAAGAGAGGGCCGAGCTCTATAAAGTCAACCTTAAAATACGAATTGTTGGTGTATTAAAAATGTTTAAGAACGCAAGTGGTGGTTTTTGAATTAACCACTTGGACTTAATTTATAGTTTGGTCAATAACTATTTTAGTTGACTTAGACTAAACATTTTTAATGTTAGGGGTGCTTGTGTATGTATGGATAACAAACTTCTTTTTTTGTCTATGATTTCCATAACCATATATATATTGCATATGATTATTATTATTATTTTTTGAACTTATTATTATTTTTTGAACGGTAAACACCCAGTTACTCGGGGGTCTTATCATGGCAAACGATGCTACCCACGACACGTTGTGACCACAGGCCGGTGCGAGTAACCAGGACCATCTATGTTGCACATTCATCCCAGAGGAAAACCACCACCCAAAGGCCAACTGTTGTAAAACTTCTGACCCACCTCCATAATTTTTCATTCATTTTGTGTCCAGTGGGATTTGAACCCTTGACCTTCACGTTAAAAGGTAAGGGTGTATCCACTCCACCAAATAGTGAGGAATATTGCATATGGTTATGATTAATCAAAATGGTTGTAGATATATTAACAATTGACGAAAACAATCTTAACAAGCACTCGATCATAATTCTCCCAATTAATCATGAAGAAAACTATGAACGATATGATGAAGAGTCAAAAGGTTCTTGATTTGGAGATCTAATTAGGGCACCCGGTATGGTGACGTCATGGGTGATATGGCACCTGGTGCCAAAACCATTTCCTCCATGGCGTGAAGATGTGTTTGGCGGCGTCAAGTATATCACGGAGTGGAAAGGAGGTGGAGAGGAGTATGGTTGTGGCTTTGTCCAATCAAAACATTACATGTATTTTTTTACTTTATATTTTTTATGTTTAGCATCACACACCACATGCCCTTAGTAATTATCTCAACGTATATGGTTTTGTTTTTGTTATTTATTGTTTAATGAAGGAATATTGGTTTTTAATAATCTCAGTTATTTTCTATTGGTCGATATTAATCCGTATTTCATTTATTCCATATAATAATTCAGATTTTAACGGTATTGGAATCTATTAGACCACCATTAAATGGCTAGTAACGTTGTTAAGTAAAATTTCACTTTTTGATGACTGAGCACAACAATGACGTTTTATGTGACATGTTTTTTATGACTGAGCTCAAACACAAAGGTTTTTTTTAGGATTATTCTATGTTCTGATACTACGAAGAAATGTTTTGTTTAGGACTTTTGTAGTTTTTAATCATGATTGGTTGTTTTTGTAAAATTTTCTTACATGCATCAAAAGCATGTCAGATAGACGCCACCTGATGCCCAGTCATCAAAAAGTTAAATTTTACTTAAGGACGTTAGTGGTTATTTAACGCGGTGTAATAGAATCCAATACATTTAAAATCTGGTTTATTATAAGATTAAATAAACTATAAATTAATAACCAAGATTATTAAAATTAAATATTTCTCTAAAGAACAAATAATTTTCTATTCTTTCACATATTCTACAATCGATGACTTGGCTTGAAGAAAGCCAATGCATGGATCACCATAATCACACATAATATAGAATCTTCAATGTGAAAAGGAATTAATATAGCTTAAAGAAATGCAAGTAACATCATCATATAGGTCATCATATTACGTACACATATAACACATGCATGTATATATTAGTTTCTTATTTCCTCCATACCTAATTAAGTAGACCATTCTCCCACGAATTACCCACATAGGAATTGGAATCACACTCAACCTCTTCGGTTAATTTTCGTGATGGCTGAAGGTCGAGATCTAGATATGGTCCGGCCCGCTCGTAACTCCCAAGATGAAATTAGCCGTAGTACACATGTATCATCAACAGAAAATAGTCCATTAGTAGATGAGAAGAAAGGTGATCAACCCCCAACCCCTGCTAAGCCACCAGAGATCAGAGGTTTTACTCATGGTGAACGCAATTATTAATGCTCACTTTTTTCATATAATTATTATTATTATGTCATCATAAATGATTTGATTCTGAGATCTTGAGAAGTTTGTTTTTCTTTTTTCTTCCTGACTTCTCAATCGACTCTTTCAATTCCACAGAAAGTAACTACAAAGAAAATTCGACTGCGCCTCATGATTCGGTCAACCGTGGTAGTAACCGCCGCCTCATGCCGGTAAGCGTGCTTTGAACATATATATTTTGAAACGATAAACTAAGCATTATCTACACTGTTGAGTCAGTTTTTAGGGAAACCAGCACCTCCACGAACGGTCGGGTGAAAAACCTATCGGGCTCAAATATCGAACTCGTAACCTTTTAACCAGTTCCACTCGGTATAACATCTCCATCCGGCTAGAATTAAATCTTGGTTGGGTGTAGGTTAATTTAATATATATTTTTTTTGATACATTCAATTCAAAATAGATCAATAAGCTTCGATTTTGTTTCTATGGTTCGTAGTTCGATCAAAATAACATCTTTTTTCAAAAAATGTTAAAATCCAGTTTTTACTTTTTGAAATTTCATTTTGTAATAATCGGTGACGGGGCGAATTCAGGATTTTTTTTTCTATGGTGTTACTGTCTTTAGATGCTTGTATTCATAGAACCAGACATAAAAATTTACGGGTCGGTGCAAGTGTGCAACGGTTCGGGTCAGGGACGATTGATTACAAAATAACAATACGAAGATGACTATTCAAGGTTTGATGGTTTTATTATGAAAAATCTCTCAATATTCATAATACCTAGTTTAAAATTTTTCACAAATCCATAATGTTTTTAGAAACAGACCGGAGGACAATGAATCGTCTTCTTACCGATTCACTAGTCGCCCTGGTAAGACCGATTGAACCGGTTTTGAGAACCGGATAATCTCATATTTAGTTTTTGGAAATATATATCTATTTTACTATTGGATAAATATAGATTTCACTTAAAAGTTGAAAACAATTAGTTATAGGTGTACAAATGTTTAATTAATTGGTTACTTTTAAAATTTTACAAATCTTTAATATACAATCATATCTTAAATCTTAAATATAAAATCAAAGAAGTATATAAATCAACTAATAACACAAGTGATAGTCGTACGTCTTTCAGTTTACACCAGAAGTCGCAAGTTTAACCCCTGTTTTGAGACCTGGATGAGTTCATGTTTAGTTCTTTAAATTGTCAAGAGCTGCAACCAACATATCATCAACATATATATAAGAGTAAATGCACCAATTTACTTTTGCATACTCTCTAAAATACACTTAACTGTCATAAGCGCTTCTTTGAAAACCACTATTAACCTTGTATTCATCAAATCTATTGTACCAACGGCTGTTTAATTTGCAACAAAGAAACCTGATCCTCTTTACCCATGACTTCAAAACCCAATGGTTGCTTCATATAAATTTGTTCTTCAAGATTTCCATGTAAGAAAACAGTTATGACATCCAACGGTTCCAACTCCAAATGAATAAATTTAGATTTCAGTTAAAAGTTAAAAACAATTAGTTATAGGTGTACAAATATTTAATTAACGAGATGTTTACCACCCCGCGCGTTGTTGTGGGATTGAATTTGTATACTAAATGAAAGTCAAAAAGTTAAGTGGTATAAAACGTAAAAGTTTAAAAGTCTCGTGGTGAAAGTATAAAACTATAGAAGTATACTATAAGCGAAAGTAGAAAAGTTAAAAGTTTCGTGGCAAAATTAGAAAACAAAAAAACTTAAAACAAAAATAAAAACTTTAAAAGTTAGAGGGTTAAAAAGTTAAGGAGTATAAAACGTAAAAGTCTAAAAGTTTCATGGTGAAAGTATAAAATATAAAATATACTAAGTTAAGGGGTATAACACGTAAAAGTCTAAAAGTCTCGTGGTGAAAGTATAAAACTATAAAAAATATACTAACAACGAAAGTAGAAAAGTTAAAAGTTTCGTGGCCAAAGTAGAAGACAACAAAACTTTAAAAAAAAAACTTTAAAAGTTAGAGGGTTAAAAGGTTAAGGGTATAAAACGTAAAAATCTAAAAGTCTTCTAGTGAAAGTATAAAACTATAAAAATATACTAAGTTAAGGGGTATAACACGTAAAAGTCTAAAAGTCTCGTGATGAAAGTATAAAACTATAAAATTATACTAAAAACGAAAGTAGAAAAGTTAAAAGTTTCGTGGCCAAAGTAGAAGACAACAAAACTTAAAAAAAAGACTTTAAAAGTTAGAGGGTTAAAAGGTTAAGGGTATAAAACGTAAAAATCTAAAAGTCTTGTAGTGAAAGTATAAAACTATAAAAATATACTAAGTTAAGGGGTATAACACGTAAAAGTCTAAAAGTCTCGTGGTGAAAGTATAAAACTATAAAATTATATTAAAAGCGAAAGTAGAAAAGTTAAAAGTTTTGTGGCCAAAGTAGAAGACAACAAAACTTAAAACAAAAAAAAAACTTTAAAAGTTAGAGGGTTAAAAAGTTAAGGGGTATAAAACGTAAAAGTCTAAAAGTCTTGTAGTGAAAGTATAAAACTATAAAAATATACTAAAAACGAAAGTAAAAAAGTTAAAAGTTTCGTGGCCAAAGTAGAAGACAACAAAACTTAAAAAAAAAACTTTAAAAGTTAAAGGATACAAAACGTAAGAGTATGAAACATATGTGACTAAACTATAAAAACCAAAAGTTTACTATTTCGTAAAAAAAAAGTGTTTAAAAGTTTAAGGGGTAGAAACTGCCAAAACTCTAAAATTTTATGGCCAATGTAAAAGAAACAAAAATTCTACTATTCATCACCAAATTTCATTGTATATAATTAAATTGGTTACTTTTAAACTTTTACGAATCTTTAATAGACAATCATATCTTAAATATAAAATCAAAGAAATATGCAAATTAACTACTACCACAAGTGATAGTTGTCCTTCAGATTACATCAGAAGTCACAAGTTCGACCCCCGTTTTGAGACCTGGATGAGTTCATGTTTAGTTCTTTAAAATGTCAGGAGCTACAACCAAAATATCATCAACATACAAGAGTAAATGCACCAATTTACTCTTTGCATACTCTCTAAAATACACATAACTATCCTAAGCGCTTCTTTGAAAGCCACTATTAACCTTGTATTCATCAAACCTTTTGTACCAACACTTTAAGGGCTGTCTAATTTGCAACAAAGAAACCTGATCCTCTTTACCGTTACCTTCAAAACCTAATGGTTACTTCATATAAATTTGTTCCTCAAGATTTCCATGTAAGAAAGTAGTTGTGACATCCAACGGTTCCAACTCGCAACTCCAAATCTAATTGAGTTGTTAAAGCCAAAATGAATCTGATTGAAGCATGTTTTAGAACAAGTGAGAATATGTCAGTATAATCTACACCTGCTTTTTGAGCACAACCTTTTGCAAGTAATCATGCTTTATACCTTGGAGCACTACCTACGAACCCTTCTTTAATCTTGTACAACCATTTGCATGGTACTAATTTTTTGTCTTTAGGCTTATCAACTAACCTCTAAGTGTCATTTGCATAAAAGAATTCATTTCATCTTCCATGGCTTTGCTCCACTTATCACAATCACTGGAGCTAGTAACTTGATAATAACTCAAAGGTTCTTGAACACTTTTCTCTTCTGCAGCCATGAACACAAATGCATAAATATCCTCATTTATTCTGTACCTAGCAGGGGGAACAACCTGTCTCCTAGGTCTATCTTTTGCAATGCTATAGCTAGAAGACTTGTGATGTCACCAACAACCTCCAGGTACCTAGTTCAACACTTGTGATGTCACCAATAACCCCTCCCGTAGGCTCTAACTCAAGCTGAATACCATGATCAACTACAGTATCAATGAACTCAACTCTACTTCTTATTACATCTTTATAGAGCACATCTTCGTTGATTACCACATTTCTTCTTACTATAATCTTTGGACTACTACCATCTAGTTTCCATAGCATGCATTATTCAATCCTCTCAGATTAACCAAGAAAAATACATCTTTGTGACCTTGGTTCTAACTTCCCTTGACTTATATATGCACAAGTTAATGAACCAAACACTTTCATGTTGCTATATTAGTCTTTGACTCAGAACGAACCTCTATAGGAACTTTCTTTCCTAGAACTGATGAAGGTGATTTATTCACTATGTATACAATAGTATTTAAAGCTTCAGCCTAATACATTTTTAGCAAACCAGAATCATGTAACATACACATGTCTAACAGTTTTTATTCATCCTCTCTACCAAGTCATTTTGCTGTGGTGTTACGGGAATTGTCAAATGTCTGGCAATGCCTTGATCTTTACACAACTTAGTATAATCATTGTTGCAGAACTCCAACCCATTGTCAGTTCTTAACTTCTTCATCTTTCTTCCACTTTGAGTTTAAACTAAAGTATTCCATTCCTTAAAATTAACAAATGTCTCATTCTTATTTTTAAAAAAATACACCCAAACCCTTCTTGAGAAGTCATTTGTCATAGACAAGAAATAGATGGCACCATCGATTAAGGCTACCCTGGCTGGACGCCACAAATGAGCATGGACATAGTCTAGCCTCCCTTTGGTTGAATGAACAAGCTTATCGAACTTAACTCTATGAGCTTTGCCCATAATGCAGTGTTTAAAAAACCCAAACTCACAGTCATTAACGCATGAATAACCTGCTACTTCTTTAGTCCTTGCAGCCCTTGAACACTCATATGACCCAACCTCTTATGCAAGATCATAGCATCACTCATACCTTCCTTTTCAGCTACTGAAATCAGCCCTGAATCACATTGCCCATCTAATACATATATTTTATTTACACCCCTTGTACTAGATAATACAATCATAGATCCCTTGATGACCTTAGCTTTTCCATTCTTAAGGCTGACAACATAACCATAACTTTCAAAAGCACCAAGAAAAATCAAGTTTTTGGATAATTCAAGAATATACCTCACATTCTTGGGATCAACTTCTGTACCATTATCCATCTTTAGAGTGACAGATCCTAGACCTTTAATAAGACATGGCCTATCATTAACCAATCTTACAGTTCCAAGATCCTCATTCCTCAATTTTTTGAAAAAACACTTATGTTTTGAGACATATGGTAAGAATAACCTGAAACCATAATCCAATTACTAGACAAACCACTTGATTTAGTCACCATCAACACTTTTGCACTTTAATACCCATTAGTAGAACCATCAAGTGATGAATGAGCAACATTGTTTGATGATTTTTTGTCAAATTTGTTGTTTCCTCTTTCAAGACATTCCATCTTGGGATTCTTCTCACTTCCACATACAAAACACTTTCGCTTGAATCTTGATTAATACCTTAAAGGCCCATTAAACTTTGGAGATCTTACTTCAGGTCTTCCCTCACAAACAAACCCTCACCACCATCATCTTGTACATTAGATCTTTGTTGGTATCTCGACCATACATCAAGTTCTCAACAAAGTTCTCATATGAGTTAGGCAATGAAGTAAAAAACAGTCTTGCTTGGTCTTCATCTTCTATGACTACGTCATATTTTCAAGATCCAATACCAACTTATTAAATTCATCAGTACGTATGATCTTCCAGTGAATTACCTAATGTCATGTGGAATGTATACAACCTACTCTTCTTATAGAGCAGATTATCCAGAGATTTCATCATGTACAGGCTCTCCAATTTCGTCCATACATTGGCAACTTTCTTCTCTTTTGAAATCTCATGAAGCACACACCTTGATCGATACCATCTTCAATTTCATGATTAGAACACTGTTTGATTTGAACCTTCTTGCAATTCGAGTTGTAATCGTGGCTGTAATATCACTTGTTGTATAAAATAAGAAGAATGATATCAAAGAAAATGAAATCAAATGAAATCAAATGTAATTGCCAAATCTTATTGATGAAACAAAAATCGATTACATTAACAATTAAGAGAATTTGAAAAAAAATTAATGGAACTAATACTACTACTCCTTGTAACCCCCCCCCCCCACCCCCCACCCCCACCCCCCCACCCCCAATTGATTGTTGACTTGATGGTACATAGCAAGGTATTTATCACACAGCACTTCAATTCTGGTCCAAACGTCAAGCCAAAATCTAATAACGTTGTCCTTCCCGACATAAGCCATTATACTTTAATGGAGGTCGACATTATATCTCAATAAGTCTTCACCAATCTTCGGGCATGTGGTATACATGGTGTGATGAGTAACACGTGAACGATGACTGAATCACACCATTTCATCACACACAAAGGGTATACATTGTGTTATGGTGTGGTTTCATTATTTTATTATTATTCTTTTGACTTTTTTAATATTGAAATTGAAATTAAATAATTTTATTTAACATAAAAGTAAAACGTTACAATATTAATGAAGTACAATACTAGAAATAAATAAAATAAATCACAAATACTTGAAAAAAAAAACTAGCCCCTACTTAATTTTCCCTATATCTTCGCCTTCTCAGCCTTGAAAAATTGTCGTTCATCTTCGGCATTGAGCGTAGCGATGATATGTGGGGTTGGGGTTGTAAAGATGTTGGGGTGGTGGGACTTGACTTGGACCCATATACAACGAGTTTGGTTGTCCCGGGAATGTGAGCATATTCTTTGGATTTTGCTTATTTAGGTTTGGGTTGCTTAAGCTTTGGTTGGGATTCATGATGTTTGAAAATTTTTATAAAAATATAGAGAGGAAGAAAGAAGTGGAAGAAGATGTGTAAAAGATGGGTATTAAAATGAGGTACAAATAGGTAGAAATGGTTAATAAAAAGGTTCTTTTCTAAAAAATTCCAACGGTATTATGTGTCATTCAACGGCTATTTCCAACCCCTCTACGCCAGTGAAACCCTCACGCAAATCCATCATGCGAATGAATAACGTCACACGGGGGTGGTGTATCATGCCGTGGACATGGTGTGATTAGGCTTCACGCGGTATACCATGTGCTCATGAATAGCTTTCCACTTTCCACATATAGCTTTCTTCAAAAGAATGAATTTACAAATAGGAGTTTTATGGTGTATGGAAAAAATTACATTCCTTTATAGATTATTTCTAACCTTGTATTTGTAAGGATTTGAACCCTTACCACTTATATGGTGAGGTAATTTCCATACTACTATGCTACAAAGACATGGATCGGTGGACATGAAACTGGTTAAACTTAATTTTTCAGACATTCTTTTTTTTGTAGGAGAAAACATTAAGAAAAAGGTCATCATATCAATATCAACTTGAGTTTTTGGTGCACAAAAAGCAAAAAGATAAAGATGAAGCAAAGCCACAAAGGTACGAAGAGAATATAAAAGAGAAGCATGTACATGATCAATCTGTGAACGTTGGTGATAATCAATCTTCTGATACGCCATTTGATATAGAGGTTATAGGTCTTTCAAGAAAGAAAAAAGTCTATGAGTTTCACCACAATAAAGAAACCAAAAGTCTACTCCGCCAAACGACAGTTTCTTCGGCCACGAGTCAGCACGCATGTAACAACACTGCAAGTCCACACGAGTTTGAAACCCGTATAGAAAAGCTAGTCGTTGAGAAAGTTGCTTCACACATTGAAGCGCTTCGGGCCGAGATGAGTAAGAAGATGGAAGAACAAATGAAACAAATGTTTGAAATACTTCATAAAAGTAAAACAAACGGAAGTGGATCCAAGAGTGGGTTCTTTACATACACTCGCAAATCAAAAAAGTGATATAATCGTCAGCTAGTAATTAAGCTAGGCAATATCATGTCGTGGCTTCCAAATTAAGTAGGAATTTGTTCAGACAAATCAATTCACATTATGGTTTTCTTTTTTTGGGTTCTTATAACTTAAACTTATTGTAATTATCTTTGTTATATGTCATGGTGTAAAAGACATTGTTTGGAAAGTAGGCTGCTTGGTGGTACGTACGTATATATAGTCGATGCAAAGTAGAGGTTATTTTAGAAACCATCTTTGAGTTGAAGAATCTTAGGAAGCTCATGTGGCTCACAACAAACTCACATCATCCATTTCTATCTTTTTGTCTTATACCGAAAAAGAGTATAATAGTCATTATATCATCTTTTGTGACTTACATAATTGAAAATTCTAACATGACATGATTCCACCATAAGGGTGTGAATTTTCTACACGACCCGAAATACGAAACGAACCGAACCCGAAATTTCTAAGTATGGGTCTAGTATAAACGGGATCGGGTCAGCTTCGGGTCGGACCCGTAAACCTTTTTAGCTAAACGGGTAGTGTTCGGGTCAAACCCGTCGGGTTGGCAGTTTGACATGTTTAACCTATTTATTTAATATTTTGTACTTCTATATGTTTATATGTTATAAATTAAGATGTTATTATATTTATTATCAAAGTTCAAAACTTCAAAAGAGAAACTTACATAAGTTTATATGATTAAAATATAATTATTTTACGCACATGTTTAATTTTTGGTATAAAATTATAATTTTAGAGCATTAACATGTTTAAAAAAAAACTAAAAAATATAAAAATTCGGGTCAAACGCATCGTGTTCGGGTCAACCAGCTAATATTCGTGTCGTGTTCGGGTTAACGTGTCTCATATGATTTTCGGGTTCGGGTGGTGTTCGGCTTCGTGTAATTTTTTTCGGGTTCGGGTCGTGTTCGGGTTCGTGTTATTTTTTTCGGGTTCGCGTCGGATTGACCCGTCAACCCGCAAACATGACCTGTTTAGCACTCCTATGGCCCTATTCCACCCTCACGAAAGAGACTTAAATGTTTTTCTCTCTCTCTTCTCTTCTCTAATGTTTTATATATAATTAATAGTTTATCTCACTTACTTTATTAATATTTCAGTACAATTGTTTTTTCGTTTTTATACTTTAATAAAAATCTATAGAGATTTGTTTTTACTTTTATTTTTTCTCTACTATTTTTTTATTTTCTTTTTCGGTTTTTTAATTATCAGATATGAAATGTTACATATATAACTTTACTGGGTTTAATGTAAACAAGAAATTGACAAAATATATTTCATTAATTTCTAAGAAAACATTACAATCAACACTAAATGTAACAAAATGTTCCATACGAACCAAAATTTTAAAAAATATAACAACATAACAAAAAACATATAAAAGTTATTTACGCTTCCATTCTTGATAATCATTTTTAAGAGTACAATTCTTGACATAATAAATTAACATGAAAGAAATATAATTTTCAAATGGGGTTTGAAATTCAAAACTAATGAATAGCAATAGAAATAATAATAATAGTGAGAGTAAATGTAACCTGAAACAAAAATAATATACCTCCGAGAATCGTAGTATTTGAGGATTGATTTTCATATAGAGATCATATTGAAGATGATAGATACAAATCTATCCTTAATTGGGCTAACTCAATGATTTTGGGCCTAAATAACTTCAAACCCTAAGGCGCCTCTCCTATATATAGGGGAACCCTCCTCCTTATTACATGTTTCTCTTTCTCTTCCCCTATCTCACTTTACTTTATTACTCTCTATGAGTTCTTTACCATTAAATACTATACTATGTTGAGCGTCGGAGGGTGGTCCAGAGACTCCGGTCTCTAACCCCTTCTAACGTGTTTTCTCTGATGATCACAAAAAATGGATTCGGACATGGTTGGTCAAAGAATATTAGAGACCCAATTCGATTGGCACGACCCGGTCGTCCTTGGTTTCAACATATATATAGTATGAACCTTCCAATCTTCTATAGAAATAGGTTCTTCACTCCCATTAAGCATCTTAATAAGATAATTAAACTTCAAGATTCTAAATACATTTGCTTTTATATAATTTTATTGCTAACAATATCTCTGTTGCCTTCAGCAAATTTTTTCACCTTGTGAGCAACACCTGTCACGTAACGATGCTCAATAAGAAGCCCGATATATTCATCTATGTTTGTACTACTCACCGCAATATCATTCCCACAGAGACATAGCTCCACAAATTCAGTGGACTCGGAGTCTTTGATAAGATAAGCGAATGTTAATAAATTCATCTAGTGCATCCGGATACATACCCCGTATGTTTGTGCAACTCTTATTGATAAACTGGATCTCTATCTTTTATATCTTCCGAAGATATGTCACTGCCAGTTAGTTGAAAAAAAAAATGTCCGATCTAATTTAATACCAACTTGGGTTTCATACACCAACGCCAAGGCAATTACCCTACCCGTAAACCTTAAATATTCATAATGTAACAGGTCAGTAACCGATGTTGCAAATATAAAGAAATAGATAAGTTGGCCAGCAATAAAATATATATAGTATGAACCTTGCAATCTTCTATAGAAATAGGTTCTTCACTCCCATTGAGCATCTTAATAAGATAATTAAAGTTCAAGATTCTAAATACATTTGCTTTTGTATAATTTTATTGCTAACAATATCTCTATTGCCTTCAGCAAATTTTTTCACCTTGTGATCAACACCTGTCACGTAACGATGCTCAATAAGAAGCCCGATATATTCATCTATGTTTGTACTACTCACCACAATATCATTCCCACAGAGACATAGCTCCACAATTTCAGTGGACTCGGAGTCTTTGATAAGATAAGCGAATGTTAATAAATTCATCTAGTGCATCGAGATCCATACCCCGTATTTTTGTGCAACTCTTATTGATAAACTGGATCTCTATCTTTTATATCTTCCGAAGATATGTCACTGCCAGTTAGTTGCAAAAAAAAAATGTCCGATCTAATTTAATACCAACTTGGGTTTCATACACCAACGCCAAGGCAATTACCCTACCCGTAAACCTTAAATATTCATAATGTAACAAGTCAGTAACCGATGTTGCAAATATAAAGAAATAGATAAGTTGGCCAGCAATGAAATATATATAGTATGAACCTTCTAATCTTTTATAGAAATAGGTTCTTCACTCCCATTGAGCATCTTAATAAGATAATTAAACTTCAAGATTCTAAATACATTTGCTTTTGTATAATTTTATTGCTAACAATATCTCTATTGCATTCAGCAAATTTTTTCACCTTGTGAGCAACACTTGTCACGTAACGATGCTCAATAAGAAGCCCGATATATTCATCTATGTTTGTACTACTCACCGCAATATCATTCCCACAGAGATATAGCTCCACAATTTCAGTGGACTCGGAGTCTTTGATAAGATAAGTGAATGTTAATTAAATCATCTAGTGCATCCGGATCCATACCCCGCATTTTTATGCAACTCTTATTGATAAACTGGATCTCTATCTTTTATATCTTTCGAAGATATGTCACTGCCAGTTAGTTGCAAAAACAATGTCCGATCTAATTTAATACCAACTTGGGTTTTATACACCAACGCCAAAGCAATTACCCTACCCGTAACCTTAAATATTCATAATGTAACAGGTTAGTAACCGATGTTGCAAATATAAAGAAATAGATAAGTTGGCCAGCAATGAAATATAATATAACAAGAGTGATATCTCAGGCTGGTGAAAGTCAGTGTTGTTGCAAGAAGAAAAACCCATAAACTAAAACCACCCACATTGAGAAGTCAAATGTTAAAACGGCAATGATCGACGCTTGCCTGGATATGGCCATTAATGGTAGGATTTTGAAGAAGACGACCCAAGGCAAGAAAAACGTTAGAAGGCGGTGAAATCTCGAGAAGAACATTAGAAGACGTTGATATCTCCTTTATTACTAAGCAAACTCAACTTAAATTTCCGTTTTTGTTTCTTTAACCAAAATTAACTTGTATATTCGTTGTCTTAGTTTTAGAAGATTTTAATATACTATATAATCATATAGTGATTAAAATTTCAAAATATGAATTATCTAATAACCTCAAAAGTGTTTTTAACATTCTTTTTTTTACATACACTAGTTTTTAACTAACCTATACGAGCAACAGGACACTACAGATAAAGAAAACAACCAATTTATAAAATATCACACAGTTCGATATTAAAAAAAATCTATATTGTAACATTAATAACAAACCAGAGTAGAATAAAAATAAAAAAAAGGATATGAGCATTCAATACAATTCACGTAAAAATATTAAAAAACATGTTTTCATATATTTTAATAAATAACAATAAAGTTAACACAAAATCTAAGTCTCATTTAAAAAAATTATACTAAAATCAAAGCATAATAATAAAAAAAAAATTATACTAAAACCAAAGCCTAATGAAAAAAAGAAAAAAAAACGAAAATATATCCGCACATAATTACGTTTAACCATATGAAACATTAAAAGATACATGTTCATACATTTTAACACAAGGTAATGTAGTTGACACAATATTTAAGATTTTAAAAGTAACCATTCGTTTTTAACCAAACACTATTTATTAAACATAAAGATAAAATATAAATAAATAAATAAACCGAGCATTTTGGTATCGGGAATGAGAAGCTTATCTGAGAGCATCAATAGCACACGGTTTATTAAACAGAAAATAGAAATAAGAATAAGATAAGGAAAAAAAGCAAGTGAAAATGAAAGGAAAAAAATATGTACAGCCTATATTAGATTAAACAGAACTCTAAAAGAGTACAAAAGGAAAAAAAAATAAAAAATTTGGGATTCGAAAGAAAGAAGGACCTAACTTCAGGTTAACGTTATAAACAATACCTAACCACTGAGCTAAAAAGATTTTTATTTAATTAGCATCTATCTCTATCTACACTATTAAATACACGTTTTCAAGTTCACATATCATTCCACATAGAATTAGTGTAATTTTGTCAATTTTTTTAAATTAAAAAAATGATATAAAATAGGTAATCTCGCGGATCTGTTTAACCCGATTTGGATTCCATGGATATGTTTTAACCCATAAATAAAACCCCCAAGTTTAGACTCTTGTTCATTCCCAACCTACGTTTTTCTTACGTTTTCTCTTTGGCAATCGATTAGTGAGTCGACTTCTTCTTCCTTGCAACCAATTTCTCAAGGCAAGTATTCGTATTTAAATTTGTGTTTATGAAAAACGATTGAATTAATGTTTTTCTTCATGACATTCGATTTGTTCAGTGACTTTTTCTTCTCTCACATCCAATTTCTCATGACAATCAATTCAATGTTTTAATACTTTCGTTACTGAATCGATTATACCAAATCGATTATACCAATTTCTCATGACAATCAATTCAATGTTTTAATACTTTCGTTACTTAAATTCAATTAACAAAATGGCCTTTGACTAAGTCATTTACCAAAATGTCAGACCAATAGCATTGTGACCCATCAGTATTTTTTTGATATATTCGCCAGACTCATTCTCCATATCATATATTCATTCTCCATTCCATAAAATCACTCGCCATTTTGAATCATATTCTCCAACCCTATTCGCCATTTTTAACATTAAAATATTCAAAAAAATTTGTATTCTCCAACCATATTCGCCAAGTATGAGATATATTCGCCAGTATTGTTTTTTAATAAACTGGGTTTTAAACTTAAAATTCCATTTTTAAGAATTTAACTAATTTTAATTTAATGTTTATGTTAATTTATGATGTTTTCAAAGTACGTAATAAAAAAATTGAATTCTTTTTATGTATTATATATTTGCAGTATTTCAAGCCATTTACCAAAAGTTTTATATAAATCGACACAGAATGTAACTTAAAGTTGGATATTTTTAAATGCTTTTGACCTTTTTTTAACCTTTATATAATCTCTTTTAATGTTTTTCAGGTGTAACAATATTACGCTTTACACTTAAATATTAATTTATTTAATTTTTCAGGTGTAACATTATTACGTAATAGTGAGTGAATGGGTTTGTATTTTTTGAAATGTTAGATTTTCATTTTAAATGTTTGTTATATTAAATTTTATTTTAAAATTTATTATTTGAATGTGTTGGCATGAACAAATAATATTTGAAATTAGTTTAAAAGTTTAATAAGGTAAGTATTATTTGTAAAATTCTACCGGTTAAATTTATAAGTGAATGGGTTTGCACTTTTATAGATGTTTTTTTAAATGTATTTGATATGTTACGACGTCGTTCCCCGAGACGTTGGACTCTCATTGAAAGTTGTTGTCTATTCTGTTTTTTTTTTCTTAAATGAAAATTAAATGTTTATAAATTATAATTCTTTAAACTACAAGTTTGTTAATATTTTGATTAATTTATTATCAACTCAAAGAAGACACATAAAGAATGAAAAAGTGTAAGGGGTGAATGAATTTGGAGAATAGCGAGTTGGCTTGGTCAGACCTTTTGTTGGCTTTGTTCTCGATCAACTCTTCTCACCTTTCCTTTTCAGTAATAAGATGACGAGGGAGTCGGCATATGTAATTTGCATACATCTTGTAAGAACTAATGATTGTTTGAATCTTACGCTCCCACATATCCCTATCCTTCTTCTTCTTCTTATGACTTTCTGGTATGTTGTTACATAAAAACTTATACAGTCTATCCAGGTCGATTTTGGTTGAATTGTTTCAGATTTAATTCTTAAAGTTATAAAATTAAAGTTAAAATTTGAAGAGTGTGGTTCAAACTATAGTCTTGAGTTGCATAAAGTTATTACTAAATAACTTTCTTTTATAAATTTTACAAGTTTAAAAACTATTTCTTTTGAATTCGAACTCTTAAAAATTTTATATAATTACCAATACCTTCTCTCCAACTAGAAAACTCTATTTATTTGAACTCGTCTTTTTACTATATTTTTAACAAAGCACTTTACATATTATCTTCAACTTTCGTTACTTTTTAAGAGTTACGAAAAGTCCGATATGAGGCTTAATTGTTCTTTTCAGAAAATAACTCTGTTTTAAATAAAACTTAGGTTAAAATGTTCAGAAAAAAGTTTTATAAAGTACTGTGTATTTAGATTTTTTTAGAAAGTTGTTATATAAAAATTATTAAGTAAAAACATATTAAGAAGCTTAATTAATTAATTAGTTAAAAATTAAAAATTAAAATATAATAGTAGCTCATGTAGTATTCTCCATTCGCCAAAAACATTAAAGGTGGTATATTCGCCGGTGTCATTCGCTTATTTGAAAGTCAATGGCCATTTAAAAAAATTAGTGAGTCAATGGTTATTTTCTTAACTCAATTTTGGTCTAGGGTTATTTTGATAATTTTCCCTAAAGAATATATAGCAGAAGCATAGTTTTATCGATCAGTCAAATTGGTTGAATATACGTCCTTTCATTCCCAATCGGTTCTTTTGTACTCGATTGTTGTTTTATACTTAAGATTATCACCCATTTTCATATCCTACAAATTAATCATTTCAACCCCCTCAACTTTTAGCATCACACACAGCCCCCACACA
Source organism: Deinandra increscens subsp. villosa (assembly GCA_039602395.1). NCBI lineage: Eukaryota > Viridiplantae > Streptophyta > Magnoliopsida > Asterales > Asteraceae > Deinandra > Deinandra increscens. Next base: position 101,870,811 of record JBCNJP010000007.1, on the reverse strand, counting down.
TTTGGCTCCTCTTCTTCCTGTTTTATACTTAAGATTATCACCCATTTTCATATCCACCTCACTGCCATCTCACCATGAACCGGTCACCCGCAGTACTGACAGCTTCCAAACTCATCTGGTAAGTGTTTTATATGTAGTTTATAAACATCGTCTCAATCGATCTTTTTGTGTCAAGTTTGATAATATTAGAGAAATACATATAAAAGACTTTCTTAATTAACGAACTTAATTAATGGTAGTTGGGAATTTTTTTCTTTTTTCTTTTTTTTTTAGTTTAGGAACTGGGATTGGTGGAATATAATATTATAATTGGACCTTTTAGCTACAACTTTTCTAAATATTTGAAATATTACAACAATTATAGAAATATTATATAATTAGGTTAGTAATCCGTGTAGTACACTTGCTGAATATAGATTTATAATATTAGAGAAATACAAAGAAAAAGATAATGATCAAAAAATTTAAAAAGAGTAAATTGTGATTTTCGTCCCTGTGGTTTGCTCAAAATTGTCAATTCAGTCCAATAGTTTAAAAATTGCCAATTTCGTCCCCGTGGTTTGCAAAAATTGCCAATTCAGTCCAAAATCAGCAATTTCTGTGGACTGAATTGGCATTTTTTTGCAAAACCACCATGACGAAATTGGCAATTTTTATAATATTTTGGACTGAATTGGCAATTATTTCAAACCACAAGGACGAAATTGACAAATTTTAAATTATTGGACTGAATTGGCAATTCTAAACAAACCACAGGGATGAAAATAACAATTTACTCATTTAAAAATTATGATTGATATAAAATTTTTATTATATATTAAATAATAATAAAATACATTTAAGAAAGTTATTGTGTTTGATAAGTTTTTGATTACTTTCCATAAAAAGACTAAAGTTATTGAGTAAATTAAGCAAATCTATATTAACTTGATCAAAATTTTAAAATAAAATTTTAATTTTGATAAAATTGGTAACTAATCTTAACTGATGATTTACTAAATTGTTAATTCAATGTGAGCTTGACATGTGACGATGATTATGTGAACCCTTTATAAATGAGACATGTGACCAGGGGCGGAACTAGAAATTTTATTGAGGAGGTCCACAACTTTTTTTACGGAATCACTATTTACGTAACATTGACAACGATATAATAGTAAAATGGCTAAAATAAAGAAAAAAGAAAAAGTAATGCGTGAAAAAAAATGACAAATATATTGTAATGACAACGATATAATAGTAAAATGGCTAAAATAAAGAAAAAAGAAAAAGTAATGCATGAAAAAAAAATGACAAATATATTGTAATAATTTATTATAAAAATGGTCTAAGATGAATGTATTTGAAAAGAATGGACTATAATGAAAGTAATTAAAAAATATGGGAAACATGAAATACACCCATTTACTCTCCTTATTTATAGCACTAAATTAACCAAAAAATTGGGGGAAATGTTAAGCAATAGATTTGAACTTGCATCACTTCAAATTCCAACAAAGGTTCTTACCACTTGGCTAGTTAATCACTTTGTTTCATATTCACAAACTAAGTATTTATTAACTTTTCATCACTAAAAAAAATTATCAAAAAAACCGTTCACATTATTTCCACTTTACGTACGAGGTTCAGGGGGTCCACGGGGACCCCCTGGGCCCTTAACAAGTCCGCCCCTGCATGTGACACATATTTTATTGCTTTATTAGAATTATAAGATAAGATATAGTATAACTCATATGTAGTTTTAATTATTTTTACTAATTAAAATAGTAAAAATTGCTCTCGATTTTTCAAGTTCTACAATGAAACCAAAATAATTACTTGATTTCTTATATGGTGTTGTGTTAGTTGATCTCTGCAGCGGATTTATGAAGAGATGGGAGAGGGGAATGCCCCACTGAAACAAGAACAATACTATAAGAAAATATTCATTTTAAGAAATATAAAATAACTAGGCCTCCACCTACCAATGATCCCTAGCCCAATTGGCTAAGGGGAGGTACCCAAGACATTATAAAGGGGAGCTCTTGGGTTCAAGTCCCACTTGTAACAAAAAATAAATAAACGGGGGTTACAAGTTGGGTCAGGGGGTTTTCTCACCTATAGTGAGTTTCCTCCTGATGGGGATTGGAGATGATCGGGTGGGTGGGTAATACCCCCGTCAGTGATCCAAATTTGCCGTTCAAAAAAAAAAAAAAAAAAAAAAAACTAGGCCTCCACCTCTAATTTCCGTCAGGCCCCTGGTAAATTAAAATGATGTCTAAGGTTAAACTTGTATGTTTACGTTATAAACCTCCATTAAAATGGAGTTTGAAGAGTTTAATGTTGAATCAGAGAAAAATACGGTCTACTTGAAGAAGTATGCATTTATGACTAAAGAAGTAAAGATAGAGAAGAAATATTAGTTGTAGAAATGAGTAAGTACATTTAATACCTTGAAAAATAAGGCTAAAAGTTGATGGGTGATGTAGTATTTATATTTGTTTTTCTTCATTTTTATATGTATATATTTCTCTTAAATTTTAAGATTATTTTTTATGAGTATGTAAGAGCACTCGTAATTACTTTTATGAGTATGTAAGAGCACTCGTAATTACTTTTTCATCTCTATCCTTATAATTTAACTAAAAATCACCATTCATTATATTTAACTCTTGTTTTTCAAAAACCACTCACTTCCCATTTTTTATCCATGAAAGAAGGGAATGTGGTTAGTATATGATGTGGTATAGTATTTGGTAAATTTACCAATCTACTCTACTATACACATCTTAAATTTAAATTATAAATTTTAAAGATAAGGAGTGTTTTAAAGAATGGGATGAAGGAGTAATTTTGATATTTTTTTACCTTTACCCTAAAATATAAAGATAATAGGCATTATGCCAAAGGCATTGTGAATGCTCTAAGAACGAGAAAAGAAAATACACATCTTAAATTTAAATTATAAATTTTAAAGATAAGGAGTGTTTTAAAGAATGGGATGAAGGAGTAATTTTGATATTTTTTTACCTTTACCCTAAAATATAAAGATAATAGGCATTATGCCAAAGGCATTGTGAATGCTCTAAGAACGAGAAAAGAAAATACACATCTTAAATTTAAATTATAAATTTTAAAGATAAGGAGTGTTTTAAAGAATGGGATGAAGGAGTAATTTTGATATTTTTTTACCTTTACCCTAAAATATAAAGATAATAGGCATTATGCCAAAGGCATTGTGAATGCTCTAAGAACGAGAAAAGAAAATACACATCTTAAATTTAAATTATAAATTTTAAAGATAAGGAGTGTTTTAAAGAATGGGATGAAGGAGTAATTTTGATATTTTTTTACCTTTACCCTAAAATATAAAGATAATAGGCATTATGCCAAAGGCATTGTGAATGCTCTAAGAACGAGAAAAGAAAATACACATCTTAAATTTAAATTATAAATTTTAAAGATAAGGAGTGTTTTAAAGAATGGGATGAAGGAGTAATTTTGATATTTTATAAATTTTAAAGATAAGGAGTGTTTTAAAGAATGGGATGAAGGAGTAATTTTGATATTTTTTTACCTTTACCCTAAAATATAAAGATAATAGGCATTATGCCAAAGGCATTGTGAATGCTCTAAGAACGAGAAAAGAAAATACACATCTTAAATTTAAATTATAAATTTTAAAGATAAGGAGTGTTTTAAAGAATGGGATGAAGGAGTAATTTTGATATTTTTTTACCTTTACCCTAAAATATAAAGATAATAGGCATTATGCCAAAGGCATTGTGAATGCTCTAAGAAAGAGAAAAGAAAACAAGAAGCAAAATGTTTGTGAATGAGTTATAATAGACATAGAGATGAAAATGAAACATGATATGTTAACCAAATTTAGAACTTAAACTATATAACATTTAATTAGATTATAAACATGAGTATAAAGAACTACTCTCTTATGTGCGTAAACATATTATTATACTCTTGTACTTGTACAAATTTAAACCTGAATTCTAATGATTAACATCTTTTTGTAGGAGGAAAAAATAAATAAAAGAGAGCCACTAAATCCACACGAGGCGTTGGTTGGTAAAAAGCAACAAAGTAAGCACTCATCTACACAATGGCGAAGCTTAAAAGAAAACTCCGAGGGGGCGAGGCTAAAAAATTCTTTTGAGGAGGCGATACTCAATACATTCGAGGGGGCGATCCTCAATACATATAATGTTTTCTACATAAAATCGTAAACATCAGTGCTTCTGTTCAAAAAAACCGTAGGGGCGGTCGTCCCTCCGGGTCCCTTCTAAGATTCCCCCTTGCATCTACAACAAGCCATTTAACTCCATACGAGATTGAAGACCGTATTAAACAACTAGAGGTTCTTGTTGCACAAGTTCGTACCGAGATGAGTAACATGATCAAAGAACAACTGCAAGAAATGAGTCCTCGTAAAGCTAAAAGAAGTGGAAATGGATTAATCAAGGGTATGGTGAATGCATTCCGTGGGCGGACGTATTTGGGGCCCAGAGGGTCCACGGGGCCCTCCTCAACTTTTCCGACGATAAGCGGTGATCTGGTGACAGGAACAACAGGTTGGGCTGAAGATGGCGAGAATGAGTCTCTGGTTATTAGAAGTTGCAGGGATATAAAGAAGGAGAGTAGCTTAGTTGATGAAGAGGGTTTTTAGATTTAAAAACTATTTCCCAAAACCAATGTTGACAGTTTGTCCGGACGTGACTCAAAGAAGTTTGATACGTCATATCAAATCAGCAAAAGTAGTCAACCATGTCATATGTATATATATAATGCCGTTTGTAGAAATTGTCATATTTATGTTTAGTAAATTGAGAAATGTTTGAGGAATAACAAAAACTATGATATTATTTATATATTAGTAAGTTTTTTTTGAACGATGTTTAAAACAATCCTAAATCTTCAATACCTAAGTAACTATTTCTGAAACGCTATTGCAACCGTCCATATTGAATTTGACACTCAGGCTTAACTCAACCAAAAACACCATTAAGAAGTAAGCCCACCACTTAAAAAAAAAACCCTTGAGTTAGATTAATAAGTTCTCTTGGCCTAGTAGTCAAGGGGGATGTGGTAAGCTTTTGTCCTTACCTAGAATGTAAGGTTTCCAAAAATGGGTAAGGTACCGAAAATGTTAACTTTAAAAGGTAAGACTTTTTGCGTTATTTTGTACTTATCAAACTAAATCGCAATTTTTTTTCTTCTATATCAGTGTTCGAGAGTTTATTTTTGTGGACCCTCTAAAATATTATTCTAGTTCCGCCCCTGATTCCGTAGTAAATTATGAAAAGTTACAACTACCATAATGAGCTTTCAACCAAAATAATTAAAGGGATATTGTGGTTTCCTTTGTCTTGTCTGTTGTTCGAATTTGCGTCTCAGACAAATGTTACTTTGTTTATATGTTTATCTAAACAATAGTAAGGGGAGGGATCCTGCGAAAACACTATTTTTTTGTGAGAACTGCGTAAACAAATCTTAAAACCTACATAATTTTTTCATACGTTAATATTTTTTTAAAAAATTTGCACCAAAAGTCTTAAAATTATGTTATCTTTAATCCTATAAATGTTTTAAAAAACTTAACGCTTTTTTTTTATTTTTTTATTTTTTTGTGTGGTGCACATGTGCATCACAAAAAAAAACTTATACTTTTAGTATGAGTTAATATTTTATTTTTCTTAGTCGTACCATATGTCATATATTTTTATCATTTTTTTGCGTTTTTGTTGAATGATGCACATGTGCATCATACAAAAAAAAAAACGTTCATCCATGTGATATACATTAATAGGTTTAAAAATAAATTGCACCCTAAATCTTATAGTTGTGTTATCTTTAGATTTAAAGAAAAAAAAAACATTTTATAACTTTTTTTAATTATATGATGCACATGTGCATCACAGCGAAAAAAAAAACGTTCAATTTTTTTTGATATTTTGCTCCAGATTTAAAGATAACGTAATTCTAAGACTTTTGGCGTAAATTTTATGAAAAATCGTTAACGTATGAAAAAGTTACGTGAGTTTTAATATGTGTTTTCGCAGTTTTCACAAAAAAATGTGTTTTCGCAGGATCCTAATGCACAATAGTAATTATAACATGTATTTTCTTTTAACCATTTTGCAGTAATACCTTATTCCAATAGCTTCTGTAAGTAAAATTAATCGACGATTATTTCGGAATGTGTGTCATTAATTTGTATATTGCATCAATAGGGTCGGCTTGAAACAATGAGTCTAATCTTCTTAACAAAAACTAATCTTCTTAACAAAAACTATGAGTCTAGTTATTTATATAATGTGTACTAGTTAATAATAGTTATGTGTTCCTTCGTGTGTAAAGAAAACATCGCATTAACATACGTTTCTACCATCAAATTACCAGTTGTATATAGCCTACAAAGGCTCATCATATCCACCATGACACCTTCCATCAATTAATACTCAACTTTATTATAGATTTTCGCCTACCTCAAATATGTGCTTTCTTCATATTGCTTTTGTTAGTTTGTCCTTTTTGTGTGTGTTTATGTATATCTGATTTTGTTCTGTACTCTCTTTGTAATAAGGAAAATCCTGTTCATCCTCTGTTTAATTAGGTCTTATAGGAATACGGTTAGTTGTTTCATTCCAACATATGATCATTTTTATTGCTTCATTAGTTTTCCATGTGTTTAGGTTCATGGATGGGTTTAGAGTTTTATGCTTGCAAGGTTTATTTTTGGTTCATGTTATGCCTTTTTATTTGGCAGATGGGAATGTGTTAAGATTTAGACCTTCAGGAAAATCTACATCCACGAGCGGCCGGGTGGTAAAACTTGAAAGCTTAGAAATCAAATTTGTGATCTTTCAATCCCACTCTGATCGTCAATAACCACTGGATAAGTCATCGTGGTTTAGTGGCTTTTCATAAACATCAAGGATTGATATCAAATTTGATGGTTACAAGTGGTAGTAAGGTTGATCACAATAGTCAAAACATACATACACTTTTATATCATCACTTAAACTATAAATAGTTAAATGAGAAAGACTATTGATGGACTCTAACCCTATACTTATACATACACTCTTTCGGGACTTTTTCTAACAGAAAGTCGTTTTCTGAGGGCTATATCGTACTCGTTTGGCCATGTTTAATCCTAATCAATCTGCTATAGTTGCTATTAACCTTTAAGCATCATTAGTTATTATTATTATTCTTTTGAACAGTAAACTTTTCCACAAAATAATACAAACCTTGTACTTGTAAGGATTTGAACCCTCACCACTTACATGAAGGGAAAATTTAACACCATATATACCATTAGGCTACAAAGCCATGAGTAGCATCATAAGTTATTTATTTTGGGTTATTATGGAATAATTATCTTATTCTTTCATTCCATTGTTGTAACTAATTGTTGGTTATTAGGCTATCCGTAATGGGGCGTTATGGGGCAAAAAAAGAGCCTATAACGCCCTTGATAACGCCCCGCCCCACTACGCAGGGGCGTTATGGGGCGTTATCATGGAAAAAAAAGGGGGAGGGCGTTAGCCAGGTAACGCCGAGAAGGGGGATAAAAGCAATGATTATGGGGCGTTATGGGGGCTTTATCCACTACACCATAAAGCCCCATAAAGCCCCTTGCCCAGTCAGCGTCCACATGGCGCATAATGCCCCTTGTGGGGCTTTATGGGGCTTTAACCATTACACATAGCCTTACAAGTGGTTTGCAATTCAGTATCAAGAAAAATATCTCCTTTATTTACTTTCATAGACACACATTCGATTAGATGTCGAACATGGATAAGATGATGCAAGATGAATCCCTTAGAAACAGTTTAACAAAACACAATTATAAAAATGTATAACATGGATGAGAAAGTATGTAAGCAATTGTTTGAATGTGATTGCGAGTAAGTTTTTAAAGATTGAAACATGTTTGCACGAAGTTGAGTCACAAACCCTATTGTTTTTGGTTAATCGTGTTAGACTTAAATTAAGCATAAGTATTAGTATATATATTATAATTATGTGACAATAATATAAGTATATAACTATATAGAATAAACGGGTCAAAGAACCCAAAGTCAATGGTAGTTAGTTAAAGGCGGTTAGTGGCAGTTATGTTGCCTCCACCGACTTTGAGAATGTATAATCTCGACATATATGTATTGAAGTTTCTAAATTCTCTATTCCTATACGTAAATCCTATCTCCCTGTATTCATAGTAACTGTTTCTACCCAGAAATTCCTTCATGCCTAAACACAAATCCCGATCACCAAATACTAACCCCTCTGATCCAAAACAACAAATCGATCCAATTTCTCTAACAACACATCATACCACCAGTAATACAACACGTACATACGTACTTAAAAAAAATACAGTTCTTTACATAATGATAGCGTCATAAAAGTTGTAATAAATGAACATGAAAAAAAGATATATGTATCTTCAAATGGAACTTGAAATTCAAAACTAATCATAATAGAACATTTGGAACTTTCAGTTTCTAGGGTAGAGAGAGTTTCTCTTACGTCTTATCTGATACATAACTTCAAGTATCCCGCAGAAAATGTAGAATCCCATTACTGGAAGAATAGCTAAGTAGACTCCATACTTATCGCTCATTTTAAAATATAGAACGAGAAGGCTGAGAAAAAACGCCATGCCTAGGAATATTAAGGAGTGGACAAGCAAATAATGACCAGCAAGATACCAATATGGAATTCTTCTTAGGTCCATGCCATAATTTTGAGCGAAATTGACGAATAGGAAAACCCCGATTGAACTTGTAGACAAAATAAAGGAGATGACATCCATTATTACAAAAGCAATGAAATACTTGTTGCGGAGAAACTTAGGATATCCAGTCTTTTCTTCAAATCCACCAGGTACTGAATAAGCTACAGCAAATCCTATGGTGCATACAAGCGCAGCTACCACCATGGATATATTAATTCTTTCACTTAGCAACTTCATACCTTCTAAAAATAGATCCTTGTGACTCTCTATGAATAGTTCTTGTGGTGTTTGGCCTGCTGCATTCTTCAATTCCCTACAAGGAGGAGGGAGTAGGGATGGCAATGGGTCGGGTTTGGGACGGGTTTTGGTAATCCCGAACCCGAACCCGATTGAAATTTTTTTACCCAAACCCGACCCGAAACCCGTCGGGTATCTATCGGGTAATTACCCATTGGGTAACGGGTTATACCCACGGGTTTCGGGTATACCCATTAGTTTATTAAATACTTAAAAAACTAAGAAATGTAACTTTCTTGGTGTATACATCACAAAATAAGATATCACAAAAAGATTTTCATATCCAAAAAACTCAAAACAGATCCAACGTAAGAACAGTACATACCAAAATACATGCCCAAATAGTTTTTAAATATTATAGGTTCACAATCAAAACTAGTTCACTCTCCAAAAATATAAAAATATCCCAAAAAGATGTTCAATCTTCATGCAGCCATGTCATTCCTTGAAACCACATTCCTACAATTAACAAAAAAAATCATCAAATAAGCCACTTGTAACATAAGTACAATAAATTTATAAATTATAACCAACGTACTTTGTCACCATCATCATAGTCATACTCAATTGTTCTACAATATGCCTCAGATTCTTTTGAACAAGTTTCTGTATTACAAATAAACAAAAAACTTTAATTATCATAACTGAAACATTTTGTGCATATATGAAACAAAGTGGAATTACCTTTGATTTCATTTGTCAACCAACTTTGAGCACACATCAATGCCTCTAGTGTATTTGGATGAAGGCGGCTACGATGAGGACTTACCAATCTACCGCTTGTGCTAAAAGAAGATTCAGAGGCAACAGTTGATACAGGTATGGCTAAGACATCTCGAGCTATCCTTTGAAGTGTGGGGTACTTCATTCCATTGGTTTTCCACCAAGCTAGTATATCAAGATCGATATCTGGTGAACAAACTTTCTCTTCAAGGTAATGGTCTAATTCTAGTATGATACCTCCTGAAACACTTATATTAACTTTTAAATAGTGATCATGACATTTAGATTTTTAAAACTACAGCAACTTAAATAAACTAATTTATATGCTTTCATGACAACAAATAGCAACATTATTTACATTGACAAAAAAAATAGCAAGAAAAATAAATAATCATACCTGATGTATTCTTCTCAGCAACGTAAGATGAATAAGCATTGAACAATCCACTTCCACTCTTATGATTATGTGTAGTAGATCTACTATACTCTTGGTTCCTTGTATCCTCGGTCCCGTTTGTTTTGTATTCTTCGAACAGTTCATACATAAAACTTTTGTGTTTCTCAACTTCAGCATCTGCAGCTTCTTCGGAACCATATAGCAGCGGAAAAGAGAATTTCATTATTGACAACTTGTAACGGGGGTCAAGAATAGCTGCTACTCCCATAAATCCATGAATAACTGACCAATATTTATCATACTTTAAAATCATTTTGTCAGCCATATCCCTGATCACTTTCAACTTATCTAGACTCCAATTGTCCAAAGCAAATTTTATATCATATATCGACGTAAAAAACGTATTTGCTGTGGGATACTTTGTTCCAGAAAACAGCTCAGTCACATTAAAAAAGATCTCCAACTTATCACAGATATTAGAAGCCAATTCCCAGTCTTTATCTGTTGGCAAACAATTATATTGAGAATCACGTTGCTTAAGACGTTTGAAAACATCTTTGTAGATAATAGCAACATTCAACATTAAGTATGTTGAATTCCATCGGGTTTTACAATCAAGGGATAATCTCTTTGAACATGGAATAGCTAAATGGCGAGCTGCTTCTTCAAACTTTTCATATCTTTTTTGAGTTGCGGTCCAAAAACTAACACTATCCCTAATTCTCTCTACTCCATCGGCAATAACCGATAACCCATCTTGGACAATCAGATTAAGAATGTGCGCACAACACCGCATATGAAATAACTTTCCCCCCAAAATAAGATCACTTAAAGATAGTTTATCTAGTAACAAGTTGATCATAAGATCATTTGTTGTGCAATTATCAACGGTTATTGTGGATATTTTTCTATCTAAGTTCCAATCACATAATGTCTCATACAAAACAGTGGCAAGAACTTCAGCAGTATGTGGGCAAGGAACATAAATAAACCTAGTGTAAATGTTATAAACATTAGTTAAGACAATTAGATGGACAAGTTATATACAAATGACAACAATGTCATACCTCAGTATTCGACTTTGCATCTCCCAATTGTTATCGATGAAATGAGTGGTAATCGCCATAAATCCTTTTTTCTGATTGCTTGATGTCCACATGTCTGTAGTAATCGCGATTCTACTAGCATTCTTCTCCAGCATCCTTAATAAAGTATAAATTAGTATAAACATAAAAAAACAAAAATTCAATAAAAGAATTAAGTTGTACCTCATTGTCTTCTCCTTCTCATATTCAAAAATCTTCAATATATCTTTTTTCAGTGTATTTCGAGACGGGACTTTAAAAAAAGGTTGAAGCCCCGCCACAAACTTTCTAAACCCACGATGCTCAACTATGATTAAGTAAATGCTTTGTTCCATTTGTACCTTTTGCTGTTAACTTCTTAAAACAGTGACGACACTCAGCTTTGTCCTCCCCGTTTACTTTAAGTTTTTTAAAATGCTCCCATGCAGGTGAACTTAATTTTCTTTTGTTCCCCTGGTCAGCATCTTGATCTTGACCTTGTTCTTGTTCTTGTGAAATATTTGAGTTTGTTTGTTGATTATCTTGAGTCTGTTGACTACTATCAACATATGTTTGTGTATTAGAACTATCACAGCCAAGAACTTCTTCTCCTTCCATGTCTATGTTACCTAATATAGAAGATATAACACCCATAAAAAACAATACTGATTAAAAAATTTTAACATAGCCGATAACGAATTTAATCACTGAACCATTTCTAGAAGCAAGAAAAATTACAATTAATCTCTTATAAATGTATACGAATGATTTTAAATTTGATGTTACAATTCTGGTCAAAAGGGGTTCTTGATTCAAAACTCCACCTCACAAATGTGATTTGTTATTTACATATGAAAAAAAAAACAAAGCAGAAATACTATAAAGATTAAAACAAAACAGGGGATTCTCATTATTTACTCATTATAGTTGAACACTATATTTACTCAAAACTCAAAATTTGTATACCCGTTAATCAACACAAACGTGTTAAAATTTAACTAAACTCTTATGCATAAAGATTAAAACAAAACAAGGGATTCTCATTATAGGGGACTCTCACCAGACATTGGTTTTTCTAAAAGATTGGAGCTAATCATAAACATCTACTTAAAAACAAGTGAAGAAAACATACCTTAAAATAAAGGAAAATTGTGAATGCTCGTTGTCTGAACTCTAAAGAAGAAGTCAAGAAGATGATTTTTCTCCTCAAGAAGAAGATGAGTAGATATATTGGTGATCGATGGAAGCTTATAATCATTTTGTTTTTTGGGGAATATGTGAGCGTGCAATTAGGTTAGGCTATATCATTAAATGATTTGCAAGAAACAAGGACTTCTTTACGGCTTTACTAATGAGAATCGCAGGGATAATCTCTTATTATTAATAGATTAATATAGGAAGAATATATATATAATATATAAAATTATTATGGGTATTTAGCGGGTAAACGGGTAATATATATCGGGTAATCGGGTCGGGTATACGGGTAATATATATCGGGTAATCGGGTCGGGTAAACGGGTAAATATATCAATCCCGAACTCGAACCCGAACCCGCAAATTTTTTTTTTTGTACCCATACCCGAACCCGAACCCGAGAACCCGGGTTTTTGCCCGACCCAAATGTTGCGGGTTTCGGGTTTACCCATCGGGTCTGGGTTTTTCTGCCATCCCTAGGAGGGAGTATATACGCTACATCCTACAATGCATATCATGTATATAAAAGTATCATATGATCAGCTGAGACTAAATGAGTTTGCAAGCTTCAAGGGTTCTTTAAAATTATCGATTAAACAAGAAAACCTCTAATTATTTCATATATCTAATTTTCTTTATAAATTAGATAAAGCAAGGAAATGTGATTAACAACCTATATGTGAAAGTTTAAACATTATGATGTACCTGGTACAATGAAAGTACATTATTCATTTGAAGAGGAGTAGTCACCATGTCCCTAAAACCATTTTTCTCTGCACTCATTCCAGCTAAATGCAGAATATTATTGCCTTGTTGGTCTGTCATACTAGTTATTAGATCCTTCATCGTCCCAGTCTCGTATAAAAGATTGTAGATCTCGCGATGACGATGAGAAACAGAGATATGAAAGATAGTATGTCCATCTTCGTTTCTCTTCAATACAAGATCAGGATACTCACGAATCAGCTCAACCAAAAACCGTAGGTTGTTCATTTTTGCAGCAAAAAATAGAATTTGAGAAGGGTATGTTTCCTTCCCATCTTTCTCGATCATTGGGCCTCTGAGTATATTATCAATATCATCTTTTTTCTTTTCCATTATCCTTTTCCAAAGTAATCGTAGTAATGGTGTGGCATTAGTTTTCTTTGACGGTGGTCTCACCGAAGCTGCAAGTAATGAACAATATTCCAGTTTACACAACATATAATATGTTTGAAGGCTGCATATCACAAAAGGTATATCACTAGAAAAATGTTGAATGTTCATTGAGGATGCTTACATAATGTGATATTATTGTAAATAGGCCACCTTCCAAAACGATCAAACACGTGAGGCTTTCGAGCCAATTCCAGCAGTATACCCCGTACATGTTTATCTTGAGGAAGTTCTTTGTTGTCCTTCAATATGCGTAGTGCGACATCTACAAAAGATTTGAAAATCACTTGATTGAGTAGAAATATTTATAAAGATGCAATTAAAATCAAGAACAGATTTGTGACCCTTAGAACACGATATTAATAAATTATAAGGAATCCTTACATACCAAAGATATCAGCTTGGATGCATTTCATCAAAACCCCATCCATGGAATCATCAGTCCAAGAGTCACGTATTGTTCTATCAAGCATGAGCTGATCATAGAGAAAAGTCACCACATGCCGCTTTCCATGAAAAGCAGCCAGATAGAGTGGCACCATGTTCTTACTACCGCGAATGTTAAGCAGTGCTGGATTCTTCTTAAACATAATTTTAATTACACCAACATTTCCTGAGATAGCTGCTATACAGAAGGCTGTATTGCCATCTCTGTTCTGCAGTTCCAAGTCAACCTTACTCATCATGTCCACAAGATATCTGACAAATTTCTCGTTGTGTCCCGCCGCTGAAACGTGCAGCGGCGTTTCCTTATTTTCGTTGATACTATAGTTTACATAATTTGGATGATCCTCAAGGATGTTTCTTACTGCTTTCAAATCACTTGCCATTGATGCTCTGAAGAGAGGAACAGCAATATTGAGGTAGTCTTTTCTTCTCCCCACTATGAATGTAAGTAAATCCAAGGTGACTTAACGTTGTATACAATTATGAAGGTTATAAGTTGAGTACTAATTAACAACTAACTAATATCATATTTCTAAGGGATAATAATTTCACCAAAAGATATGCAGGCATCATCATGATTCCTTGTATAATTAATTGCACTTACCATCAAATAGATCTTCGCAAGGATGATTGTATGTAAACGTTTGTAGTTCTTGTACGAGAAGGGTTATAGGGGTCTCCATCGCCTCAGCAGGTTGCTTGTTTCCCTGCACAATATTTACACCAATGGCAACTAGAGAATTTTTTTTTTATTCATAAAATAGTTTAATTAAAAAAAAAAGGAGTAAACTACATCGATGTGGTTAGTTTAAAATCATGCATTTGATGTGTAAGATACTGATATGATGGAGAGGATATGATGCAGCAAGTATTAGAGATGAGACCTGCAACCTACCAGAAGCGTATGAGCACGATCAGAAGAGCAGCAGTTGAGGAAAACTCTGTGAATGTAACAGGCGATTAGGGAGTTTTTGAGGAGAGATTGTTGTGTTGTGATTTTCAAACAGAGCAGCAGCGTAATATATAGAGAGGATTGTGAACCGAGGGGTGTTCACACTGTCCAAACTGTTGCTAACGGTTCGATTCGGTTTCAAAGTTCTAAGGATGGGCGGTATGGGAGCTCGGGTACCTCGGTTTCGCGGCTATGGATCGGCTACCACCCCCTCTCTCGGTTAGCTTCATCGGGTAGTGAGGGGTTTGATTTTTTGGCTACTAAAAACCGGTGGAACCCAATCCACATGCAATGTTTTTTCGACCGTTAAGTTGCAACGCGGTCTGATGACTGTTATTTTCTTCTTCTTCTTCTTTTAATTTATTCATTTTAAACACCAATATATCCTCACATTTACACAATTTTTTCTCCCACTTTCATCCATTTTCTATATATTTTTATATCTTAATTTTGTATATCTTCTATATCAAACGTTTCAGTTTTTCAATAGTAATAGACCATAACGAACAGTTGTTGCAGTTTTATTAGAATTTTCAAACCCTATAAAACCAAACCAAACCATACAAATTATTTCTATTTGATTTTTCGTTTATTTTAGGTTACATATATTTAATTTTTAAGGTAAACTAAGATATTCGTCTCTGTGGTTTGCACGACTTTTTTCTTTCATCCCTCGGTTTCATTTGGCTAATTCGGCTTCGCAGCATGCGAAAATCTCAAAATTCGAAGGAAAAAAACCCTAATTTTATTCTTATAAAATGAGGAACCATTACAAACACTAGAGACTTCTGTCAACTGTCAAGTTGAGAGCTTTAGATGATTTTGTTAGTTTTTCGGATATTTTTACGACGTCTATAATGTACACTGTCTAGTAGTTGGTATGCCTGTCTGCAGTTCTACTTTGAATTGAAGATGTTGTGTTTGCATTTCAAAGAAGTACAACATGGAAGTCAGCACCAAAAGAACTCTTCTTCCTCAAGAACTCGAGTTCATCTGGTCCTTGTATTTATCCAAACAACTAACTATTCCATAACAACTTGGCATAACCGGAACAACTTTGATCTTCAATCTTCATCTGGAGCAATTGATCAACCTGAACAACTTGTATCCTGAAGAACTATCTTTATCAACTTACTTAGCCAAATTTAAAGTGTCATCAAGAGGAATAATCCTTACAATTACAAATCATGGTAACCAAAATAGTAATTTACTTAAAAGAAAGACTAAAAAACACTAGTTTGGTTATGTTTTATGAAACTTGTTAAATATGATGCTATTTGTACCCCTCCTAATAACTTGTCGCACCACTTTTAAAAAAAAAAATTAATAAAACCTATCGTTATATCTTATACAAATATTTTTAAATATGTTTATGCAAAAAGATTATAACTCTTTCTCTATAAAACGAAATATATATTTAAAAGTGAGAAGTGTCGAAGAAATTTAACATAAGATTACAACTTATAGATCAAAGAAGGTAAAAGTCTTGAAGAATTAAAAAAAAAATTGAAAGGTCTCGAAGTAATAAAAAAAGAAAGAGTGAGAAGTCTTGAAGAAATTTTTTAAAAAAAAGGTGAAAAGTCCTGATGAAGTTATAAAAAATGTGAAAAGTCGCTCTCGAAGAAATTAAAAAAAATAAAAAATTTAAAAAACTCTATAGATTTTGTTTATATCTGATTGAACCGGTCGCGCGTAAAGGATTTTGTTAATTTAATAAGTTCCTCAAGTTTGGAGTGGTTTGTATGTTGCAACTTGCAAGTCTAGGGGTTTGGTTTGTATGGTGATGTTTTTGTCTTCTCTAGCTTCTTACCAGTGGGCTCTTAATATAATAAATATTCCAAAATAAAATAAGTTCGTCCAGCTTAGAATGGACTCGATGGAGTATTATATCCTTCATAGTTATTTTCATTCACAAAGATATATATTATCTAATCAAACTTTGGTCACAAATTCAAGATTCCTTAATGGGGTTGGGTTTCATATAAAAAATTTGCGATTAGGTTAAGTGTAATACTCTTAGCGTACACCATGGTGAGGGTGAGCTGGACGCGGCCAACACTAGGAAGCGCCATCGCAACGCCGCACTTCCGAGACTACCGCAGCCACCAAACACCGCGCGGTGAAGGTTCTTATATTTTCTTCTAGCTTTTGATCGTTGGAGAGGGTCCCACCCCCTATTGATGGCTATTTTCAAGGTTTTTTTTTCTTTTTTTTTAATTTAACTAAAAACCCTATATATTTACCACAATTCTCACTTATATTTTTACACCTTATCTCTTCATCTTCATTATACAAAATCACTTTCTCAAATTCTTTCAAGATGTCGGTTCTGTCGGTTCCTCTACCATGGACTCCCGAAAGAAGAACTCAAGCTGGCGCAAACTTGGTTAGACACTATAAAGACCTCAGCAACCCTTGTCAACAAACTAGAAATGACTTCACACTTCAACCGGTGTGGGAGTTGCTCAAACGAAACGATATGTTTACTCGACCTCTAGTTATGGTTGAACCTCCTGCTTCAATCTCCTGCTCCGGTTCAACCTTCGCCTTCGGTTCAACCTCTAGTAAACCCCTAAGTGGATGACCTTTGGAAGGACGAAGCATTCTGGATTTGGGCATTTGATTACTGGTTATCCGAGAACCCACGGGTAGAGCCACTTGAATACTATTACGATCTAGACGATGAAGTCCATCTTGAGAACGAAGAAGAACCGGTCGATGAAGAACGACTGGAGGATGAGGAAACGCTTCACTAATCTATGGAAGGAGGAAGCACTCAGAACAGAACGAAGATCACCTCATCGATTGACGATTACGATTCAGATTTTGATTTATGGTATTAGGTGTAGTATTTTACTTTTTAATAAATAAGGTTTTATTTTAGGAAATGTACTTTTGTTTATGTTTTAGGAAATGTATATTATTAGGAAATGTAAAATTATTTGTCTTAAATTAATTATTAAATACTTATGTTTTATTATTAAATTTAATTGTGTGAATAATATAATATTATAAATAAAAGGTGTGAGGTTGTAATCAAAATTAAATAAAACTAAAACCTCTAAGTTGGGTGATCTTTGAGTACGTTCCATGCTGAACAGTGTGAATATTATGTCGATATATTTATTTACTTATAAAAGTTTCATTGTCGTGTAGTCATTTTTATACTTTTGAAGTTTAGTAAGTAAAGAAAATTAAAAACAGCTATATATAGGCATCATGGAAACTTAAAGGTAAAAGATTAAAAAAAGAAAATTAAAAATAATTAACGTCCGTCGACGACAGTCGTCA
Organism: Deinandra increscens subsp. villosa; assembly: GCA_039602395.1. Taxonomy (NCBI): domain Eukaryota; kingdom Viridiplantae; phylum Streptophyta; class Magnoliopsida; order Asterales; family Asteraceae; genus Deinandra; species Deinandra increscens. The sequence goes on along the minus strand of JBCNJP010000007.1, from coordinate 101,852,548 downwards.
TGTAAGTCAACGCCCATGTTTGGGCAGGTCAACGACCGTAATGGTCAACGACCTAATGATCCGGTCAACGCCCTAAAAATAAAGTAAAAAATTAATAAAGTCGCTGACGACCGTGGACAAGGTTGTCAGTGGTGGCAGACGGTCGCCGGCGACTATCTCAGGTGATACAGTCGTTGTCGGCCGTGTATGGTCGTTGTCGGAGGAGAAGTAGGGTCGCCGACGACCATTGCTTATACACGTGTCGTGGGCTCGTTGGGTATGCCAGGACGGTCGTCCAGACAACCTACGACGGTCGTCGACGACCGTCAGGGGGGGGCTAAATGGAGGGCGACGACTTTCAAGGGGCTATTTTGGGGACAAAATGGTCAACGGTGGCCATTTTCGTCCTTTTCCCTAAAAATAATACAAATGTTATACTTGCAAGGATTTGAACCCTCACCACTTACATGAAGGGAGAAATTAATATCATATACACCACTATGCTACAAGGCCATGAGTAGCATCATTAGTTATTTATTTTGAGTTATTATGGAGTAATTATCTTATTCTTTCATTCCATTGTTGTAACTAATTATTGGTTGTTACAAGTGGTTTGCAATTCGGAATCAAGAAAAATATCTCCGTTATTTACTTTCATATATACACACACATTCAATTAGATGTCGAACATGGATAAGATGATGCAAGATGAATCCCTGGGGAACAGTTTAACAAAACACAATTACAAAATGTAGAACTTGATGAGAAAGTATGTAAGCAAGTGTTTGAATGTGATTGCGAGTAAGTTTTTAAAGATTGAAACATGTTTGCAAGGAGTTGAGTCACAAACCCTATATATTGTTTTTATGTTGATCGATCCAATTTCTCCAACAACAACACATCATATATACCACCAGTAATACAACACATACATACGAACTTAAAAAAACATATAGTTCTTGACTTAATGATATGATAGACGTCATCAAGGTCGTAATAAATGAACATGAAAGAAAGATATATGTATCTTCAAATGGAACTCGAAATTCAAAACTAATCATATTCATAATAGAACATTCGGAAGTTTCAGTTTCTAGGGTAGGGTAGAGCGTATGTTTTCTTTTCTGTCGGAAGAGATACCTGTCTCCATAACTTGCTCTTATAAGGTCTTATCAGATACATAACATTAATTATCCCGGCGTAAATGTAGAATCCCATTACTGGAAGAATAGCTATGTAGACTCCATACTTATCGCTCATTTTAAAATATAGAATGAGAAGGCTGAGAGAAAACGCCATCCCTAGGAATATTATTGAGTGGACAAGCAAAAGGTGACCAGCAAGATAGCAATGTGGAATTGATTCCTAGGTAAAATTCGGAAATTTTGAGCGATAATTGATGAATAGGAAAACCACGATTGAACTTGTAGACAAAATAAAGGAGATGGCATCCATTATTACAAAAGCAATGAAATACTTGTTGTGGAGAAACTTAGGATATCCAGTCTTTTCATCAAATCCACCAGGTATTGAATAAGCTACTAACAAATCCTATGGTGCATACAAGCGCAGCTACCACCATCGATATATTAATTGTATTCATTTAGCAACTTCATACCTTCCGAAAAGATATCCTTGTGACTCTCTATGAATAGTTCTTGTGGTGTTTGGCCGGCTGCATTCTTCAATTCCCTACAAGGAGGAGGGAGTATATCCGCTACTTCCTACAATGCAATGCATATGTATATAAAAGTATCAATAAGATCAGCTGATCAGACTAAATGAGTTTGCAATTAAGCTTCAAGGATCTCTAAAATTATCGATTAAACAAGAAATTAAACCTCTAATTATTTCATATATAATTTTCTTTATAGTTAAATTAGATAAAGTAAGGAAAGATGATTAACAACCTATATGTGAAAGCTTTGAACTTTATGATGTACCTTGTACCATAAAAGTTCATTAGCTCATTTGAAGAGGAGTAGTCACCATGTCCTCCAAACCATTTTTCTCTCGAACTCTTTCCAACTAAATGCAGAATATTATTGCCTTGTTGGTCTGTCATACTAGTTATCAGATCCTTCATTGACCCAGTCTCATATAACAGTTGGAAGATCTTGTAATGACGATGAGAAACAGAGATATGAAAGATAGTATGTCCATCTTCATTTCTCTTCAATACAAGATCAGGATATTCACGAATCAGCTCAACCAAAAACCGTAGGTTGTTCATTTTTGCAGCAATAAATAGAATTTGAGAAGGGTATGTTTCCTTTCCATCTTTCTCAATCATCGGGCCTCTGAGTATGTTATCAATAACATCCTTCGGCTTTTCCATTATCCTTTTCCAAAGTAATGGTAGTAGTAGTGTGGCATTAGCTTTCTTTGACGGTGGCGTCACCGAAGCTGCAAGTAATCAACAGTATTAATCCAGTTTACACAAAAGAGTATAATCACTAAAAAAGAGATGTTGAAATGTAATCGTTCATTGAAGGATGCTTACATAATGTGATATGATTGTAAGTAGGCCACCTTCCAAAACGATCAAACACGTGAGGCTTTCGAGCCAATTCCAGCAGTATACCCCAGTACATGTTTATCTTGAGGAAGTTCTTTGTTGTCCTTCAATATGTGTAGTGCAACATCTACAAAAGGTTTGAAAATCACTTGATTGAGCAGAAATATTTATGAAGATGCAATTAAAATCAAGAACATATTTGTGAACCTTAGAACACGATATAAATATAATTGATAAGAAATCATTGCATACCGAAGATATTAGCTTGGATGCATTTCATCAAAACCTCATCCATTGAATCATCTGTCCAAGAGTCACGCATCGTTCTATCAAGCATGAGCTGATCATAGAGAAAAGTCACCACTTGCCGGTTTCCATGAAAAGCAGCCAAATAGAGTGGCGTCATGTTCTTACTACCGCGAATATAAGCAATGCCGGATTCTTCTTAAACATAATTTCAATTACACCAACTTTTCCTGAGATAGCTGCTACACAGAAGGCTGTATTGCCATTTCTGTTCTGCAGTTCCAAGTCAACCTTACTCATCATGTCCACAAGATAACTCACAAATTTGTCGCTGCGTCCTGCCGCTGCACGTCCCGCCACTGCAACGTGCAGCGGCGTTTCCTTATTTTCGTTGATACTATAGTTTACATAATTTGGATGATCCTCAAGGATGTTTCTAGCAGCTTTCAAATCTCCTGTAATTGATGCTCTGTAGAGAGGAACAACAATATCAAGGTAGTCTTTTCTTCTTCCTCCTATGAATGTAAATCCATGTTTACTTAAGTTAACATTCTATACTGTTATGAAGGTTAGTTGAGTACTAACAACTTACCATCAAATAGATCTTCGCAAGGATGATTGTATGTTGACACATGTAGTTCTTGCACGGGAAGGGTTATATGGGTCTCCATTGCCTTAGAGGTTGCTTGTTTCCCTGCACAACATTCATACCAATTGCAACTAGAGAAATTGTTTTTGATTTATAAAATATTTTAATTAAAAAAAGGAGTAAGTTACATTGATGTGGTTAGTTAAAAATCATGGATTTGATCCTCACTTTTGGGATTGGCCCTTATTCTTTATTTTCTTTCCTTATTATCCAAAAGTAACATGGGCTTTCAAATCATTAATATATCACTAATACAAGGATGTTAATATAATTTAGTAGCTAGGGTGTTTATTTTAATTAGAGTTAGTTTCTCCCTTTAACTGTCTTCTTCATAGTTCATAGCTATTTCTTGGATATATAGTGATTGCCAACACTTTTAGAAATTGCATATTCACAAAAATTTAAAAAAATTTTAAAAAATAACAAAACAGTTGAGCTCCATGGCAATATTATTGTTAAAGTGTATGTTAGAAGTATTTTAGGGCATGTTTGGGATTGCTTATAAAAACTGCTTATAGCTTTTGGAGGAGGCAAAAAGACACAAAATACCCCTCCAAAAGCTAATAAGTCATAACATTATGGCTTTTTGCTGCTTTTGGAGGGGTATTTTTGTCTTTTTGTCTCCTCCAAAAGCCATAAGCAGTTTTTATAAGCAATCCCAAACATGCCCTTAATTAAGAATTAATCATAAGTTTATTGTATTATTAGTTATACCCTATGTTTAATTATTAATTTGTGAAAGGGTGTGAACCATCACAATGGTTCATGGCAACCCTTCAATATGTATATATATGTGTATTGTAAACCTTAAAACTTGTTGGGTGTATCAAAATTTGAAGAACAATTCCTGCAACTATGTGTTTATCCTATCAAGTTCTTGATGTAATCGGACCTGCGGATCTATCGATGTTCTACAAATGCTTCAATTCTTTGATTTAATTGTATGTTATAATATTAAATTAAAATAGCAGTTTTTAATTAATAATTAAAGATCGAGTAAACTGTACATGAAAATGACTTTAATTATAAATTATAACATTTTGAAATTCTGCAGATTTTGATATATGTGGACGTGGTGCATGCCACTGCATGGACTTTGGCATCTAATTTCAATATAAACATCTTTATATTTATAAAAGAAATGTAACAGAGCAAAAGAAATTATGCATCAAAGAAATATCACGAAAGCAAAATAAATGTTACTATATTGATAGAGCGGGGAGAACTCTAGTACCCGAAAGTGTACTTGACTTACTTATAAGAAGAATGAATATGAAGCTGAAATATGAAAGAACAGTACTTGAGATTTTAGGGAGAAAAGCTAGTGTGTTGCTCGGTGTAATTTCCTCAACGTACATGGTTTCTATTTATAGTGGAAACCCTAAAACTAAAATACTGAAATCATAAATGAAATGAGTCAAATGAATTAAACGTGTTTTAGTTATGGGTATTTTCATCAAAAGCTTCCATGCACTCAAATAATATGAACACAAATTGTTTTCTCATAGAAATTTATCATTTTCTCTTGTTTCTTTCTCACGAAACACAAGGGACCCGATGCGTACAATCATTGATTTTGTACCCTTTTCTCTTTTAAAAAAATAGAAAAAAAATAAAGAATAAAAGAGTAGGGTTCTTTTAGCTCACGTGTTAGAGGTTTTGTCCTCTTAATTGAGGTGTCGGGTTCAAACTCTAACAATGATGTATTTTGGTTATTTAGTTATTTAGGAGTATAAGCATAATAAATTCATCGTCTGTTAATAACAGTTTATTTATTATTCCATTGATTGAACCCATGACCTCCAGGTAATACAAAGCCTTACCACCTCCCCCTTGACCACCAGGACAAGGGATCATTGGCATTATTCCATTTAAATTACATCTTTTAATAGCAGTTTATTTATTATTCCATTTAAATTATTTAAGGTTTAACTTTCTTTTAAGGTTTATTTATTATTCCACTTAAATTATTTAAGGTTTAACTTTCTTTTAAGGTTTATTTATTATTCCATTTAAATTATATCATAAAAAGCTACCTACTTTTGTATTTATCTTTGTTTTCGTAAATGGACCCATCTTTCTACGAGGACGACCACAAAAATTCTTTAATTTCACTGTTGTATGCCATGTAGCTTTTTTTCCACGAAGCTTTCAGTTTCTTCTTTTCCACAAAAGAGAGGACCCGATGATAATTATTTCAAATGCCCTGTACATGAACCTTTTCTTTTTCTTTTAGAAAACGAGAAAAATTAAAAATAAATAAACGACTAGGTTCATTACTACTTTTTAGTGACATTGAATGTGGCACTATTTCTTCAACATGACTAGGGGCTGTTTGGTTCGTCTTTCTCATTAAGCAACAAATGAATAAGATGTTGTATGGTAAAGACGATATTGTCTTTTTCATACAGCAATAAATCTGGGGCATGATGAAACAGACAAAAATGTCTTTTTCGGTCAGACAATTTCCATTCAGACATTCGAACCAAACAACACCATATGACAAAAATGTCTTATTCGATCAGATTAAGCAAAAAATAAGCTGAACCAAACAGGACCCTAAATACATACCACTTTGGTACAAATAAATTCCTAAAGCCAAGAGGCCGCCAAATGGCCCCTAACATATATAATGTTTGTGATTATACTCGCAAACTACGTACTCTTAGCCTAGTTATACCATCTGTTTATCCATCAAACTCACGCATGTTCGAGTCCCATAAAATAAGCATTAGATGACTCGGTTTACAGATTCGTGAGGTGGTAAATAAAAAATATCAATCAATTACTAACATATATAGTAACATGCTAAGAGTGGGGACTTGGCTAGCTTTTTAGGACAATCTGCCTTACAACTGGCACGATGGCATTTTCTCCAAGACAAAACAACACATACAAAGTGACAAAGGTAAAGTAGAAGAGCACTATAGAAATTATTATTTTTGAGACACGAAAACATGGTTGGTATAAGTGTCAAAATCAGTTAGTAAAGTCTTCTTTGTTATTCATGATGAAACGAAAAGAGTAAATAAATACTTTAGCGACATATCTTGGTCACTATATCTTAGGTTTACGGAGAAAACCTATAAGTTTTTAAATGGGAAGCATGCTTGCGTCGATCTTACAGGGGTTTCTCCTCTTGTGCGGCTGAGGGCCAGTATCTTCAAGGCTGGTCAAGCGGCTTCCAGGGCGGCTGCTGAGAAGGTGAACAAACACGAGAAAGCGTGTATTGAAAATCAACATGTGTTTGTTCCCTTCTTGTTTGATACCTTCGGTCATCTTGAATCGGAGGTGGTGGCCACGCTGAAACGGATCCAAAGAGTCATACACGGGAATAGTGCAACCTCTAGAATGAATAACTTTGTCTTTATACGTCTAGATTTTGCTATTAAAAAAGGACTGACGGTGCAGCTTGTTACCCGTCTTCCCGACATGACGACCTGATGTCATGTGTATTTTCCTTTTAGGTTGTACTTGTTAGTTATATATCTAAACCCAAATTCAAATTCTTTGTTTAAAAAAAATAGGTAAATGGAATATGAAACGGAAATTAAATGCAATTAAGAACTCAATAATCTGGAGCAATTTTCTAGTTTTTCTTCTTCATTCTTTTATTTCCTAAAAAAAACAGCTTAAATACTAGAACAATTATGTAATTACTGAAATCTAAAAAGTAGGAAAAATAGGAGCAACTCAAAACATGGAAATCAAGAACAAGACTCAGTCTCAAGCTAGCACATGCAAAAAACGTGGGTTTGTGCTTTTCCTCCAAGCGAGCTAATCCAATAATCTGTCTGGTAATTTGGTGATCCTATTGGGCCTGCTATATGGGCCGGACGGTTCTTGGTATCATTGAGCTAGCCTTTAGGTAACCATGGGTTGAGGTCTAGTCCGTATCACTATATATTCAAAAGTTTTATCAACTCAATACTCTAGTGGTCTTCTAGCGATAAAAATTTAGGGGTGAGCAAGGTTCGGTTTGGATCGGTTCGGTTTTTTACTCGAACCAAACCGAAACTGAAGTTTTCAGTTCCTAAGAAAAAAACCGTTCGATTTCGTTTTTTTTTGTTCGGTTTTCAGTTTTTTTCCGGTTTTGGTTCGGTTTCGGGTTTTTTTTTGTAATATGTTGTTAATATAATTCGAAATTTAATTGTCTAATCTTAAAAGATAAATAAATAATAGTAAAACACAAGTACCGTTATAACTACTGAATTAAAAAAAAAATAGTCACGTGAAGCGTGTGACCATACAAAATACGAAGTGACTTTAAATTTAAAATCTTTTAAAACTAAAGATATTGACCTAAAGTATTAAGTGTTAACTTAAAATATAAATTAAGGGAACAACGGTTACTAAATCTTTTAACTTAAGTGTTAAGTGTTAATTTAAAATATAAATTAATGCTTAAAGATTTCTAATGTGCCCTCCTAAAATATTAATTCACCCAGTTACCCCTCGGTTCGGTTCGGTTTTTATAACGGTTCGGTTTTTCGGTTCGGTTCGCTTTTTAATGTTGCGCAAATTAGGTCAAATTACACATTTTGGTCGGTTTTGACGTACGTATCGATTTTGGGCAAATCACCAACGATTTGTGACTCGATTAAGTGTGTGATGATTCGTGACATCCTAAATGATTATTAGACTCCTAAATATGTGTAATTTGACTTAGGATACCTAAATACGAGATTCTCGGTAAACGACGGATCGCGTACCGAAATCGCGTAAAAGCCGCAAATTTGCTTTGTTTTCAATTTAAGGAATCCAATTTGAATCCAATTGTTATTAATTAAGTATTTCATTTTGAAAAATCATTATAGGTTGTTTAAAAACATTATTTGGGTTATAAATGGCCCAAAATTGCTCCCGATACTTAACAATTCGTAAATCGCTAAAACTTAGGGTTTCAAAGCGGGTCGGGTTTTATACCGGAAAAGTGCAGATCTTACATATATCATCAAAGTACAAACACAAACAAATAGAATCATAATGCAACTTTTGAAACTTAAAATCATATAAACTTACAATTGAATCTGGGTTAGCCGAAACTGATTGCAGTTTTCAACAGAGTTGTGTAGGAGAGAACAATCAATCACATCAAATCTTCAACCTTGGAACATTATAAGTTAGGGCATACCAAAAGGAACCATCGATTGGATTCACGACGACCTGAACACACAAACCTGATGAAGATGGTTGTTCTTCTTTATGATTTTTTTATCGCAACAAATGCGGCAAAAAAAATTATCCAAAATCGAGCAACAGATGCTAAAACCAAATTCGAATTGGTCGATGTTCCTAGTCTCTGGTCCAAAAGCAAATCGGATTAGCATCGTATCAGAAGGAAGCTACGTGGGGATGTAGCGATGAATAAGGATGGAAGTCTCTCCCTGGTCAACTCAACTGCTCCTATAGAAGGTAATCGTCGATTTAACACGGTGTGGATTTAATCCAGGCCAGATCCAACGGTTGAAACTGAAAGTATGTGGGATAATTGCATATTGACCTTAATGGTGTCATATTATATATAATTGTGGTGGTTACGTAGCTTCTTAGTTTGCATTGTAATAGTTATTACTCCTACAAAGCCAAAATAAAGGAGATTGAAGCACACAGAGGTTGGTTCAACAATATATGCCCAAAACGTTCAGGGAAAATCTATCGAGAATTAAGAAAATTCTGTGTAAAACTGCGAATGTAACCACAACTTACAAGAACCAAAATGCATGTGAGTAAATTTTATGTACCTCCTACATACAAAAAAATGAATATTTTTAATAATATGTCAAACCACATGTTGTGTGTCCATGCCATTATAATGGATGAAACATCCACCATCGTTGTTATGATTTAAATTTTTGCTGCCTTTTGGGGTTTTATAGATGTATTAAGATTTCTTTTGTTGATGTTGGTATCTTTTCCGATTTATATTCGGAGAAATGGAGAGTGGTTTTTTTTTTGGGCTCTTTTCTTAGATAGACCCTTGATAGAGCCATTATTATCATCGGAATATTAAGAGCGCTGGCTACTCTTGGCTGGCGTGCTTCTAGGGCTTTCTACATCTCCATTGCATTTTTTGTTTTATTTACCTTTGGCTAGAGGCTATGATGGAAAGAGCTTTCAAACGAATTCCATTTTAAAAATTATAGTAAAATTCTTTTATTTAATTTTTGAAAAGCCTAATGCTTAGTCTATATATCAGTCTAAGCCTAATGCCCGGTCTATCATTCTTGAGACAAAAACGGTTAAGGAGCAAGAAATAGGAATATCACCATGACGTGCCTATTTGAGAGATGAATTTTTAGAATGTTGAATTCTTGAGGAGGTAATTTTTAGAATGTGGAATTCTTAAGGATTTGTATATTTAATATAAATAGTTCAATAACAGGATATCATATACAAGCAATGACTTGAATCTTATGCTAATGTCATTTATGTTAAGGGGAAAAGTACACAAACACGTAACAAAACTCGACGCAACAAAACCAGCGCAACGCGAGGGGTTAAAAGCCTTTTTACTTGTAAATGAAAACAAAATGACATACCTCCTAGCACTATAGTATTTGAGGGTCGGTTTTCATGTAAAGATCATATGTAGTATGAACATTCCAATCTTCTAAAGAAATTGTACGTTTTTTCACTCCTATAGAGCATCTTAATAAGATCATTAAACTCCAAGATTCTAAATATCTGCCTTTGTATAATTTTCTTGTCAACAATATCTCTAATGCCTTGAGCAAAAAAAATTCACCTTGTAAGCCTCACATGTCACGTAACGATGCTCAATAAGAAGCTCAATATAGTCATCTACATTTGTACTATTCACCGCAATATCATTCCCACTGGGACATAGCTCCACAATTTCAGTGAATTTCAAGTCTTTGATAAGATAAGCAGACGTTAATGAAAGTTCGTCTAGTACATCCGGATCCATATATACATACCTCGTAATTCTGTGCAACTCTTATAGTAAAGTACTGGACGTCTATCTTTTATATCTTGAGTAAATTACACCGGACGTCTTTGTGGTTTGTTAAAATCTCACATTTGGTCCTTAAACTATCGAAATCACAACAAACGTCCTCCGATAACCACTTTCATCTCACCTTTCGTCCTTCCTTCTAACGGCTATTAAAATTTTCTGCTAATATTTTTTATGATGTGAGGGTGTTATGATGTCGATTTACGTATATTATGGTCCTAAAAAATGAGGTAAAATTGTCTACAACACCCTTGTTAAGATCAATATAAGCGACTCGACCTTCAAGCAGCTTGTTTGCAAGATCTGCCATAATTGTGAAAATGACCTTCACCTGAACCCTACACATCAATCAGTGAATGTCATCATATGTATTTTTTTCTATCCTAAGGTCTCCAACCATTAACCCTTCACTGCTTCTGCAAAACTGAAAGAGACCATCGTCTTGATAAATCAAAACTCGTAGTAGCTTTTTTCCATCGATTGAAGGTCATCATTTTTCCATTGTATTATATTTTGCAATTGCATATATGAGTTAAGGTTTATCGTTTTTCAACGTTTGGGATCTTTTTTCCTAGTTGTTATAGGAATTAGAATTAGCGGCATATACTAAAAGCCACAAAAGGATGTGATATGTATTGTGGCACATTTAAAAAGCCACTAAAACCCTATATTAGTGGCACAATAGCTAAATACCAATAAAACCCTATATTTGTGGCACAAAATCTAAATGTCACTAAAATTATGTGCCACTAAATGGCATTTATTTGTAGTGTGAACACAAGGTATCAACAGAGATAACTAAGCAGCGGAAATTTCAAACTTCTATTTATATGCCAAGTACTATAAAGTAAGTGAGATAATTTACATAAGGAAATACTAACTGTCACTACGTTTATTACTATATCTATGCCAGCTTGCCAAAGCCTTCCTTTCGTCCGATAGCTTGCCCGTCTAATCCATTATCACAAGGGCCTTCTCATAACTAGTTGAAGCCTCACCTTGACCTGACATACATACATTTTTGGAAAGTGTCAGCTTACACTGTTGAGTTCTATATTTTAAAAGCTTTACCTTGACGTGAGGTTTAAAACCTTGGAATCAGCGAGATCCCTTTTTTTTACAAACATTATAACACATAACCGAATCATATTATCCATAACAGTCATTTGTAACTAGGCACATTTTTCAATAGAAGGTATCTACCCCGCTATACTTACTAACCTTTCGATTGCTTCACAGTCTATACTTCCAGCTACTAATTTATAGTCGTTACTGGGTTTGTCTTCTTTTCTTCTTGCTACAACACCGATTTCCATCCAAAGTTTGAAATGAAAAGTTCGTCCGGGTTTTTCTTCTTT